>RZGP01000001.1:1200000-1840029 GCA_004303015.1 Cladobotryum protrusum
TTTAGGAAATCATCGACTGCACCATGGGCCGATACAATATTCCCCACGACTTCAGGTCTTTGTGTGCCCCCTTGCTTTGCCTCCCTCAAGTCATCATAGTATATGTCTTCTTGAATGTTAATATCTGCTCCGTTTTTAATAAACAGCTCAACTACTGCCTCGTGGCCCTGAGAAATAGCTGTCTGAAGTGCCGTGCTGAATGCACCTCCTTTCTGGTTCACATCAACACCACTGTTGAGCAACAATTCAACCACCAACTCATTTACACCATATGCAACTGCTTGGAGAGAATTCCCGTGGTAACCACTTTCTAAGTCTGGAGAGGCACCTTCTTTGAGCAGGAGAGCCACAATGGACCAGAAACCAGCACGCGACGCAATTCGTAGGGCGCTGCCATAATGGCCGTCTTTCGCATTAACTTCTGCCCCATGTTTTATCAACAAGGTCACCGTTTCGAAAATCTCCATCTCGACATTAACAGTTCCCGAAGACTCGGGAGCTCGCCTAATCACGGCTTGTAGGGTCGTTCCATATATGCCTCCCCGGGCGTTGACGTTCGCTCCTTGATCAATGAGCAACTTGTAATCCTTTGGGCGGGCCAGTTGTAGCACGCCCCCATACTCGTCATCCGCCTCAATCACTTTTGCTCCCAACTCAAGCATGATTTGAACCATCTTGTTGTTGAAACTGGCAGCTGCCGCGTGCAGGATAGTTCCGTGCTTGCCACCATAGGCATCGCACTTGGCTCCATGTTGCAATAGTAGCCGCACAACATCCTCGTGTCCCCAATAGACAGCATGTTCGAACGCATATTTCCCCTGGCCATCAATGGCCATCGGTTCGGCTCCATGCTCTAATAGTAACTGAATCATCTCTATTAGTTCTGCCATCCCCTGTTTATGGGCGTAGCGATCAATAGCGGTGATGAGCGGTAAGGTTTTCCCGCCCAGATTAGGATCAGCACCCTTGGATAGGAGCAATCGACAGAGAGTCAGAGAGCCAAAGGCGATGACGCTACAGAGAGCAGTACTGAAGGTTGAACTGCTGATGAGATTGATGTTTGCACCTTCTTTGATCAGTAGCGTAATAAGTTCCTCTTCTCCTTTTTCGGAAGCTATGGTTAATGGAGTGCCTATCAGGCTATCAACGTTAGGGTTTGCTCCATATTCGAGTAATATCTTTGCCATGTTGATATTTCCTTCATGAATGGCGATTCCTAGAGCAGTCTGCCCTTCCACATCAGTACCTTCTATATCGGCTCCCCGATCCAATAGTAATTTCAATGCGTCAATATTTCCTTTTTCGGCTGCTGAGATAACCGGTGAGAAGCCATGTTTTTTGTTCTGAATAAGTATACTCAACCTATTCATCCCACGCTTGATAGCCATATCCATAATCATCCGGTCAGACAAGTCGGCGCCCATCGTTACCAGTAAGGTAGCAAGTTCCTCATTTCCTGTATGAACTGCAGCCGAGAGCGCAGTACAGCTGCGGCCCTGCCCGTTTATACTTGCTCCCTTGTTCAAAAATACAGTTATGTATTCTGGCGCGTAGAAGATGACCGATGGCAGTAAGTAAGTCAGAAGACCATCCCGATCGTCAAGCTCTGGTCTGGAGGCGAGAAAAAGACGCAAGAGCCTCGCTTTAACAGAGGAGCTCACCTCACTTTGCTCTCTGAATCCTTCAACCAAAGTAGGATTTTGATGGCCCATGATAGGATAAGAACTTTGGTTTAATCCTTTAACTCCTTCTAAATAAAAGGGAAACTGATGTTTTATGATGGAATGAGATCGCCCACAATGTCTTCCGGGTACCTCGAAAGAAGTCGTATATTGATAGCTGAAAAACGGGTGCTTATTCAATGGTTGTTCCCAAGATGGATCAAGTGAATCAAGGCCTTGGTAGTGAATGGCAGGGTTGTGCTCCCAATACCGTCCTCTTAGTGCTTCAACGAAGGTGGGATGTCGATGGTCAATATCGGGGTAGTCATGTAATATCTCTGACACCATCTCATAGCCGTTGGATTCCATTGGTGCTGCTACGAGAATATCCCCAATAACATCTAGACTAACCCGATCTTTTAATGTCTCAAAAATGTCGCGATGTCCCATGATAAGTGCAAGTGTGGTCGGGTAGTATGTCCCATAAAAATTGCGTCTATTTCCCGAGGATGCGGTGTCATTACCTTGTCCCACTGAAGCCGTGTGCCTAAAAACTTCGCGGCTTGGAAGCACGGGAACATTGCCGCGGATACCAGGGTCGGCTCCTGCACAAAGTAGAACATCGATCAAGTCTTTCCTGTTGTCCCTTACTGCGAGCAGAAGCAGTGTTGTGCCTTCATTAGCCCCGGCAAAGGGGCCAGTGGTTTTTCTGAGGAGTTGGCGAACAACGTTTGTAAGTTGGAGCTCGATGGCGTTACGGAGTGGGCTGTAGGGTTTTTGGAAATTATACCAGCCTGACGTGTTATGAACTACGTTGGAAGGAGACCCCGGACAGTGATATATCTGATTATAAGTGCTGAATAGGCCTTCATGGGAATATATGCGCAGTATTTCATGCTCAATTTCGTCTAAATCAACTTGCCTATTGACGTGGCTGTGCCATTCTTTTGCAGCATAGGGTAGCAAAGGGTAATCTCGAAGTTGCTGGCGAAGCTTTTCTTCGCTATCTTGGTATCCGCTCTCAAATACGTTCAGTGACAGGTAGGCCAAGCAGACTCTGGCGATATGTAGATGGTTATAAGGTTCAAGCGCTTTCGGATCAGCCATAAGATATTCTTGAATAGAGAAGTGAGCAAGCCGAAGATTCTGGTTGCCGTCGATCATCACCAAACCGCAACAGGCCTCCATCAATGTTTCGATGAAAGGAATGTTGTCTCTGTCAATATCCTTAACTTCCCTACCTTCCAATTCGATTGAAAGAGCATGAGATAGGGCATTAAAGTTTAGAGGTTCCTTCGCATAAGCTAGCCAGAGCAAGGTACGCATTGCAAAGTCGTTGTCCGCAACACGGGACATGGTGTCACTAAAAACCTCATAGATGGTGTGAGGCATATGGAGTAACGCCGTACGTATTCTGGTTTTTGTTGTGCCCTTGAGAACTTCATTGAGTTGTAAGGATGCCCATAGAAACCTAATAGAGATGATCAACGAGACCGCTAGGTGCTAAAGGTTCTTGGGAGTTGCACTTACATGCCTTGTGCTTTGGAAACAATGGCCTCGACTATTTCCTCTTTCAGCTCCTCTGTCATCACCCGTTTGATGCTCTTTGAATGTTTATTTTCCAGTCTGTAATTGACAAGACACCTCACATCATCTGCGTGAGCTTGGATCTCAATAGATGTCCATTCAAAAGGTCCGTCTTGAGGGCATTCGATATGGGGCCTGCTGGTGATGAAAATTTGGACTCCGGCCTCATGTAATTGTGTGATGATCTTCCAAACATCACCGAGAAAGATGTCTAGACATTCATCTAACGCGTCGATTACTATGAAAGACTGTTCCAGATCATTCAGTAGAGCCTTCAAGGTACGAATAAGAACATATTGTCCGGGTCCGTTCTGCTTCTTCTTCGTCTCATCGTACAGCTTTTCAAGAATAGTGGGGAATACGGGTAAGCTCTTAGCAATTTGATAGAGCAGACTCGCGCAGATCAAGTCGGGATGGTGCTCATTGGCTCGGAGGTAGTCAAAATACCAGTAGATGACTGTACCTTTGGACCGATCAATCGTCAATGAGAGGGAGTCAATTACTGCAGAACTGCCATGTGAGGGTTAGTAGAAAAATTATATGCAGAACTAGATGGTAGAGGTAACTGACGAAAGGTACGTTTTTGCCAGCGCCAGGAAGACCATGGCACCAGAGCGAATTGAGTTTTTGGCCCCCGCGAGCAAATCCCAGGAACTCCGGTGATTCCAAGAGCCACTTGCCGGTATTAGGTATCCTTCCAAGAACCACCTCGCTGTGTTTGGCATGATGATTACCCGTGAATGCGGAGAGCCAATCCATAACTTGTTGGACTTTGAGGTCTGTTTGCGGGTCAAAACTGGCTTTCTGGAAGGATGAAGCGTATATAAGTACCTCTTTGAGTAGTTTCTTGATCTTGTCTTATTAGGGAAAGTTTAGAGAACGTGAGAGACATTAGACCCCTGAAACTAGTGAGAAACGACACCATTACCCATGTTCTCGGAACATAGTGCTTACCACGTATCAACATCCATCGCATTTTGGAACAAGGCTCGATATCTGCTCAATTTTTGAACATCCTTGAGCGTTTCGTTCTCACTGAATGGCCAGGTCAAACGGTATGTGGTACCCTTTATCTTCACTGCATTGAGCCTCTTCTGGAGTTTCTCTTGTAATTCTTCTACCTCGGCTCTGCATTCGCCTAAAACAGAAATCAGTTTGGCAGAAGCACGGGGATACTGAGGCGAAGAAGAGTTGACACTTGCGACAATTTCTTCCAGCTCGTTTAAGGAAAGACGAAGAGCACGGAGTTCACGCAAGAAGTCCGACTGGGTTTTGACTGCACCCGCCACACTGGAGCCATAGCGGTAGGTAGTTGATATTGCAGTTGCTATCACTCCAAGCAAGTCCGCAATCCCAGAAGCAAGGGAAAATGGATCCATGGCATAGTAGAGCTGTCGGTATTGAGTTTTTGTGTTGTCATGCGGGAAGCGGAGGCGTTGGCTGTTGAGTGGGCAGTGCAGCCTGATACAATATCCAGTCACAGCCCGTTGAAAGCGGCACGTTATCATTGGCTGCAAATTATCCAATAGGCAAACGGGCCGATATTATTGTGATTATTCATCATGCAGCTCCTATGATACACAGTAAAGATCCTCAGCATATGCATCCCCATGACCAGGAACAAACTGCATTTGTCAGGTATACGAAAAGCAAACGCCATTCAACATATGGTTGAAGGTTACTGCCTACTGGAATCAAATCAAAGTAATTAAAGATTCTGGGCTGTTATTCGTACGAAGATCATTCTACCAATTTCTGAAACTTAAAGGCTTTAAGTAAACTGAGAATTTCTACATTGCTATCGACGACGGATAGAGTATTGCTCCAGATATAAAGAAACATGGATTGGACACAAACCGCACCGACATATCAGGGCATTGATGAGAAATGAAAGGAACAAAAAACTATTATGGTGTACTTTCAGATAAAATGTGATATAAAGACTACACCCAACTCCATTCATGAGGGTATAAGGTAGATTGAAGCTACATACACAAAACAGTTGAACAGGGCTGATGCAAATTCTGTCCTCATACACTGAGACGATGAGCCGACTTGGCTGCAGAGTTTCCAAGCTCCATGACAATCGGGCGAATGGTCTAGTGGTATGATTTTCCCTTAGCATATTTCTATCTCAGACATACATGAGACGGATGCGCTTGGGAGAGGTCCGGGGTTCAATTCCCCGTTCGTCCATTTTTGTTGTCCAGTCCGGACTTTCCACTTGGGAGCTGTTTTCTTTTTTGTTGATCTCTGTATACTGGGCTTGGGAGACTCTGAGGAGACTAAAATCTTATACAACTGTTATCTATTGATGTCGTGTTTTGTTGTACTTTGCTTAGAGGGATTGTTTAGGTGGGCAGCAACCCGCAGTTCGAATACTATTTCCTATCACTCCATCTCCTCTCGACTTATTTACCGACTAAAACTTCCATCATCAAGCGTATCAACACAGTAGAATCGTCAAAAAGAGGGACCGCTGAACATCACAAAAGTAGCTATGATCAGCCAATACCATACGCCTCCGCCCGGGCTATTATTTGTGACAGCAGTCTCGCGTTCAGAGCTCTGAGATAATCGCCTGTGGCAATTGCATGTCGTTTTATTGAACAAAGTTGGCCGATTGTTTTAACCAGCACGATAGACAGGTTTCACTAGGCTCTCAGTTTACCTGACAGCAGATGGGAAACTGTCTTTGGTCAAAGAGTCTGCCAGGCCATTACAATATGTAGGTCGATGGAAATGGGGAAGAAAAGGTCAAAGGGCAAAGGCCTCAAGACCTTTCTCATACGGCAAACCTACCACGATCCCATGAGCTAGAACGTGAAGAAAGATGTCTGGGTTGTGTAGATAGACTTGTTGCTATTCGCTCATGTAGCCCCCATAAATACCCAGGCAGCCACCTTTTGAACAGCGTCTCGCTCCCCTAGGATTGAGTAATGATCTATCATTAGTCCTTGAGTATATCCTTGGACTGGTGGCAATTGTCAAACCACTGTCGCCCTTCTTTTGTTCGTTGCTCAAAGCGTTCTTTGTACCAATTACTGTAAGCTGGGTTGTAGCGGCCGCTATAGAGTTGAATTAAGGTCCATCCAGCTTCTGCGATTTCGAACAAGTAAATCCACCGACGAAGCGTCTGCGATATCTTATTATCATTAGTTGTGAAATATTCCTCTTTCAGTTGGCGATACTCCCTATCCTGTTCGAAGCACCTGTTTCTAGTGTATGCTTTCGCCTCATCTGCCGACATTTTGTTGATACGCATCAGGAGGCCTACAACATTAATAAGCTTACAGCCAGTCTCCTGGTGTTCCTTGAGTTCCTTTTCCCAAGAAAAGTAGTCGTTGACGAATACAGCATGGTGTAGAAGTGGCGTAATCATCCCCTGAATGGATGCTTCTTCAGCTTCGCTTGGGGTACACTTTGCTCCAAACTTGATCTGAGCAAAGACAGTCCTATTGGTAATGATGAGACGTAATTACTTCAAGCTTCTTTTTTTCGTTTCTTGCAACTTACTGCCAGCCGATATCATTGAGACGATCTTTGACATAATCATCAATATTCTGGTAGGTGTCAAAGCGCTCCTGAATGCGGCGAGTACTGCGCTGCCACTCTTCCACTTGAACCAGCATATTTTCCCCCAGTACGGGATCAACTTCTATAGCTCGAGAGCGAACTTTAGAAAGTAGCTCCCGGGGTTTGACCTTCAAGGCGTATCATATGTCAGTCTAAAAGCGATCCAACCACACTGACAATAGTCTGACCTTTCCGGATTCTGTCAGCATTGGATCTAGGTAACCGAGTTAGCAGTGTTTCAGCCATCATAGGAAAGTTGAAGTTAATAAATTCTTACCATCGAAAGCATACAAAGCTTCGGTAAAGTACGACTGTAGGGCAACCCTCTCTGGGAGGGTTTCCGCATATGAAAGAGCAGTAAAATCTCCAACAGGAGTTAAACTGCCGTGCAAATGGCCAACACCCTCCCGGCCCGCAAGGTCAATTTGACATTGAAAGATCGCATCCTGGGAAACCTGCGCATATTTACTGATTCGGGGAGGATAGACAAGAGATAGTCGGGGTTGTCCAGCCAGAATTTGTGATCAACGACTTCGGAGTGTTGCCAAATCATCCCCTCGTAAGCCTCTAAGTTCTTGGATTTATTCGTCATGATGTTAAAGCTGTTTTCGGGTGTTGAGAAAAAGCAACAAAAGTCGTAAAACAAAAATAAAACAAAACGAAGCAAGGAATTCGCCTGTGGATAATTTATTCAAATACTGATGTCATATATGCAAGCCAAATGCCATATCTATTAGGGTGATTATTCCAACAGACACCATTAATCTTTAGGGCGTAATATCTAAGCGTAGAAATAGATGTTTCACCGCTATATTATATAACCTGCTGGGCTTAGACAATGCTCATGATTTAGTACTTCCCGATGTTACCCCATATTACGTGGACCATGGGAGTCCAACGTCCTCAATGCCGGATGCTTGCTCATCCGTGAGGTTTAACTAAAAAAGAGTTAGTAGAGTGTTAATGAATATGACTTGGGGTAGAATAATATTAGACTAAGGTACGAATAATAGTATACCTGTGAATGCGGAGATTCTTTTATTATCTTTCTTTTCATTGGGGTTTTTTTTTAACGCATCATTCGATAACTTCAGAGTTACCTGGCTTCCTTATGAATAATCATATAGAGCCAGTAAGGTCGGTAAGTTGTGCTACGCTTCAAACAGTCCTAGGTAAAGACATCATAAATAATGAGTCTATGTCTATTTAAAAAAAAACACTAATAGAAATTTGGAGGCAAACCCCATGTTCCTACTTGACTAGGCATATGATGGCATAGAGTAGTGTATTAGGGTAAATGGGTATGTTAAACTATGAAGGAAATACAGTTAATCCGTTCTGTTTTGCATACGCCATCGATTCCTTATTAAACTCGGACTTAAGGAAAGGAAAAAGAAGCAATAGGCATTTAAGAATAGAGAAGAACGAAACCAAAGCTTACCTATCAAGCAATCTATGAGTCAAGTATCTAGGCAAATTCATAACTTGAAGCTGATGTGGCGGCGGCTCAATATAGTAGCGCGACAGTTGAGTTCACACCTTCGAAGAAAACTACTCGATGATAGGCCTATAAAATCACAGAGACTGTCCAAGTCCATTCACCGTCGCTTCCTTGTTTGACACTTTTACCTTGATATTACAATAAATACTTGGTTATTTTCTCCTTTACAAACACCACAATCAGTCGTTACTCGGGAATCTGACGATTGGACCATTATCGATCATTATGGCAACCACCATCTTTCGCGGATTCAAGGTCTCTATTGCCACGTTGGATGCTTTCCTTGCGGCTCACGGCGTGGAACCGACTTTTGGAATCCCGCCGAGTCTCTTTCATCATCCGGGCGAGACTCAGATATCAAGGCTTCTTTACAGCATTTTGTGCTCCAATGGAGGTGATGCCACTAACAATAACGTTAGGGTTATGATCCCATCGCGAAGACCGCACATATTGTGCAAGTTTGCTTATGTGACCTACACCTGGATTTCGATTTATGCCCATCGCGAACTACGTTTGGATCAAGACCTACCTGTACAGATTCCTCCAGGGTTTGCGGCGCTTCGGCATCAGATTCTTCGCTTTAGCGACGGAATCGCACCCGTGAATAGGATTGAGAATGAGGGGATGATGGGATTGTTTGCCGTACATGATGAATCTCAAGGCATGTATGATCCTAACGAACTCAACGAACGCAGAGTGGTAAGAGAGCTTCTCCTGTCAAGCTGAAGTAATCGCAACAGCCTTTTCCCTATCTAGAGAGTTGCTAATCGTATGATTGCTCACTAGGTCCCTCAGTACTGCGATCAGTGCCCAGCAATGTTTTGGAGTCCAGCCAGAGCATACATGGATAGACAAGACCATCGAGAAATATACCATGGATCTATCGAGGGGAGGAACCCTGTTCCAAATGTTTAGATGCAACAGAGGAAAGGATGAATAAACCAGACTCTTTTCATCAACTTTATCCGGCCCTGGCATCGGGGCTCATTTATTTATCACTGTTTCGAAAAGCTACATCCTACCATGAGGTGATAAAAGGCTATGCTTTTGGATACACATTGTTACTAGGGGAGTTATGACCGTAAACTCACTTTTCTTTCACTTTTATAGATAAAAGGCTCAAAAATCACGCCATTTTCTTTCACTAATCCAAAATTATTTTCTCTTTTTCTTACTGCGCCCCCAACCTTAATCTGCCCACCAACGCCATCAAATACAATTATCAACAACTCTTTTTTACATGCTTGTATCAATTAACCCCTTTCAGCATGGCGGCTCTGTAATTCTAGATCTAATATTACTTGATCACTATTGACTCGCATATCTAGTCCTCGTTTCTGTAACCTTTCTACAACGGCCGAGATTGCCATTTATCAAGCCGCGGCCAGAGGCATAGACTACCAGTATGAGAGTGCCACTGTTGTCATCTGGGAGAAACTCCCTCGATTATATTTTCACTGTCTCATTATCATTTATGCTAGCCAATGCTATCTAGTTGCGCGCGAACCCTACCGAAATGTACTGCCAGGCCGACACCTGCGCAAACCAGATGTGGCTATTGTTCAAGTTCAAATCAACATCTCGCCTTTTCTTTTTTCCCTGTCTACTCGAGACAATATATGGATTGAGTGTAAAGCACCAAGTCAGGACAACCCCGCTGGCTAGCAAGCAGTAATGAGGGAAGCGGCTGAAAGACCTGCAAGTGCCCATACTAACCTTATTACATACTAGGATTAGCTTAGCTTTGTATGGTAGAATCAATCAACCTTTTACCTTCGTTCATAATTTTTGATATCTTTTTATAATTACAAATTCAGGGCAGTAAATCCATTTGTTTCTGTTGTTTCTGTTGTTTCTGTTGTTTCTGTTGTTTCTGTTGTTTCTGTTGTTTCTGTTGTTTCTGTTGTTTCTGTTGTTTCTGTTGTTTCTGTTGTTTCTGTTGTTTCTGTTGTTTCTGTTGTTTCTGTTGTTTCTGTTGTTTCTTTCGTTTCTTTCGTTTCTTTATTCCAAGTATCTGATCCAATACAGCTCAATTGCAATCCCTTGCCCAAGACCAACCAAACCACATCACGTTGATTGGCGTCGAGTTGATGAACAAGATCTCTCATTCAGTTGTTGTCCAAATCCACCAATTTGACTTAGGTTATCCGGGGCTAGCGAAGACTTTTTTAGCTGCTGTGTCCCTCTTGTGTTTTGCTTTCTTCGCTATCACAACATTACTTTTCAGCCAGCCAGCCAACTTAGAATGTCCAGTATAAAAGTAAATAGACACCTTGCTTGTATGCCTCAACATATATTCATGCAATGCCTGGAGTTAGAGCACATAAGCAAATGTTCAATGAGAAAACTTTGCGGGTGGTGAATGTCCATCATAAATCCTAGTTGACACAAGAAAGAAACCGTAGAGGTTATAGTGATTCCACACCTCAGCCAATCTAGTCATACAGTATTTTAGCAATGTAGAGCAATGATTGGGAGATGACGCTTATTCGGCAGCTAAAGCCATGGTGGGGCACGACCCTGTATCGGATAAATGTTGCTCCTCTCCACCTAGTTTGGGCAAGTAACTCCAACACCAAGACAGCTCCATCTCGACCTTTGAACCGCGACGGTTGTGACGCAGATCTTGTCGCAATTCTTCCAAAAATACCACCCTCACCAAATATTCTTCTTTCTCCCTTCCAACAATCATGACTGGTCGAGGCGGAGGCGGCGGTCGCCGCGTTTTGCTCCCTCCCATGTAAGTTTCCTCCACCGTATTGTGCAGCGCCCCACCAAGATCAAGGTTGCGAAGAATTCAGCTGACTTGGCCAAGTAATATGATCTTCAAGCTTCTTCAGGGTGTGAGTTGAGTTTTCTGAATATCCATGGATCCAAATCCCTACCGATGGGCTCTGGGAGCCGCGACGTTGGTTCTGACATACGATATGGCGGTACGGAAGGGCGATACTGTTACTAGATGGATGGCTTTTGTGCGGAGCTTCAGCAACAATACCTGAGTGTTGCTTTGATGGTCAAACCTACCGATGCGTCATTCTTACAACAATAACCTCAGTTTGCTTGCCAAACCATCTATCATGCCAACGTCGCATTTCCCCAGAGCCTTCGAAGAGGAGCTTGTGCTATTTTATTGTTTTTCTCTAGATTAGAGGGACTTTTCTGACTGATGCAGAATGCTACTGTTAGCGTCTGGCTCTACGAGCAGCTCTCAATTCGTATCGAGGGAAAGATCCGAGTAAGTTTGCCCCAATCCTGACTGCATGTTCGTTTTATGCTGATTTGCTCCACGTAGGGCTTTGACGAATTCATGAATCTAGTCATCGATGACGCAGTTGAGGTCAAGCAGATTACCAAGACTAATGACAAGGAGACACGGAAACCGTTGGGTATGGAACCTAACCATACTTAGATATCAACAATGCTGACCACGCATTTAGGCCAAATTCTGCTTAAAGGCGATAATGTTTCTCTGATTCAGAGCCTCTCGGGCTGAGTTACGCAGCCTCTTAATAAATCATTCCCACGAGATACGAAGACCAATATCATGAATCGACTGCCATGCTACAGAGATCTATGGAGGGACGAAACACGGAGGGGCTGGTTAGATATTCACAAGAGATGCTATGGTGGAGGAAAAGTGACACAGTTCATATCATGGTAACAGCGCGGTCCAACAGTTACCGCGACAAACAAGCCGTAGGCACCTGGGGGCTGCCCACACTGGATACCCGAGTCGAATAGTATGCAAACGAATTCCTTGACACACCTGCTGTAACTATTAAAAGGAACATCAAATAAAACTCCGGTTCAAAACAAATCAATTACATCGTGGAGATGAATGAATGAACCCCATATGTGACTGGGG
Source organism: Cladobotryum protrusum (assembly GCA_004303015.1). Taxonomy (NCBI): domain Eukaryota; kingdom Fungi; phylum Ascomycota; class Sordariomycetes; order Hypocreales; family Hypocreaceae; genus Cladobotryum; species Cladobotryum protrusum. The sequence goes on from RZGP01000001.1 coordinate 1,212,191, forward strand.
GAGCTCTTAGTTTGGTGATGAATGGATTGAGCAATCTAGAACCAGCTCCGATATTTTACCGATCCAGCCCCACAAGATTTCAAGATCCAATCTTCGAGCCGCAACAAACCGTCAACTGCCAATTCGTCACCAAGCATCTCGTAGAAGAGCATGTGCAATACGCGCTGAGATGCGCGAGTTCATGGACTATGTCCACAGTGCGTTTTACGAGGCAACAGGCTGGCGGCGTGACAATTCGTACGCCGCGCTGAATTCTACAACCGATGGTATTTCAACCCATCCGCTCACTCTTCTGTCTCGGCATCACTATACTAACAATGCCACTGCGTAGCTCTCTTAAACTTCCATACTCCCCTGGGGCTACGCCTCAGCCTCTCATCTCTGGCCAGCTCGAACTTTGCGACCTCGTACCAGCTTGGCTCTGTTGGGGTTGTCGACGGCTCCATTGCCTACCTCTTTTCTTCGGTTCCGCTTCGAGTTCTTCTAACCCCGAGCTCCGAGCATGTACCACTTCCCGAGCTCCTACGATCATATCGACCTCTTGCGCCATTGACCCGAAGAGATAACCCTGCTCTACAAAAGCCAGAAGACAATGACAAGCCTCATGAATCTTTATTGTATGGACGGCTATATCTCCCTCAGTCGCAATTGGAGGCATTGTTAGTGAGACGACTATCTCCAGCGCTGCAAGTCCAATTCAGCGCCGTATCAGGGCAGCATCTTAGAGATGGAGGTACAGCGCTCGGCTTGGTTCAGTACGACGTGGGCAGATATGCACTTGAGGGGCTAGCTTCCTCAGATGGCGGTTTGCTCGGCTTTAGAGGTGTATACAACTTTGGGGGCGACGTCGATGGCTCGCCGCCATTACCACACCCCGAAAATGGAAATGGAAATGGAGATAAGGAGCGCATTTATGGACGCTTCAGTACCGGAGGGGAGATATACTACGGGACATTGAACAAGTCAGGTGGTATGAGTATTGGTGCGAGGTTTGCGACTCTCCCTGAGCACAAAGGCACACCATTGTCTGCTACTCTTACTCTCAATCCACTGATGGGCAATATTGCGGCAAATTATGCAGTAGGAGCGGGGAAGCACTGCAGCTTGGCAACGCAGATGGAGTTCAATGTGTTTAGCTATGAGAGTCAATGGGCTGTGGGTATGGAGCTTTGGAGGAAGCCTTTTTCCCGACCAGTCGTTGAGGAAGATATATCTACTCTGGATAAAAACCCAGAGGTGGAAAAGGAGGGCGCTCCAGGTATAAAGGGACCACCAGGACGAAGCTTCCAAGCAAAGCTAGAGTGGAGACTAGATGAACCAAGAGCAACCTCCGAGAAAGCGGGGAAACTTGAAATCCCGACGACGAAAGCAGTGGAGAAATCGGAGAGTGCCCTGAAGGTAGAGAAGGAGAAGAAAGTCAAGGAACTCAAACGCAAGGAGAAGGTGGCGGTTAAAATCCCTACTCAGCCGGAAGAAGACGGGGAGGAGAAATACGCAGGGGTGCTCAAGGCTCGATTAGATCAAAACTTGCGCATTGGCGTGCTGTGGGAGGGACGTGTCAAGTCTTTGCTTTTCAGCCTGGGCAGTGGCATCGATCTGAGAAAGATGGACAAGCCATTTAGAACGCTGGGGCTGGAGATACAATTTTCATCATGAGGGCTTATGTTATCTTTGCCGGTCTCGGAACCCCGGCTGGGTGCAGCTCCTAGGGTGCCGGCGCAAGGGCAAGATTTTTTTACCTGACAAGGGCTAGTGATAAGCGAGACTCGCATCTCTAACGCAGGGCATTTTGGGTTTTATGATGTTGATGATGTATGTATATATGATTGGCATAAGAATAAACAGCGGTCAATGTATGTGATGAAGGATTGAGACTTAAGAGGATTGATCCTTGAAGCACCCAAATCGAAGCATCACTTGCCTCATGGTTATGCATGCTTAGCATCCATGGCTGTTTCAGTTCAGCTACATCCATGTGTAATCACGCGGGGCATATCAACCAAAAGAGACTTCAAGATTTGAGAGCTCCAAGCAATCGAAAAGTTGTAGTAAATAAAACACAAGCTCAAACAGGCTCACAGTATTGTCCAAACAAAGGCCTGCCACCAAGTGCAAGCAGCAGCTTTATCAAAAACTTTCATTGCTGGCTTTACCCGCGCTATGCGGCATCTCCGAGACCTCACATAGCTTGAACTGGGAATGATCCGGCCAAGGATGCCGTTTGCGGGCGAGACTTGCAGCGCAACGCAGCCAAGCAAAGGCAGCCAAGCCGTCGGTTGGTCGAAGCGAGCCAAGGAAAAATAAGAGGAATAATAAAGAGCAAACAAACGAGGGTATTATTATTCGAGGTCCTTTGACCCCACGACCGTTTGAGAACCCTGATGGCCTCGCCCACACCTAAAAATGTCATGTTTGTCAGCGTGATGTGGCTTATGGGGGCCAGAGCGTGGTGGCTTGACCAATAAAGGGACAGTTATATGGAGTAATATGTGGGGGTAACGTGTGGCTTGTCAAGGTGTCATCATCCTGTTCCTGGCTCTGGACATGGCCATTTGGATTTTTTTTCACACCAAATGTGTCCGTATGATATCAGTCACGTCACTTGAGAGGGTCGCACATATAAATGTCGTAACGGGTGACTACGAGGTATTTTGTTCATATGATGGATATCTTTTTTAATTTATAGGTGACCAGTTATTTTATAGCAGTGATATTGCACTTATCGTTGTGTGCAGCTCCTTGCATTGGGCTTGCAAGGGCTGGACATGAAGGACTTGATCCCTCATGCCAGAGCTGACACCTTTGGCCCTCAACCCTCACGGCTATAATAAAGCAAATAAATTTTGACACGATAAGACATGCAGACTAAGGAAATGCCCAGGCCGACCATTCATGATGCAATTATTGGGGGCCACTCTCTATCTGTTGGCTGCATATAACCTTGGTAGAGAGATAGATATGGCAGCTGTGTGTGTGTGTGTTGTCCCAAGGGAGAGAGAGACAAACAGAGGTAAGGGAGGGGCAGTAGTTCCAAAAATGAACGAGGAGGCCATCAAGGTTCTCGCGCGTCTTCCCTTCCCTTCTTCCCTCCCTCGACTCGACTCGACTCAATTCGGGTTTGCGGGGGCCCGCTGCTGAGACAAAGCCCAAGTCCGTCCTCCGCTTCCCGCAAAACCCTTTTTTCCCTTTGGAAATTCGATACGACGTGACGGGAACGTGGAATCAAATTTCCCCCAAGCTTTAGACACTGAGCCCTTCTCTTTTTTTTTGGGGATTATCTTATACTCATCTTCTTCTTTTTCTCTTCGATCTCAGCAACATCTCGAAGGGGGGGAAAAGAAGCTTGTTCAATTTATACTATTGCTCATTGACAGTGATTCAGTGGAGAGGTTGCATTCATTTTTTTTGGGCCTGTCGTATCTGCGTCACTTTTGTCTGCATAGCTTTTGGTGTCGAGTCTGGTATCGCGAGGTCGCGCAAGCGCTTTGGCTAACTCCCAACGTCCCTTTGACAATACTGCATGGCTTCGGGTCCCATAACGGTACGCATAACGTTCCGCAACCTTTGTCTCAGCCCTGCCCTGTCAATAAGTGCCATCTTATGAAGAAATCTTCATAGATTTGCATCTTAGACCTGCAGGCGAGTCGCGTGGAATTACCCACTGACAGGCCTCTAGATCTCTCCCAAACTGAGCCATCACATTCAGTAATCACCTCCTCTCCCCAAGGCTTCTACCAAATCAGTGGCATTGCTCACAGCCTTGGCACTCGCTCAGGTCTCGGGCGTTTTGCAACTTGCGACGGCCAACCGAAGGCTTTTGCGCCCTTTCACTCCGCAACCAACAACACGCACTGAATGGCTTGAAAGCCCTGGAGGCCTGTCCATCAAGGTGCCCGTATAAAAGAGATCCTCCTCTTTCTTCAGGAAAATTTCGTAGTGGATACAATTCCTTCTTTTCTTGTATCCTCAACACCCTTGCCTCACTTTGTCGATACCCATACTTACCTCAATCAAACCATCACTTCATACAAAGTCTTCAACCTTTACCAGAGTTATCATGGCGGAACCAGCCAACTGCAATGGCGACACTGTCGACCTCAGTCACATGGGGTTGCGCATCGGCTCCATCTTCATCATCCTGGCGGCCTCACTATTTGGCGCCCTATCTCCCGTCTTTCTTGCGCGTCAAAGCAAGATGCATGTTCCGAAATTCACCTTCTTCATCTGCAAGTATGTCGGTACGGGCGTCATCATCTCCACGGCATGGATGCACTTGCTGGACCCTGCCATCGAGAATCTGTCCGACCCATGCTTGGAACCGCGGCTCGGCGACTATCCCTGGGCCTTAGCCATTGGCCTGATGACCGTCATGGTCATGTTCTTCGTAGAGCTGCTGGCTGCGCGGATTGGAGGGGATGACGAATCCCACAGTCATGTTGGCTCAGATACCGACTCGGACCCAACATTGAACTTCGCTATGAAGAAGGTTCCAAAGAAGAAGACCGAGGGTGTCAAAGCCGAGCCTTGCCCACACGATCTTGAGCGAGACGGTGGGCTGCGAGGTCCTGACCCTACGACTATTCCGGGTCTTCCTGACGATGTCAGCTATCCGCCTGGTGGCGAGGCTCATCTTGCCCATGGCCAAGAGCACGAGGATGGCGATGAGCATAATGGTCTCGCCGGTCAGCTCACTGCCATTTTTATTCTTGAGTTTGGTGTTGTCTTCCACAGCGTCTTCATTGGCCTCACACTCGGCACCACTGATGAGCTTGTCATTCTTCTCATCGTTCTCGTCTTTCACCAAATGTTCGAAGGCCTCGGTTTGGGATCCCGACTTGCCACCGCACCGTGGCCCAGCAGCAAGCAATGGCTGCCATATGTTCTTGGCCTTGCCTTTGCCCTCTCTTCACCCATTGGTATAGCAGCTGGTATTGCGGCGAAGCCCAACAATGCCAACACGCAGAAGCTAGTCAACGGTATCTTTGACTCCATTAGTGCCGGCATTCTGATGTACACTGGACTTGTCGAGCTGCTCGCTCACGAGTTCATGTTCAACCCTCACATGCGCAAAGCGCCTTTGAAGATTCAGCTTTTCGCGTTTGGTTGCGTATGTTTCGGAGTGGCGGTCATGGCGTTGTTGGCGAAATGGGCATAATGACAGTTCTTTTGTTTGCGTTCACACGGTATAGAAAAGGGGAAACAGGGTCATAGGCTTGGGTTCGGGTAAAACGGCGGCCGGTTCTGCATCTGTACATAACAATAGGGAACAGGGGATACCTCAATATGGATTCTTGAAACAGTTTTGATGTTCTTTTATGAAGCGTTGAGCGTGAATGATGTTTGTTTGCTTAGTGTCAATTGTTCCTGAAGTTAATGTCTGAAGCTCATCGTGTTCTGGAAACCATTGAGTTTACTTAAGGAGGAATCAATCCCAACAAGTTGTGGCATAAAAATCGATTTTCTAGGAATGATGTCGATAAAATGATGTATGAAATAAAATAGAGGTTAAGAATCACTCATGTACTTCCGCGTCTTGTGTTGATATGCTGATGATCTCCTGATTCCGGGTAGCTGAGACTGCGGCTTGTCCCGTGCCCCACATTAGCTACAGAGCTAATAGTATGTAATCTAAGTCACACTGTCAGCATGCACTGTCTTAGTCATCTAGCGAGAATTGAAATTGTGCTAGGGCCGCCAAACCCTACGCTACGGGGAAAGTTGCGTTTTGGTGTGCAGCCCTCACAGATTTTTCTTGAAACCTCCCTCTCCAGACCCGATCCAACAACCAACGTCTCAACATCTCCCCATCCAACCCACCCTTCAATACCGAAAAAATGGCCGGCGGAATCACTGTTCGCGATGTCGATGTAGGTCCTCCCTGAGCAAAAAACTAGCACGGAGAAAGAAAATCCGACACCAATCCGATCCTCTCGACGACCTTCGCAACTTTGACCCCAAAGAAGAAGAGAAAAAACGAAACCAATAATTCCCTCCGATTGCTGCGAAATGGGCGCACCCAGGCTTTGAGCAGCTTGGGGTCTTTTGTATGAATTGAACAAATGAAACCACTGCGAAAAGAAATCGGGTTGCTTTTCATGAGCTGCGTATGATCGGGGAGGAGCAAAATGACTTTTGTTCAACTTCTGGGATATGAGGAGCAGGCGCGAGGGGATCGAAAGATCTCTGACGACGGAATAATTGCTAATGGGTTTGTTTGATTGCCAGGCGCAAAAGTTCATCACATCCTATGCTGCTTTCTTGAAGCGTCAGGGCAAGCTGCCCATCCCTGGTATGTTGTCTTCTATTGAGCTCGCCTGCCATACAAGGCGGCGTTCACATCACGGAGAGCTTCAATGCTAACGATTGATAGGTTGGGTTGACACCGTCAAGACTGGTCCCGCCAAGGAGCTCCCTCCCCAGGACATTGACTGGTTCTACGTCCGTGCCGCCTCCGTCGCCCGCCACGTCTACCTCCGCAAGACCGTTGGTGTTGGCCGTCTCCGCCGTGTCCACGGTACCGCCAAGAACCGCGGTAACCGCCCCTCCCACCACGTCGACGCCTCCGGCTCCGTCGACCGCAAGGTCCTCCAGGCCCTCGAGAAGATCGGTGTCCTTGAGCACGACGAGGAGAAGGGTGGCCGACGTGTCACCCAGTCCGGCCAGCGTGATTTGGACCGAATTGCCCAGACCACCGCTGAGGCCGAGGAGGAGGAGGATGACGAGTAAACAAAAAAAGCAAACTATTTGCATGGATGGGCCGGCATTGGAACTTTTGGGCGTACGGGTCTTAGATTTTTGATGTATGAATGAGATTCCCCGGGCTATTGGGTCATTCGGTTACTCAATTGGACCTGTCCCAGCGCTTCTTTGCCATGACTTTATTTCTTGATGCTCTTGTTGTGATGTGAAGGATGATGCCTTGCGTAACAACATCGCGTTGCTTGCATGTTTCTGTTGCTGTCGGCCAATCGAAAGTGAGATGAGATGTAGTTGATGACTTGGAGCTGACCTATCGGATAATACGTTTATAGTCATGCAAATGGTTACCCGATATGGATCTCTGTTTCCATTGTGGGATACACCCTATGCTCCTCCACAGTATCATGCCTGCTCGACTTCAACCTCTCACTTAAGACTATACCTCCTTGCTCATTGATCTTCTCACTTGGGTTTCTTGGCCGTCGATCTCTGCATCATGAAATTTAACAGTAATACCCAGCTTCTCATGAGAACCGTGATGTGTTCACATGTTTTTGTCGTTTGGAAGTTGAGACATCACTGTCCAGACTCTGGTTAAATGGGTGATGAGACCACGACGACAGGCAAGGTCTGTCTAAAGCTTTGCTAATTGCCATTCATGGGTACATCCTTAGTCGATGTGTCAACAAAGGCATCATATCAATCATGAGTAAAGAGGCTACCAGCAAGTTTCAGCAGATACGCTATCTAAATGACTTGAATGAAATGGAAACCGGCAAGGCTTTCCTTCAATCACGATGTCTAATAACACTTTAACGAGTGCGAGCTTGATTCAGCTCCTGGTATCGGCATGAACGTTCTACCGCTGACCGAGACATCCATCACCCCACCGTAGAGTTGAAGAGAGAGTTAAATGTCCACAGCCCGGTACACCCACGAGTGGGTCAAACAGGCCAAGATGAGAGAATATGCCAAGGTTTACTTACCTATATAAAATGGGTAACACTCTGAAATCCAAGCTCTGTACTGGTTAGGCGGATTGCTGGATTGATCTAGGCTCATGCGGTGATGGTCTGTATACTGGTGGCAGTGCTTGAGATGTCTGATATCTCTAGCAGGATGAGAGAGCAGAGGGAGCGAGGGCATTATGAAGAACGAGGATGGCAGTTAAGAGTGATGAGGCGTACGAAGATGCAGTCGCGGAGATTCCTATTGGTGCGCAACCTGGAAATGCAGGCTGACTGCGGTGGTGAAGGCGAAGTGAAGAATTGCAGGCTGTTAAAACAGTATCTACTGGATGAGAGCCCATGTCTGTGTCTCAGCCACGGCGTCAAATTTCGGATGCCTTGGGTTCCCTCTGGTGAAGAGAACGGCATCAGTCCATCGAGTCCAAAGTCGAGTCTTCTCCTCGATCCTCATGAAAATACGAGGAGGGTTCTCGTCCGCATAGCCCAAGTCTCCGTCGAAGCCCCTTTCTTATCTGCATCGTTTGCTTCGTGTCTATCCCCGACTCGTTGATGAACCCTCATGTTCAAGTTCCTCCATACGGAGAATGGCCGCAACCGGGGCGGTGGCTTTTCAGGTCCACCACATCTAGCTATAGCATCTAGGCAGACTCGAGGGCTTCCAATCTTGCTGCTGGGTGTGATTTCTCATCGGAATCGACAAAATAGGGGTTGACAAGGGAGGTTGAGGTGTTGTCGGCGGCCTCCTATTGTGGGCGAAACATTTTCAAAGTTCATCAATGAGAATTTCCCCAGTATCTCAAGTGGGAGTGGAAACTGCTTGTTGCCCGGTTTGTGAGATGGTTTCAACCAAGAACAAGAAAGAGAATTGCCAAATATTCATTTTGCTTGATGTAAACATGGCTCGGGGGCGAAGTATGCACTGCCCAGGTGTCTCCTCACCAGTGGTGCCACGACTGAAGAAATGTGAAGCTGCATCCTTCGCCTCGCTCTCTCACCGAAGTCAAGGTGCTAGAGGCTGAGGTTTCTCAAAAGCAAATAACAACGTTGCGAATATGAATATACATATAGTAGACCCGCTTTTCTCAAAACAGGGCGAGCGGCATGGGCAAGCCCACGGCATGGAGCTGTGCTTCGCCACCGAGGATGGGCCGCAACAGCACTTGATTTGATGATAGAGTGAGTGAGGCTGTGGCAATATCTGCGAGTTTATGACTGACCAATTTTGCTGCATAATCCGAGGCGGTCAAACATGGGGGGATTTTGAATAGACGAATAAGGGTAAAGAAATACCGTTAGGGGTATAATGCTCAAGGAATCTCTATCGCGTACTCTTCTCAAACAGTATATATATCCTAACAAGTGTGTCCAAAAAAAACAGGACATCGCCGGTTTGGCCATACAAATTTGTATGTGATGAGCGGCGGTGTTTTTTTTTCAGGGATGTGCCTCTTCTTCTTGTACAAACTCAGCGATCATAAAGACGGAAAAGGGAAATATAAATGAAACAGAAAAATCCATATGTACCCTAGCGCTATGCGATATTTTTGCGCTTCTCTATACTCAAATTAAACCAGCAAATTCACCATCCATATCCTACCTACACAATAACCTCCATCATCATTAACTGGGGCACAGCTTCATCCGTTTGAGAAGATCCACTGAGCTCGAAGGTTGGCTCTATACGAGCACGCTGTTGTTGCGATACTCGTCGCTGCTCTGGTTGCAGGGATGCAAGATTAGTGCACTGGCTCTTTGAGTCAGGGACTTGTAGAAACTCACTCATCCATATTCTGAAGAACTCCATGACTGTCGGGATGAAGGGGAAAAGAGCAAGAATCTGCCCAAAACTCCACGAATCCTGCTGCAGTGAACTCCCGGGTAGTGTGGCATAGTTTCGTCTCAACTCCAAAAGGCCTACAAGAAATAACCAAATGAATGAAAATGTAGCTACGGCAACTCGGTCCATGTTTTGCAACACAAGTGGAAGCTTCATCCCAAAAATGTAGACTTGGCGCTGTGGTATGATGTCATCAGTCTGTTGGTGAGTGATGCATGGTTGACCTGTAGCCAATGAATGGCCCAAACAGCCTTGATCAGTGTTCATCTCGAAGCTGAAGTAAGCATAGATATGCCTTAGAACGAGCCAACCAGGGAGCACAATACTCAGGAGAGAGAGTGTCCATGTCCAAACCTTCTCACTATTGGATTGACAGTACTGATAGAACTGCAAATCAACCCAGGACCACATATCTAAGCCACCTTGACTATAGACGTAAATATTCCTAATTCCAAGGCAAAAGAGTAGGTGACTAAGAATGTCCAACAGGATATCGCGGTTAATCCTGCGCTTGCATAATGCTGGAAATGTGCTCCATGTCGCAAAGGGCACGGCGATGAGAATGAAAGTGCTGATGGCTGTGAAGGTGGTGTTGTACAGGGTAGCTTCGGAAAAGGAGCTGGCGAATGATGCAATGGCCACCGGAAAGGCGAATAAAATAGCTGATTTGTAGAAGATGAGTATACTGGACTCAAGAGCAGTCAAAAGAGGTGTGTGAGTGAATGATTCGTTCCCAGTGTTTATGTTTTTGATGTGGGTAAAGTATGAACAGGCGATGAAGAACAGGGTAGCTAAGGCAACCTCCAGGTAGTATGAGATTACAACCTTAGGCAGGAAGGAAATATTAGTAATTTATTAGTAATCCCCACTTGAAATGGGTTGGGTTAAATGTTGATTGGATAGAAAGTGGAGCGCAACTCACGCCAACACCAAGAAGGTCAGGGTTCCCTTGCAAGGGCAAGTTTTGACAAAATTCAACTCGGCATGATGATGTGGTGGCATCCCAAGCAGTACTTGACAAGATACCGTTCCCTGCCCTTTCAGATGCGATGTACCAATCCAAAATCTCTCCGTCAGTGACATTGTCTTGTGGATTTACGGGGACAATGATTTTCAGCAGAGATATGATGGCATTGCTTGAAACAAGGCTGGTTTGGTTCTGTGAAGTGGCCAATACAGTGGCAGAATGGAAGCAATTGCGAGTGAAGTTAAGTTGAGTAAATATAAGATCTGGTAATGTAGTCATTGCCGCAAGTCGCAAGCTGCGAATAGTTGCAGAGAGGTATTCGAATAATTAGGCACTGCCCATTAAGGTAGTAGTAATACTACCTGGGTCTGGTGCCTACCTAGGTATGTTGTACCTACTTGGTAGTATGGAATGAGTAGACGGAGCAGTTGAGTGATTGAAAGCGACTTGTTAGGGGGCAAATAAGCTAAATCAATCCGCGCGGGCATACGCCCCTTAATGAATGTTAGAAGCGGGTGCTAGCGTGCTTTCCTGTTCCGTACTTGTAGTAGTTCGCAAAGATCCAGACCACAATCAGAGGCTATGCCGGGTTAGCGTGTGGGTGGGTGGGTGGAGTTGAGCACCTGAAGCACCCACACCCAATTGAAGTGACAACAAGAATGGTCGCTGGCAGAAATTTTCTATCTTTTCGCCCTGCCTTTCTTCCATGGTACGCCGGCGATTGGTTCTCTAAAGGGCATACCATACAGTACTAGGTAATTAATTTATAGAGCTGCAAATGATGAAAAGCTATGCTGACTTTCTTCCCTTCCTCTTTCCTCTCAGTCAGTCGAGGTTCGCCGGGAGAACTCAACTTGCTTATAGGAATGAAAATCGCGTCGTATTCTGACTGGAGACTGGCTATCCAAGATGGTGCAGTGATGGCTACAATTACGTTGACTCTTTAGTTGTTCTTCCTCTCATAAACCCGACTTTTCGTCCGCTTGCTTACTACTACTACCACCACCTGCTTTGCTACTGCATTTTGAAAGGATCCCCCATATACCATCTTTATTAGGTCGGGGTGGGGTTAGTGTGGAGGAGGGTGTGTGTAGACAAGGAACCTTCTAAAGGATAGTCCTTTGCTACCCTGACCGACGCACTTCTGCATACATACAATGATTTCCCTCAGGATTCCTCCTATTAATGGCTTTTTAGGAGCTTCTTTAACTATGCGGAACGGTTCCTCTTGCATGTTCTGAGTGGCCGCGTGGCACGAATATCAGGCGTATTGGACTTCAGGCCAGGCACGAGAGGCCTACCCACAGGTATATGCCGCTACCGTGCACACTGACTTGAGTGGTGGTCTCTGGACTCTTTTCCAAGCTTTTTTTTGTTGTGCCCGTGTGCGCCTGGAAGATTAAATCAGGAACGCGGCGCTCGATCGTGTTATTCCGACTTGATGGTCTCGCGAGGTGTAAACGAGAACATAAGAAATAGAAAGAGATCATGCGGCCCAGATGTAGCAGATAGAAGTAAAGAGAATAAGTAGCAATTATATACAAGAGTAACCGGGAGAGACACGGGATGCGATTATATCAAATGAATTAAGAAGTAATTCTGCTGTTTATTTTCCATCACTTGCCTCACTACAAACATGCCGGACAGCCACATGAGCCTGGGGTAAGGCAAGGGTTGTATGGCACTAGCCACAAACTTTGGCCGTTTGAATTGAGTCTAATCCTACATGACCACTCTGAGAATACTTTTGAGGGCCAATTTTTGCCTTTCAAATGGCAATTTTTTTTTTTTGGAATAGTCCCGGACAAGGAGAGTGGCTTGTCATCTCCAAGGCACAATGGCCCTTGTGTTGCTGACGGGGAACCGGGTGACATCATTCGTTATACGATGGGAGTGTGTAGAGGAGATGGCTGGCTAAAATTAAGAGAACCCTGACTTAGAAACCCCCTCTCCTTATTCATTTCAAGCTTCCTTATGGGACCCTTACCGTTCTCCACGGCTACGTGGCCTTCATATCTGGTGCATCAGACAGCTGTCAGTCTTGAGTGGGTCCACTCTCCATATCGGCTTTGATTGATATTGGGCCGATTTTCTACAACACCATGAGGCATGCTTCTTACATTTTATCCGTTTGTTATGAATCTCAAAATTGGAAATCAACGGCCGGTTCGAGTACAGCATCGGCGGCACGAGATAACCTTCAATATGCTCTTTTTGGCTTTCACTCGTTTCATTTCTCTCTTCCCCCCATTTCTTCTGACTGTATAGGCAGACTTCCATGTGCATGATTTTATCCCACTCCTTCTGCCCAGCCCTTTTCCGTGCATGACTGAATCATGCCTCGTCAGCCTTGGAATCACCATCTTCATTTTTTCTTCTTTTGACCTCAGGCAGGTCTCTATTTTCTTCCCCAGCGATCAATCTGGACTTTTCATCATCATCTCTGTTACTTTCAAGTGATACATCTTCCTCTCCGGCGCGGGGATTTACTCATCTTCATCATTTCATCCAACCCCATCGCAGCCCCCGTTGCCGTAATGAAGCGCATACTTCTGTCGCACTCCTAGCGAATCACATTATTTCCATACGTTCATTTCTTTACTAGGGAGTTTTATTGCTATCACGAAATTTTGAGGAGGAATCGCATTTGCGACGAGTGTGGCTTAGATAAGAAGCCGCCTCCAAACTCATGCGCCTCATTAACACGGGCACCCGAAGGCCCTCTTGACTCCTCCTCCTCCACTGAGCATCTCCACAAATTTCCAAGAATGCAAGACCTCACAGTAGATGAAGAGAGGCTACCAGAATTTGACCCTGCTTTCAACAATTCCTCGCCATTCTTTTACTTTCACCACATCATCGACCCCGACGAGGCAACTCTTCGTGTCGAAGTCATCGGCCCCAATCTCACTTACACTTTTCGTCATGACCGCGCGAAGCGACTCATCTCTCGCTCTGAGATTGCTACTCGCCTGGAGATCAAGACGGTGGGCTTCCTGGCGTTGGTGGCTTCGGGAGGGAAGAGGCGGATCGTGCTCGCTTGGGCGGAAAGTGGACACGGGCAGGGAATCAAGGGCGAAATTCTGGAACCTGGACCGAGTTTACTTCCAAACGAGTTATGGACGAGAAGGGTCATGGCTATTGCGAAACAGTTGGCCATCAGCTTGCGGCATCCCTTTGATGGCGCTCTGGCTCGTGCCTTGGGGTATCGAATCTCAGGGGTCCATGCCGGTTCCCATGTCGAAGTCAAGCTTGCCGTGCACGCCGTTTTCGTGCTCCTCAGAATCTTCAACATCACTCACGACCCGAACAAAGTGACCCGACGAGATTTGCGCCAACTGCGCCAAGTGCGCTGGGAGGACGGCACGAAACCCTCGTTTGAGGTGTACTTTTCCAGGAAGCCCTGCGGCCGCTGTTCAAACCTCGTGTCTAGGCTGGAACACATGACCGGCATCTCAATTCGACTTCTCTGGAAGGACAGGCTCGTCAAGGTGGTATACAAAAAGAAGAAGCCGCCCATCGGTAGGATCGGGGCGAGCATCCAGCCACGGAACAATTTCGGGCAGTATATCGATATTGAAGACGAGGATCTCATCGAGGACGAGGTCATACCCATAGACTGCGTTGACCTCACCCACGATACCGCGCTACCACCCGAGATTATCGATCTCTTGGAGGAGGAGGAAGCGGCAGAATTGATGGACGACCCCGCGCGCCGTGCCGTAGATGCGTACATTGATGGCCTGGCATATTGTGTAGGCCAAATCGATCAGCACCCGCAGGACGCGCAGAGTGCGATTATTGACCTGGCGGAGACGATTCGTAGACAGAGGAATGGAAATGCTAGCGGAGGCACCAGGCGCGCACAAGCACCGAGGAATCATGCGGTGTGGTCAAACATTGCGAAGCCTTTACCTGCGACACCACAGATGGAGCTGCCTTGGTGGATGAGGGGTGCGTCTGCCCCTCCTATCCCCCCTGTCCCCCCCGCAGCCACGGTTGAGGAGCATATCAGGGAATCCGTGGTCGAGAGAATTGTTCCTGTCGTCGAAAAGGCGCCGATCGCAGATCTACCTACCCCTCCAGCCAGTGGAAGCAAACCCCTCCAACTCCAGACCACATCACTCCCTCTCCGCTCCGGGAGCAAGTCACCCATCGTTTCCCTCCAAGAAAGACGACAATCCAGCATCGCCAATACTCAAATTCGCCAACGCTCTCCAAGACGATATTTTTCTATCCAACCAGGAGAGCGAACGTCAGTCTTTGATGCCAACGCCGCATCAACTGGACAGACACCCATTCGCGTCGAGTTTTCTACTCGCAGACGACGGATGACGGAATCACCGGATCCATTTTGATTTGCTATTTTACGATTTCACGACTTTACGATTTACGAGATTAAAAAGTTATGCGGATCCTCTAATGGAATTTAGAGGAGCGCTTCAGCGTTGATTGTTCCCCCGGACGCTATTTTTCAGAACACATGATTCGACATAAGCTGCGCGAGGAGAGGAGGATATATCCTTAACATGGGAAGGCATACACAAAAGTATCCTGTAGTTTTAGATGTACGAGTTGCTTATAGCTTTATTCGGAGGGGCATCCCTCATCATCAAGGGAGAGCGACTTAAATACATTGCATCTTTCTTGGTCATTCATGATCTTCGTATGGATCGTATCTCGTGTGTCTGTATAGTACAAAAGTTCTAACATCCTGGTCCATGTCTCTAACCTCTCAATCCCTGCCTTCTTCTATCTATTTTATTTCCTTTCTGATGCGTAATTGAGTGTTATTAGTTGGGTACTCCATTGCCGGCCTTTTCGCGAACTACGGCCTTGAACTTTTCTCCCAATGCATTCACCACAATGCTGACATCTGGTGCCTTGGGACCTGCATCTCCGGCATTCTCATCATCTAATCGCTTTCCTCCGAGTCCTAGCTTTCCCATCGTACTGACATGCTTCACGTCCCGGCCGTGACGCAGAGGTCCGCGGATCTCAGAGGGGGTAATGGTCGTGGAGTCGAGAATATGCTGCCAACGAGCGAGGTAGACTCCTGGACCTGAGGATTTTTTGCCCTGGCTTTCAGGCCCAGTGGAAGAAGTGCTGGTGATGATTTGTTGAAGATGTTGCTTGGATCGAAGGCTGAGATTGGAGAGGTATGCTGCGTGAGCATCAATAGCGGCCAGGACATCCTCCTGAGCGTCCGGATCGAGAGAGGTGAATAAATTGCTGAGAGTCTGACTCATGTTCTTCAAATCATCAGTCTTGGCTCCTCGCTGTCGAAATTCGACAGCTACAGCCTTGGCCCAAACTCTCATCTCAACCCACACCTCAGGACACTCCTTGGCCACCGCATGAACCCATTTATACAATAGTCCTCTATTATCTCTCACCAACTTCACATAATCCTCCACGCTCGACATTCTCTCCTCTCCGTCTGCGTCCTTCTTCGGCTTGCTGGCGTGAATAAATTCCGAGATGAACCCCTGCATGGAATCGAGATGCTCGCGAAGATCAACGCGGGAGTGCACGCTCCGGATGATGGGCTCGTATGCAGCGACAACGTCCTTGATGGCTTGGGTGAAGAGGTCGGGGGGTTGGCGGCAAAGAACGGAAGTGATGGACTCGCGATCGCGGACGGCTAGGAGATCGGAATAGTACTCTAGACAATGCGCATGCTGGCCTTCAGTCAATGATGTGACAAGCTCCGGATTGGCAGCGTTGAGTATGGCTGTGATAATGGACTGCGAGTGTTGTGAACTAGTCTCTCGCACAACGTCATGTTCACCCCTAGCTTCATTGACATGTTTGCGAATAGCTTGCAGCATCTCCTCAGTAGGTCTATCCTCCTTTGCCTTTTCAACTTTTTCGGCGCTCTTCTTGAACTCTGAGGCATCCCACATTAAAACCATGGAGAGGATCCGCTGCAGCAGATTCATGCCATCGTCAGCATTAGCAGTCAGACCAATCCAGTTTGTGACGCTAGTAACGCTCAGTTTAGCTAGGAACACGCGCATCATGCCGCTGATCATGGTGGCAGCGTTGCCTATACGCAGGGTTTGCTTGATGACCTTGTAAGGAATCAGGTTGTTGAGGTTTTCGAGCAATCTGAGAAGATACTGTCCCTCTGGAGATAGGATGAAAACCTGATGGGCGAATGTCGCAAAACTGTAGCATTGTTAGTTTCATCCCTCCTTGTGCCTATAGTGTATACTTACTGGATGATGGCATAGTCAGCTGCTGCCTTGACAGCAGAAGAATGCCCCTCTATATCGTCTGTCTCACTCAAATGATCATAAACCTGATCCAGGAAATCACCATAGGCCCATTCCTGCATGCAGTCGTTCCAGGCTCTCTCCAGATCTTCTGCCTTGCCGAGATCATAATCGCCCATCAAGCGATTCTTTGGTTTGCCATCATTCTCCTCATCTTGCTTGGCTTTCTCTGTTGCGTCTTCAATTCCGCCAAGGGCCCCCCTGGCAACCATCTCAATGACACTGCTCGCGCCGGTCGCCAACGTCTTTCTGGTTCCCATTGCGCCCTTGTCATAACTCTCAGACAGGTTTGCCTCTCCGAATCTAGCCAGTAATCCTTGCATACGAGCTGCCCAAAAGTCCCGTGGCAGCTCCTTCACTCCAGGGAAAGGCAGGATAAGTCTGGTCAATAGCATCTGCAACAGCGGGGACGTCGATTCCATCACCTCCTCCTCATCGTCCTCCCCATCGCTCTTCACTTCATCGACTTCTTTCTTCTTGTCGTCTCTTCCCCAGAAGAAGGACACCGGAGTCCTCGCTCTAGGAGTGGCCGGTGCAGACCCCGCAGGCGTCGTAGTCAAACTATTCCCCGCCCTGGTTGACACCTTGGTCGTCTTCTTGAAGGGAAATCCATAATTGGTCACCGCATCGGGGGACTTGAACCCTTCAATTTCGGCGTAGGTCTCATGGTGCGTCAAAATGTCAAACAGTGCACGTGTCTGGTCAGCGGTCAGGGCCGCAGCACCAGAGGCGGCTTCATCGGACATTTTGCGAATGTGCACTTTTTATCACATTAGTGAAGAGTAGACGATGGATCGTGGATTTTAAATCGTGGCTGATTCAATTTGATATAAGAATGTAGAAAAAAAGATATGTAGTTGTATACCGTGTTGTGATGATGGTGATGGCTAGTGAGGCAGGGATGAAAACATCAAGTGACTGTCGTGATGTGCTTCGCCACCCAAAATACAGGTTGTCGTGTGACGGCGTGGCTGGCAACTCTGGCTATGCTGCTTATGTAATCCAAATCACATCTAATCTGATGGTCTTGATCCTGCTTGATCTAGTAGCTCATATCAAGCAATAAGCTGCGCTCTGGCACAACAACTCTAGAAAACATGTGAACACAATGATGTTATCTCATAACGAAGTTTAGCGAAAATGCAAGCTATGTAACTCATGCGATTATCTTCAATGTTTCCCCTTATAGCCCAGGCAGCTCCCTCTGTGCGTTGTAGTGTTTACAGTGAGGAACTAGGTGCAACACCACCACCACCCATGCCTCCATGGTCCTCATCGAGTCACCATCTGAGTCTCTTCGTCATGAACACGGTTGTCTATGATTTGTCAACAATAATCTTTTTTTTTTTTTTTTTGCAAGGATGCATACTTTGACTGCAATATTTACACTTGATCAGATAAGCAAGTGGCAGCGATATAGTAGTAACAAGGAGTGACACCAGAGCAATGATGGAGTCCCTTGTCCACTGGGCCGTCATGGTTGTAGCGAAAAGAAGGGCCTCTTGAACTGAAAGAATAAGTTTCCGAAGATTTTTCTCGTCTGAGCTTTGGAACAATCGTCTCAATGCAATAAATGATGTAGATTATATTCATCTCCTATTTTGACCGGCAACGATACCAGCTTTCCACTTACAGAACTGGCTCGTGAGAGTGGAGATACTTGGATACGCCACTATTGCCAATCCCTCGTGCCGGCGCTCAAAGAGGAATAGTATTCTCGACCATGTCTTACTTTCTATCCAATCAGATGCGTGCCGGCTCTGGAAATGGACTAGCTACGTGTGTAGCCTTACAGTGCGAATCTCTCAAGCACCCAAGAATGCCCTCCTGAGTATGTATTGCAGCCTCACTTTCAGACCGCCAGCATCCCAGCATATAAATGCCGACTGTATCTTCTCTTTGTTCCATCTGACCCAGTACTCAAGCTCATAAAAACTCTCAAACTCATCTATTGTTGCATCCAAACCTTGGGAATCCTCAAGGGAGATTTATCATCTAATTACAACACCCAAATCTTTAACACTTTGAGTCTGCAAGATGGCACACAACTCATCTATTCCTTTCGCAATTGACAACTTCAACATGGAAGAGATTGATGCACTCGGCTTCAATGATGACCAATATGACTTTAGTCTCGAGGCTCTATTCGCTCTCCCCGAGCCAACAAGCGACAGCATGCAACTGCTAGATTGGCCTACTTACGGTGAACAACTCGACGTCGGTATCGTCGATATTGCCGATATAGGCGATGCCGAAATTCCAATTCAAAGTAGTAGGTAATGCCTCAGAGATCTCATCATAGTCCTTGGACTAACGTTCCTCTCATAGCACTTCCTGGTTCTCTGTTCCATTCTGGCTCAGCGCCCACCTCTCAAGATCACGGTGTCATGGATCCAATCAACTCCCCCAATGCCTTTCATCTCTATGGGCCATACCAGAGCATAGGCAATATTGAAGTGGTCCCCCCGACGATATCCGGGTCAGAATTTATCTGGGCTCCAAACACAAACTCATTCGACTTCGTGGGACAAAATGCACCACTTTGTAAGTTTCCACACTCATCCACCTTTGTCATACAAATAGAGTCCAGCACTCTCCTGTAATTGAGCCCCAAAGATCTCATGTTTGTATATGCTAATCAAGACACAAATAGTGCTGGAGCCAGGAGAAATTTTCCCAATTGCCGTTTCAGGACTGCAACCGATCCATCAATATTCCGAGTCTGCAGTCGTTGTTAAACCACTTGCAAAGCAAAAGCGTTCCTTTAACCACTTTGACGAAGGCCATTCCTCCAAATTATTAGACCAAGAGCTTCAGACGAAGCTAACCACAGTGGATGGCGTTCCCGATGGCTTTTGTTTTGCAATGAATGCAGATATCAGGTCAGATGCAATGAGTGATACCTCTGGCAATAGGCCAAAACGACAACGAACAAAGAGGACATGCCTAAAATGTCGTCTGGATAAAGCAAAGGTGAGTAAAGATAGCATTCACCCAGATGTACTTGGTACTAATACAACGAACGACAGTGCTCCATGACGCTTCCATGTGAGCGATGTGAACAGCTCTTGAGGAAAGCAACAACAAGGCGATATTATCAGGTAATATCTTGGGCAGCTTGCATTGACTTTGACATCAAGAAGCTTAATTTCATCTCTCATGGTATGATTATTACTTGAATAATATTTACATTTACTTTCGTTAACTCGTGTGTGTCCAGTTATCACGCATCCCCACCCTATCGTGCGTCAATATCTCAGCCTCGAAAATGTGCAGACAGGGCATAATTCTAATTCTAAGATCTCCATGAAAGTATCAGAAGCCTGGTTTATAACATGGTTGTCCTTACGTAAAGCCTTAATATCTCGAGGTTCAACCTTTATGGGGCTTGATACAGTGATACTGGCTGTCATTCGAATCGCTGGTAAATGTGTGACGATCGCATGGTTTTTGGCACGCGTAATGAAAACTGAGCTCAAATGCAATGCCCGGGAGCCCGACACCCCAGAAAATAGTCTACAATCTCCCATTTTACTCGACTCTCTTTTCAGAATTATCGATCTTCTCATGAAGAGAAAGGCTAGAGGTCCACTTCGTTGTTGCCAACACTGGATTCTCGCACTTGCTCTATTCAATCTTTTCATCGTTTCTCGCATGGTTGGCGCAATTTATGATGAGCACATGAGTGAGAACCTACAGGAATTGCAGTACCATTTGGAGGAGTATATCATATACTCCCTATCCCGACTATCACCGGAATTTAAATTACGAGACTACTCCAACCCGTCAAACCTTTTGCTATGGGCTGCAGTCGAACGTTTTTTTACCCCAATAGGCATAGCTCAGTCAGTCGAAATGTTACACACATTCTAAAGTACTAAGCATATATAGGAGTCTATTCTCAATGTACATTGGATTGCAGTCTTGTGGCCCAGGTCGCTCATAAGAGTCACGGAGAGCCCCGACTCTCTAAGAGCATTGTCTTATCATTTATTGGAGACTTTGCCACACTAGTACCCAACAGGAAAGCAATGTGATGCTGTTCAAAGGTATTTCTCACAGCTTGGCCCGTTCGATGAACTCTGTCAGTTGACTCCCCCATCCATCTGACCCCCTTATTTGCTGAGATGAATCATGTGAACCTAGACATATCATGCTGGAGCTACGAACACACGTTAAAAATGACAAATAATCACATAGAGAAAGAACACGAGGCTGCATTCCAAGCCATACATCCTAGGGTAGGATCTGACGGATTATCTCGGCTACTTATGGACACGAAGTGTAGACGAGTATAGGGCTGTCACTCTATTTACACTGTAAAATTGACATGTTACTAAATGCCCTAGTCCCTTTCCGCAAATGTCACTGTTTCAGTTGATCAACTGGGAAAAGCAAGACCGACCAGCCACACATCAGAACACACCAGAATGATGGATCAAGTGATCAACATAGGCTTAGAGTTCTGCATCTCAACCCTTTCTTTTTCTTGTTTCCCCCCAGCCTACCGCGGTAGATTTCTAGTTGTACCTTGGGAAAATTCACAGGTACGAAGCTGAGTGTCCTATTCGATGCCTCGTCTACATTGACCGATTCTGCCCGATACCAACCGTTATGTGTAAATATACTGCTAACATAAAGCTTGTTGCCAATAAATATGAAATACAGCGACTATAGTATTGTCATAAGCTCCGTAATATATGCCATCGGGCATCTCTGTACTCTATTTTGTATGATATTCGTTGACTGTTGAGGAACACATGTGTAAACTACAAGCAGAAAGCTACCCAACCCTTCTTCAACGTATTCATCTTATACCAATACCGATCATATACTGGCAGGCAATAACATGATGAGATGTGTCAAGGACGCTCGCTTCGGCACAGCTGAGCAGGGGTTCACAGCAAAAGGAAAGAATCTGACATCAAATGAGTCTACGACGCCGATAGGTACAGGTTGGATGGAAAGACGCATGAATGGTTCGGAAGCGCACCCGCCTGTGGGGGAACCTCAAAAACCATTGGCGACAAAGACGTCGCGGGTAGGGGGCTGGTCACTACGACGAAATCTGTTCGCATTGGAGGAATATGCGACGAGCATGTGGCACAAAAGCACGCGAAGTATCTAGGCAAGGACTGCTGCGGCGATTATGGCGCGCATTGCATTTCTGGATATAAGAGACTGGTGTGAGGTGGAGCAATGTGAATTACAATAATGTAATGAATTCTCTGAGAAGAATACTATTGGAAGTCAATTAATGTTCATTTTCGATTCTAGCAGTCCATGGGGTTTGTATGCTGGGATTGTTTGAACTGGTCAAGGGGAAGAATATCATTCACAGCCACGAAGCATTAGCATTTTCATCCTTTACATAGCCTTTTAAGCCCAATATTTATTTGGAATCACTTTCCTGCGTTGACATATTTATGAGAGTGAAACATCCTGCATCCTCCAATAAAGTGAAGATGAAACTGTACCTGAAGAGTCGTCGTAGCACCATCCACAGGTTATCCGGCAGTAGGCAGTTGCAATGTTGAAACAGCTGAGGATATAAACATGGTATATCAATTGTTATCCTACGTCACACTTTTGTAATTGAACAATATTTTCACTATTGATTCAATGTGCCAAATGTAATGAAGTTAACTCGAAATGTCACGTTACTGCAAGTACTAAGATATTCCTAACCAAAGGAGTGAAGAGAGTAAGAGAAACATAGGAAAAACAAAAGCCATTGCCCTGCGCACCTTTTACCCGAATTATCCTTCATGAATTGCAATTACAAATAGCCAGTGGTATCAAAAGGTTAGGTAGCTTTACGCTCGACCTAACGGGTATAACGTCTGAATGCCATCTTTCTCCACGGAATTCCTACTACTTTTCCTGCCCGATCTTGGTTCAAACTCCTCACTGCACCTCTAATACGCGGTAAGACCTCGTCCATTGGCATATTTGCCGTTGGTGGCGATGTTGTGGCCATTAGCGCCATTGGCGCCATTAGCTGCCAGTGGTGCTAGTGGTGCCTTGCCATTCAACGCACCGTTACCGTTGGCATGAACGTTGACATTGCCAGCAAGGTTGTCGTTGTGACTAAGGTCGGCGATAGGATGAGGCTTCCTCTCAATCCTGGGTACAGTTGGAATGTCAGTGCTTCTGTTGGCGTTGCCAATGGAGAAGACTGGGCTCTCCCACTTCTCGCCCTTGCCGGCCAGCTCCTTGTACTCGGTAGCCTTGGAGCTAATACCACCAGGTAGGTGGATGTTGGGGAAGATGCTGTCCTGCTTGGTCATAGCAACATTGACCTTCTTGTCCTGGGCGACATCCTTGGCCTTCTCCTTGCCCTTGAGCATATTCTTTTGAGCAGCGTTGTAATAGCGCTGGTAGATATTGACCGCCTGCTCGGGATCCTCCTTGGCTGTCTCAGCAACACGAGCTGCTTCCTGCTTAACTTCGTAGAGGAAGTGGTCCAACTGATTGCATTGATCCTTGATGGCCTTCTCAACAGCCTTCTGCAGCGCAGGACGAACAACTCTAAGAGCGAGGGGCTTGAAGAGAGAGAACAAGAGCTTATGGTTTGACTTCTTGAACTTAATCTTGAGCCCCTTCATACTCACATCGACCTTTTCAACCTTGAAGACGTTTTGGCTGTCATGCTTGTCGGCAGTAGATACTTTCATCCTGAAGGAGAAGCCGTCGCCAGGGAGAAGGATGTCCAAGACACCAGTATCGGTGATGCTAGGGAAACCAGTCTTGCGCTTAATGTGGTAGCTGACATCTCGAAGGTCCATCTGAATGCCTGTGACTTTGACATCAATGGTGTTCTTGTTCTTGTTGGCAATCTTCTTGCGTCCCCAGCGCCAGTAATTGTCACTGGAGATTTCGAGGATGTTGGGCATAAAGTTGTCGCTCTCCAATACGAGGTTCTCAATAATAGCATCGAACTGGGGATCCGAATACTCGATGCGAGGGATGGGAATGTAAGCCACATTCTCCATGATGGATGGAATGATGACTTCCGTCAAGTCTTTAATGAGGTGAGGCTTGAAGGTGGGTTTTCCATTCTCATCATTGCCCAGGTCATTAAACAGCTTCTGGCATGCCTGGCCAAAGGCTTTGTTTAGAGGATCCTGGTCAAACTGGTCGACGATGAACTTGCTTTCGTCGATAACGCGGTCAGTGTGGCCGCGATACTTGTCTCGAAGCAAGTATCTGCCGTGGTCGTAAAGACGATTCCATTCTTCGGTGGAAGCATCTTCCAGGATGTAGCCCTGCTCGAGGAGACAACGACGAATGTAGTTGTCGGTCTGCTTGAACCAGCCCCTAAGTTCGGCATCCTTGTCAGCATCTTGGTAGATCTGTCCAATGGACTGCCAAAGGTCCTCAGTAGAAGTGCCATTGGCAAAGCGCTCAATCAGAGTGCGCAAATCGTCCTCAGCTGCAGCCAACCCTGTTCGAAGGCCCTTGGCTGAGTCGGCAGATCCTTTGCTGTAGTTGCGACCGTGGCTGCCATACTCCTCAGCCAGCCTCAACAAGGTCTGAATGGCTTGAGAGTACTCGGGGTGCTGCTGGCATTCGAGGACCATCTTCTTCAGGCGGAAGATAACCTGATCCCTGCGCTCCTGGGGCATCTTCTTCTTCAGGTATTCTCTGGCCTTGCGGCGGTACTCTTCATTCCGCTGCTTGACCTTGTCCTGGGTTTCCTGATCCATGTGCTGGTCAAGCTTCTGGTTTACTGCTGACCTGGCTGCATCAACTCCCGCGCCCTGATTAACCTGCGCAGCGGAAGTATTGGTGCCCTGAGGAGCGGCAGCGTTGGAAGCAGCGTTGGCAACATCCTTTACATCCTTTTTAGCGTCACCGCCATAAATGCCTCGTGCCTGGGTTTTGAGGGAATCTTTTGACAAGTCGGGCTTCTCATGCCAGGTGTTGTCAGGGGCTGGTTCATCCAACTGCTGGAGGTGCTCATCGGCGGGGCGAACCCAATTGGCAGCGTTAGTAGCGCCATCACCAATCATATCGCGGAACAATACGGTGGCATCTTTAACTGTAGAATTTGTTAGTTTATTGAATGTTTGGTTGAGATAGGAAGATGCTTACGTAGCTTGCGGAACTGGCCGTTGGTGATGAGCAAGGTGCCCAAAGTCCTTAGGCCCTCGAGGGCATCATCGCCGTCGCGCTTTGCGGAATCCTTTGTGATGGGGGCGCCGGGAGCACTATGGTTGCTGGGGTCAAACTTGGTTGTCTGCCAGATAAAGTCCTGGATAAGGTTGCCGTCGTTCTTGGACAACAAAAGCTGCTTAGCCAACTTCACCACCTCCTTGGTGTCATCCACTAGTCCCTTGCCCTCAACCGACAGCTTGTCAGACGGGCGACTCAGTGCTCTGGATTCGAGAAAGCTGTTGAGCGCGATGTCGATTTGCTCATTCTAGATACTCGGTCAGCGGGTTTGTCCGGGTAAAGATGTACAGACGGCGACAACGTACTGATGGGGCCTTGCCATTTTTGAATGCGTAAAAGATGCCATAGAGCTGAAGCTTGCGGTTGATATCAGCTTCCTTTTGCTTCGTGTCCGTTGGCTTATTGACTGCAGGAGCCGACATGTTGACTGATGGTATTCGTAGGAATTATCTAAGTGTGTCGAGTCGTTGCAAAGAGAGAAGGTGTATGTTGTAGGGTACTCCGTAAACAGTCGGTCCTAACGTAAAAGTAGAGGATGACCGAATGAGTGAGGTAGAGGAGAAAATAGGGTGATGTGAAAGAATTGTGAAGGGTATCGATTATTAAAGGTGGTTAGAAACTTTGTATGTCTGGGTATCACGAGAATTTGGTTGACGGTTGGTTGAAAGGGGGTATATTTTTGTATGAAGGGAGACAGAATGAGGAGAAGAAAGACCAAGGGATCAAACCATCCAAGTGCGGCAGGAACAGGTTTATAAACTGCGCCTTCGTTTTTCAGAAATACCAAGGGACCAAGACACCAAGATACCAAAAAAAAATCGATGAGGCAGCGCGCAGGTTCAGCAAAAACAGCTCTGCAGAAGCTTGATTTGCTTGCATCAGGAAGTGACGTTGAACAAGGGGGAAGAGTACGTCATGCATGCTCATCGACGAGACTGAAACTGGTAGGGCGTGCATTTAGGTACCTACTGGAACTTGGGTGGTGTCACTGAGAGGTGACAGCAGTTGAGCAGCAGCAGCAGTGACTCTCTCCCTCTCAGGGAGGGAACCCAATGCCCTCTTTTCATCGTGACTACTGCTGCATGTTTCACTCGCGAGAGAAGATTGTCCGTTCTCGTTGGCTGGGAAGCTCTGCTAGAGGGAGCTTCTAAGCTCCAACCCCGGGGAGGGGCGTGTCGCTAAACATCCACTGAAGACGCACTGACGACAGCGCCCTGGTTTAGGGGTCAAGGATCCATGACCTCGAATTATTTGCATATCGACGAAGCAAGGTCTGGATTTACTTGCAGGAACTCGTCCACGATACTGACAATACCTACCAGGTAGATAGGTAATTAATATCAATTTCTCGATATGCCATGAATTTGACAGGCATCATGCCCATCGTTTCCAGAGACCCTTTACAGCCCGTCTTTGGAATCTTTGGTGGTTGCGTGACGATGCATCGGCTTGGAATGATGGTCGTCTCAAATTCTCTTTTCATCGCTCTCTCTCACGTCATGACGTGCAAATCCGGCTATTGACCTCATAGTTCCGGTATAGTGCGATCATGGCACTGGAACTCGGTGGCTTGAGCAACGCATCCATTGATGTGCTTGGACGTGTCCACCGAAGATGAGAAAGATGAGGGTCTGCCATCTATCTATCCCGGTGTTCATCATTGCTTAAACTACCGAAGCCACGACAGCTGAATCACCAGTCTCTTATCACCACCACCACCACCACCACTAACTCTTAGACTCCGAACAACAAGAAAACTCTTCTCATGCTCACTCGGAGTGCACCGCACCAAACGGTGATGCTGTTAATCTTAGTTTCACTGTCTTAGATTTCCTTGGTCCTGGTTCAGTCTGTTAGATTAACCGCCGTTACATAGTAAACAGCCCCCAAGTTGACCTCACCACAACCACAACTGCCAAGTTACACAGACTGGTCGAAGCCGTTCGAACGCGTCGTTGATGTATTTTTTGCTTGTCTGTTGGGAATACCGGATCAAAGCCTCCTCCACAAAACTGTGCCAATTCGTCATCTATACCCTTTCCCCCAGATCTCTATAACCTGATCAACATGCATCCCCAACTCAGATACGTTCAAATCGCTAGGTGCCGAGAGCGATCGGATCCATGACGTCAAACATGGAAGAGCTCTGCGCCACCTTTATCGAGCTGCCAGCACCATTACTTGATAGCTACAGGGAGTGAAGTTAGTGCTGCAGTGACCTTGGCAGTGGTGCGAGGCCCCGCTTATAGTGGGCTATCCCCAGAAGCCAGTGCACTATTGTGGCGAAGCATCACCCAAAACAATTGCTCCAAGACGTTCTCACAAAGTCTCGACTTGGCCTGCATGCTTCTTCGGTCCTGTCACCGAGCTTAAGCCTCAATACCGTTGCTCACATGGATGTCTTATACATAGATGAAAGGAAGAATTTTTGCTTCTTCGTATGAATGAGAAGCTCTTCAATTCCAGTAATTCTAGCCAACTGTAGAGAGAGGTAATCCAAACGGAAGCTCCCTAATACGTTCAATAGTTCAAGGTCCACGTACCATCCACCACCGTTATGATGATGACGCATCTTTCAATCTTCTCCAGATTTTTTAAATGGCATATGAATGTCATCATAAAGTCGTCTTCCACGTGCTTCTATCCCAGAACACACCCAGAGTCATCCTAACAGTCCCAGTTTCGGAAGACACCGTTGATCAGACCCATTCGGGCATCCAAAATACGTCAACTAGACCCTGAAAGAGTCTGCATCAAACCATCAAAAATCAGATGTTATTCTCGTGATATTTTTATCTCCTTTTGGTTCTTTCGGTCTGCGGCAGGAATGAGACATGAGAGGCTGCCTACGGTTATAGCGGGCGATTACAAGGCTTCATCGTTTGTGACTAGGTTACTAGTGTAGCCATCAGGGACAAAAGCCACGACTGCACGCCGTTGTTAGAACAATGAACCGGAATGAGGGCAAAATAAATAAATGAAAAGATGCTTAAAATTAAATCTTATTATGACTAAAACGCCATCTATGCTCCATAATAGAATATACTATTCATGTCTCAACGCCTTTCTCATGATGTTTTTGTCCCCAGGTCATTGAACACCTTGGCCTTGATCTGGGCGGCCATTAACCCAGAAAACTCCTTTGTAGCAATCAGGTTCGCATCCTGAGCTAGCTTTTCCACTGCCTTGTCGGTTGCCTTCCCTCCACCGCCCATCATCAACATCGCCTGCGAGTTACGGCTGCGGACAAGATTCGTAGTTGCTTCTTTGAGCTTTGAACTCAAGTCCAGCATCTGCTTGTTGCCGAAGTCACGGTTCGTCAGCAGTGGGCTCTGGCTAAGCGTCTGAACCCAGTACTTGTGCCATAGAAGCTCCAGGAGGTGCGAGTCCAGTGTGCTCTTGAAATGCGACACCTCCAAGCTGTAGTATCGGCTCGAGTGGGCGCCAAACTCGGCGGCCTTGGCCAGTGGCACGGCCTGGAAGCCGTCAGACGATGAACCAGCGAATGGGTCGGATTTGTAGTCGCTGGGATATGTCCGGAACGCCCCAATCTCAACCTTGCCAGCATTGATGGTACGATCAGGGTCAATGACAACTGCCAGGAAAGGATCCTGGAATTGCTGTTGCAAGGCCTCCGTCTCCACATCAATTCCACTGAGCCAGCAGCCGTATCCAGGATGGCTGTGGTACCACCCCACCACGTTTTCTTGTCTACCCTGCGCTCTGCAAAGGTCCAGATAATCCACCAAGTATTCGTTCGCCTCGCTCTGGGCATTAACTCTTGTCTCTGTTCCTTCAACGGGTAATCGGAAAGCATCTGTCACGACGAACGTCTCGTCATCGATGTAGCCCTGCATGAGACCCATCACCTCAAGGGCGCCACCGGATCGAGCATGCATAGTCATTTTGATCAAGGCAACCGCGCTGATTCGTACATATTTGAAGTAGTTTGGGTCTCGAGACCACGGTCGAGAGTTGGCTATAGTCTTCTGTGATACGGCATCATAGTTGTAAAGCGCATCTCGTTTAGGGTCGATCAGCTCGACGTTGTTATCGAGCTCTGTCAATGGTAGTCAGTATAGGGCCAGTGGCCGGTGTGCAGAGTTATGCGTACCCCAAGACTTGAGAGCAGAGGCTTCCATCTTGACTGCCACATAAATGAGCCTGGCAGACAGATGAATGGTGAAGAGAGATTGTTATGATGTGGATAGACTGCCTGGAGCTACAGGCGGGCATTCCATGGGGAAATCTGCCCCGCCCTCTGTTTATCGGTGTTATCGATAACGGAAGCAAACATGGATATAACCGTCAACTGCCACGTCGTGATAATGCTACCCTAGACGCTTTCACAAATCATGATACTGCTATCAAAACTGCCTGCTGGTGTAAACAAAGGATGGTTATTTTACACGATAAGGAAATCCAATTGTTTGAAAGTCGAGCTGGACACAGCATCATTTCAACGGGGAAAAAATATAAAGATATCAAGACCATGACATCCCATAAGCGAGTCGACTGTACAGCATCCATCTGTGGGGCAAGCCATCAAATTCCATTTCTGGTGAAAACGTCGTTGTTTGCGATGTCATTAACTTGGAATTAGTGTGTAAATCACACAACTGTGCTTAACAAACGGCATCCATTGTGATGAGCCTTGTGTTGGACTCACAGAAAGTGTGAAATCGTAACCCCACTAGAAACAAGATGGAGTCGTTCTCCAGTCATAGTCTAGAGAACACCTTAAATGCTTTCTTCTTTTCGTCAACTTGTCATGAAAGCCTAAACAGAATCGTTGGAGAATATGTTTCCTTACTTCTCATCTGCCTGACTGTCTCCCATCTGTACGAACTTCCAGAGTCAGAGCTGCAATTTCCAGTCAAGTGAAGCTGATGCTGCTCAAAAATAGGTCAATCACGGACTTGGGGACACCTTGGTCAGTATATTTCGCACCTATTGCGCAAACTGGTTCTTGTGAATTGACGAGTGAGACTATCGTGTCCCTGCTACGGATGTGTAATTGAATGTTTCTTCCTAAACTGGGTAGGGTAAGACTTGTGGGAAAAGGCCAGAGTGCGCTACACAGTGGTTAGCTCAACGAGAACTATCATCATACTCTTCGTGTTAAGCAAATTATCCATAGGAGGGAATCAGTGCAGGCCAGTCGTCAAAACTGTAGAGTCAATCTCTCGCTACAACCCATGTCGGTCCCGATTAACTTTAGGCCCTAGAACTAGCCGGGTGAATCGTTTACCAAAAGATTAGGAAATTGCGAGAGGACTCATAACAAGTACCATAACAAAGGCAACGAGTAGGGCCTTTAGAGCTATAATAATCAAGGTACTCCAACAATAAGGATTATGCCACCCACCGGATATCTTCAAATCGAGTTTGTCAGAAAGCTATCATAATACCTGTGGCAGTGGTATTTTGGTCAGCCTGTGTACGTCATATACTTGGAACGAGATCAACTGTTAAAGACAGCGTGAAGCCATACAGGAACATTTCCATAAGGAGTATAGACGTGTGCATGCTGCTCATTGCCTGCCGGAGAAACGGGCTGCATGACGAGTCAGATTACAAACACACTAGTAGTGCACATAGAGGCTAACACAGTATTGTAATTATAACAATGAGAAAACTACAATGGAGATGTGGCGATATCAATGAGTGGCTCAATCGAATCTACTTCAGTTGACAAGAATCAGGGATTTATGTCCACAGTGTATTTGCGAATAAAGCCAAACAGACAATGGGGCAAGTTAAACTCCCAATTCGAAGAGGCCTTGCATCCCATGCTTTCACGATCTTTACATGAAGATCATATCCTGGTTGGCTATTAGTCATAGGACTGTTAAAAGAAGAGATTCACAATACAGAAATATGGGCCACCCGGCCTGCCCAAATTACTCTTGACTGATAGGGTTTTCGTTTTCCTCTTTCGCTTGTTCACTTCGTGTGGTTTTATCCTATGCTTGCTGGTTCTTATCCCTCACACGCTTTTAATGTCATCAAACTGCATTTTGAATGACGATGTTGATCGTTGCCACTTTGGTAAGCTGGCAGCCAAAGCCAGCAGAGCAGCCCGAGACATTCCATGAAGTCTTCACAGAAATTGATTCAGATCTGATTATAGAAAATCAGTCATCGGCTGTCGCTTGGGTCAAATGCTGGTTGTATCATGCATAAGTTTGCTGAATGGAGAAACCCCTCCGGGGGGAGAAGGACAGTCACATCGCTCGTGTACGACAACGAATAAGGTCTGAGACTGTATGATTCCTTGATCCCTGGTGCCGCGTGATCATTTTGTCGACAGCCCTACCTTCTCAACGGTAACGTCAATGAAGCTGAACATTCCTCATGTTCCAGCTGTCTCAGATCAAGGGAAGGATTTGGTTTAGAATATAAGCTTAATTCCCACGATACTGCACTCATTGTCATCGCCATCACAAAGCTCGATGCGGGGGGGAAATTGCCAAGTCCCGCGTGCATAGATGGCGGAGCTGGAGAGCATTGACTGGCGCAAAGTCCGTCCACGACCCGGACAGCTGAAACTAAGTGGCGTCGTAATAGCGGCGGAGACCGGTCTGACCTTATCACACAACCTTAATTCATAGTCTGTATAATACGTGAGCGATACGGACGCAAGCACTTACAAGTCACGTTCGAGGCCGCTGGCACACCAATGTTCCAAAGCCAGCCGCATCCAATAACATGCCCACCTATGCTTACAGCCCCAGTGATATGGCTTGGCATCCCCTTAGTCTGCTGGCTGTGCATCAGGCTGAATAGGATCGTCCGTCCCCGTTTTATATGCGTTTGCTTTTCCGAGTTACGGTCCAAGCAATCGGATGCTATCGAGATTGGTGCGACGGTAAGCATGTACCCAGAAATAAAACTATCAGTAGACTCTAATAGGCCATACTGGAAATATTGACAGATAATGGTAAATGTAGATGCATAACAGATCTGACCGCCCCCGTCAAGTACGTAATCGGAACAAATTAAGTGCTTTTTCGTAGATGCCAAGATGTCGCCGTCGCACACCGAAATTCGCGTTCAGAGCGCAAGAAAGTCGCCTTTGTCATGACTGGGATCAAATATGTGTCGATCCCCACGTGCGATGCAAGACATTGTTTCCCCTTCTTTCATCGCATTCTGCACTTGATCGAAATCTGGCCACCAGAGAAGAATCGCTCATTGGAACATCATCATGTCGTGGACCAGAAGAGAAAGGATACATCAAGACTTCAATGAAGCCGCCACAAACAATGCGGCATCAACAATACCACAACCGCGCTGGCGCCTTGATATCTGGGAAATCACCGACGGTACGCTCTCAAATGTCGCATTCGAAAAGAAATAACTCTGACTCTGGTAGCTCATCCTCAAGGGCGATGGTATAATGAGAAGAGCGCAAGATGCCTGCGGACAAAAGCCAAGCTAAGGGTGGTGTAAGTGCCGCCAATACGTCAGATTGATCCTCTTTGACTCACTAATCACGTAACCTGCAGGTTTGCGCCATTAGACCTAGCACAACGCGGCACACTACCTCAAATGACCGAGCTCTTCTCATCACTGGATATCCCCAGCGAGTTCAGTACAGAGCGCACCCGGTCAGTAAGTCATAGTTTTGGCGAGCGAAGCAACGAGAACGGATTCAGCGCATGGTTCCACTTCCTTTGTAAAAACATCGATATCAAGCAAGACGACGACGACGACTCATCGCTGGACAGTAGTAGCCGAACTGCCCGCCCAGGATTCAACACTTCATTATCACAAACAGAGGAAAGTTGGCAAAGGTCGGGTTTCTTCCTTCAGGGGCAGAATGATGGAAGTGCAATACTGGTTTGCTTCGGCGCGAGGCCACTAGTACGGAAGAGACTGGAAGATTTTGTGACCAGCCGTGCCTGGGAGGATGTTGTCGTCAACCCATATATCTTGTTTGACCTTGTCCTAGAGGGATTGTATGGTGAAGTTGATGACACGGTCTGGAATATGAATAAGGTGTTTGGACCTTTGGAAAACGTAGGTCTCCCCCACGCCGGGGATGCGCTAAAGGAGTGGCTAACAGTCTTGAATAGTCGATTATGGACCTCGCAGACTCGAGAACAAGGGGCGTGAACTCCGAGATACCCTTTACTGAGCTCCACAATTGCAACAAGCACATCATTCACTTGACAGAGGCCATTGAGTCATGCCTCCTGGTGGTAGAGAATGCCATCTCCAGTGTTGGTGAACGGTCGAACGACGATGCTGCGTTAATATCAATCCCCAGCAGTCCCAGAAACAGTTGGATGGCAAACAGCGTTGGTACCAACAAAAGGCGGGAGGTTGTGGAGCGACAGTTGAAGGAATGTCTGCGGTACCGACGGTCGCTGTTCCGCTCCACTCAGCTCCGGCTCTCCAGCCTCCAGAAGCGTATCGGTTCAGCCATCACATTATCATCCAGCCTGATGGCACAGCAGGGCTCGACAGGGTCAGGCCAAGATTCGAGCTCGATGAAGATTATTGCAGCTCTCATCATGATCTTCCTACCAACAATAGCTGTGGCCACAGTTGCTGGGTCCCAATTATTGGTTTCGCGACGCGACAGTGACGATGACAAGTGGAGCGTCGATGCCACACCACTCTTCTACACCACTTGGTGGATATCAATACCACTAACAGTAGTTATGATACTGTTGGCTCTTGGCTGGGCGTGGTGGGCACACGGCGAGCGTCCAACAGGGAATGTGCTCAATGTGGTGCGACAGACAACTGCGAGGACGTGGAACAAATTGCCGTCGGCAAAATCACTGAGTCGGAAAAAGAAGACGCAAGAGAAGGAGGACAGAAGGATAAGTGAATGATTTTGTTATGCGCACGGGAGTTGCTTTCATCTGGCGTTTTGGTGTGTTTTGGTGTTTTGGTTGAACGGACGGGAGACAAATATTGAGAGAGGTACATGGCGGATTACCTCATCGTGTAACAACAACGCTGAATGTTCGGGTACAAGCTCCCATTTCCAAAATGGCAATTACTGTTTGCGACATATTTTGGATACGTGAATGTCTCTCATTAAAATGTGTCGAGTCATGGTGCCGGGCATCCTTCATCACCAACACATGTTGACAGAGAAAAGAACAAAAAGAACAAGGAGAGAACATATCCCTGTCGACCCTCTCGCCCCCATCCCTCCCCCCCCCCCGAGACACGAACTGATCCGACAGCTCGGAACACTAGGAACCAACACACATTTGCTCTGGTGCCACGCCAACGCGCGCCCCTTGCAGGGAGGAGGCCTTGCTGTTCTACGCCTTGTTTGTGGAGGGGGAAAGGAGGAGGGAGATGAATGGGAAAAGGATGGCAATATCGCTTGCGTATCTTTACCCTCTACCGTCTCCGGACATGTCTCTCTCTCGGTTGCTCTTCTGAATCAGTTGGGCAGGCCGTTTCTTGATTAGGCCAAACCTTGTCAGCAACAGCCCTACTATTTATGCAACGCAAGACGGCTCGCGGATAGACTTCGGCTCAGTCCTCACCAAACGCACCATGGCCAGGGGGGAGGCGGATGTTCCCGCTTCCTTCAACCTCTGTCAGCTGACTGACAAGCAGGGGATCCTTCAAACGCAGCATTATTCAAGGCCCTGGCAAGCAAAAGGGCACATCGAGTAAGTGCCTGCTTCTCGCTTACATGTAGGTTAGGTATTTCTTAGCTGAATTCTGCTATAGGGATACATACCTCGCTTTTTCTCGCACGAATGATACGTCAAGCGCGTGATTTATCCGACGGCGTTGGACGGTCTTTTGGTTCGTTGACCATTCATTGATCGTTGACCGATTCTCCATCCGCCCCGAATTTCCGCGATTACGACGAACGAGTCCCCCCCCCCAGATCCAACTCATAATCATAAATTTTGATACAAGAAAAACAGAGTCAGCGTTCCATTATATTCCATTGTGGATATCCCTTGAACAAGCATCGGCATCGATGAGAAGGACGAACCATACGAGACAACATCGATAGGCTAGCGATGGGAGACTCGGAACATGTGGAGGAGCCGCCCAACAACGAGAGCTCAACGAGCCTAGACGGCGCGGATGACCAATCCAGCGGCTCCAGCACTAGAGAACGCCGAAGCTCCATAGACAGCGATGCGACAGAACTCGCCAAACCCTCTGGGGATCTCCAGGATTCCGAGACTACGCTTGAAGCCACCGATTCCGAGGATCTTGACGACGATGGATTCGACACCACAGACGAGGCGGACATGTACTCGGGTGCATCGGCCACCGTAAGGTCCAGCATATGGGAGCACGATTACGAAGGTGGCCGACGAGTGCGTATATCATCCACTCTTGTGATGAAAATAGATTTTACTAAATAATATTGATGAACAGTATCATCATTACCGTCATGGTCGATATCCTCTACCAAACGATGACATCGAACAAGAGCGAGAATACATGAAGCATGTAATTCATATGGAAATGACGGGCGGACGATTATTCAATGCACCGATTGACAGCCACCCTCAGAGGATAATGGATATCTGTACCGGAACAGGGCTGTGGCCTATCGCTGGTAGGTACTTGCATTTTCAAATACTCTGGTCAATCTGCTTCAAGTGAGCTAACTGTTATAGTGTCCAAGCTGTATCCCAGTGCAGAGATTGTCGGCGTCGACCTAAGTCCTATTCAACCGTTCATGGTACCTCCAAACGTTCGCTTTTTAATTGACGATGTCGAGGATGAATGGATGGATCGTGGCGGCTACGACTTTATACATATGCGTTTTTCTTGCATATACATGAGAGATGTTGAGAAACTAGTACAAAACTGCTACGATCATCTCAAACCCGGCGGCTGGATCGAATTCTCCGACTTTTGCTCCTTTGTACGATGTGACGACGGGACAATGCCCGAGGACTACCCAGTGGCCAAGTGTGCTCTTATGGCACACCAGGCTTTGCTCAAAGATGGCATGAACACATGGGTTGCCAACGAGCACGGGGAAATGTTTAAGCGTATAGGTTTCCAAAATGTTCAATGCAAAGTCATGAAAACACCAATCGGTGCTTGGCCAAGGGTATGGAACAGCAGCGGTCTTGTCTCGAGGACTGTCATTGTAGGATGCTAACATTTGTCTAGGATCATCATCAGAGGGTTATAGGAGCATACTTTCGTGATTCCTTGCAAGAGTTTATCAACGCCCTGGCCGCCAAACCCCTACGCAAGTCGGGCCTGAGCGACGCTGAGTTAGAGGTGTTTCTCGTTACGGTACGAAAGAGTCTCTGTGAGAAAAAGGTTCACTCCTATCTCAACTTTATATCATGGTGGGGACAGAAGTAGAGGTGGATACAGGGATTCAACGCTTCGGGTGTCTTTATACAAAGAAGAAAGCATATGTGGCATCAGTGGATGAATTATATGTGCATTCTCGGTCTTATTCGGAATACTGAGGCGTTTGTTTTGGAACAAAGGACGAGCGTGGCGTATCTGTGTGCATAGCGGGAATATTGGATGATTGATTGGTTGTATATTGACTGGGATTGGGCATTTTTGCCGGTGTGTTTATACCCGTTGTTTGCTATATACGTCGTAATAGATTATGCTCTTATTCGATGATTACAAGAGGTTCTGCTGCATTGTGCTTGCTTTGAATTGTGAGGCGTTGATGTTGTTGAATAGAGCGATGATGGAGATGCTCAATGGATTACCGTTTACATCTTATCACCTATTCGATACCCTCGTGTCTTGGTTCATGTGTTTACGTATTAACATGTATAGCATCTTCTCTCCTCCCAAGGAACCTATCTATCTTTTACTCACATAAACAAGGTATTTCACCTACCCTATCATCTCATTCTTCATCACCGCCTTTTACATAATAACCCTACCCATCACTTCTTCAACCCTGCTTAGCTCGACGATGGCTTCGGGACTGCCTATCAAGATACTGCACAACATGCCGCCACCACCGGAACCACCACCACTACCATCATTTTCCCCGCGTTTCACCGATGAAAGGGGAGAAATAGAATATACTCCGGAGTAATTTTCCCAGCTTCTGTTCTTTTCCCATCTTTCTTCTCTATCCTAACCCCCTTCACCGCAAGAGGGAGGGGGATCATTTCGCCCCCCCTCTCCCCCTCTGTTTCTGTCACTCCCCCAGTGCCGTAGCGCCAAGTGCCGCGTTGGAGACTAAACTGCCGCCGGTTGTGGAGTTGCTCCGGCGCCGGCGCAGGGGACTAGTGTTATTTGTCTTTTTTTTAGTTTCTGCTTTGGGGAACAAGTGGAATGTGATGAGGGAGAGGAAGAGAGAGGAAAGCAACGTGCCGGAATCGGCGGGTGCGGAGGGGGTGGGGGGGGGGCGGTTGAGTTATGTGAGGATAACTCTGATGAGAATAGTACATGAGGTATAGGTATGAGATATGTGATGTATAATAATAGGATGTGATATAGGGTACTATTCCATGAGTATAAAGTATGGAGAAAGTTAAAAAAAAATACATCGTGATGCAGATTCGAATATTGTATAGCTGAAACAGCATTCTGCATATGTTCAATACCTCACCCAATAATCAATCTCATAAAACATGCGATGCATATACAATCAAGCCCCCCCCCCGTATTTGCTCATCAAAGATATTCTGCCTACACCGCCATCTCCAACATTCTTTTGTTCCAAACAACAACGCTCCATCCCTGCCTCTCTCCCCTTCGCAATGCCCTTCCTCTCTTCTTGATCCCACGCCCTAGGCTAGGCATATCCCCTCCTCCTCGGGCGTATTATCCATTTCCCGGCCCTCTTCTTCTTCCACCCTTATCTAAACATCCCCCCGCCATATTCTTACTAAGACATACGTACATACACACACCATAGTACAAAAAGCCCTCTCTCATACAAAGTAGCTCTCACCAAAAAAGAAGCAAAGAACACGCCCCAGTCGGATAAATCCTCCCCCACCCCCATCTTTTCTATTCTTCCATCTCATCGCCGTCCACTTATCTGTCTCGGCCCCCATTCCTCCAAGGCAGGTAAACAAAGACATCCTCTCCGTCTCTCTCTCTCTCTCCAGCCCTAAAGAGTAGCCCAACCTAAACGCCGCCCCCACAGGGCCGGTCATGCACGAGACATTTCACGAGACTTGCACACACACACACACAGACAACAACACACCCAGAAAGAAGAAAGACACACACCCCGTAGGAGCTCTTTCAGAGACAACCAACCTTCTTTTCTTTTTGCTTGCTGCCCAACTTTCAGGGTCAACCCCAGATTTAACGGTGGACCTTTGCGTTAGATAACGTTGCATCTCCTTCATCCCCATCACAGTGGGAACGGGGAGGATCCATCTAGGGCTCAAAACCTCCCCTACACAGATGTGATACATGACAATACTACATTCACAGAGAGGGAAAATAAATGAAAATCATTTTGCAAAATGCAAAATCTGTGCTACGATACAATGCCAAAGAGACAATGACCCATTGTCATGACCCCCAATGATCGACATGCAAAACACTTCCCTAAAAGGGCAAATCTTGATATCCCCCACAAGTCTAATATAAATGCAAGACAAATAAAGACACTGCCAACGAACCATGTGATTAAAGTGATATGCTAAAAAAGACTCAGGATGCAAAAGTTCAATTTCTGATGCTGGTGTATTTACCCAATACAGCAGGTGATGCTATGCTCTAGTATAATGCAAAAATAACCAAAAGGAAATGCCCGCCTTGCGACGTGATAATGTATAGCGTGTCCTCCTCTTTCTGTCAAAGCGTTCTTTGTATGTACCGTGCCTCGTTTAGTAACCTATCAATACATGCCATCCTCGCCTTTCCCATCCTCTGCATTCCCCAGAATCGGGCAGCATTGCATACATTGCGAGAGCCTGTGCAGGCCGCATCAATGACGCCATGTTCTCGTTCGGAAACGCCCGCCTTCGCCTTGGCCATCCCCATGTTGAGTGGAACATAGATAGGGCCAAGCACAGAAGATGGAAAAAAGGAAACCAGAATAAAAAAAAAGGTAAAAGAAAATATTCAAAAAAGTGAAGAAAGGGTATCCTGAGCCTCAGACCGCTACTCGGCAATGCTATACTCCCTTTCATGAATGTTGATCCCTGATCCCACGCTTTGCAATGCAGCATTAAACCAGAAAACACCAAGTCCAAAATAACCCAAAAAAACGCATAGCCAATAACAGGCAGATGAAATGCAAGGAGACGAAAAGGGATACAGGTAAATGGCGCAAAAGACCCGCCAAGGTCAAAGTTCCTTGACCCTGCCCAAGACCTGTCCAAGACGCTGCAGCTGTAGCTCACACAATGAGCTGAGTTGATTGAGTAGTGAATGACTGAAACGCAGTCGTCTTGAGAACCGGTGGGGGCCATTGTTTGCGTCCACCAACATGGCAACGTAGCCTAAAAAACGCGGAGCGGAAACTGTTTCCTCCAATGAAGGACAGCGACGGACCGGCCGAGAAATATGGGCCAAGTAGGAGAGAGAAGGCAAAAAAAAAAGTAATCTGAACACCAACCCCATTGTATCAGTGAGTCAGATTTGCTGTATGTAGTATGTATGCACGGTTATCGTTTTGGGCAAGATGCCGCAAAACCACCGGCGATTTCGAAACGGAAAGGAAAAATTTCAAAGCGACCTCTCGCGGAGATTATGTTGCTTGGCATCTCCGCCTGCCTAATCGAGTATTGCAGGACTTCCCCCATGTCCCGGCGGAAGCATGGTATTCTGGGAAACGAGGCATATGCAAATTTGTCATCGTATTCATGCCACGGATAGATGCCTTGTCAATCGATTGTGGCCCCTTCGTGGGCCTGAAACCGTTGGCATAGAAAAATTTTCTCCTGTCGTTTTCGGGTGTAACCGTGGTTCCAAGCATGAAACGCACGGTTTTCGTCCACTCAAATGCAAGGAGTTGTCAGGGAGGCGCGGTCCTTTTGTTTATCGCCATCGGGACCCATTGACCCATCTGCCAAAGTCCCTCTCTTCCTTGCTGCCTGCTCGTCCAACAGGGCACACGAAATTTCTGTCCGTGGGTCCGGCTCGTAGCACCAACTTCGCCGAGGCTTCCAAATCGCTTCCATGTGGAGCGGAAAAGGGCGCAGTACGTACCGATCGGGAGCCGTGTTACCATCCCAAGGTCGTCTTGGGTATCAGTTCAGGAACCCACCAAGGGGAAAACTGCTCATGATTGGTGTATTCAGTCTTGGACAGGGCAGTGAGCAATCTGTCCCTTGCTGCCGGTAAGTATGACGTGTCCTGGGTTGCTTTGCTTCTGGCTCCACTTGTATGCTGCGAAATGCCTTGCTTCCGCGCCCTGCATTGAAGAATTTCCAATCAAGGAAGAGAGAGAAAAAATATCTGCAGCCACGAATCGTTTACTCAACATCGGCTCTTGTCGGAAGACGCCGTTGGGAGGGTAAAGCCCAAACTAGCACGTAATGGGGATCCATCGCTCTGGAACGCCGTCTGTACCAATTTCGTAGGGCTTCATTGACGTTTTTCGAGGCGGAAGTGCCCAACGTGCTCGTCCGGGCTTGTTGTTGTCCAGCTTGCCTCGTCTGCGCATGGCCATCTCCATGACAGCAATGCGAATGAAATCCGGGTTTTCTCGCATTTCGCGCTGGCGCATGCCTGGGACATGAATGGGTGCTCGGTCCGAGGACTGTTCTGTGGATTCCTTTGAGGTGGCTGGAGACTGTGACTTAGGGGCCGAGGGGAATGGGCCTCGAGACGAAGTGGGTCGTGACCGTTGAATTTTGTAAGTTTGCATTTGAATTGACGCCGAGAACTTGGGCTTTTGCAAGGTTCCGGGTTGCGTCTCTAGTGAAAGTCTAGTAGTCGGGTTGAGATAACGACGCAGCTCAGCGGATGGCATCTCCTCAGTAACCGGCGGCCGGCGCTCGTCAGTGAATGGAACCTTGGGATCCATCGTAAGAATTGATCGAGTAAGAAAGTCATCGGGAGGGATGGATGGAAAACTGATGCCTGAGAATGATTTGGCGGCCGAGCGCAGCGCTCGCAAGGATGCCGTGAGGTTAGATTTGAATGCAGCCTTGAGAGGCTTGAACGGGGACGCTGAAGTCGCGGTAGCCTCCTCAGACTCCGGCTTCTCTATAGTAACAAAATCCAATTCGTCCGCGTCGTGGATCGACATGGCAAGGGGGTGCTCGTCAATGCTATCCGGTGGTGAGCGGATGGGCTCGAGTGACTTGCGAATGGGGCTCATCATCCTCCTCCGGGCGGGTGCTGGGCTCTGGCTCCGGGGCGAATCAATGGAAGACACGACATCGGTGCCGAAAGAATCGCCAAGGGATGGCATGGAGTCGACAGAAAGGGTCCTGGTCATGGAGCAAGCAAACACGGGGTTGTCGCCAAAACCGTCTTCATCCTCGAGGCTCTCTGGTGGCGATAGCAACATGTCCATGGGATAGCCCCGGCTAAAGGTCAAGCTGAGTTCCTTCTCTGATAGTTCCTTCTCATTGGAGATGATGGCATCGACAGTTAGGGGCTTGCGCACCTTCCTCTGCGATGAGCGGGGCCGAGGGATGTCGGTGATAGCCAAAAGGGCCGCCATTGACGGGGAGAGAGAGTCGGGAGAGTGAACATGAGCGACTCGTCTTCGATATCCGCCATGGCTATTATTGCGACGCAGGGGATGGGCTAGGTTATGGTGTCGGCCGTGGTTGCCTTGCTTGGGAATCTGAACGGGACTGGTGGGAGTAGGCGGCCTCGTCAAGTCTCTAGTAGGGGCTGGCAGAGAGACGGCAGAAAGACGAGAGTCGCAACTTGCGTCTCTTCTCTCCTTGCGCTTAACCATGTTGATATCGGATTCGGTAGACGAAATTGAACAAGATCGGACTGGTTTAACGGTAACTGTAACGGAAGATCTGGTCTTGGTGTCGGCATGCTTTGGAGTGCGGCCGCGTTGTGATGGAATGATGACTGTTGTCGTCTTGGATGCTGGCTTTGTAATATCTTCTGGAGTAGACGGAGGAGGAGACGACAAAGGAGTTGATGTAATGGAAGCGGTGGGAACAAGTGTCGACGACGTTATAGGAGAAGAAGTTGGCGGAGAAGGGAGAGTGTTGGGATGAGTGGTGTATAGCATCATGGTTATACTAGTAGACGATGCCCAGGTAATTATGGGGAAGCGGACGATCGAGATAGGACGCTGTGGGGGGGAGGCGTGAAGAGGATGTCTCGGTGCTTTCAGGGGACCAGGCAGGGCCAAGGACCGCTGAAGGAGCGCTGTAGGCACTAATGGCTGATACGGGGGTGGCTCCACCGCTCACGCGCAACAGCAGCCTTCTGGAACTAGCTTGTACGTAATGAGCACGGTATGCTGACTGCCTTGGGAGGCTTGGGGGCCCCTCGAGACCCTCCAAACAAGGACTCAGACAAGGACCAGCCAAGATAATGATAGACCAAAAGCCGGCCAATGACCAACCTCTGATTAGAGACTAAAGGTTGAGTTTACCGGTCCAGCTGTCAGGCGTTGTTAGTGGGCTTGGGACGTTTCTTTTCAGTAACAACAAGTACGTTTGATTGTCGCCGCTACCGGCGGACAGGCAGGGAGGGAGGGAGAAGGGATTGGTAACGGAGGAGTCCGCCCCAGCGCTGAACTGGGACAGCGAGGCAGGGCTAGGCGGTGCCTTGCAGCGTATCGGGTACGTACCAGCAGGGTATTTCCAGCACTCTATAGCGGTAGCGATAGCGCTTCAGTAGCGGGTATCGAGTACCGCGGTGGTGTTCCAGTTATTAATGAACTAGCGATAAGACGTAGGTATGATGGTGCAACTGTCGCACAAGTTTGACGATAATTGTGGGATGGATGGATGGATGGTGTTGGTTCCGTTCGGTCGGTATGAAGGGGGGAGGGAGGTTTTTTGGTATGTAATGGAAGGAGAATAGAAGATAAAATGGAATCAGATGTGATGATAATGGTGCGAGTGAAAATAATGGCAATCGGATGCTACGCTCTCTTTAGGGTTCCCAAAGTTCCCCAGAATGAATCAAACCCTTCCAGAACGAAAACCCCCTGGACAATTGTGGTCTGTCCAGTTGCAGTAGGTCGCAGTAGATAGAGGGAAGGCTATCTATCTACACACGGCCCTCTATCAAAGGGGACTCTGGGGTGGACGAGACAATCAGTGGATACTGAGTCACCACTTGTCAACACGACACTGACAGGCAGACAGGTAACGGATAGACGAACGAACAAACAAACGAATGAACGAACGCCGGGGCGTGGCGGAACAGAGTGGAAACGAGGAGAGGCAAAAGCGTGGCGCGGAGAGACCGAGGGAGCCGCGTCGATGTTAGGGCACGGCCAGTATGGGGTTCGTGCTGAATGACAAGCAGAGACAAAAGTTCAGAGCAAGATAGATAAGGGCAAGCTTCTCGAAACTGGTTGATGGAAGTGGAAGCGAGAATAAGACGAGAGAAGAAACACGAAAGTGATATTGTACCTACCATCCATCTATCTAATATGCAAAATGAGGAGAAAAGGAGACGAGGGAGAGGGAAAAAAAAATTATTACCCCAAAACGTTAGGTAGGGAGGTCGTCCACGTATCTCTCCCCTAAGAACGTAGGTAGGTATGGATGTACATAGATAGACACACACACACTCCGTAGATACATACAAACGGTTCTCTCCCATGCTGCTGGCCAGTCAGATACGGCCAGGCTGCGTGCTTGCTGGCTAGTATCATGTTTAGGTTCTTATTCCCTGTTATTATCACGGCGACAAGTCATGTCATCGTGGACCAGAGTTCCATGTTGGGCAGCTTGACACT
Organism: Cladobotryum protrusum; assembly: GCA_004303015.1. NCBI lineage: Eukaryota > Fungi > Ascomycota > Sordariomycetes > Hypocreales > Hypocreaceae > Cladobotryum > Cladobotryum protrusum. The sequence continues at coordinate 1,255,926 of RZGP01000001.1, forward strand.
GAACCAGCAAGCATATCCATCCTAAAATTTTCGTTGTCCATTATTCTTCCGTATGCACGCATCCTTATTTGGCCAGCGAAGCAGAACCGGGGACGGACTTGATTGGAGACGGATGGGGTTCACGGGTAAATGGAGCAAAAGGTTGGCAGTGTGACTTGATAGGGTCCAGCAAACAAACGTGAGATGTGACTGGAGACTTGGCTGCTGCTGCGCGTTTGCATGGTGACTATTTTGAACGTATGTGGTTGGTGGTGGTGTGTCTCTGCGCCTGCTCTCTGCTTGAGCTTGAGCTTGACGGAGGCGTTTCTCAAAAGGTACCGAGGTACATACCTGGCCGTTGCTACATCACGGCCCATCTTCGGATGCTGGGTCGACTGATAAGGAAATAAGGAAAAAGGGCAGGCGCCAAGCCGGTCTCCTGTTCGGGCTTGCCCTCCGAGTGATCCGATAAGGCACCTGCAACAGCATGTACCCTTCTGTACTCCGTACCTGCCTTTATCTTTGTTGACGAACCTGAGGCCCCCATTCACGAAGCATCGTCATTGTCATTATCACCATCATCATCACCAGCAGCAGCAGCATTTGCTTTTATCCATTTCTTTATTATCCACTCTCGGCTCTCGCACAATGTCCCACAAAATCAAATCAAGAACAATTCCAACCTCTGCTTCAATCTCAACTCGGACCCTCCCTCGCATTTTGCCAAGACGGCACGTCCTCCTACTCTGAGCTTAAAGAGTAAGCTTGTTGGACACGGTCTGAAACCTACGTCTTCTCAACCAAGAAGAGCTCAAGGACCACCTTTGGACTCCACTGTCTGGAATTATCGTAGCCAAGAAAGAGAGAACCCAGAATGACTGGAGCCGGTCTAGACTGCCCGAGAAATCCTCTCCCAGCGTATCATCGCCATGGGCACGACCCAAGCCCTACTGCACCTTTTGCTGCTATTCACGAGGGGACACAAGCGGGCTCAACAATACCTGATACTGTGCAGCACACATACTTGTACATACAAACGAGCCACTCGGGCATGGAGACATCTGAATGTATTGCAACACAACACGAACAGAAGCGCCTCCAATGGTGCCCAATCAACGCATTACTCATGCTCAATATTGCAAGACCTGCCTTGTCAGAAGGTCAGCCACCACGGCACGTGCAACCAAACTCTGCAGCCATCACAGCGTCAGCCCACCGTCTATGCACGCCATCTATCCTTTACTTTTAGCATCTACTTTGATATTTCATACTGCCAGCAGTGTCTGCGCTGGTACCGTCCATTCATCCTTATGCTCGTGCGGCATCGAGCACACCCTCCTTTCCAGAAACTGCTCTTTTCGCAGCACTGGCTTAGATGTTACTCACCCACCAACGATGCCGACATGAATCCGCCAAGATCCCTGCCGTCAAATGAGACCAATGTTTTGTGAACCTCCAACACATGGGTACGGGCGCAGCCATGCATTCAATGTTGCGTGGGCATGCCATACGAACATGTGTTTGGTAGGGTTGGTCAAGAACTTGATTCGACATCAAGTCAGCTTATGATTCGTGTCCTTAACCCCCCAATAAGCCCCCGGAGGTTTCGAGATAGCCTTGCTGGAACGGTCCGTCTAAGATAGGATTTCATCACACGATGAATCCATGGGCAATTAGTGATTCCCTCATGGCGTCTCCGCATGGTTGGAAGAATATCCATAAGTCTGCCGCGCATGCCGCAAGGGACTTATGCGGATGAACAAAAGATAGATGTGCTTATGCAAACTTGACCCCAGGCCCCCAGGCTGGCACATCTCCGAATCAGCGTGGCAGGCTTTTTTAATCCTGCAATCTTGGTTCGCTGCCTACCGCAACCTTGACTTCCTTTGGTATGTATCTATGTGTCTTTACTTTCTCGTGCCCCCTCCTAAAGGATGTCTTATCACTGGTCTCTCATTTGCTCCTCACTTGTTGGCCCTGCAGACCAGCGCCATGCGTCATACCCACCATCTTCTCTTGATTCGACACACCCTCGCAAAGGGGAGCCGGAGTCCATCTTGTTCGTGCGACAAAATGCGGGGTGATGGTCCTCCCACCACCCCGCCCCGTCTAACCCACATTGTCCACCCATCCACACCTCTTCTGCAGGGTCCTTGGCGTACGATAACGGGTAGGAATCGAGATGGCTGGGCCGTCAAGCATCCACTCGCTGCCAGAGTGATTTTATTTTTCATGTCACGCTCACCGTCTCGTGATTTTGTGCATGCTCACATTTTGACTCCCGCGGGGGATAGACGATGGAGAAAATGTTGAGGCTTCAACGGCCCCCAACTTTATATGTAGCAGCAGCTTAGACAACGATCCGGACTGCTCCGCCAACTCCCGTCCCGAGAGACACACTGAAGTTAAGTTTGGGAACCGAGTCATTGCCTCAGTCAGATTCACCTGTCAAACTTCTTCGGCTTCTCCCTATCCGGCTAATTCTCTCTGGCTTTGAAATCAAGCCAAAGTCTATCTTCAATATCGTGTCCTTTAGCATTTAGCGTTGTTTCCTCGGCAAACCTGTTGGCTTGTTTATACCGTATACTGTGCACATCGAAGCATGCCACATTCCTGACACCCCGGCTGTGGGAGAGACTGAACCAGAACCGCGCCAACAGCAGAGCGTTTTACATCCGCGGATGCAGGTCCTCAACTCATTTTTACATTTGCACGGAATATTTTCCTTTGACTGCAATGATGTGCGCACCAGGGACAAAAAGCCCACACGCTAACATGGGGAGAATCCTGATTCATAAATTGCCCGACGCTTAGTCCCAGGGTTGACGCAGATGATCTGCGAACGGCACCTGACGTTGACCAACTATAATGTGTTTCGCTTACCTCATGGCCCCGTATTCAAGCTGCCTTTATTTTTCGGACTACATCATATGGCGACCTCGCTTGATCTATCCCTGCCATAAGTAGAAGATGCTGATCGAGTGCCGCTGTTTGTATCGTGAATGACGAGGCTGATGGGCATCACAGGTTCCACAGATTGCGCAGAGATATGTAATAAATTACTTTATGATGGGTATCGAGGTCGTCACTTTTCAGCTTTGGATATTGTGAAGCCAATGTGGACAGTTGAGAGATTCAGCAAGTCTTCTTTATACCTTGTTCATTGCCGGGTTCAATTCATTACGTCGTTCATGTTGGCTATGTCATTGAACATGTGCTTTTGGTATGGTGATGGAGACAATCTTCACTAGAACACCCAGGCATGCACTCCAATGAACAACTACGCATTATCCGATAAGAGGTGGGTTTGCATGGCTATAGAGAATAAACACCAAATTTACTCCGTATGGCGGTCAACCTCAGTCAGGTATTATCCAAGCCTTGCCATAATGCACTGCTGATCATCATCTCCGTCAGACTCTCACTCGCGCCCCCCATCTCGGCTTACTCACCGTCTCTTCGTTCGGAATCTACTGCTCCAATCTAATATCGCCGCTTTGATATTGTATGACTATCGTCATTGATGCCCTTAGCTCCCATGTGTTGGGGTTTCACACGGCGACCTTTTTTGGTTGAAGAAGGGCCTTTTTTTAATGGCTGTTCAGTTGAGTAATCTCTTGCGTTTTAATGCAAGGAGTGATGATTTCTGTAGAAAAGGTTTATTAGTGATCCGACCTTGTTTCTTGAGTCTCCTTAGAGTAAGGTGTTGGTGAAGTAGGTAATAATATTGCTGGTTGACCTCGATAATAGCAGCTTAGAGAGCTTTTTGATGTGACAGAGGCAGTAGATAAAGTATCTTTACCTACTGAGCTTGTCTGGGATGAAAGGTGTAGATGGTATCAAAGCCTATGCTAACACCAGAGGTACTCGTTGCGCGTGCCAAACACCTCCCTCAGCCGTAACCTCTTCCCCCGCTTGATCCAAGTGAGAGGTGGAGAGCAGTCAGCATCGTCAACGCTCCTTGTTCCAAATGCTTACGTGCTTTATAGCTCCCGCGAGATATCATTTACCCTCCGTTCTTCCCCGGTAAGATTCAGTCCATAGCCATGTCCGATGTCTTTGCTTCAATATGCTCGCCGTCGAAAAGACTCTGTCCATCGTTGTAAGCCCAGTCTTCGTCGCTATTCTAAGTATCACTCGTTCCTCAACAAGAATAATTATCATAGAATCACATTCCAATAAGTAGAGTCAATAGGTCTCATTAACGAGACCAACATTCACAGCAAAGCGAGGCACACATTACACAAAGTTAAAACTCAAAGACTAAAGATTCTCCCACAAAGGAATCAGAGCAGGTCTGCTGACTGTATTCCCTATCCTAAACCGCTCTCCAACACATAACAAAACACGAATCATGTATTGCTGGTCCCCTTTTCCACCTCTCTACATAACAAAACAGCAATCAACATAATAAACGCTTTGCCTAGCCCCGTTTTTTGTACTATGCTTTCCAACCCAATAGGCAACATAGTTGTTGTGCCCATATGCAAAATGACAAAACCCCTAACAAATGAGACTGTCAAGGATTGTTGTTAATGTTCATATACCAAAAAAGAAAAACATTGCGCCTTTCGACGCCCTTCCCTTAAATATTTTACCATTATAGCATTCCATGCCGTATTCCTTATTCACATAAGAGACCCATGAAAAAAAGGAGATCAAAAGAATGACTTCCAAACATTAGTTCGTCTTGATTCGACCGCTCAGTCTTTTGAGCTGCTTAGCGGTCCTGGAATTATCCTCCTCTGCAGGCTCATCAATAGCAGCCTCCTCTTCTTCAGCTTGAGCGGGAGTTGTTGGTTTGGGTGAGTTTGTCGAAGTATTTGAGCTGGATTCCCTATGACTCATTCGATGCGTAAATGCTGATATCTTATCTCTCAGATTTAGACCTCCGGTGACCACTCTTCTTCGATCCCCAGAATCGAGATGTCCTGCACTTGTAGACGGTCGAATATCGCCACCGGAGACGTTTCGCAATATAGAACGATGAGAAGATGAGGCGAGACCGTGACTGGATGACGGGCGTAGGAGCTCTATTCCCAGACCTGGACCTTCACCTCTGCCATTTGTATCCACTGGCGTTGGGGGCGTCATCGTCAAATATGCTGGAATATGGGGCCCATTATGCCCAGAGCCTCCAGTTCGATGCGACCTGCTGCTGGCAATACTACTGCTGCGGCTTCCAGACCGGGGCGCAGGTATGCCACTATGCACGCTACTGCGAGTTGATCGAGGAGGCGACCTGGAGTAGTCGACAGGTGACGTGCCATACAAACTCGAAGAATCATCGCTATCGTTGATGCTCGCGGCGTAGTCTCGGGAAGTGCCCGATGATAGGGGTGTAATGAGAACAGAGTTACTAGCCAATTCTCTCAGTTTACTCCTCTGCTCGGCGTTGGGTCTGTGCTTGGAAAACTTGTTCCCGATAATAGCGCCAGTATGCGAGATGAGTGCCTTCATAACTGCCTTCTTCAGCGCCAAAGCGAGATCGAGATTCGACCACGTCTTGTTTTGCCACTCAATTGTAGGAAGACGGAAAACAAAGTCATGCACGTCTTCAAAGTTTCGTTGATCCTTACCCTTGTAGCTAAGACAAAGCACCACGGATGGCATCTTGATATGAGCAAAAGTCATGTAGCTGCTGGCACGAGTGATCATCTTAGTGAGGTCATCAGATTGTCGCTTCTCCTCATGGCTCTTGCTTCGCAAGGCGAATCTTGAGGGCTTCTTGGCCTCGTTATTAGAGTCTTTGCTTTCCTTGGACGAGAACCCAGTTGATGTACGACCGATGACACCAGGCCGAGGAGTTCCGTTCCCAGGTTTGATGGATTCGAATGAAGGCTTCTTGTTGAGGGTTCGTGATGTTGAAGAACGGAATAGGCGGAACGAGTGGCCATCTCCAGAATGAATACTCAAGGCTGGCGTTTTCTTTGGAGTACGGTCTTCGGAGATATGGGAAGATAGGGTGGGTCGAAGACGGAGTTCAAGTGAACCTGGGCGCGTTGAGAAAGTCGACGGCTCTAGAGAAGGTGTTCCCACTTTGCTAGTCGCGCTCTTTGGCGATTCGCTTTCCTCATCATCTGGAATGGGTAGATCATTGCCAACAATGATTGGCAGGTTAGCCTTGACAGCCGAGTTCTTGTCTCCATCCATACCAGGGAAGATATATTCAAATAGTCGCTTGCCAACCTCACGCTCTAATTGAACTTTCATAGGAAACAGGTTTACTTCGAATCGATCCATGACAGTGATGCCCGCGATTGCTTCCAACATGTGCCAGTAGACTTGTATCATGTCGTTGGTCTTGCCTTCTTGGACAAGAGGTCTCTCGCCATCATTGTAGGAAGCTATTATCTCTGGGTATGTAGCATCCTGCAAGAGATTCAACCCGAGTACCTTGCCAACACGAATGAGATTCATATGAGACCCATCAGAATTGTCAGTTCGATCGTATTCAACATCCTTGAGCTGAAGTTCCACAAGTGGCTCATTAGAGTCTTGCATCAAATGCCAAACAATGTCGCGAGCAGATATGCTCCACTTGAGGAGTGCATTAGTGTCGGTTGTCTTGTCATGTCTCTGCTGAGATGTCATAATAGCCTTCATCATGAAGAAAAGTTCATCCTCGCAGGCTGCTAAATCGCGTTCTAGAGAGAGACGGTCTTCCCACCCCTTCTTATCGAGGTACTTGGAGTAGATTTGGAAGTGGTTTTTAATCTCTTCCATCTGCCTAATTCGTTCCTGCAGTCTCATAACCATTTCTGGTGTGCCGCTTAGGTCGCTAAAGTCGGAAGCAAGCATAATCTTTTCCAATCGCTCACTTCGAGTCTTTTCAAGGGGCTCGCTGTACATCAACAGATCAAGCACAATGACGTACATGGCGTAATACTGCGAAGAGTTACAGAGAGCTCGAGCTTGTGGGAATTCAACCCAAAGATTATCGCTACGGCTTTCTTTAGGTTCTTTGGAGGACTCGTTGGCGCATTCGCTATTGACCTCGTCATTGTACTTGAGACGAAGCGGATTGTACTTGTCAAGTCGGCACAGGGCCGATGTCTTCTGAACAACGCGTTTGAACCCGAAGGGATCAGCCTGGAAATCAAACATGACTTCCATGGGAACCCATGGTGGCCAGGATGAGCCACACGGGGTACCATATTTGCTTCCTGCGTACATGGACACCAGATTTGTAAGGAACCATTTCTGATGGGTCACAAAGAACTGGGTACTATCCATGTTCAGCAGGAATCGTCTCTGTACGAGACCACTGACTGCATCCGAGATTCTGGCTTTCTCCATGACCTCCAACACTTTCAACTCCATACCCTTGGCAGTGACTAGGACAACGTGTTTCTTGTTCTTGTCACTTTGCAGTTGGATTTGAGGTGCAATCAATCGAACATGATAGCTGCTCTGCGGGGTAAATTCATCGGATATACCACTCTCCAAGTCTTCAATTGAGCCTTCCATAATATCACCCTCAGCGTTCGTGCCAAAGCTGGTATTTGTAAACTTGCGCCCATCGCTAAGGATGCTTCTGATACGCTCCTCGAGATCCTTTGCAGCATCCTTCTCTTGTGACATGTCTGGAGAAGAGGGAGTGCCTGTTGTCCCCGAGACTGAGCCGGACTTGGGCTTACCGGACTTTGCTTTATTCTGCTCTTCTACAAGGTCAAGAATAAACTTGACAGCAGGGCGGGATAAGTAATAAATGAAACCTCTTCGCTGACTGTTTTGGTGTATGTACCGAAGAACAATGTTGCGGAGCAGATTATTCCACTTCAACTGCATGTTGTGAATGACAAATCGGTTTTCGAACTCGCTGTCGAATTCGGTATGAGAAGGTATATCAAGAGGATCGATCTCTGTGTCCACGGATGTGTCCGACTGTTGCATGTTGGGCATTCCGTTGTGTACTTGACTGCTGGATGGTGTTTTAAGATTCATCTGCTCCAGCATATTCTGCAAAAAGGCCTTCTTCTCACGAAGAACATATGTGTGCTTTCGGAGGGTTTCAAAATCCTCAACAAGCTCGCGATCCTTCGCATCTGTTTGAATGACTTTGAGCTCCGCTTGTCCCACTTCGCGAGAATGAGTTAGTATTTGCTCTTCAAGCTGATTAAGCCGTTCTTTGATCAGCTGCCCCTGAACACTCTTCGGGTCATCATCATGACTCATGATGCAAGAGTGCGTGGGCTCATTACCAAAGGGGCTGGTACGGGTAGGGTCTCCAGCAATGGTTCCACCAATGTCAGTTTGGCGGAAGTAAGTAAGCCGAGGAACATACGCCAGTGGCATAATTTTGGTATCAGGATGGGGCTCAGTAGGAAGAATCCAATCCAGTTCGACAAAATCATCCATATCAATCCAACTGAAATCATCGTCTGGGATTGTGAAGCGAGAAAGGTCGGGTTTATCATCTTGCTCAGTGATCAAGCTCGAGACAATGCCCTTGGTGATTGCTTCTGTGGTTGTGCCCTTCAGGCTTGCTGAGACAGCTCGAAGATCAGCACCAATTAAGTCGAGCTGGGCTGCGTGAATTTTGATTCCTGATATCCTGCTAGGAGAGTTCTTCGTTTTCACAATGGTATTGAACTCTTCTCGTCTCTGATGAAGGTCAAGCATGAAACTATCAAATCGAACCTTCAAACCAGTAGCTGAGACAGCGTTCTCGGAGTAATCCTCAGCATCCTTATGCTTGTAAATGTGACTAAGGAAAAGTGGTGCCAAGAGGAGGTTATACTTGACAGTAGCCAAATGCCTACCAAATTTCTTGCTGTTTTTCTCTCTACCAGGGAATAGGTTGCCTTGACGAATTGGCAGAGACATGGGACCACTGAAAAGGCCCCACCAAGCGATAAAGTGAGTAAAGAAACGCGGAGTAAGATGAATGGTGTTGTAGCTTCTGGAAGGTTCGTGGGCCGGTGTCAGCCATTCGCGGTCAGCGGGAGCGCGGATTGCGATTGATAAATGAATGTGACGACTCCTGAATCCGCGCATAGCGTCGTAAGGCTGTCCATTCTCCGACTTCGCAAACAGTGGGTTCTTGAGTATGACCTCATAGTGAGGCTTAAACTCGAAGCTTCGCTTTCCTTCTTCAATGGCCCGCTCAAATATGAGTCCTGCCATCCACTGAACTCTTCCTGATAACTTCATCACAACCTTCTTAAAGCTGGCGGCGCCAAATCTTGAACTATCGTCGACAAGGTGGCTATCATCCTCATCATGCAGGCGTGCTGCTTCTCGTACCTGGTGACTGAAGTCCGGAATAGCGAGTACATATTCTCCACTGTCAACCGTCATAAATCGCTTTGGGTCGTCCTCAGCGTTGATGTTCCACTTAATATCATTACGCCAACACATCAAGAAACCTGCACCATGTCCTGTAACTTGATATGGGTCACGTGTTCCTTTGAGAGCCAGCAACATATCGCCATCCTCCTTCCATGCGGCATGAATGCGTGAGTGGAGATTGAGTCTGAGTTTATCCCAGAATCCGACGCGTTCAGATGGATCAATGGGAGGTTTAGTAAAGGACTCGATTACCATCATCATATCTTGAATCGCGGGTTGATAACTGGGTCCCCAGGTGAGGCGGGTGGGCAGAGCGGTATTTATATCCACGTATACATCCGAGAAGGATTTGACGGGTCCAATAGTTCGTCGGACTTCGATTGCAAAGCTTCCTTCATTGGAGGCACCGGGCTCGGGATTTTTAGGGGGGATAATATTGACACGAACTCGTCGAGTTGACTCCAAGCCTCGGAACTCTTCAGCCAGGACAAAGTTGGTTCTCAATGAGACAGATTGCAGCCTTGAGGACTGCCCGGCCTTTAAGCCAGGGATATGAAGAAGAGGCAAAGGGTAATCACGCAGTGACACTCGAGCCTCGCCCATTTCGATTGCCACGTGCATAGGAACGAGGAGACTGTACTGCATATCTTTTGGCATTCCTTTTCCAACCTTGTGTATAAAGTCTGGCAAGTCTTTCATCGGGAATGTAGGCTTATCAAGGGTGATGTGCAGGTTGGAAATGACTGTAGACATCAACGCAGGTCTTGGGGGCACTTCAAGAATATTTTCTGTCTCCTCAACATCGCTTGGCACCGCACCTGGGCCCCAAATCACATCGTGCATCTCTTTGGCAGCATCTCTTGATACTTTGTAGGCTCGGTCAATTCGCTTCTTCCAAGCCTGGGCATTAAACATGTCAAGGTGGAATCGAGCTTCCTCTGCTGAAACCTTGGAATTGCCATGAATGCCGAGACTCTCCCCATCAGGGTCATATCTTGGTACTGGGCCACTCCGACCCCGACCATCTGATCTGACAGCATCCAAACTCCGGCTTCTAAACCATGATGTAGCCGTAGCATTATCGGCTCTTCCGCGAGTATATGTGGACCTCGAACGATTTTTGCTGTTGCCTTTTCTGGATTCCTCTTCACGCACTTTCTTTAGCTTGACACGGTATGCCTCCTCTCTGGCCAATCGTTGTATCTGTTCCAGACGACCTGCACGATAAATCATGCCCAGCTTCCACTCAAATGCACCATCCTCCATCTCGAAGAGAAAGGTGCGTGACCGGAGAGACACCTTAGGAATCACCTTTGGTTCTTCAGGCTTCTTTTCGAGAATGTATTCATTAGTACCAGTCTTGAAACGGTGGTGCAGCTGTTGGACCGCCTTGATCACATTGATAAAGTTGTCTGTGATGCGATTCACAATAACCTCATGAGGAATACCAATGCGGACAGCTTCTGCAGCAATATCAAACAGCTTTTCGTCCACATACCCGCCGTAAGGGGTTTTGTGTTTTGACTCGCGGAAATCAAAACGGCCATTCTTTACACTAACTATTCTCGACCAGATATTACGCATTCGCGGGGCCTCGACATAGAGGCGAATCAGTTTTGACGAAAAGTATGGCGTTGACCACCTCTGCCGTCCAGTGTCCAGACCATAAACATGCAACATGATCATAGGTTCATGCGGCATCTCTCCCTTGACTTGCAAGAGAGCAACTTTGACATCAATAGTCATCATGTCGGGCGTAAGAGTTGATGTTGCTTCCTGACCAGAAGTGCCAGAGGTACCAGGAGGAGCCAGGTGACCGACAGGCGAGTGAATGCCTTGCTGTTGAGGTCGCGGTGCATCGTGGCTAGACTTCATAAAGGCCTTTCGGAGAGTCATGGCAGCTACACCAACAGCATAATGACGATACAAAGAGTATTGTACCATGATCGTACGAATAGATGACTGTATGTGAAACATGGGGCCATGGTTATCGCTCGACGCTGAAAGCGCAAGCTCCAAACGGGGGATATTGAGAAATGGTTCTACTTCCAATCGATCTGCTGCCTCAATAATCTGAGCCTCGATACCTCGCGCATGGAAAGCAACTCGTCTTCCGTCGCCATGATGTTGGGGTTTCTTCTTTGGTCTAGGTGAAGATGGAGATCCGAGATCCGAGTCAGACTGAGTCAGGGATCGGCTATGGGTTCTTCGCCTTAACTGGCGTCTCTGAAGCCCATCAAGTCTGTGAGCACGATACTCAGCAGACATGGTATCAAGATGCAACGAGACTCCTCGAGTGTCATCCGAAATATCTTCATCCACACCTGCAATCTCAATGTTGAAGTCATTTGCCGTGATTTGATAATGCCATAACCACTCCGGTGCGGAACGCAGGAAATTTGGGTGCCGTCTGGTTTTCGGAGTTGCTCGCTTCTCAGGCTCCACATCAGTTCGTAGTTGACGTACAATCTGACGAACACCATCGGTAATCTCAGGTCTCACCATGCTGATGGAGAAAGATTGAATATTACTAGTAGCATCAACAGAGATATCCGGATTGGCGGCCAAATGGACCTTCAAGTCAAAAGACTCTGTTGTAATCAGATTGAATCGCTCCCCAACACTGGCCTGGTAGTACAATTCATGTGATTGGAGTCTCATAGCTCCATCAAGAGAGTAGTGCAAGTCTTCGAGAGGCGAATGAGAGGATTCAACATCAAGAGAGATGGATGAGACTGAGGAAATAATGAGGCCGTAATCATCAGGATCCTCAGTTTTCCCCAGAGGCTTGAGTTTGATGCGCAAGACAGGCTCGTGCATTGTAAACTTGATGCTAGCCTTGGGGAGAAGACGGGAGAGCAAGTCACGACGCTTCTCCTGGTGCGGCTTTGGAGGTTTCGGCTTGGAACGAAGCATGGCGATCAGCAACGGGAGGTGGCGAGGATCCAGATCAACAGATGGAGAGGTGACAACAGAATTGGCGAATAAGATATTGGCATTCTTCTCTTCGATACTGTCCACCTGCGCCAGCTGGATCGTCTTTGAGGGTGATGTTGTCCGAATTGTCGATGTAGCCATGGGGATGTAAAGAATTCTTTCAGGCTTACCATGCCCATCGTCTAAACCAATGGAAATTGAAAGCGCTGCTACCAATGCTTCGTGAGCAATGTCCTTAGATGGGAAATACATGCGATGCGCGGGTGACTTGGGATCTAGACGGTGTAGATCAAAGCCAACTTCTTTCATGGAGCCATTGATGAGGATTGGCTTGGCTGCCGAGTTGGCCGTTTCCACTTTCTTGGACAGGCTGATAAAGCTGACAGCGAACTGAACTTCCTTTATGCCTCGTAATATCGAACTGAAAAACTCCTTGGAATCCGAAACGGTCCTCATCAAATGCTCATTGGTATGCCCCGCCTCACTATCCTGTTTTTCGCTACCTACGAATATGTCAATGGGCTCTTCCAGGTCAACAGGCTTGGGCTCCTCGCGGCAGAGCTTGTACTTGGCTGCGCAGAGCTGTAGGTCATCATAAGGTACGTGAACCCTGCCGAGCTTCAATGCAATAGTGGCGTCTCTAAGGCCATCTCTGGTGGGGTAGAGGAACCCGTGGATGTTGAGCAAAGCATGGTCGAGCACTTCGAGAGATTCACTACCGTCAGCCGTAAAGACGACGCTGCGGAGGGTTAATATCCATTCGGCCTGGTCATCCTGTTTCTTGGATTCAGATCTCTGAAAAAAGAATCGAGCGCGATCAACGTTTTTGCGCCTCGTATCTACGGCAAGTGTGAAACTTCCGACCTCAATCCTACCCACATCGACGACATTAACGACAGAGTGGGTAGCAACCACATCCACCATCCGAAGCCACTTGATATTCCGGTGCAATTTCTTCAGCCTTTCTTTGAGCTTTTGGAGCCGCTTCCAAGTTTCGGTTTCGGATGCCGCATTCGCATTGTGACTGGGACGGCGCTTGAGCAAAGGATCCGTTTCAGGATTCTTGTTGTCGCCAGCACTGGCTTCGTTTTCGTCGGCACCCGTCTCCGTAGCTTTGCGACCACCCAGTTCTCGTATATCGACCGTCACAACCAATTCGCTAAGCACAATGCTGAGCCATGTAGGCTGTGCAAAGGTTGGGCGATGTATGTTGAGTCCAAGCCCTCGAATTTCGACCCTGCAGCCATCCTTTGGTGTATACGCCAAGCGACGAAGGGAAAAGTATCCTATCCTTTGTATCGATATGCCGGTGACGATTCGTATTACTGCGAAGAAGACAAATGACGATAGGTATAATAGGACGAAGACACCGAAGAGGAAGGTCGGATTGAAAAGAGCCATGTTCGCAGCGCAGAAGCCCACGGGGGGGCTTAACACCAACTACTACCTAGCTAAAGGTGCGAAGCAACGTTGGGGTCAATATCATACTACTTAACCAGTGCAGTAGATGGTTTCTTTATAAACTTACAGGACGCGGATAGCAGTCTGATCATTCTTCAAGTATTGGGAAAAGACTATAGAATGGTAGAATAGACGCGCAACATAGCAGTAGCGAAGAAGGTATCTGTAGAAGGAAAAGGTGCCGAAATTGCGAGGAACCGAGGGGGGGATAAAGAAGTTGTCCTGGGCAAGGTGGGCTGCAGCCGGAGCGATAGAAGTGACCTCGAAGGGGAAACGGCGTTCAAAGTTCCCTTGTTCGGCAGACAATCCGAAGTCAAAAACACGTCCAACAGCCTCCTGGAGCGCCGAGGTTGCCGATCGAGTTTCGCCCCTTTGTCGCACACAAACGAAACGGAACGGGCTGAGAGGAACGAGGCGGGTTGCTCCAGCGGCGAATTGGACGGGGATCCGAATTGTCGATTTGCTTGGGTCGCTGGCCGGGGGGGTGAGGTAAGCAAAAGTCCAGGGCTACGTTTGGCTGGCTAAGCTGGACTTTTGACTCGTCTTGGGGGTGACAAGGTTGAGAATTAGTACCGAGTACAGTGGAGGAAGCCTCTATAAATTACTTGTACTTGTATGCCGTGACGTCAAGCACCTTTAAGGGACCCTGATAAAATTAGAAGAGAGAAAAAAGGTCTGAGCTTCAGCTGCGAAAGGGATAAAACGGGCTCCGCAAACCATCCAAGCTCTGGACAGCAATATGTACTTGTACAGAGCAAAGCAGGAGAAAGAGAAGCGAGATTTAAAAAGAAGAAAAAATTAAGATAAAATAAAAATTCTAAAGGGGGGATGGATGCAAAGAAGAGGAGATGAGATGTGTCCCTCCACACACTACACACACACACTGCACTGCACTGCACCACACCACAACAACACACCATTTTACATAGAGGTATAGGTATAGTAGGGCATGTAGTATTGTCACAAGGCCGTTAATCAAGAGGCTGATGATTGTCTATAGCCTCTGCGGAATGAACTGTCGATGGGGCTTCTCCGCCCTATCAGATGCACTACGGGTGCAAGTAGAATAGCGCAGAATTATTCCTAGTGGGAGATGCATGTACCCCAAACACCAAACGGTACTTGCGACAACTGCTCTGGGCGCTAGCAAAGGCTTGGTGCTGTAGCCTCCATCCCTCCCTTCTTCCACCACTGCAGCAAGTTGCGCTTGGAGGGGGCCACGGGAAGGGCAGAGCCGCTAACGAAGCAAGATTTTTCTTCTCCTTGGTAGGTACGAGTACTTGCAATGGAACATCTCCAACGGTTGAACGAGCACCAGACCTCGTCAAGACTGGCAGCCGTCAATAAGCGCCGATGCTAGAATAGCGGCCGTTCCAATAACCAATTGATGCGGACTCAAGTCTCCTACAATGAATGCTGGACGCAATTTCACGACTGCTGAGAAATCAGAATACCCATCACACTGCAAATTGTATGGCAAGGTACGTGCATCATCTCCATATGCCCTGTATTATTAAGGATGGGGAAAACATGGGTACCCTATTCTTCTTTTAATCTCTTTACCACAACTAGGTAATAAATAATAAGCCAGTAACAACACCAGGGTATGCCATCTTGACTTGCGTGGGGGGGGAGAAAGAGAGAGAGAGAGAAAGCACCACACCCAAACAACCTAAAACCTGTCCCAACGCCAGCCGCTGGCCCTTGCAAAAATAACTCTACTAGGAAATGCCTGGTACAATGTCGCATATGCATTTCTGTGCGCCATCGCAGCTTAGATTCAGCGTGGTATTACGGCTCTTGGATCCCGTAGTTACGGTAACTACTCCTACAACCTACAACAGGTAATACGGCAACCAACCCAACGTGTCTCACGGGCCACAAAATGATCTGCAGGGGGGTCCTGGACTTCTGGTACAAGTCTCATTCTCATTCATGATTGCCCTGCCCTGCCCTAATGAACCTCCCCGCCGCAGGAAACGGACACTACCAGCATTATGCTATGGGGGGAATTGCAGTCGCAGTTGGGCTTAAATGAACCACCTCCCTTGGATCCAAGTCCGTAATATCCCGAGCTGGATCGAGATGGTCATAGAGATTCGAGAACCTAATCGACGATGAAAACTAGCGCGACCAGAAGCCATGTCAGTCGACTATCGTACTGCGCTCTAGAATAATGACCGACCTTTACGTTGCCCTCATGGTTCATGTGGCTAATTCCTGCAGGAGATTAGCATTTGAGTCTGACCAACTACGGAGTAACCACCCCCTAAGCAATCATCTCCCGGCATGTGGAGGACGCGCCATCTCCTAGTTCTATTTTTCCAGGCTGAGCTGCAAGCAACTCTATCCGATTGCCACAGCGTGTGGATCTCAGCCTCAGATATCTTGAAATCATCTCATTGTCATTCGTCTGATCTACCATCTTCCTGCAAGGGCCTTGTGCCCAACACAAAGCAACCACGAGCAATAGGTGTGACGCTTAATAACTGCTTTCGCAACACCGTGTGTGTTTATGTGTGTCGTGTTCAAGACATTGTCACGACGGCTGAAGCACCAAAACTCAAATTATGTCTTATCATGTCTATACAATTGTTTACCCATGCTTACTTGGTCTTCTCGTCAGCAGCCCTCAGCTCAGCGATCCGGTCATCAATAAGCGCAATATCTGCATCTACTCTCAGGATCTTCTCCTCCATCATGTCGATATACTCTTGGTCTGTTAGTTTTCTGAGGGGACTCCACTTGGATCGCATCCAGCTATCATTTTCGTCTCTGACTTTTGGCTCGCGGTTGTTCATAATATTCACCACTGCTTGACCCGTAGCACCTAATACTCCCCACAACACCATTGCGGGGAGAATTCTGGTTGGACCACCTGTGTCATGTTTTAGCGAGGGAATCATAAGAGTAAGATGGACGTTACTCACGAATTAAGCCAGCCACTGCACCAGCAGCAGACCCCCCTACGGCGCTGGCTGTGGCCTTTTGGGATGAACTCAACTGTTCCTCGTCTCCTAACGATCTGACAGTAACGGATCTAGCGACTTTGGAGTTGTTAGCAAATTGGTTTGAGTATAATAACTGGGACGTAACGTGCACCAAAAGGTCCCGCCAAGTGTAAACCACTGGGCTCCAGATACAATACCACTAGCAAAGGGATTGGTATCTCTGGCAATTGCACCAGCAACACCGGCCAAAGCACCGGCACCACCTAATCAAGAGTTAGTTTCCATTTCGATGCGGTTTTGCATAACTGAGACAGCCAAGGGTTTGCAGATGACTTACCTGACCATGCCCCAACCTTGACGGGTGCTATCATGAGATCCATGACTTCGGGCGGCAGAAGGCCACGTCTTTTGGACGGTTGCGGCGCATGGCCCGGACGAGAATCTGGATTTTGACTCATTATGGGTATGGCTAGAGGGAACGAAGAGCCGGAGCGAGACTTATATCGAGAGTTGAGGCATGTGAAAAAGGATGTAGGTTAGGTATGGAGAGAGGTGCACGGGGGGCGAGTTGAGAAGACAGATTTGAGAAAGTAACGTCAACGACTTGAAAGAGAAGCAGATAATAAGATTAAGCGTAAAATAATAATAAAATAAAACAAATAGTTTATTCTGTTCTTCCTGTCGCTTCATCTGATTCTTTCATAACAAGATCAGGATTCAAGATTCTCAACATGGGCAAAATGGGTCGACAGACCACACATCACGCTAGTCCTATTCAGGCCTAGCGCCTCCCACTTTGGCGGGCGAAAATTGAGGCAACCCTCTCACGACGCCGCCATCATTTTTTCCATCGACGAGCAAATTTCACCTCGTCAACCCCAGACTCGGCAACGTTTTGTCTGGGCCCTGCAGCATCACGAACCGTTACCGGAGACCCCGCCAATCCGGATTGATCCATTGGCCATTCGATCCTCAAGCGACCGACCGATTTCATATTCCATCTCTTCTTTGCCTCGACTCGGTCAGAGGAGGAGCTTGCCCTTGTCCCGGTCCAGCTCCAGCCCTCTGTGTTTGTTTCGCGCATCGGTTGCTGAATCGTTGCGCGAGTCCCCGCAACCGCAATCATGGGTATGTCGCCTACTCTAATAGATGCTCGGTCTGGGAGGACAGTCTGCTGATACATCTCTTGACAGCTCCTAAAAAGAAGGAACAGAAGATGTCCCTTGGGGACTTTCTGACTGATAGTCAGTACCGCCACCACCCCTCCAGCCC
This sequence comes from Cladobotryum protrusum, assembly GCA_004303015.1. Taxonomy (NCBI): domain Eukaryota; kingdom Fungi; phylum Ascomycota; class Sordariomycetes; order Hypocreales; family Hypocreaceae; genus Cladobotryum; species Cladobotryum protrusum. The sequence continues at coordinate 1,273,820 of RZGP01000001.1, forward strand.
CTCGTCGCCGCCGCCTAGGGTCATATCAACACCCCGCGGTGGTGGGCGATCATCATCAATCAATATCATGTTGACTTGTCGCAGGTTTTGGAGGAAGCTCTTCTTGGGCTGATGAGGTCGAGGAGACCTATGGTATGCTGCTCTTGCTCTCCCCCTTGTTATCGTTGACCGACTTGCTAATGTGCTCCTAGTCCCTACTGGTAGGCGCCGCCAAGACCCAATTTATGCACAAGATTCCTTGTCATGTATTGACTGTAGACCCAGGAACTCAACAACTCCCTTCCAGAGATGGCGCTCGCCAGAGTGCGACTTCTACTTGGCAAGACCGAGGTTTGTCTACAAAAACACACCATTTTCTGAAAATCAGTATCTGATAGTTATAGGCTACGCTGTCCGCGAGTCCGTTCCCACCAAAATCCCCGAGAAGCCTCCCTTTACTGCCCACTTGGGCAATCTGTCCTATGATGCCACCAATGAATCCGTGACTGCCTTTTTCGAAGGCTGTGAGGTCGTTAGCGTTCGAATTATTGAAGATCGCGAGATGATGCGACCCAAGGGTTTCGGATACGTTGAATTTGGCACTGTTGAAGGCCTGAAGAAGGCTCTGGCCCTTGATAACGAGTCTTTCGAAGGCCGCATGATCAAGATCAAGGTGGCTGATCCTCGTATGTATTTCATCTCTTGCCGCTATACGACATGCACTGATTAGTATTTCAGCCCGTGGTGGCGAGGGTCGAGGAGGATTTGACTCTTCCCGCGACTTGAGTGACTGGTCCCGCAAGGGTCCCCTTCCTGATGTCCCTGGCCGAAGTGGACCTCGCCAGAACTCCGAGTTTGGCGAGCGTCGTCCCCCACGGGACCCTGCTGCTGAACCTCGACCCGCTCGCGAGTTCACTTGGGAACGACGTGGGCCATTGTCTCCCCTGCCTCAGGAGGCCGGCTCCGCTTCTCGTGACAACAGCCGCCCTCGCCCTGCTGCAGGAGGTATGGGAGAGCGCAGCGAGTCTTACCGTGGCAACCGTCGCGATCCCGTTGCCGCCTGGGGCGAAGGAAGAGAGGACCGCCCTCGACGTGAGTTCACTGAGCGTCCTGAGCGCCCTGAGCGTGTCCCTACTGCTGCCGAGAAGGATATGCAGTGGCGAGACCGCATGCGCCCCGAAAGCGCAGTCCAGACTCCACCCTCCGGTGAGGGCAACGAGACCCCCACCTCGCCTGCTGCTTCTACCGCCCCGGGTGGCCGCCCTCGTCTGGCCTTGACAAAGAGAACCGTGCCAGATGCTGCGGATGCCGCATCCTCAGCAGCTTCTGACTCCAAGGCTAGTCCATTTGGCGCTGCTCGCCCTATTGACACTGCGGCCAGAGAGAAGGAGATTGAAGAAAAGAGACTGCAGGCAATTCAAGAGAAGCGCGAGGCTGATGAAAAGGCCAAGGAAGAGAAGCGATTGGCCAAGGAAGCTGCCGCCGCCGCCGCCGAAGCTGAAGCCGAGGCTAAGGAGGCCGCTGCTGCTGCTGCCGCTGAGGCTGAAGCTAAGCAAGAGGAAGAAAAGGAGGAGAAGGCTGAAGATGCCAAGCCAAATGGAGCCGAACAGAAGCTTCCCCTCCGCAACAAGGAGCCCAGAGAACCTAAGGAACCTAAAGATGCTGCCCTAGGCCAGAAGTCAAGAGCAACTGAATCCGGAAACTGGAGATCGGCTTCGAGTGATCAGCGACCCCCTCGAGGACCCCCTGGCGGACCTCGTGGTGGTCGTGGTGGCGGTCGAGGCGGACCACGCAACGATAACCGTACGCCACGTTTCAACGGCTCTCCCGGCCAGCAGGCGCCGGCTGCTGCCGCCGCCGCCGAGTCTGAGGGCACGAGCGTTGACGATGATGGCTGGACCACTGTGCCCAACAAGAAGGGTCGAAATGGACGGCCATTGCTGTCCTAAAAAAAAAGATTGTAAAGCTTTGCCCCATTTCCTTTCGGTTTCATGACTAGAGACGTCATCGCAAGATTTGCCTGCGTATCCAGTCCTGGCATCGTGTCCGCCTTCCTGACCCAGCGCTTCTCTACTTTCGAATGGTTCTCAGCGTCCGACATCATTCAAATTCGCCTGTACCAATTGGATATGGCTCATGTTTTCCCATGAGCTAGATACATTGTCTCTCATATGTCTATCTGCCATATCTCCCGACCACACTGATACTTTCACATCCAGCGTCATCCTGCCTCGAGCCAATCATGCTTTTATGGCGAAGAGTTTTGTTTCAGCGTATTGACCGGGCTGATAAGCTCCCTGCGTTGACATACGAACTAGCGACGTTGGTAGAATTTGCCAGCATTTATACAGCGCGTTTTATGCAGAGGGGAAGAGGAAGACAGATGGTGATGGGATGAACACACGAATGAACGGAAACGATTTAATCGACGACAACTCACTTTTTTACAAGACAGGACTGAAAAGGAGGGAGAGATGATTTGACGATCAACTTTCAGATGATGATGAGCATATCCGTGATTATGGGCATCTATGAACAGGGCTCTGGCAGTTCATCTACGGACTTTAAAAATGGAATGATTTGCGGGTTTCTTATCTCCCCCTGTTTTCTTTGTTTTCTTTTCTTCACCGCTTCTCTCCTTTGATCTCGTTTTATTTGGTCACTTCATAGGGAAGGGTTTTTTCGCAACCAACACAAAAGTTTGGGAGTGATGCTTTGGCTGGTCTGTGACGGAGGAAAAAAGTGCTGGCGTGCCTGCGTCTTGGTTTGGAGCTAAGGCGCTGGAAGGATGTAAAAGGATAGGGGCACAAGGGTAAATGCTTGACCTTTGTGTCTTGATAGATGACCAGAAAGCAAGTATAAAAAAGTTGAAAAATAATTGCGACATCCAGGGGTGATGATGTATGGGATGCATATGCAAGGATGGCTTGTTTACTGTTTCTTCTTCTTCTTCTCTGAATCAAGTACCACGTCCATGTCAGGGTACTTGCATGTGAAGATTGTTGGGATTTTGACGTTTTAATGCCATGGAAGTTGATAGTTCTTGATGGCCCTGGCCCTTTTAGTTGTGCGGCTCAAGCTTTGGTGTTGTCATAGTTTTCCTATGTATCCTTGCAAGTGTGTTTCGTGGCGCTCTGAATTGGTGGAAAATATGTTTCAGTGCGGAAAGGGTTTTCGAGTCTAAACGACGGTGTTGGGACTGTTCTTTTGCAGGGACTAGGGGAGTTGTAGGCTTGGAACGTGGGATGAGGCGATCATGGACGGTTCCTCGCGTGGGGGTTGGTGCATAGAGAGAGGTATGACGCTGTTTTCGGGATTTTGCGGGTTAACAGGGTTTGTAGATCTTGGTGGTTTATATCTATGCCCTGCACAGATGGAGAGGAGGATTCTTCCTGCATGATCGATACGAAAGGGGGCTGCATATGGGAAGAAACATGTGAAGGGGGAAGAAACGGTTGGGGATCAGCCACCACGTGTAACATTTGGGGAGGCAGGGAATGTCAGCTGCAGCCACGTGGCTGAAGTTGCGGTTTGGGGGTTTTATGTAGAGTGGTGATCTCATGGTGATGTTTTGGGGGGGTTGAAGGCTGGAAGGATTTTGAATAGATAGACGGGGGGGGAGAGGATTTTGAATTGGGTTTGTGTGGTTTGATCTGTATGATTTTTTACTATGGGCCTTATATGTGGAGAAATTATTATTATTATTATGGTTTATTTGGGGATATCAATGTTTGCGTTCTTTCGTGCTGTAGATCAAGTTGAAGTATTATCCCGTGAGTGTTGACTTGGAGAAAAGGGCTACCCTAGAGCCAAAGATGGACTTTTCAAAACACATGGCTAAGTTGTAATCACTCTACATCTATATACAAACCAGACAACTTTGACATTGAATCTATTGCGTTTCATAGTAAAGAGAAATAGCAAGTGTTGGGTTCATCTCAATATGTGTTTGTAACAAATGCGAAATTTCTTTCTTATTTAGGAGCAGAGTGTTGTTAATATCCACCATACTCTGAATACATCAACTCTCTGCCTTTCATGTAATGAGCTGGGGAGGACTCAACTGGAAGATGGAACTATTGGGTGGATGTAAGATACCGTCAACTCACTGTTAAGGGAATAATCCCTAATTAATAATGTGATTTTGGCTAGATATGAATATGGATGATATTCATATTGACGATATTATCCATTATCTAATGCCTCATTCTTTGACGCCTTGATATGTGCATCCTCTTTCAGAAAGCATGAGTCTCGAGCATATCATAATCATACAAAGTAAAGCCAATGTCTAAGAATCTTTCTCCTTGTCCCTCACTTCCTCTCCATCCCCTTCTGCCTTTCCTGACTCTCCCAACTCCCCCGACTCAGTTTCTCCGCATTGAGGACGGCAAGGACCTGAATAATAACACTGACAAGCATCTCGGCAGAGTTCATTGTGGGTTATAACGACACCGGTGGCAGCGCAGCGTGCGCCCTGATGGTATGCACAAAAGTCGTACGCCGTACCGGTGGAACAGTTCATTCTCCAAGCGCGTTTCTCAATATCACGGCTCGTAGGCACCGCGACGGCAAGATACACACTGAGCGTAAGTGCTAGAATAGAGTGGGATACCTAAGATGGTTAAGGAGGAAAATGTCAGGAGACCTCTGGTGGTGGTGAAGTGCAATATACCCGGTAAAACGAACCTTCATGGTTTGATGCCGTTCAAGTATAGGAGGTTTGGATATAGGAAAAAGAAGGGAGGTGGAAGCTCTGATCAATTAGTTGAGCTGGTTTGTGGGTTGTAATTTGAATGAGATATAATAGCTGCTCCTGTTCCTACTTATACATTGCTTGTCTCAAGCCTTATGGCTATTCAACCGGCTGCTTTCTCATAATGCAATTGGCAGCCTGGCAGCTATGAAGGATTCGGCTGTTGGCAATATATATTGATCCTTCTGTGGGCCTTGAACTGTTTGCTTGTTTCGACAAACATTAGAATCAACCAATGGATGTTGTTGAAGCTCGTGATGACATTAAAGGCTGTGTACGTGCATAACTACATCGAATTAGACGAGTACTGTCGCCAATTGGAGTCACCGAGTCGAGCCCCCAATATCGTTGGGTAGTACCAATATCTACAGTAAACAACAGACTTGCGTCCACGCGGCATTATAGCCTCAGTTTGATGGGATCGCCGGATAGTTGGATTAAGGAAATAGTATACTGAACGAAGATAAAGGGCGGAGAGCTCGCTAGTAAATGCCTTTCTCGGCGTGCGTCTGAGAATAAACAGCCGTGTGATGCGTCCTAATGATATCGATGGATAGTCGTCCGGCTGTGTAAGCGCTGACCCCTTTTGTCCCTCCTCAAACCTGGTGATCAATGAGAGAATCCCAAGCCTTGCTCGTCCTTCATTCATCTACCTAGAACTTGTATTACTCACGATCAGGTAGGTTTTTGCCAAAGGCAGTGTTTGTTGGAAGTTGGTTCTCGCCCCCCGAACTCAGCGCACGACCAACCGACCAACCAACAACACTCCCTCCACCTTGGCTTTTCGAACTGGTTAGATGGAATCTCATCTACCAGACATGTCCAACAGAATACAAAACATCATCAACTACCAACCTCACGCAGAACCCCCAAACTTGTCAGAACCACACACAGATATGGATCCTCCGACGACTGTCCACCAAACCTGGACCACAGACGGCTACCCCATCGTCGATGGGAAATATCTCGACCTCTCGACCGGAACCCTCAAGACAGTGCCCTCCAACGAAGGCGTTACAGTCGGCCCCCCGGCCGTCGAGGTCTACTGGCACAACCGGCTCCTGACGGATCGCGAGGACCAGTTCATCGGGCTCGTCACCAACGCCTTTGTCAGCGTAACCGAGTACCTGAGACGCATTGGCGACTTGCTCGCCCTGGGGTCCTGCGAGGTTCTGGCGCTGAATGCGACGAGGTACGCCGTCAACGTCGTTGTCGCCACGGAGTTGTCGATGGAGGAGATGGTGGCGCGGCTGGAGAGGTGTGGGCTTAGACGGGCTCGTAATGCGCCGCCGCCCGAATCGATCTCTTTGAACTGACAGTTTTTTTTTTTTTTTTTTTTTTTTTTTTTTTTTTTTTTTTTTTTGGCTGATTCGGACTTGTTGACATATGGTTTGAATGTATGTATGATTTATGGGGACGAGAACTACTTCATTAATAGAGGTTATGATGCTTGCAATGCTCGACATTGAAGAATAACTACATTATCGCCCGGGACCCATTATCATCTGCCATGCCATCGCCCCATCAAGAACTCCAGAAGAAAGAAGAAGAAGAAGAAAAAGAAGAAAACAAAAATACATCAAACCAAGAATCCCTCCATCACTTATACCCCAACCGCCATCGCCGTCCCGCTCACCTCACCCTTCCTCCCCCTTCCTCCCCCCCTCCCCTCCAACTCCCTCAACTTCCACCTCGCATCGTTCACCTCATCCCACGAGTACCTCCCCCACTGCTTCTCGTCCCCCGTCTCCCTCATCTCGTGCCACCAGCACACCCTGCCCCCAAAGTGCTTCCTCGCAATGTTATGCACGCTCCTCAGGTACCACTCCGCCGGCGCCGTCAGCTCGCCGCTCACCTTGGAGCTGAAGCGCAGGAAGTAGTCGCACCGGCTGGGGTTCCCGGGCAGTTCCGGGCACTCGCCGATCAGGAGCCGGATGAAGACCCCGTCCGCGTCCGAGTCTGGAGAGGAGGAGGGGTCGTCTGGTAGGCTGAGGACTTTGCCGCTGGGGTGTCTGGCTTGGCCGTCCTTGACGTCCTTGTACTTGTTTATGACCTCGTCTAGGAAGCGGCGGTAAGCGTTTTGGTTTGCCTCGTTGGGCTCCAGCCGCGGGTAAATATCAAAACCACAGTCGTAGCCCATGATGATGTTGGAGTGATGCGCGTTGATTGTTTAGAAGGAGGAGGAGGAAGAAGAAGAAGAAGAGGAAGAACATGCGGAGGGTAGCATCGACAGGTTCAAAGGATGTCACACAGCCTTATCAATGATGCGCGTGGGGTAAAAAAAGTGACGGGCCTTGACAAGTTCAGCCATCCTTTTTAGTTTCTCTGCTGGGAATGCTACCCCAATGGAGGCTGCTAAACCCTTCTGTAGCAATATGTTTCAGCTTTCTAATTAGCTTATGTGACGTTCTAAAATTGTCTTGTTTAATAGGCTCGGGAGTTGCTGTTATTGCAGGGAATGTGGTTGGGTCGTTTATCTTATGGGCTGTTGTTGGGTCGGAAGAGTATATATAAGTGGGAAAAGACTCGGTGAAGCGAGTGATTCTATACAAAATATATATATTCCTAGAAAAAAAAAGTCTACCATGTTATTATTGCCATGGGTATAAAAACATACATACTACTCTCCCCCCTCTACTCCATGACCTTTTGGCGCCCACTTATCGCATTCAAATCCCTGAAAATATGATGCGAGAACCCCATCGCCACGTGCAGGCCGTCATACGTAATGGGCTTTTCGTTCCTCACAGCCACCGTCTGGGTAATGTTCATAATGTTCTTGATCTGCCGCCCGTTGAGCGGCAGCTCCGCCAGCTTGGTCTTCTCCTCCTCCGTGACCTCGACCCTGACCTTGCCGCTGGCGTCGGAGCGGGCCATGAAGCTGCTCCAGACGGACCGCCGCGTCTCCGCGTCGAGGTCCGGGTACTCGAGGCAGAAGTGGATTCTGCTCTTGAAGGCGGGGTCGAAGCTGGTCTCGCGGTTGGTGGTGAGCAGCAGGATGCCCTGGTAGTACTCCAGGCGCCGCAGGAAGATGGATGTGATGGCGTTGCGGACCAGGTTGGAGTCGTCTCGCTCCACGAGGAAAACGTCGGCTTCGTCGAGAAGAACGACGGCGTTCCAGGCCTCGGCGAGCTCCATCAGGCTGTCCAGTCCTTCTTGCACAGACTCGGACTTTGAACCGAGCTCGCCAGACGATATCATGTAGAGCGGTCGGTGGGCAATCTCCGCGACAGCCTCGGCCGTCAAGGTCTTGCCTACACCTGGTGGCCCGGCAAGAAGACCGATGAGTCCTTTACCCTTGTCGCGGACAAAGTCATCGAAGCCGCTGTTTGAGTGTGACTCGACTAGGGCGCGCATGAATTCCTTCTGGTCGCTGGAGATGACGAGGGCATCGATGATGGAGTCGTTCCATACAACGTCCTGAAGCTTGGAGACGGCAAAGCCCCCTAAAGCGCAATGTCGGTAAGCAAAGAGTCGGTTGAGACAGCAGCTGCATCACTTTTACTCACCCCATACTTTGTCACCAAGACTGAAGCCATAAAGGACAGGACTGATTAGGAGCTTGTAGTCCTCGGTGATATCGTCGAGGGGCTGCTCAATGTAGGGAACAAGCTGGTTGTTGGGCTTTACCCGCTCGAAAGTCGCAGTGTCGAGAACAATCCTACCATGGGACTTGGACAAACCGTTAGCTTCGACCATCAATGAGAAGAGAGCAGCTTTGAGGAGAAACACACGTTGAACTTTTTCCTTGGATCCTCCGAGATGGCGTGGCCCGTGTATTCCTGAAGATGCATCCCACGAAGACGCTGCACTTTATCCGCCCTGGCAATCAACGTCTCCCTCAGGGAGGCATACTCCGGCCGCAGCGCAATCGGGTGGTGGCCCAGCTCCAGGATCGGCCTCGAGCTCCGGAAGGGAAAGATTTGAAGCTCAATGTTGCTCACGAAGCCGACCTTTTCTCCATTGCTGTCAATGTAGTCGGCCTCAATCTCAAAGTAGGCGGGCGATCCGTCCTGCTTGGTGATGTAGTCGGTCTTTTGGACGCGGTACACTCGCTCTTGGCCGAGCTTGTCTTTACCGGACACGTAGGTGTGCGCAGGGAAGAGGGTCCAAAGAAGGTTGTAGGTGATTTCCCCCTCTTGGAGGTCGGACAGCTCATCGTCAGTGTCTCCAAACTTGTCACTAATCAGATCAAGTCCCGCCTGAAGTTCAAAGATGAACTCCTCATTGGCTTCCGCAGCAGGCACCGCGCGCTCCTTTTCAAATATTTCGTCGAGATTTTGTCGCTGAAACCAAATATGCTTCAAGTCACTCAAGCTCTGCGAAACACGATTGTTATTAGCATCCAGTAAGCGTTCGGATCGGCCATCTCATAGCTCACCAGCTCCTCATTCTTCGAAAAGGAGGGCCCTCGGTAGTCGCGCGTAAGTTCCTTGAGCGTCTTGCGAAGCTCGCTGCCGTAGATGATGACAAACTCATAACTGTTGCCTGAGCGACCTCTCCGAACGCATTTGATGACGCATGTTGGGGGCTCAGAGTCCTTGCGCTTGCGGGTCTGGTTGATCTCAATCTCTTCCCATTTCGAGCTATCACTGGAGAGGTTGGGAGTTTGAGTTAGCAATGGCAGGGGGGGGAGCTGGTCGGGTGTCGAACTCACGAATCCCAACTACGTTTACCAAGTTAGCAATTGTTTATTACATGGACGGGGTTTGGGTTTATCAAGTGCTTACATTTGTTGGACATGCTTCAACTTGGATCGTGGTGGCTTGACCTCGCTGGAGTCTCCGTTCTGGATTCCATTGACTAGTTTCTCGCTCTCTGCCATCTTGGTAATGCTTGTAGTAGAAGTTGATGGTACGTATTCTCTCCGAATACTTGATAAAAGAGACCAGGGATGTCTTTTGGTTTGTGTTCTCGGCAATTGAACCAAGACCTCTCTACACAACTGGGATGAGCATGTAAGAACAAAGAAACACGAGGATGTTAAGATATTTATTATGTTATGCCCACCTCCTCATCCCTCACCCATATTGTTGATCAATCCTCCATGTCCAATGATAAAGACGCCTTATATTCGAGGCTTGATCCATCACTTGTGATACGCTCTCATATGCAAGCTGTAGGTGGATCGCTAGGCAGACAAGAAGCGGGGTTCAATCCCTCTGGGTGTTACCCGAACAAGGCTCTGCTCTGCATCAGGGCCGAATATTGGCTCGCATGCATCTTGGCAGTGTACTTGTTTATATGATGTGCATCAACGTGGCGTGATGGTGATTGGGTCGTGGGGGGCATGCCATACCAGCATGTGCCGAGACAGCCTTGGTGCTTCAACAGGCAACAGTCGTGGAGCCACCACCCCTGAGGGGCCTGATCGACAAAGGCAAAGGCACGGGGAATTTATTCTATAATATTAATTGGAGACGCAACGGTTTCCATTTTTAGTAAAGCTGAGTTAAACGCCAAGGCTGCATGGCGAGGTTGAGGTATCGCCGGAAACGGGGAGAAGAGACCACCCGCTCTGGGTCACGTTGGTGCCACCATGCAAGGACTATCTCGTTATGGTACTGCTCACCTTTGTCATAAATGTGTTCTGCATCTCTGATAAGCTTATGTCACACTCATCGTGTAGTCGCATAGCTCACCTTGGCTTGAGCTTTACACCACGGTGAAGCGTTGTAGTGATGCAAGAGGCCAGCATTAAGTGAACCAAGGACGACAGACTCACTAAAGGTCAATTGTTTTCTGCTCTCAGGCCATACATTTGATCGCAACCATTTACTCTTCAGTCCTTGAACACCAGGATTTATGACATACCGAAGAAACACTCTGCCTCTCCATCAGCAAAATCCCATCGCCTCTCCGCCTCAACCTCGAGCCTCCAGACTTCATATCGACGCGCTCATGTGGTGAATGAATCAATCTCGGCGCTTGCCACCATGGTTTCAATATCCTGGGAGAAGTGCGTTTTACTTTTGTGCTTGCTTACCACGGCCACGGCTAACACTACCAGGCTCTTGTCTTCGGACAACTTTACCTTCATCGTCGGCGAAGAACAATCCGAGTTCAGAATCCACAGCGCTCTGGTTGCTGCTCAATCCAAAGCACTTGAAAAGCTTGTCGATGGGGGAATGAAGGAATCCAAAGAGCGCCGGGTCGTATGGAGAGACGTGACGGTTGATACTTTTGTTCGCTTCAGTGAGTTTGCGTATACCGGAACCTATCAAAAGATAGCATTTGGAAAACGCTCCAAGTGTGGCACAGAGCCCGGGTCCCAGCCCGAAACCATTCGTCAGCTCACTGATGGTGATGTCGTTTTGTTGAATGGCCGGGAACCAAGACGCTATGCCCAGCTCTGGGGAGAGTTCACCGCGCTCTACAAAACAAAAAAAGAACCCAAATGCTACAGAAACGCACCAGATGACGATTACTCCCAGGTGTTTCTGGGACATGCCCGCATCTATGTCTTTGCTGAATGTTATGGCATCGAGGCTCTAAAGAAAGAGTCTTTAACTAGATTGCGGCGATGGCTGCAGCATACAAACCTATACAAGGACATAGTTGGCGACTTTGTGAGGCTGGTCCAATACAGCTATGAAAATACGGTGGCAAGTGATGAGCATCAGGATGAGCTGAGATATTTACTCAGTTTGTACGCAGCTTGCAATTTCGAGCAGCTGTGGAAGAGCGATGAGTTCCAGGAACTATACATGGCTTCTAAAGAGTTTACAAAGGCCTTGATGGAAAAGCTCATTAAGCGACTGGACTGAGCCTGGGAAATGGTTTGGTCCAAATACTAGGCGGGAGAGAAAGTTAGGGGGGGGGGGTTGATTGATATTGTTTGATGTCTGGAGAGGAACAAACAGACTGCGAACATTTCCCGGAAGTTACTGGGGGATAAATAATTGCAGAATATCGAGAGGGGCCATATGACGATACTATCTCCCTAAATACGCAAACTTAGTCATCAGTCACTGATTAATGCGATGAAATTTGTATCTACATATAGACAAGTATGAAGAAGAACATCTGCCTGATACCAGGCAAGCTGTTTTAATATTCCTAGTGTTTCAGCTGCCTACCCGAAATACGGCTGCCTCCAATTGAGGCTGAGCTCTCTCTCCGGGGTAGGCACTCACATCCCCCCTCTCAATACCAGGTTCCCCTCAACACCCAACCCATCTCCTTCAACATCCCTACTCTTCCCTACTGCATTGGAAGGCAAAGTGCCCTAGAGTTCTATAAGACCACAGCTGAGCTTGCAACCATTTTTCAACTCATGAAACCATTCCCTTTTGAAACATTATTTCCAAAAGTGGTAGCCTGCACTTTCTAAGACCCGTCATCATCCTTGGACCAACACCATTTAGACGCTTGAAGGGCTGAGACCAAGTCAAACCAGCATACATACATATAAGAAATATATATATATAAAGACACCAAGAGGCTGTATAGCAACCATCGCCAATTCTTCCTCAAACTCAATCCCAAAATCCAACAACAAATAATCCTTCAAAACAAGAAAAAAAACACAGCCATCCTCAAAAATGTCACCAAACGAGCCGGTCAGCTTCACCACCACCACCCACCTCAACGACACCCATCAATCTCACATCCCCAACGACAATCTCTCAACACCAGACAACCTCTCACCACCCTCTCTAACATTCACCTCCTCCCCATCCCTCTCCCCCCTCACCACCCCTCTACCCACCTACCTCTCCTCCCACCCCCACATCCAAAACTTCATGACCGCCACCCTCGTCTTCCAATCCCCCCCCTCTCCTCCTTCTTCACCAAAAATCCTACTCCTCCGCCGCGCCCCCACAGACTCCTACCCTTTATCTTGGGAACTCCCCGGCGGATCCGTCGACCCCACAGACCCCTCCATCCTCTCCGCCGCAGCCCGCGAGCTCTGGGAGGAAACATCTCTCCAAGCCGAGCACTTCACCGCCTCGCTCGGCATGCTCCCCGAGAGCATCACCGTTCCCGGGCCAGAAGTCGCAGACTGGGGCGTCCCGCCAGAGGACGACGACGCGAGGGAGGAAGACGACCGGGGCATCAAAATCGTCAGCTTTGGTGAGACGGGGGAGGTCTGGGGCAAGATCACGCTGCTAGCTGAAGTTAAGGAGACGGAAGATGTGAAGATCAGACCGGACGAGCATGTAGAGTGGGCGTGGGTTTCGGAGCGGGAGGTCTTGACGGGCTGGCTTGAAGGGGAGGGGGAGAGAAGGGTTCTTGGAATGGTGAGTGAGTCTGTGAGAAGCCAGGTTTTGGAGGCGTTTAGAGCGAAGAGGGAGAAGAATTAGGGGGTGAGTTGGCCATGGGATGAGAAGGGGATGAGAAGGGGATGAATAAAAGATGAATCAACTGGATAGACAAACGGCCTATGATAACCAACGCATAAACCAAACGCATTATGAATCCAGTCATAAAGTCATTCAAACAAAGGGATTCATTATCCGTATCTAATACATCCTCAAGACCCAAGCCCCAAGTAAACCCCAACGCCAACCCCATCATGGATATCCCCATTTCAATCATACAAAAACCATTTTGCCCGCCCACCCCCATTAAGACACACATCAACAAAAAACTCATCACACTCATGATCTCTTCGCGCCCATCTCCTCCACCCCATAATCATCCCAATCCTCCTCCCCGGCTCCCCCAATCTTCTTCCCGACCCATATCCCCATGGCCGTCAGCAAACTCCCCACCAGAAACCACCCTTCAAACCACCCGTCCACAAATGACGGCGTGAGGGCTCCCCTTAGAACACCCCCTACTGCCGTCCTCGCCTCGCCGGGAAGCTGACTCCTCAGCAGCAAGCTCGCGGAAATCACATACGTAGCGGCCACCTGTCCCACCGCCAGCGCCAGGTTCGCCTGCGCGTGACGGAGCAGGCCGGGTGTCCACTTGGCGAATAGGTGGAAAGTCTGCACCGCGCTGTTTGCGCTCGCCGCGAGAATCACTCCGCTGAGGGCGAAGCTGATGATGCGCGCCCAGGCCAGCTGGTCGAGCTTCGGGTCCCAGTGCCTGGCCAACAGGCCCAAGAAGCGGTTGATCGGATCGCTGCTAGAGAAGCTAGCCGAGGGCGAAGAGGCGCGGCGCAAAGTCGTTAAGCTCGTAGCCAAAATGCGATAGACGCAGTATGCACTGAAGATGTACGAAGGAATAAGCAACAATCGACCAATCGGCGTAGATGCCCGCACAGTAGCAGCACGCTGGCTCTTCATCAGGGACAGATTCGACGAGAGATTCGCCTCCATGGTTTTCAGTCCCGCAATCTCCACTCGCAGACCTCGAATCTCCGTCTCTTCGCTGGACTGCCCTCGAATAGAGCCCATGACCATGCCCACCAGTCCTCCGCCAGAGCTCTTCCCCTTATTATCCGCAGCGACTTTGCGCTCCAGGTACTGAAGTCTATGGCGCTTCGTTGCGAGCATCTCGCATGTGGCATCCAACCCCGTCTGCTTGCGATTCACATCCGCCTCTGTCAGCGGTCGCTTCCTCTTCCCCGAGTCGCTAAAAGTATGCCATGGCGACGACACAGACGCAAAGCCAGACAGCAGCGCCATGAGCGAGATCCCCACCACGCCAATCCTCTCCAGACAGGCCCTCGTCAACGTTTCCGTAAATGTCCCATGTCCACGATCCGGCGCGGACCTCAGCAGAATCTCTGCCCTGGGAACCACATTCCCCATCCACCAAAACGCAAACAGCCAGCCGCAAAACAGGACCATCTGCAATCCCGTCGCAAACTTTGGTATCCTCCCCTTGGCCGACCTCTGAAGACTCCATCCCGCACTGCTCACCAATGACCTACACTCCAACCAAGGTATCAACACGACCAGCATGAACAACAAGCCCGGAACCGTCACCCTCAGCGCTAGGTTCCTCGCTCTCGCATCCACAACCTCCAGTATCTCTGCCATGATCAGTGCCCCCAGCGTAGCCGCCAACCCCACTGTCGCGCCAAACGCCCACGCTGCCCCTCGTCTCTTCCAGCTCTTGGCGCCGTGCTCGGCATGCACCTGGCGCAGCGCCGCGGGTGCGTGGGAGGGCAGGACGTGGTCTTCACCGTCACGGATATCATCTTGTGCGGCGCTGGAGAGGCGCGGGAAGAGGCTTCGTACAGCGATGATGGACGACGATGCGAATATCAAGGCGAAGGGAAGGGCGGCGAGGATGGTTATGGGAGATGGGGCGTTGGGGTCCGGAGCGGCGCAGGCGTCGACGTCGCAAGAGGAAGAGAATGGCCACATTGGGTCGTCGTGGTGGCGCTTAAGCCCAACTTTCCGGTGTATTCAATCAAGTTCCAATATCGACTGTCCAGTTTGTCTATATTGATTGGGTTCGTCTCAAGAGCCACGCACAACCGTTTCTGTCGAAGAGCTCAAACATGAAGAGTTGTCCTCCCTCGTTCGTTCGTTCGTTCGTTCGTTCCTCTCATTCGCAAAGCAGCTTCTTATTGATCAAACAATGTCCTCCCTCGATCCACATTCAAATCGAACCCACTCTATCCGTGGCTGCGTAATCCTTTTGACTTTTCTTGTTTTCTTCTGCTCGTATAAGCTGTAATTCAAAACAAGGGGAAAGTAAATAAGGGGGGAGAAAAGAGCTTCAATCAATGAATAACAGAAGAAAAAAATTGGCAAAGAATGTAAATACGAGAAAATGGACTGGGAACTCTGAAACCAGAAACACCAAAAAACGTTCCAACCGTGGCTGACGCAACACACACGGAATGACGACGACATGCGGCCAGTAAAAAAAACCAATGTACCTGGCTTAGACATGCCCAGACGTGGAGCTACGCTGACGCACTGCTACAGAAAGCTTACAGGGGAGCTATTACAGGGGATCCCCCCCCGCTAGAGATCCATTGCAGGTCCCCGTATCTCACTGCTGCGGGGCTTGCCGAAACGCCGCGTTTATGCACCTCATTATTAGACGATAACCATGACACTGACACTCACATGGCATTGAACCTCCTCATTGATAGTAATCACATACAGACAAAACTACAGAGTTGCGTAAAGAGTGAAAAAAATATAAACGAGTTCGAGTGTACTACGTCTACAATTCACCCAACCAACCCTCCATCATCAAGCCATTCTCAGATTTCCATACTAATAAACCATCATCTTGGGAATACGAGAAAGGCTTTGCTATAATTAAATCTCAAGGTGCCCCCCCCCCGACCAAAGCTTAGCAAACACATTCATGGATAGTCCCGCCTATCAAAGTCATAGCACATGTCCAAAGTCGGCTACTCTCACAGACAAGCCGTATCACTTAGCGAGTCATGGAGTAACCATCCACGCCTGCATGGCAACACGAGCTCATTCAAGGATAGTCCAATCAATTCACATTAATCGCTTTGTAGCTAATACGTTATACACTTTGCTTGCGTTGAAACTCCAATGACTAGTATAGTAAGGACCACATCCATCCTGGGTCCTGAAATCTGCTCTCCTAGGCATCCCGCTCTTATCCCCACAATACTTTGCAGATATTCACGTTGCAGCAGCATGATCCCGTGTCATCATTTCTGACCCCATCAGATCCACTACCGCTGCGGCTTCTTCCTCCGCCTCCACCCCTGCCGCTGGCTCCATCACGAGAATATCCCAAGTCGCTGGCCCGGCGCGACCCATTGTGTCCTGCATTTCTGGCCGAGAAGGCAAAATCTCTCACAATGGGACCTTGCATCCTCGGGGTAGGTGGTTGTCGTGGCTGAGCCACTGCTTGGCCTCCGCTTCGCCACTGAAAGCGAACTCCTCTTCTACCGGCTCGTCGTCCGATACGAGTGCCTCCGGGTCGAGAACTCGTAGTGGAACTGCCATCCTGACTGGCCTCCCTGGCCCCGTTGGGGTTCCGCGTGTGTCGCGTATCGGGAATCCTGTCAACCAAGGGAATAAAATTTGCATTTGCACCAATCATTTGATCCATGATGCTTCCAATGTGCACTGTCGTGCGGGTTACGGATTTTCCTATTTCGTCCGTTTCGCTAATGGGCGACAGTGGGGTGCTTCGGAATATGCGCCGTTTTTTTACTTGTTTTGTGTTTTTAAGCCCTCGGTGGCTCTTGAGTGTGAGGTATCCATATCTGGTTTTAAACCTGGGTCTCTTTGGTGTAACCTTTTGCCTCGGTTGGCTTTCCATGGGTCCGTCCATTGTCTGAGCCTCACAGCTTTCGTTTTGAGTGGTGTCACCATCTGGGGCAACCTGCATCCTCTACGATGCAGTCTTTGGATCTTGCGGCTGGGCCTCGTCCGAATCATCTTCATCCTCGTCCATCCGCTTTCGCAGAGCAGCCGCCTCGCCAACCTCCATCTTGTGAAGTTGGTCAAGTTTCTGTTGCTGATTGAGAGCATCCGTCCCGGACATGACTTCAAATTCACCCTCGTCCTCGTCTTCCTCATCATCACTGTTCGGAGCGCTGGCGGGCGATGCATCGGTGATGCTACGGCGACGCTCGGAGCGCTCGACGCTGGTTTGGGAGCCGGTAGACGGGTCGGGAGATTTGGATCGTTGGGACTGTAATGGTTTGATGGTTGGATCAAAGGCGGCAGGGAGCCCGAGAACCTTTGCCACCTGATGGGCTTCCTCATCCGGAGAGATTTGTACTTCCATTTCGTAAGTGCTGCTGGCCTCGCTATCGGCTTCGTGTTTCCCATTGCTGGCTGAGAGCATGCTGAGATATGTGTGTCGAGTGTTATCTTGGGAGCGCTTGGCCTTCTTCTTGATACGCTTCTCTGTCGGTCTGACGACAACCACTGGGATGGGAGAGTACTGAAGGCAGTACTTGGAAAACGAATTGCGCGTGTTGACAAGACCCTGTATACCGCCAAGCGATCTACCCCTAGTACCCACGATGAGCATGGCTGGTTGATACATCTGGATCTAATGCGCCGTCTGTTAGTACGTCCTGTATTGCGCTTTACACTACAATGCGGCACCTACCAATTTCTGGAAAGTCGCATGCAATTTTCCCACCGCGTACTCGAGCACAAAGCTGATGGCGCGATTGGCCCCATTCTTGTTCAAGATGCCCTGCATGACGTGCTGAGCATCCTCTTGGTATTGTTTGTCGTTGAGTCGAACATCCTTTTCGATAACACGGACGCAGATAATTTCGTCGCCATCGTCGACAAGTTCATCCAATAGCCATTGGATAGCATAGTCTGAATAGGAGTGCTCATCCACGCCAACCATAAAGGTACGCGACCTGCGCCGTGCTTGGTAACCCTTGTGCCGAACATTGAGAGTCAAGGATAGGGTGTTGTTCTTGGTCGCTTCGCCGCTGGGAACGTTGTCAAAACCGACATGTCGCTGGAACCTGTCGGGTGAATATTTTGTTAGCGTCGATGTGGATGTTTTGGCTGCCATTTTGTTTGCTGGAGAGAAAGAAAGAGAGAGAAAAGGATATGATGAACAAAAACAAGACCTCGTCGCAACTAACGGGAGGGGTTAAGCAATGTATAGTGCGAGGAACTGGTGACAAGGTGAGGGAAAAGTCGTTTCTGGCAATCAAAATGTGGGACGATGACGGCAAGCACAGTGGCGGTGATGGACAAAAAACCCCAATTCCATGCAGGGACGTCTCCACGGAGCTGCCGCTTCAGGCTCGACAAGCGATGATAATTCTGTTGGGCCTAAAGTAGCTTGCCACAAGCTTTTTTTCCTTCACCAGCGGGGTAAAAAAAAATAAAAAATTCAAAGTCTCAGGTAATTAGACTGACGAGAGTTGTGACAAACAGTGGGGCGAGTGTGAATCCGTAAAACTCAGCCACGGCCAAGCAAGAGGGTCGTCCGTGATGGATGGACAGGTGATGTGATGCCATGATGGGGAAAAGATGGGGACGACATGGTGGTGGTCATCTGCCAGTGAATGAGGGGACCCGACAGAATGTGAAACGCAGTTGATGGGTTGGAAACATTGAAGCTTCCAACGGGCCCGCGAGGCTATCCGAAGACGGCAGACCCATGAATGTCCCATTGAGGGAATGAGGAGCACCACTAGTGCTAAGGTAGTGTCCCCCCAGGTTCTGGCCTCGCCTGAGCTGCATGACAGATTGAGGGCAGCTTTGCCGCTCCACCCGAGACGGGGGGGTGCTGAACGACGACAGTCCCCCTCCAACAAGGCCAAAAAAAAGAGGCGGCGTCTGGGGCCAGGGGCCATCCATCCATGAACGGCAGAAGAATGCCGAGATGGCGCACGGGGGCGGTCCGGGGAAGAAAGAAAGTCTTCATTTAAGACGACACGCTTGCCCACTGTCTGAAGTGAAAATGTCTCAGACAGCCCCTTTGAACGAATCGATATCTTGGTAGGGGACCAAAAAAAATATGTCTGAAATTATGCCAATAGTCTTGGTCTCATGCCTTGTGGGTTGAGATCGGCCAATGTTACCGTCTCCCCGCCCTACAAGCGCTAGAGGGAAACAAGCAGTTGGATGAAAGGGAAATAGGACCAAAGACTGGCAAGGAAAATAACATGTGAAGACTTACCTCTCATAGGGCGGAGAAGATGATCGAACTTGAGAGCCATCGGATGGCAGTCTCTGAAGGCCGCGTGGCCGTCGTTTTGACGAAGACGAACAGGTCCTACCCAACGACGCGGTTTCTGGCTTGGGTAGGTTTTCGATGAAGGATATGGTCGATGGACGTCGCGACGAGGTATCACTGGCGCTGGATGGCGGGGCTGGAGGGATCAGACTGCCATTCCCTGTGGGGGAGGAAAAGTAGCCATTGTTATCCTTGAGTGGGTTTGGGGAGATGGACGTTGTGGGTGAGATATCCGAGTCTGAACTCCGAGGAGTTGCCGAGATGGCATCCATGCTGAGCATATTGTCGTCGTCGTTTTATTGGTATTTTGGGGTTTGATGATACTGGCCGGGTATACCAGCAGCTTGTTCGGTCGGTTGCAGATGATGTGATGGATGCACTTCTTTCTGCAGATTCGAGAGAGAAAGAAGACTTGGACCTCGAGAGACAGAGAAAAGAAGAGAGTGCCAAGAGATGCTGATGTCGGATGGGGATGGTGGAGTGGTTTAAATAAAATGAAACAAAACAAAGAGCTGTCAGTCTTCCCTAGGAAAAGGAAGAAGGAAGGGGGGCAAGAGAAAAGAAGAAGAAAAAAAAAGAATTCAACAAAATAATGAAGCAGAAAAAAGAAAGAAGGAAAAAAAAACAGATGCCCGGGTCTTTTTAAGAAAAGATATGTCACTCGTGTGTCTCTGGGTTGGGTTGGCGTTGTCTTCTTCTTCTTCAAGACAGCCAAGGAAGAAGAGATGGAAGCGAGGCAGAGAAACAGGGCGAGATAACAGTCAGTCAGTACAAGAGCCAGGACCTTGGAAATGCAGCAAAATGGCAGGCTGAGACAGCGTTGCGGTCTAGGCCGGCATGAAGATGCCGATTGGGGCAGCACGAGAGGGTCGGCTTCGGGAAGGCGCAGGGAGACCTGTACTTTTTGGAGGTCGCCGGGGAATTGAACAAGTACGAAAAGAGGATGAGCCCAGGGCGAGTATGCAAGATGCAAGATGCAAGAGACTCTTGATGGTGATTGGAAGAGGTAGTCTGGGGCGGAGCCGACAATGACGACGACGGTGGTAGTGGTGGTGGTGATGCAGTCGTAAGAGAGAGAGACGGAGAAGGCCTTGACAACCTCAAGGCATATATTGCGCTCAATTTCTGAGATTTTGTTTGCCTTGGTAGGTGATCAATGGTTTTATGCAGACAATATTGACTTGTTCGATAGATGAAGGGGCCTTCAATGCCCTCCTTTTCTTCTCCCCTCCACCCTGGTCAGTCTCTTATTTGCTTTAATACAAGCGAGTCTCCAGAAATGGATCAACTCGATTTCGTCGTCTCTCCTACCGCTGCTGCTGCAAGCTGCAAGACAACCTGTCAGCTTCAGCCCAGTCCAGTGTGGTCTAGTCTGGTCCTTTTTTTCTGGAGCTTTGCGGCTTTCACTGCGTTGTTGCGTTGCGTTGCGCTGCGCTGCGTTGCAACCTGTCAGTGTGCAGCGGAGGGATGGGGACTGCGATGCGCCTACACTCATGCACTACCCTTACAGGCTGGCTGTGTGTGTGCTTGTGCCTGTGTGTGCACGGATATCTTTGACGAACAAAAAAAGGGCGACAAGGCGCGCGCAAACCGAATGCTACCCAAAAGCCACCAAAGTCGAATGAAGGGGGAAAAAAGAGAGAATTCGAGAAATGGGTTCGTTCAAAAAGATGCAAAGTAAAATACTGAGCCAGTGCTGAGAATAAAACAAATTGTCTTGATTCTGGACTGTGCCGTTTTTTTAAATCGGGTCCTGGGTTCTGTTCCCTGTCTTGTGTGTGTGTGTCCTGTGTGGTGCTGGGATGCTTGAAGCTTTGGCCCCACGAGGTGTCGAGAGTCGAGTCGATTCGCTGATGGGGGAGGGTGAGTGAGGATGATGCACTCCCCGTATCCAGGGTGTTGGTAACTGTGCTGGGTGGTCTCTGAGAAGAGACAAGAGATAAGAGGAGGGTGGAAGTATGAAAGAGAGGGAGAAAGAGAGAAGAAAAAAAGCTTCGTGAGCTTGTTTTTGCGAGACAGACAGGACAGCCAAGTTATTTCGTTCTTCTCTGGTTCCCGTTCCTTGAGTCTGCGTTTGCCAAGTCTTTCTTACACACTCTCTCTCCTACTCCTTGCTTTTCAACCCCACTTGTCTGATTGCTTGGCACAGGAAATGCTTGCAATACAAGTACTTTTTTTTTGCCCACCAAGCGAGGCCTCACACACACACTCTCTCTGTCTCTGTTATTCGAACTGTTTGGAGGATGCGAGATGTGAATTCCAGTATTGGAAGAAGGATGGCCGTAGTATTGTTGAGAAACCCAGACAAGTTCAGCTTCCAACCAGGCGGTGAGCCAAAGAGTAAACCAAAAAGTAAAAAAAAGAGACTTTCCCGTCGCTTTTTGAACGATTTTAGAGTCGTCTTGGTTGCAGAACGACTTGCGCGCGCGCGCGGGACGAAGGGTGAAAAAAAGAGGGCGGCAGTGCTGAACGTACTTAGTGATTACGGCGGCGGGAGCATCGTCAAAGCCTTTTAGGACCTGGAGATTAGTACGGGGACCGAAAAAATGGAGGTGGGTTCCTGGGTCTTGAGCAGAGGAATCGGAATCCTCGGGGCTATGTACGAGGAGAAGGAGTGGATGAAAAGAATAATCGGAATGTGTGGTGCTTGGGTGTCCTGTCACTGTGGCCGGATAATGAAGCCGTAAAAGTGTTCTTGGCGATGCGATGTGATGCGATGCTCGTGCTTTTTACTCTCCCTTGGGTTGCTGCTGCGCTTGGCAGTGTTTTGCGGCAAAAGGTCCAGACAGCTTGAAGGAGGGCAGAGACCAAGATGTGGAAGAGTGGAATTTGTGAACGGGGTTGGTTGTTTATTCACACTCAGTAGCATTCATTTTCTATCCATATTGGAATATGATGCATTTGGTAGAGAAGATGCAGCAAAGACCAAAAAAAAAAAAAAACAAGAATGGATGCTGTCATGTTCAGCGGCACACACATCATCATATACAACTTTTGGCAAATTACCCTAACAACACGCCACTCACTCCGAATCTCATCCCCCAGCGCTGACTTTGCGACTTTGCGCAATGCCAAGAGTCGCCGTAGTCACAAGTCTAAACGCCATCCCATGGGATGCTAGCAGTAGCAGCAGTAGTCGTGGTTAGTACTGGCAGTAGGTGTATGTATGGCCTCCCTCTCACTCTCACACTCTCTCTCTCTCATTCTCTCTCCCTCATAGATACAGTGGGTTGTAGGTAGGGTAGAACGGCCTGAACGGGCTGACTTTGTTGGTTCCAATACGCTGATCCATGAAATGTCTTGGCATTCTTCTTAGGCGTCGTTGGTGCTACGGCGGCAGCTGCACACGCTGTGACGGAGACTGGCCCCCGGTTTAGTGGCCCTTTCATCCCTGTAAGCCGCCTGGGAGGCTTGGGTCTTTGTGAGATGCTCTAGCGTTGTGTTTGATGTACGGAGTGCTACAAGTCAAGGACTGAGAGGAATGGATGGAGCCTATCAAGCTCATGGATAGATACCTAGGTAGTACAAGTACCTAGCTATGATCAGAGCTTTGCTGATGAATAGTACTAGTATCTATGGTGTAAGCTTGTACTCAAGTACAAGTAGAATCGAGATGATGTCTTCATTCCGTCTATAAACATTAATTTAAAGTCCCTGTACGTGTGAGATTTCTGATGCCAAACCCCCCCCTGCTTCCCTGCTCTCTGCTGCCGGTTCTTTATCTACCGCGGGTATCTGACCTCTCCTCCAGCTCCCGCTCCGTTTTGGTATCCAATCCAAATACCCACCGAGTGCATGGTCCATGGATTTCATTCCACAAAAACACTACTAGTCCTAATTCCTTTGCCCCCAACTAATAAATCCAATACCTCGTACTAACACCTTAGCTAATAGAACCTTACTCTCACACTCTAATTTGTCTACGCTTCCTTCTTCCCCCGTCCAATCCCCCATCTCAGCCCTTCGCCATGACCATGACCATGACCATGCTGTCTTCTTCCCCCTCTCCCCCCCTCCACTGCTTTGCCGTATTTGTCTGCAAGGCCACACATCAAACGACGCTACGGAACACTCACACACAACACATTCACTCACCCAATGGGCGATTTCTTCAGACCCCTCCACGACCTGAGGGGGAGGGGGGGAGAAAGGATCCGGGATTTGGGCTGTGCTGGTAGCCGGACGGTCGCCGCGGGATCCCCTCCCCGGTCTCTTGCCTGACAAGGTAATTGTAAATGAATCTCCCATTATTAAACCACATTGTTGTCTATATGGGTAAAAGGGTACCCAAGCACCTAAGTTGATGCATGACTGTTCCGTTGGGGGCTGGTCTGCGTGTGCGTGTGTGCGCGTGTGTTGTTGAGTACGTAATTACTTGGAGGGAGGCAGCCCGCATGCAAACAATGCCAGACAAGAATGTATCCATGCCATGCACGACAAAGAACTCCCCTTACAAACATGGAGAACTCCTCCGAGCCGTCGATCCCATAGTTCGTTCCCGACACTGAAACAGAGTCATCACATGACTACTGTCCCCCTCACTTACACCACCCATCACTCACTCACTCACCAAGGTAATGAACTAAAAATCTCCGCACTGCATCTCAGCCCCCCCCTCCCTCACCTCTCTCTCCCCATAGGTGTTGGCTCTCTCCCCTCTGCTACCACGTTGGATTTCTTTACCCCACTTCCCATGCCGTCAAAAAGAGGCCAAACAAGTACGCCAAGCCCTATCGATGTCGCATGTGCATCTGCGTCGTACACCGATCCGAGCAGAAAATAGAAACGAGCCTCGTGGACGTGGTCTCTGAGATGTAATAGGCAAAAAAAAAGGAGGACTCTCACCGACAAAGACCCCCAAACGTCCTAATTATTCTAGACCCCAAACAAGAAAAGACCAACTCCCCTCTCAACCATTCTCATATGGCAACCCTAATTGTAAGCACTTCCCGCAGGACCTCACAAATTAATGCAATATAATCAAAAAGACAAAATACTTTTTTTTTTCTCTCACTCCCTATTTATTCATCATCATCTGCATCTTCTACGTCAAGCTCGCTTACCAGCCGTCATACCTACATCATCACATGTCCTCCGAACCCTCTCCCGAATATTTCCCTTCCGTTCCCGTATGGAGACGTCCCCCCTCCCCAACCATATGCATCCCTGCTCGATATTTGCCCTCCTTAGATAGATTCCATGACATAGGCCCCATCAAAGCGGTCCAGAACCTCCAAGAGCTGCACGCAAAGGGGGGGTGCGAATTGTCTCCGACGAATCCGGTCTGCCAGCATTGCCGGCCCTGGAAACACAGGAAACTTCAATACAATATACTGATCACTTGACTTAACCGACTTATTATATGCCATTCAACTACACGCAAAAACAGGCGACTAAAAGCCAATCGGCGTCCAGCCGTCTTAATGCAGCCTTATCAGGGCCATGGCTATGCTTAAACTGGCAAGTATTCCGGTATGATTGATTGATTGATAAGGATGCCGTTGGATGCCGTGCGACGTCCCTCTATGCAACATTGATTCCGTTCTAAAGACAAGGATCCCCTTCATCAGAAATATCCCATACTTTTATTGAAAGTAATATTATAACACCCTCTACAAGGATCTCCCATCTCCAAAGCTGTTCCTTAGGACCACCTTTTGAGTATTCTTCTATGCCCTCGTACGATGGTACGACAAGGCTCCAACCCAACTCCGTGACGCCAATGCCATGCAACCTGCCAGTTGACCCTGCATACCCGCCCCAGCTTTCAGTCTTTCCATTTTTTCGACCTTACAACTGTTCTCCGACATGACAATCTGTACGCAATCGGGTAACGTGGCTCGCCCAAGTCTGCCCATTTTAGTTGTATGTGCGAGACAGGTTGCGAAGATACCAGTCTACCAGCTTTCGTCCCACCTTGGCCTCTGAAATGTGAATCAGATCCTGTCATTTATTGTTAGCCTTGGTTACATATATAGTCCATCATGTAGTCAAACTTACTCCTTGCAGGGCATAGTCAAGGTCGCTGACATTGACCAGCTCGCCCTCCATCAATCCCTGGTCCTGCCACCTCAGCTGCTTAGTTCGCTGCTTGGTAACCAAGAGCCATGACCGTAGCTCCTCGGGCTTCACCTCGAGGAAACCGGCCAGCTTGTTCAAGTCCATGGTGGTGTAGAGTCGGAGATAGGACTTGATGGTGGGGCTCCACATGTTGGTCTTGACCTCATCCATGAAGATGGCCAGGTGGTGCTCAACGGGGTCAATGTTGGACTCGGGGTTCTCAAAGTCGGGAGGAATGGGGGAGATGAACTTGGGGCAAGAGCTGCGGAAGAGCTCCTCAAAGATGGGGAGAGACTCGGGTCCGCCACGCTGCATCTTAAGAAGCTGATCGCCGTACTTCTCCTTCAGGGCGCTGTGGATGGTGTCGTCGAGTCTGGTGGGGTGGAAAGCCACGCAGATGGCGATCAACGCATACATCTGCTCGTTCTTCTTGGTGATGGAGTCGAACTGAGCGTTCTTCTGGAAGTTCTTGGTCCTGGAGACGTAGATGAGGATGTGGCTGAACATGCGGATGGCATCGGCGTATCGGTGCATCATCATGTAGGAGAAACCGACATAGTAGTATGTCGTGAAGTGAGCCGCCATGACACGGGCGAACATGGCCTTCTTGTTGAGCTCAATGTCATCAAGGGTCTTGAGGGCAAGACCAAAGTCACCGAGCAAGCAGTGTACTCGCAGGAGACCAATGATGGAAAAGTATCCCAACATACGGTAAAGGTTCTTGGAACCGTACTCGCCGGCAACGGCCATGGGCTCCTCGTTCCTCTTCATGGCAGCCAGCTGCTCAGTGATCTGGGATCGCTGGATAAGCGAATACAGGACATTGAGAACACTGTAGCAGCCCCAGGTGTTGGGGTTCTCGCGCAGAATCTGGATTTCCTCCTCATTGTTTGCTTGTCTGGCAATTCGGCATCGGTATGAGCTGAACGAGTTGAACTGGTAAATGAACTCGTCGATAACATCCCAAGCCCAGTAGTACTAAAACGGTAATGGCGTTAGCCAATGAATCACATTGATTTGATGGATGGCACGAACTGAAGGGGGCTCAAGGTCAACTGGGCCGTCCGAGTTCAAAATGAAGTGGAACAAGCTGCAGTATGAATCGTAGCTCTGGAATTTGACCTCTAGAGGCGCGGAAAAATCTAGGGGCTGTGCGGCCTGGAGCAGACGGGACTGGATATCGTCGGTCTGCTGGGCCATGTTCAGGGATGTCGTTTGGCTCAGCTCGTCGCCATCCTCGTACTGGACATGCTCCTTGTACTCGGCCACCAGGGCCTCCTCCTCAACATCACTATCATCAGCGATCGCGCGGGCCGGGGCCGCTCCGTTCTGGTACGTCGCCATGTTTGTCTGAGCGCCCGTCGTCGAGTTGTCGAGGCTGGAGAGGGGCAGCGTAAATTTTCGCCTTGTTAGGAGGGGCTTGAGGCTCTCACGAATTTTCCCCTTCGTGACTGTTAGGGCTTGTGGCACCGAGATGGCGATAACCTTGAGAAGCGAGCCGAAATTAGGGATTGATGCACACACTATGCATTTATTGAGTAGGATTCATGCATGGGCATTGATGCACTAAAGCGGGATGCTACTTCTTTGGGATAGTGGGGTTGAGACATGGAGGGGCAAAAAATGCTGGTGAGCTTACGTGAAGGGACGGGTGATGGGGTGACTGAATGTTTCTTCACTTTTGCAGTAACCTTTTGCGGTGGACTCTGATATTCAACATTTGGGCCAAACTGAAACTTCACTCTGAGTCATTTAACAATAAAACGCCCGGCTAATCCGGAATCCAAAAATCAGTTTCGCCTAGTGGCGCAAGTTTGTGGCAGAAGAGTCATACGTTGATCCCACGAGGCTATTCCGCAAGGAGGATTTCCTCGACCATCTCATCTATTTAAGTCCTTTGATCTTGGGTCCATTATCGGGAATCACTCCGGGAAGTGGACATAGAGTGGAAGCGTTATACATTGTTCTTTAATGCTATAGACTTTGTCTCGGAATCCCAGGATACTCAGTCAAAATGCCTGTTGTTACGCCGGAAAAGTTAGCCAGTCTGCAAAAGCAGTCGCAGGATATTCGAAACGTAGGTGATGATATGATCCTTAGCTTGCTTCACGCTGGCTAACAGATATAGATCTGTATCCTGGCCCATGTAGATCATGGTAAGACGTCTCTCACAGACGCCCTGCTTGCCACCAATGGAATTATCTCACCAAAGCTCGCGGGCAAGATCCGATACTTGGATTCCAGGCCGGATGAGCAGTTGCGAGGCATTACAATGGAGTCTTCTGCAATCTCGCTCTACTTTTCCATGCTCAGGAGATCTGCACCAGATGCGACCCCTGAACCTAAGGAGTACCTCATCAACTTGATTGACTCACCCGGACATATCGACTTTAGCAGCGAGGTCTCGACCGCCTCTAGGTTGTGTGACGGCGCCTGTGTCCTGGTAGACGCAGTCGAAGGAGTTTGCAGCCAAACAGTCACGGTCCTCCGACAAAGCTGGATCGAAAAGTTGAAGCCTCTCCTTGTGATTAACAAAATTGACCGATTGATCACAGAGCTTCAGATGACACCACAGGAAGCATACGTCCATCTCAATAAGCTACTGGAGCAGGTCAACGCAGTACTGGGCAGCTTTTTTCAGGGCGAACGAATGGAAGAAGATTTGAATTGGAGGGAACGAATGGAGGAGCGCGTTAACGCAGCAGCCGCGGCAAAAGCTTCTGCTACCAATGATCAGGCCAGTGACGCTGGTGAACTGCAATTTGAAGAACTGGACGATGAGGATATCTATTTCGCCCCCGAAAAGAACAACGTCATCTTCAGCAGTGCCATTGACGGATGGGCTTTTACATGCAGACAGTTTGCTAGCTTGTACGAGAAGAAGCTGGGAATCAAAAGAGGCGCCATGGAAAAAGTTATCTGGGGCAACTTTTACCTGGATCCAAAGACAAAGAAGGTTCTTGGGCCGAAGCATCTCAAGGGCCGAAACTTGAAGCCCATGTTTGTTCAACTGGTTTTGGAACCCGTGTGGACTGTTTATCAGGCTACCGTTGGGGGAGAAGGTGGCAAAGGAGATCCGGCACTTCTTGAGAAAGTCACAAAGTCTCTGAACATTACAATTCCCCCACATATCCTCAGGGCCAGGGACCCACGACTTCTGTTGACGACGGTGTTCGCAAATTGGTTACCGCTTTCGACTGCCTTACTCGTCTCCGTCATTGAATCATTGCCGGCACCCGCAGCTGCACAGGCCGAAAGACTCCCCGAGGTTCTTGATGATTCACCTGGTTCCGAATTCATCGACAAATCAGTCCGAGAGGCCATGGTCTCCTTTAAAACAGACAAGTCAGACCCCGTCGTCGCATATGTCAGTAAAATGGTGTCGGTGCCCGAAAGCGAGCTTCCCGAGAATAAGCGACGAACCGGGCAAATGACTGGAGAAGAGGCGAGAGATCTTGCACGAAGGAAGAGAGCAGAGGCCGCAAGAGCGCAGGCTGCTAATGAGCAAAACGAATTGAATGGATTGACCGAAGCCCTCGAGACTGTTGATATTAATGATACAAAACAAGAAGAAGAAAAGGTCGATCCGGAACACTTGATTGGTTTTGCAAGAATCTTTTCAGGGACTCTATCAGTCGGCGATACTTTGTATGTCATCCCACCAAAATGGACACCAGAAAATCCACACGCGGACCCTGAGCCACAACAAATCACTGTCAAATCACTATACATGTTTATGGGGAGAAATTTAGAGGCATTGGAGTCGGTTCCTGCTGGCGTTGTGTTTGGTATTGGTGGATTAGACGGCAAGATTCTCAAATCTGGAACGCTGTGCAGTCAACTGGAGGGCGCGGTCAACTTGGCTGGTGTCAGCATGGTTGGCAAGCCAATTGTTCGTGTCGCCTTGGAACCTGTCAACCCTGCCGATCTAGATAAAATGATTCAGGGACTGCATCTTCTTGTGCAGAGTGACCCCTGTGCCGAGTACGAGCAACTTGCCAGCGGCGAGCATGTCCTGTTGACAGCTGGCGAATTGCATCTGGAAAGATGTATTTTGGATCTAAAGGAACGATTCGCCCGGTGCGATATTCAGGCCGGCGAGCCAATTGTGCCATACCGAGAGACTATCGTTACAGCTGAAGAAATGAAGCCACCGGCGAACAAGGAGCTTGGGCGTGGCGTTGTGGTTTCCAGCACAAGCTCAAAGCAGGTGGCGATAACTATTCGCGTTCGACCACTACCATCCAATGTGACGGAATTTTTGTTAAAGAACGAGGATGCGATAAAGCGGCTATACAGTGCTCGAAGGTCAGCGGATGAGGGCCAAGGCGAGAGTGAAGAGGCCATTGAGGCTGATACAGATGTAACGGTGGGCAAGGCTTTGTCAATTGAAGATTTGAAACAGCAACTGCAAAAGGAGTTGGAGACTGGCAAGGGCCGCGAAACCTGGAAGAACTTGGTGGATCGTATTGCAGCTTTTGGACCGAGAAGAACTGGTCCCAACCTCCTCATCGATGCCACAAAAGAGAGGATTCTTCCCAAGGTCTTTGCAGCAAACAAGGCATCGGATTCGGCAGCCCAGATTGGCGAGACTCTACACCCCAGCAATTTGTCCGACAAGATTACTTATGCCTTCCAACTTGGAACTGCTCAGGGACCTTTGTGTAACGAGCCGATGCGAGGAGTTGCTGTTTTCATCGAGGACGTCTCGCTCAATCTCTCAGAGGACGAGGGTTCTGCTCGTGATAACCTGAGCAGACTTACTAGTGAAATCATCAAGACTTTTCAGTCGACTCTGCGTTCCGCTTTCCTTGACTGGTCGCCTCGTCTCATGTTGGCCATGTATAATGTTGAGATTCAGACATCGACTGAAGTACTCGGTCGTGTGTACGATGTCCTGACCCGCCGCCGCGGTCGCGTGGTGGCTGAAACCATGAACGAAGGCACGCCTTTCTTCACGATCCAAGCCACGCTCCCCGTCGCCGAGAGTTTCGGCTTCGCAGACGAGATGCGCAAGCGAACCAGTGGCGCCGCGCAGCCGCAGCTCATCTTTGCAGGCTACGAAATTCTAGACGAGGATCCGTTCTGGGTGCCCTTTACCGAGGATGACTTGGAAGATTTGGGCGAGCTAGCGGATAAGGAGAACGTGGCGAAGAGGTATATGGACGGCGTGAGGAAGAAGAAGGGGTTGCTGGTCGCGGGCAGGAGTGTGGCTACGGATGCAGAGAAACAAAAGACGTTGAAGAGGTGAAACAGACGAGTGTGAAACAGAAGAATATGAAACGTGTTTTAGAACAGGCCAAAAAAACACACGGAGAGGTATATCTTTGTAACGGACCTGCAACATGACATGATGGGTGGCAAAAATAGCTATTCGTCTAATATGTGCCGTGAAACCGGAATCCTGAATTGATGAATGCGATCTATGTAGGAATCCTAGAACGCCACCCACGTTCCGTGATATTATGTAAAAGAAAGAAAAAATTCCGAGATCGGGTTGCAACGAATGAAACGACAGATTTGGATGGCCTGCCGAAGAAGGGATAGGAGAAGCAGGGGTGAGAGTGAGATGGCATCGGTAGTTCCATGCAAGTGATGGATTGGAAATGGGTTTGTTTGAAACAAAGCAAGCTGGGTTTTGCTAGTTGATTTGTGCCTTTGTATGGGCATTACCTACATCAGGATTCAATACGAAGAATTACAAAGAGTGGTCTGGAGGGTAAGACGCAGTGTTGTATGGCTGGAGCACCTTGGCCACCACGTTTATCATCATGTATAGAATTATGCATAATTGAACACTTGTGTATATCTTGGAGCTCCCAAAATGATTCAGCTCGTAGAGAAGAAGAAGAAACAGTTGGCATCATGACGGCTAGATGAGGGCGCACATGTGACGTCTCCATACAGAACAATGGTTCTCCAATATTTTACCCTCCTCGTCTTAGCACTGTCATCAATGATCACCATCCCCCGCCGCCCACCATCACACCCCGCATAAGGCTATCAGTTGATCCATCTCAAATAATCCTATGCATGAAGTGGATAAGACAGCTTCCAAGGCGTGGTGGGAAGCCATGCGACTGGGCTTGTTTTGGCGTATGATTTTTTTGTTTTAACTCTCCCGCCATTCTGGTTCAGGTGGCGTGGACGCTGTCATGAAAAGTTTCAAGCAGTTTCATGTTGGAGAGAGAGAGAGAGACCAAGTCCCAGAGCTCCATAGAGGGTTGGGGTAGCATGCCGAGGGTGTTGGCTTACATGCTCCATATGTGGCAATGCATTGTTGCGTTGCTTCTTTGAGCGAGCTCAATTAGGCGTTCTCCCACTACAAACACGCACACATCCACGGCTGCTACCTATTACACACACAATGCCCTTTTTCAACTTTGAAGACACAAAACTCAAGTTGGAGAAAGCCTCTCTCTGGGGAGGAGGAGGGGGGGGTGCATTGCCTCTTGCAGGAATGGAGGCGTCGCCGCCCGCCCTCCTTTTTTTGCATGCATGTCCTGTGCCCTTTTTTGTGATTACTGTAACCTGTCATTTTATTGAAACAAACCTCTTGATGCGTGGCAATAGTTCCGAAAAAAAGAAGCCCTGGATGGAGGCGTTTCTGCACCAACAAAAAAAACAAAAAGGGTAATGCTAACTGAAAAAGCCAAAAGGAGACCACAAGGTTTTCCCATTCAAAATGGCTTGATGGGAACAATGTTTTTTTTTTCTTTTTCTTTGTGAACTATCTTATTCTTATCATTATTAAATCCCCGTTCTTGGATTATTAGAATGTCATTTGTTTAGTCTTATTCGTGTTGCTCCCTTCACCTTGTCTGCATCGTTCAAAGAGAAGAAGAAGAAAAAAGATATCCATGTCCAGCATGGGAAACGAACAAGGGGAGAGACAGGTGGCCGCCGGTGTCCTTGGAGGCGTCGGCATCGAAGCCATCGCCATGCTCGTCATCGCCGTCATCTTAACAGGGGTGAGGATTTGCGTGCGATTATGGGCGCAGGGTTGGAAGAGCCTGCGACTTGACGATGCATTGGCCATCGTGGGGGTTGTACGTTTGATGAGTTCGACTTGCCTGTACCATTAATCTTATACTGACCAGTTTGTACAGCTGCTATACTTTGTCAAGGCATACATTGCCATTATGCTTTCGTCTCAGACATATTGGCTGGCAAATGACAACATGAGTGATGCCCACCGCGCAGCTTTACAAACAGATGATCGCGAATACACTCTAAGGTAGGGTCATGTAAGCCATAACCACCGTGAAACAGCATATTCTAATGCATCACAGAATCAGGGGTTCGAAACTCTTCTTCTACGACTGGATCAGCTACTCCGCCATGGTATGGACCCTAAAAGCGGCCTTTTGCGCATACATCATGCAGCGTGTCGTCTCGCCTCCCAAACGCCTCCTATACCGCCTGCTTGGATACACCAGCCTCGCCGTGAGCTTCGTTGTGGTCAACCTCTACCTCGCCGTCGGCTGCCGGCCACTCTCACACATGTGGCAGCTCAACCCAGACCCGGGGCCCAAGTGCTACCCTGCCAACTCGCCGGCCTTGGTCTGGATGTACTACGCTTTCAGCTGCGTGACAAACTTATTCTTGGGCGTCATGGCCATGTCTGTGTTTTTTATAACTGATCGCCATGTATCAAGGGCCGCTTGGCGACTGGTCCCCCTATTTTCCGGGGCGCTCGCCGCGGGTTTTGCTATCATGAGGGCGATAGAATTACACTCGGTAAGGCAGATTTTAACAACATTGTGCTTTGGTCTTGACATTTGGCTTACACGTTTTACAGGAGAGGCCGAGGTCAAAAGAAGTTGCGGCCTCCTGGGCGCTCTGGGAAGGATTGGCAATCATGATGGTTCTCAACCTCCCAGTGATATACTCTTGCTGGAGGAGGATGCCCAGTTCAAATGCAACCAAACAAAGAGCTCCCGCGAACTGTCTAGACGTTGCAGAACCGGAGGACATTCCTACGGGAGGCCGACCCGGAACCCGATCATCTCAGTTTTCAGGCTCGAGCCAGACAATCGTTGCAGATGAGGAAGAGAGCGTAGACATGCCGAAAGGATCCAAGACAAAGGATCAACGACGAAGCTCTGATTCAAGTACATTGGATAGCCAGACGACAACCTTGGAGGGCCACCGTTCTTCGTCGGCAAGCCGCAGCAACTCGATTATTCACCAAACGCTCGAGGTAATCGTCAGCGAAGAACATTGCGCACAGTCAGGACAGGGGTCCTGCCGGTCGTGCGGTAACTACACAAGGACCTGGTCAAGGGATGAGGATGCGGCCAGACCAGCGCAGAGGAGTGAATATTTCGCGGATCATATTCACACGCATACACGCTGGGACCGGCGACAGCATCAGACTGAATATTGATGGATTTTTGGGGGGGCTCTGTTACTGATGCTTTGTTTCTTCTTGGGTATATACATTCCAAACGGCAGTGCGCCAAAGCATGATGGATTGGCGGAGCCCTTTTCGGTACTTGTGCGGAATTTTTGTTGCTTATTATCATCTAAGGAGCGTCTCTGGTGGAATTTTTCTCGGGTTATCATGAGCAGGCCTCAATTTCTTGTTTCTCCTATGCGTTTAATTTTCTTAAATTAGATTCCCCGTCTTTATACAATGGCGTTGAACCATCCTCTTTGTGAGTTGCTTTGGACTCCTTTGTTTTGTCAATATTAGGCATCCCATTGAGTCTGTACGTTTCTTATAGATGGCTAAACAGACTTACAGAGAGACTTTGCATTCATATAATAATAGGGGTGAACAAAGGATCTTGAGGTGTTTTGTCATTTGCGATTCCCAGGTTGCAATGCCAGGGGTAGTGCATCCATACATGAAGCTCCATCCTCGCTACATTGGAGAGTGTTTACATGTTAAACAACCTAGCAAACTATCATAGTGGCAAATTAATCGTATCTAATAACCAAGATCCACAGCCGGCAGTGGATGTTATCTTTTCAACGACACCATGGAGGAGCACTATATGACTACGGACTCAGATTCGTCCCTTTCTTCTTCTTCATCAGGACACTCTGGAAGCGAGTATGAAGCTTCCGAGTGCTCAGAAGATGGCTATGAGGATGATAGTGATGAAGAAATGCCATCCGAGACAGATTCATACCCTACACTTGCAGACTCAGAGGAGGAACAGGAATCCCCAGTCTATCGATCACGACGGTCCCGCACTCTTCGATCCAGAACTGCGTCGTCCGAGGTTAGCGTAGCTACAGAATCTTCAGAATCAGAAGCATATCATCTCGAATCAGAATCAGCTGATGACGATCCTCCTGCGTCCCAGCACCGCGGTTGGTCGAATAACCAGCCAGGGCATGCTCTCCCTACGAGATTCCACCAGAGCCCATCACCACAGCGGCCTCCTCCGTTCGCAGACCTCGCCAGACTAGAGTTTTACCAAGTTTTTCCTCACGATCCAGCCGCAACGCTTTGCCTTCATCACTTTGTGTGGCTCGCTCGAGCGTGGTTCTCCCGTCGACGAGGCGATCCAGAGATGGAAATAGCCGAGCTCGCGCGACAGTTTCCTCACAGCCGTGTAGGTCATCAGCTCGGGTACATGCGCAACGACATTACTCTGGCGGGCGTCAGGCAATACGACGAGTGGCGTCAGATATCACTCGAAGATCTCATTGAAGAGCTCAAAGTGGAAATCCTGACCGTCGAACAGCGCATGAGGATCCTCCGTAGAAACATGATTAAGCATTACAGTAAGGCGCCGTCATGCTGCTTGAACAATGGAAAGGTCCTGGTGTGTGGCTATTGCACGGCAATAAAGTATCCCAAGGCCAACCTGTACGACAAGATTGAAGAGCTGGCGGGAGGAGGTACGCACGGGGAGATTCGCGAGGACGAGGAGGACCTTGTGAGCAGGCGACCTGTATCAACGAACGCCGATCCTATGTTGGATGCGGCGGATGCGTATGGTTCAGTTGGCGGGCTGCATTTTCTAGTGGATGGTTGCGATGACCATGTCATGATCAAGTTTGCGTGAGTCAATGTCCTTGTAGAAAGTAGGATAGGGCTGTTGCTAACCACTTGAGTAGGTCGACCAGAGTGTCTCAGCCAGAGAGACTGCGTATGTGGGAGAATGGAATAGGGCCGTTGGATAAGCACATGTTTGACGAGCCACGGGTATTTAATCTGGTTGTATGCTCGGCTGGGGATGGGCAGTGCGCGTGTCAAGTAGGCCGAGATGTGAGGCTGCTGGGAGGGTAGGCGCCGGATTGAAGTACAATACTCTATTGTAACAGTACACGATTGCTCATAGTTTGAATGCCATTCAAACTTTTACAGCCAATTCTCTCTCTGACTCTGTATTGTTGGATTGAGATGTTGTTGTTGGTTGGTAATATGAGAACTGTGTGTGTGTGTGTGTGTTGGATGTTATGTTCAAAGTAACAAGATCAAAGAGTCTGTCGTGTTGTGCTACAAGTATAATGATGCTAATTACTGCAAGTATACGCTTGTAGATTTATAAGTTCCTATACTACAAGTAGGTACTTATCAAACTTGGGTAACATCAACATCATCAACATCCATGGCTGGCTTCGCATTATTAATGTTGTTGACACAACTACAGGGTAGCATTTCAGATGGAGTCCCGATAAGATGGCGGATGGTGAGAGGACAGACCAGGTTGGCAGGGTAAATCCACGAGGTTTTAGCTGCACCGTTAGTGGGTCTCCGTACCCAAGTTTGGTAGTGCTACCACCACTATAACAGGCCAGGGCCCTGTTTGGTTGGGTTGTCAAAGGGAAACCCCACTCATTAAACCAGCTGCTGGGAAAAAACAGGGCCCCTGTTTTGATGCATCATTGGGTCAGTCAATCAATTAATGCGACATGGATTGATGAGTTAATGATGAATGGTGGAGGAGGGAAGGGGTATTTGCCTTGGAATGGATTCAATCGTATCAGCCAACCAACCAACCATCAAAGGCCTGATCTCAGAGGCTACAGAAGTAACCCCATTGCTGAGCCCCCCCTAGGCAGCGTAGGCACCTGTGCAGTAGCGCAACTGGCAGCTGGAAGTCCTCCAGGCAACAGAGGAGGCCGCCCCCCGGATGCCCTGTAGCAGCATCTTCTCCAGGGCTTGCTCCCCCGCTGACATGGAGTTCCATTCGAACCTTGGAAGCCTCTCGTTCTTCTATGGATGGATCCCATGGATTCAAATGCAGCAGCGGCAGCGCTCGGGTCGCCTCATTCAATATGACTCCATCCATCCGTCCATCCATCCGCTTCCTTTTTTCTCCTCCTCCTCCTGCTGCTGTTGTTCTTCTTACACTCACTCCCTCACTCCAAACTCACCCGCCCCAACTGCTTCAGACCAAACAAACATTTTGGTCTCACGCGATTTGATTAGAACTTCTTTGTAGTCCCAACTTTGGCTTACGTTCTTATTTTCTCTCTTCTAATTTTTTTTTTGTTTATATAATAACGATTCTGCTTCTTTTCTCTATTCCTTGTACCCTTTCTTCCTTTTGGACATAATTCTTCTTCTTCTACTTTTTCTTACACCTCTTCCTCTGCCAACCTACCTACGATCCTTTTCACCCCCCCACTCCGTTACAACTTCATTCTCGCGACATCTCCCGAACTTCCTCGTCGCGTGCCCGCTGTCGCCGGATGTGTTGAATGCCCTGCAAGGAGCTTCGGACCAAAACCCCCCATCAATACATCATTATTCAAGCTCGTCACAGTGCGCGTGCGCCCCTCGCATTAATTCACAACATTCCTAATCATGCCTCTCCTCGGAAAAACCAACAAGTTCAAAGTTGAGCCCCCCAAGATCCGCATCGAAAAGGTCACCGTCGAGCGCCCCGCCCCGAAACCGAAACCGAAACCTGTAGCAAAGCCCGTCTCTGTGTCCTCTGCGCGCTCTTCGCCTGCTCGCCGTCTCTCTCCCAAGACGCCCTCGTCAGCGTCGCGCCACAAGAGTAGTTCTCCTTACCCCTCCTCTGCCGATGAGCGACGCCTCGACCACCAGCGGAAGCGCAAGGCCGGCAGCAGCGGCGCCACCGGGAGCACCACCTCTGTGTCTATGCGCAGGTCGCCTGCAAGCGACCGCATCGAGTTCGACAAGGACAGCGACGCCGAGGATGATACCTGGATGGACTTGGACTCCCACAAGCGGCAGCGCAAGACGAATGCTGACGGCGAACTGACTGACCCCAATCGCCGCATGAGGCACAGAAAGGCCTTTGACCGCAAAAGCGACAGGCTGCAGTTTATACATGCCATCGAGGTGGCGTCGCTCGAGTCCAAATGTGTGCCTGTCATGGGAGCGCAAAAGGAAGACGTGGCAATAGAGTTGCAGTATCCTACACCGCAGCGCCGAGAAAAGTAGGCAAAACCACATCCCACTTGCCGGGCGAATGCTAACAAAAAGTCACAGGTTCGAACTGGTATGGGGCAAGGACAAGATAGACGCCGTCGAAGCAAGCATACGTATAGTACGCCTTGTTGCCGAGACATATCTTACAGATGCAGAAGCCGAACCCTTCACCAACCAAAACACCGGCTTCATTCGACGGCTCGAAAAGGCGTCAAATCGTAACATTCAGGATTTAATGGGGTTTAAAGCTGCGCTACGAGAGTATAATGAGACGCTTCTTGCGCTGGTCCAAGACGGTGTCATCGCAAAGAACCTCGACAAGTTGCATGAGCTGCCCCCACACCTCGTCGCCTTTATCCTCGAACAAATCTATGACCGCACGGTGGCCCCCAAGGTTGAGCTCCTTTCCAAGTATGAGAACGGCACGGACTATGTTTATGGCGAACTTCTCCACCCCTTCATCACCAAGATTCTAGTAGAGCAGACCAAGATGACGTCGGATCAGGTCTTTGTCGATCTGGGGTCGGGCGTGGGCAACGTTGTCTTGCAGGCTGCACTGGAGATTGGCTGCGAGAGCTGGGGCTGCGAGATGATGGAGAATGCCTGCAACTTTGCAGAGGCACAGGAGAAGGAGTTCAAGGCGAGATGCATGCTCTGGGGCATCGAGCCCGGCAGAGTTCATCTCCAACGGGGCGACTTCCGCAAGAGCGCCCCGATTCTCCAGGCCCTGAAGCGCGCCGACGTTGTTCTCGTCAACAACAAAGCCTTCACCTCCCAACTCAACGACGACCTGATTCGGATGTTCCTTGACCTGAAGCCGGGATGCAAGATCGTCTCGCTCAGATCATTCGTGGCCGACTCCAAGAGTAGCCACAACATTAATGACGTCGGCAGCACCATCCTCGACGTCGAGGAGTGCACGTACCCTGAGGGATACGTCAGCTGGACCAATGCCGGCGGGCCGTATTACATTTCCACAAGGAAGTAGACTAATAGAGCTTCGTCAGCGAACCCTGGATACGAATTTTTTGTCTTTTTTTTATATTTTATCCGTATTCTCTTCTTATTTTTATCTTTACTTCTTTTTTTGTATTGTAGCATAGAAACAGGTTTTCTTTGACGGGTATACGGACATTTGGAGAAATGGGTTAGCATTACAAGAAATACCAATACCTGCACAAGGGCATAGTTTATCAGTAGAATCATATGATGACGCTGATGAATAGAGAAAATGAGAAGCCAATCAAACAATAAAAGAAAACATACAAGGTGTATCGCTTTGCCTCCTTACCATGGTTGAGATGTGATGTCATGGGGTTTAACGGGTTTTGGTGACGGGCTCATTGGCGAGGTTCATGGCATCTGCTTCCTGGGCCATTCTCTTCATCCAGCGGTCGATGAGCTCCTTGTTTTCCTTTTTGACCCTATCCCTTTCTTTTTCAGCCATGGATAGCTGCAAGTTAAGAGTAATCATCTCATCCTGAACTTGCTGTTCCTTTTGTTAGGGTCGGGCATATTCTGCATGTTTACGAGTGGGCAATTTACCTGCACCAGCTTTCTCTTCTCTCGAAGCTCATACTCCCGGTCATTCACTTTGGTAGCGAGGTGGGTTCGCTCTGCGGTTAGGTCCCTGATTGCTCTGGAATCATGCCGCGTTCTTGTGCGCAGTCTGTCGAGTTCCTCTTCCGCGGTCCGGAGGCGGGTCTCAGCCACTCCCTTAGAACGCAAAGCCTCGGCGAGATCAAGACGGATCTGCGCGGTGCCTGCGTCGTTGCCGTCTGTTTGAGCTGCCGGAGTGGGTGACCGGCCGGGTCCTGGGCCGGAGATGTGAGTTTCCAGAGTGGCCTTTTCGGCCTCTAGGGCTGAGATGCGGTCTGCCATTTGTGAGCCTGTAGATGTGGTAAGTTTCTATATAAGAAGGGGGGGGGGGTTGTATGTGAGGGTTCGGACAGGCTTGGACGAGTTCCATGTTGACGGGGTTGTTGAGCTCTGACTCTCTGAGAGAGGAAAGGTATTCATCTCTCCAGTTTGGCATGATGACTGACGGTATTGCTGAATACGCTATAAAAATGGGGGCGCTTTATGAGGCAATGAATGGTTCATGTATAAGCAATGAGCAACAATAGATGTATGAAGTTGAATGCCCCTCGTGATGATAAGCTGGATCCATATTGCTAATAGTGGGGGCGACACAGTGGGCAGCAGCTCCCCTGCGCCAATGAATGATGCAAACGCCAGGCCACCGTGTGTTTAACCGACGAATAGCCCCCCATCTCATTGGGCGAAGCTTCACCAAGCTTCAGCTTCCCAACCTCGCTGGAGCTCTCACTCTCATCTCACCTTTGGTTATAGAAAAGAAAGAAGCGGCGAGCTCACAACGCCAGCTTCATAATTCTCATCTCATAATTCGATACAATCACAATGAGATAACGCTGCTATGGATCCCCTTCACGCAAGAGCCGATTGGGAGCGCGTGGGGGACAAGTGGTTCCGCAAGACGGAGCAGTATACCGCCGTCTTTGACCAGGACCTGGACCTAGATGCCTACATAGTCACTGGGGCGCCCTATGCGGGGGCTCTGGCGCTGTGGAAGGACGACACCAAGCTTCATGCTCACAGGGCTGGGCAGTCGGCCAAGCCGGCGATTGACATTTACACCTTGGCGGGCAAGAAGCTGAGAAGCATACCCTGGGACAGTGGGCCGATTAAAGGGCTGGGGTGGTCGGAGGAGGAGACGCTGTTGGTAGTGGCGGCGGATGGGAATGTGAGGTGTTATGATATCCAGGGTGACTTTAGCCATTTCTCGCTCGGTCATGGGGCGGAGACCTACAGTGTTGAATCTTGCCGGTAATTTCTTTGGTTGTTGTATGTCGGAGTCTTGCTAAATGACGCCAGGTTTTACAACAATGGCTTGGTTGCTCTGCTGGGGAACAACACCTTGGTGACCGTCTCCTCATATACGGAGCCGAGGCCCAAGCTGCTTGCGCCCTTGCCGGACGGCGAGATTCATTCTTGGGCCATCATTTCACCAGACCATACCTTATCCCGATCGGTAGAGGTGTTACTCAGCATTGGGGCGACAATCCACGTAGTCGATGCGCAGGATTGCGAGGACAGATTTCTGGACATTGGCCCATTCTCTCACATCAGCGTATCACCGGATGGTCGATATGTCAACCTCTACGGACAGAATGGAAAAGCACACGTTATTGCCAGCGATTTTCAGGAGCGATTGTTTGAACACAACTCAGACTCAAAGACACCACCGAAATATGTTGAGTGGTGTGGTAGCGATGCGGTGATTGCTTGGGAAGATGAGGTTCACATCATCGGGCCAGGGGACCAGTCTTCATCCTATCTATATGACAGCACACGGGTCCACGTCATTTCAGAGTATGATGGCACTCGACTAATAACCAACGATTTCTGCGAGTTCCTAGAAAGAGTACCGGATGATACATTGCAGGCTTTTGGAGCTGCCTCGGAATCATCACCGGCATCGATTCTTCTTGATGCAGTTAGGCAGCTCGAGCTCGAATCTCCCAAGGCAGACGACTATATCCAGCTTATTCGGCCAAACCTGACCGAGGCAGTTGACACATGTGTTAATGCAGCTGGGCGAGAGTTTGACCCTCAGTGGCAGAAGCGATTACTGAAGGCAGCATCCTTTGGAAAGTCGGTGCTTGACATTTACAACAGTGACGACTTTGTAGATATGTGCGAGACACTACGGGTCCTAAATGCGGTGCGACAATTCGAGATTGGCATGCCCCTGTCGTTTGAACAGTATCATCGCTTAACGCCTGAGAGGCTCATCCAAAGGTTAATTCAGCGACACGAGTATCTACTCGCATTGAAGATTGCTGGATATCTCAAACTCCCTACGGATCGCATCTACGTAAGCTGGGCATCTACTAAAGTTCGTATCGGCGCGCAAGACGAGGATACCATCTGCCGATTAGTAGTAGAAAGATTATCAGGCAAACCTGGGATTTCCTTTGAAGAAATTGCGCGGGCTGCCTATCACGAGGGTCGCGGCCGCTTGGCGACTGAGCTCCTGAACCACGAGCCCCGAGGAGGAAGGCAGGTTCCCCTTCTGCTAGATATGGAGGAAGATGAGCTCGCTCTGGACAAGGCGATTGAAAGCGGCGATACCGATCTCATACTATTCGTGCTTACGAAGCTCCAGAAGAAACTACCGCTAGCTGGATTCTTTCGCGTCATCAACACTCGGCCAACGGCGACAGCGCTGGTGGAGTCATCCGCATTGCTGGAAGGCGACAACACCCTGCTCAAGGACATGTATTACCAGGACGATAGGCGAGTAGATGGTGCGAATGTCTTCATTCGGGAGTCGCTCCGACAGCCTGATGCCCGCACGGCGTCGGACAAGCTCGCTTTGGCAGCCAAGCTGCTCTCGGAATCGAAAGAGACGGCAGCAGAGGTTTACTCGCTTAAAGAAGCGACGGCACTGTTACGGGCGCAAGAGGCGCTGGACCGAGATCTAACGGACTCATTCTCGGGACTCAGCGTTAATGAGACATTGTTCAAGCTGATACGGCTCGGTTACCACGGCAAGGCAAAGAAGCTACAGAGCGACTTCAAAGTGCCGGAAAAGGTTGCATGGTGGATCAGGTAAGTTGCATATTCCCTGTCTCTCGGGACGATATGAGGGGAGGTCTGTACCCCGGATGTGCGAGATGTGGCTGATGCTGGAGTGATTCCGTTACGTTACAGACTTCGAGCCTTGGTCGCAAAACGAGAATGGGGTGAGATTGAAGACATTGCGAAGAATAAGAAAAGTCCGATTGGCTGGGAGGTAAGTTGTAGAGCCGACCCGAGGTTGTGTGGTGTCCGTGAGATGGCGGGGCTTTTTTTTTTAACTAACAAGCTATGCAGCCGTTTTACAACCTGACATTACAGGCTGGGAATCCGAGGCTGGCAGCCGTGTTCGTGCCCAAGTGCACTAATCTTGAGCCCGGCGAGACTGTGACGATGTATGAAAAGTGCGGACAGCGGGTGAAGGCGGCGGAGGAGGCAGTCAAGATGAGGGACGCGGAGGCGTGGCAGAGGTTATTGGAGGCAGCGGGAGGGAAAGGAACGCCGGAGGGGAAGGAGATTGATAAGATTGGGAGTGCAGCGTTTAGGAAGTAAGGGAAGGGTTACGACGTTTATATCTAGATG
Source organism: Cladobotryum protrusum (assembly GCA_004303015.1). Lineage (NCBI taxonomy): Eukaryota > Fungi > Ascomycota > Sordariomycetes > Hypocreales > Hypocreaceae > Cladobotryum > Cladobotryum protrusum. Next base: position 1,316,737 of record RZGP01000001.1, read on the forward strand.
ACGGGGATGAGGATTATAATATGAGATTCTATATAATGACATGACAGGCTATGGTTTTTTGATGTGTTGGTGTTGGTGTTGGTGCTGATGGGATCGGAATTACACTCGGTGATCGTCATATTATGGGGAGAGGTCTCGGACGGGAATATCCTAGATTGGCCAAGGCCAAGATACACTTACTCTCTATTCCTGTGGCAGGTTTAGTTGACTTGATGATTTCATTGTTCAGATCTGATGTCACGGGATGGGATCGTCGTGCGTTGCAGGATGGAGCCTCTCCGAGGTTTTTAATTTACTAAGCTCTTTAGTGTGGCTTCCTGTGGGAATAGGAATGGGGGACCACCTGGTCTGTACGTTTGATCCCGCAGCACGGGGGATCATAGTTATGGGTACATACGGCAGTGTCGTATTGTATGCAGCCCCCCCCTCCCCCCCTTGTCCTTTGGGATGAGGGACATTGACGTCGGCAGTCATGCTTTGTTAGACCTGATTTTTCTTTGGAGCTGGACTGCTTGGCTAGATATGATTAAAGTGAAGGTGTGGGGGGAGTGAGGCTATTATTGCCAATCGTCTGATCTCGCGGGTTGCAGAAGATTGGAGAGATGCTACAGGTATACTCACGTGAGAGAGTGACGGCGTCGGGGACAAGGGGTTCATGTGATGTGCAAGGGCGAGCAGGGGTTTGAAAGACACTTGAGAAGATTGGTTGGCTTGGATAGGGAGAAAATGATATCATATGCAGCTTTGGTTGTTTGAAGTGTGTGATTTGATCAAGGAGCCATGCGTTTTGTCACGCATTGTCTAAGAAATGCGAGTGAGAGAGAAGGGAAGAAGGGATTATGTGCAGTAGACAAGGGGGGGGAGAGAAGCAGAATCAGGTTCAGGTTCAGGTTAGGAAGAATCCCCACATGACGGGCAGCAAGGATGGGGGAGACGGAGACGTAAGTGCTGCACGCGTCCCGTGTGTGGGGGTGGGAATTGAGTGTAGAGACGAGACAAGGTAAGAAGATAATTCTCACTGTGAGGATTGGGCATTTTCCCCCCTGGAGATGCTTCCAGTTGTTGGAGGAATAAGGGAGTTGGTGCAATCCTACACAGTGATACCCCCTCTAGTACCTATCTATGCATGCATGTATGTGTATTTTCCAATAATAGATGTGCCGATGGAATGGATTTACGGTTCTAGGCCACGTTTTTTTTTGTTTTGTTTTATTTTGTGTCCCTGAAAGCGTGTGTCCAGACCTCCCCAGTTGTGCGGATGGGGGTAGAGGGAAGAGAGACAGTTCGGCGACCGGAACGGCTGTGAGAGACAGGGTGAGCGAGAGGGCACTGGAATGCAAGGAATTCAGCTGTTGTCTTGTGAGTCCCTCCAGGTCTAATGCCTTGTCAAAGTCCAAAATGTCTCGCCGACAGATGCATGCATACAAAGTATGTAGTACATGCGCGTCGGGCTTTCTTTTTGCTCAAGGCTAGCCCGCCAGTTTCTGTCTGGCAGCGGGACGCGCATAAAACGACGGACGGGAAGAGGAGGAGGAGGAGGAGGAGGGAGAGGAGGCAGAGTGAAGAGAGGGAGGGGGGATCTTGGGTTTCTTTGGGAAAGGGGGCGCACGCCACGAGGGCCGATGGGCTGAGCAGTCTGAACATGGAGATTTACGAACTGTTCCTGATTCGAATAGGAGGAGGGGGGAAATGAATCTCCCATTTTGCATGAGAGATGTGAGATTCTGGCATCTTATTCGACAGAGTCCCTTTGCGAGGACGGGCTAGCGGGAGGGGAAATTGTTGCCCAGGTGGTTCTTTGAAGGCAAGGAGCCCGAACCCGTGATGCAGGTCACATTTCGTTACTATGGGGGGGTTGGGTGCAACTTTGGGGTTGGACTACATGAAGTAGTTTGATATTGAGGACTTGCATTACGTTGTGGACAGAATGAATATCATTCATGCAATCTGAGCAGGAGAGGAGAGGAGGGAGTGCATTGCCCGACTTGTATCGGACGTTGTTTGGTTTCGTTGGATGCATGGTAATACGATGATGATATTCTGCGCCCTCTTGGAGACGCCAGCTAGTCAGCGTCAGTGGGAGAGAAATGTCTTGGATGTCCGCGGCGGCTAAGCAGAACAGAACAGAATACAAGTAGATGGATGTGGACTGAAGATCTTTGTTTAAATAAAGGTACCTACAAATAAGCACAAGTAGTACTCCGTAGTAAGAAACCAACGACGTCGATGGCGCTGAAAAACGAAAATTGGACAAAAGAAGCGCCATGCGAGAGCCGAGTCGCTGTTCCAGTTCCCGCGGCAAAGAATTGACAATTGACATTTGGTGACAGGGGTGGGAGGCGAAGCGAGAGGAATGTCTTTCTGTGCTCCAGCCTCAGCCTCGGATTCCCTACATACAAGCACATTCTGTCTTTTTTTTTTTTTTTTTTTTTTTTTTTTTTTTTTTTTCTCTTTTTGCGCTGTTTTCATCTTGAGCTGCTGCTGCTGCTCTGGCTCTACATTTGTGCTCCGGAAGCTAACTTGCATTTCTCGGTTCGAGGCCCGTTCCAGGCCTGGGCAGCGCCGGGAGGCAGGCAATCAGTGGAGGGGGTTCTCAGGGCACCGCTCAGAAGGGGTCTCCACTGAAGCGTTCCATTTTTACAGTGGATTAATGTGAAGCTCCAGCGGGAGGAGGGGGGACAAGTTACAACTGATACTTGAGAATTACTGCTTCCAGTGTTTCTTGCAGGTAGCCCGCATCATGTCCGGCATACTAAAAAGTACCTTAGTTTGTACGCAATTGTCGCAATTGTCAGCAGAATGCAAATAAATGTCAGACATTTGATCTCATAGCACCGATACTTGTGATACCTTGTGTGGACTAACGACTCAGTACATGCTCATGTACCCTCTCTCTGTCTCTCTCTCTCTTTTACCCACACATCTGCTAAGAGTGTGCCCTGGAGGGCCCTTAGACTATGCACAAGCATCCGCCCTTGGTGAGAAGCAGCCTTAGCACTAAAGCTGTTGGTCCAGGTGCTGCTGATCACATCACCATTGATTTTCCATGGTCAGCCCACACACACTCTCTCTCACACTCGCACGCCCCCCTGCCGCCATCCAGCATCCAGCATCCACTAGCAACATGGAACCCACATCCCCCAGCCTGTCCTGTGTCCACCCGCAGCAAGAGGTTGCCTCCGCCGTCAGTTTGGAGGCTCCAGGTCTCAGCGGGCGTCGCCGAAGTGGAAGAAAAACCAACCCACTGCTGTACTTTGAGCTGGGCTTTTTTTTTTCCCTTCTCCCCCCCTCCCGCCTTGTCTTTGTCGCTTGAGGGGGGTGTGGCAGCATCGAAAGACAGGGCCGTGTACCGAGTGCAATTACCACCTTGTATGTACGAGGCTCAGTGCTTTTCTCTCTGGTCTGGCCTTGAAGTTGCCACGGGACTGACGTTTGCGACGAGACGCTGGTTTCTGTCCGTCCTCTGATTGAAAGGGTAGACGAAAAGGATCTAAATATACGACAATGCCCCCGAACTCGTCGATTCTCTCTTCTTGCTATTTTCCCTATTTTTTCGACATTCTCCTCTTTTTTTTTACTCCGTCGGAGGTGTCAGTCGCGGCGAGTGAGCTGCAAGCATTTTTTCTTTTAGCGACGGTCCATCTTAGCACTTTAACCTCACCTTGCCTCACCTCTTTTCACCCTTTACGACCTTCTTCCCCGGCATAATTCATTACGCACCGTCATATTACCTTGCATACCGAGTTTCAAGGGAACACGAAGAAAACACACGCACACGCTCACACACATACACACAAACGATTACAAACTGAAAAAGTGTCTTGACTTGTCTCATTGCGAAATCTGATTGACTTGTTTCACTTTATATATCTCTCAATTCCCGAATCTATCGGCCCGGATCCGAAACCCATATTGCCATATCTTCACCTACCCGGCCTGCTGCATCAATCAATCAATTGGCAAACCAAACAGGAACATTTTGATTGACTGCTCAATTACGAGGATTGATTGATTTATTTACTTCCTCCCCCCAGCCCCCAAGAAATCCACCGACAAAACCGAACTCTGGCAGGGGACTGGGTTTTATTTTACGCAGCATATTTAAAGTGACGGAAGACCGAAACGAACTGGGAGTCCAAGGTTGTCTCTTTTTGTTGGTCTCGTCTCTCTCACACACCTCAATCAATACGACCTGGTTCTGCAGCTACAAGCTTTTTATGATTATTATTAGCGACCATCCATCTTATTATTAGCTGGTGAACAAACAGCGCTGAGACTGCCGCTACGACGCTGAACGGGACAAGACCAACCACCGCTAAACATAAAAGAGGCGACGAAAGCAATAAAACGGAATCAACAGCCCTGAAAGAGACAGACGGACGGAGCAGAAGGACTGAATTGGAGAGCAAACGCGAGCGACACTCACTGGCACAAGGCCAAAAAAAAAGGTCACGCATTCTTTGCCTACTGAACACACCACTGCAAATAGAGGCTGCACCCCCGCCTAAAAGTCACCCGCCGTCTGCGAATCCCATACTTCTTTTTTCCTGATCCCCCCTCCAGGGCTCTACTACTGTTTTTCTCTTCCCTTTTCTTGCCTGCACGCTCTTCCAAATGTTTACACAACCACTGTCGCCGCCTATTACCGGGCCGCAAACTTCAGCAACCCCTCGGCAAAGTCGCCTCCGCGGACTCAGCTATTTGCGCAATTACACACAGAACCACCTTCTGTCGCGTGAAACACATCACTCAAACAGCACCAGCAGCACATCCAGCAGCAACAGCAACAGCACCACCAGCGTCGGGGGCTCATCTCCACCTGGAAACTCTTCTTCCTCTGCTGCTGCTGGTCTTACGCGATCTGTCAGCTATACGCCCGCTGTCACAACCACAACCACGGCCGCAACCAGAACCGTCTCAACATCGGCCAGCAATCCAAACAGATTGACCCTGGTCGGCACAGCGCTTGACGTTGCACGGGCTCAGTCTACTTCGCCTGCGCCTGGGAGCCCGCCTCTGCCAGAGACGCACGAGTCGGAGCCGCAGACTTCCACTTCAGCTGAGCAGACAACCGAGACCAGCCCTGCTGCAGACGCCACCGCAGCGACAACCACAACGGACGACTCAGCCAACATGACGAGAGACGGACCCGATGGCGCAAACGGCTCCCTCGAGAACGCGCCGTCAATTCGCTTCTCTGCATACTACGATCCGCGATCCACTCGACCCTCTCTCTCGTTCCCTCCCATCTCTCGCACTTTGCCAAATGGCACCGAGGTCATTCGCGTCGGGCGATACTCTGAGCGTGATAGCCATGCCATGGCCAACCTGCCTGGCAACCAGCCATCTTCCGCGCCCGTGGGTTTCAAGAGCAAAGTCGTCAGCCGGCGGCACTGCGAGTTCTGGTACGAGAACGGGAAGTGGTATATCAAGGATGTCAAGAGCTCCTCCGGAACCTTTTTGAACCACATTCGATTGAGCCCGCCCCAGCAGGAGAGTAAGGCTTTCCCTGTGAATGATGGCGATATCGTCCAGCTGGGCATTGATTTCAAGGGTGGAGAGGAGATGATCTTCCGATGCGTCAAGATGAGGCTGGAGTTGAACAGAGGGTGGCAAAACAAGCCTAATACCTTTAAGTGAGTGATTTGCTCTCGCAATTTGAGTACGTCTCATATCTAACATTTGATAGTATGGCTGCGCACAAGAGGTTACGGACCATGGCCGCTGGCAATAGCACGGCTGGATCCAGCTCAACATCCCAGGACTGCTCCATTTGCCTCAACTCTATTGCTGTATGTATCTGCCTTTCTCATCTAAAACTTCATGCTGACCGTTTTATAGCCCTGCCAGTCACTATTCGTCGCTCCATGCTCCCACACATGGCACTTCAAGTGCGTTCGATCGCTACTTACATCGCCTCAATACCCCATATTTATTTGCCCCAACTGTCGTGCTGGGGCCGACTTGGAAGCCGATGTGGAGGAGCCAGATGATGAATGGCAACAATATCAGGAGCAGGAAGAGAAACAGTCAACAGCAAATGGCAACCCTCCTGTTCCAGAAACGACAGTATCAGAACCGATACCAACTTCATTGGTACATGATACAGATGCCATGGACTTGACAGTGAATATTAGCCCTGCAGATAGCCCGGCTCCTCAACGAGGAGCATGCCACTCAACTACAGAACCACTACCCATCCGAAACCCCTCAGCTAGGATTGGTCGAGGGACGCCATCACCACCCAGCGGAGCAGAGGGGCCCATTACTCCCAGAAACGACGCAGGGCCTTGGGTGTTTGACGGTAGAGGGGGACGACGACCCGCAACTGCAGCAGAGATGAGAAGTCTTGACGCAGCCGCTGATATGGAAGTTAACGGCAACATTACCAGCGACGACTCGAGCCGGTGATGAAGCGGGATAACAAACAAGTTAAAGAAAGAAAAAAAAACAATATTTCGGTTCAAACACTTTTTGCATTATCCTAGGTTGGCATAACGGGAAGATTGGAGTACTCATAGAGGACGGATACACACACGCACATACCTATTGGTCTTTTTTGTCGTTTCTAATACACTTCTTTATGGTGTGTGTTGATACCTCTTGGCACAAACTCTTGTTGGGCGTATTGGCGTTCATGGCTAGCATAGCTCATACTGGGGATCACATTTTTTGGAATATGGGATTCTGAGCATGGGTCGAAGCGGACATGGGCAGAGACTGTCAGATATCTTTTTTTTTTGGGTTTCATAAACCTATTGTTTCCTTTTGTTCGTTGGTCTATTTTTACACAGTCCGGATGGGCACGCATACATTGGCATATGGAAGTTTACTTTGGGCTATTCGAAGGTTTACATAGGATGGTTGATGGTCTTGAATGAACAATTGACTTGTTCCAACATATTTCCCTGTATTAATATTGATGAAGAGGTGATTTCGTTTTGGAATACTGTTTGCTCCACCAAGTGACTTGAGCCCTACAAGGCATGATCATTATCTCATTGTCTCACAATATGTGTGGTTTCTACGTATAGAATTAATCCTCAGCGGAAAGTCTTTCACTGCGCTGCATGCTGATCAGCTTATGATATAATCAGGCGACGATCTTGGTGGCTTCACTGTGGCAAATCGGTCAGCGACAGTCCAATGTCTTCAGCTCCTCGGTCAGAGCCAGCCGGCGCCGGGATGATCCGAACTATCGCCGAGATAACCAGTTATCAAAGAGGCGCTATGACAATTTTGCTTCAACCGTTCACCAGACCTGGTGGTGATGTAAATCTGCCCCTCGATATTTCTCAACGAGGGCAGCGGGTCTTGCTTTTTTTTCTTCTATAATTTTTATTTTCACGACGACAATGTTTAGACAGATTGCTTCGAGGGTGCAGCCTGGGGTGAGGGCTCAGGGAGGGAGGTTATGGGTGCCGAGAAAGAGTGGGATAATGAGGCGAGGGTTGGCGACGGTGGCTGTGGAGGGGATACCAAAGGTTGGTCATGAGTTGCGAAGTGGGTCATTGGTGGGCGAGTGCATACTGATGGAGTTTGGCTAGGAACCTACGGAATTGGACCAAATCACAACACTACCAAATGGCCTGCGAGTTGCTTCAGAGGCCCTCCCGGGCTCATTCTCCGGCGTGGGCATCTACATCGAAGCGGGCTCACGGTTCGAGAATCCCAACTTGCGCGGCGTATCGCACATCATGGACAGACTGGCGTTCAAGTCGACGTCGAAGCACTCGGCCGACGAGATGCTCGAGAGGGTAGAGGCTTTGGGGGGCAACATTCAATGCGCTTCGTCGAGGGAGAGCATGATGTACCAGGCTGCGACGTTCAACAATGCGGTCCCCACGACGGTGGGACTCCTAGCTGAGACGATTCGGGATCCGAAAGTTACAGAGGACGAGGTGGCGGAGCAGATTGAGACGGCGCGGTACGAAATCGCAGAGATTTGGAGCAAGCCCGAGCTCATCCTGCCGGAGCTGGTGCACACTGCTGCGTTTAAGGAGAATACACTGGGGAACCCGTTGCTCTGCCCGGAGGACCGCCTCGGCGCTATAAACCGCGGAACGGTATTGGCGTATAGGGATCTGTTCTATCGGCCTGAGAGGATGGTGCTGGCCTTTGCGGGCGTGGAGCACGGGACGGCGGTCCAGCTTGCGGAGCAGTTCTTTGGGGACATGAAGGCCGAGAAGCCTGCGATTTCGAGGACGGGGTCGGAGAGTTCGTTGGCGAGCGAGAGTAGCGGCTCGGTTGCCTCATCGAGCTCATCGCAGTCATCCTCGAAACTCATGTCTAAAATCCCGTTTATCAAGAATATTTCTACATCTACCCCGCGAAGCGCCTCGGTTTTGGCTACTCCCCCTTCTGAGTTCGATATTTCGCAGGCTTCACACTATACTGGCGGCTTCCTCTCCCTGCCGCCTCAGCCACCGTCTCTAAATGGAACTAACTTTACACACATTCACCTTGCGTTTGAGGGCCTACCTGTTGCTTCAGACGACATCTACGCTCTCGCTACGCTACAGACTCTGCTTGGCGGCGGTGGGTCGTTCTCTGCTGGTGGGCCAGGAAAGGGCATGTACTCCCGTCTATACACCAACGTGCTCAACCAGCACGGATGGGTAGAGTCATGCGTGTCATTCAACCACTCATACACAGACTCTGGCCTCTTTGGCATTTCGGCCTCGTGTCTACCAGGCTACACATCTTCCATGCTCGATGTCATGTGTCAAGAGCTGCGTGCCCTCACTCTTGAAAAGGGCCTCCTCGGTCTGCAGGAGGGAGAAGTCCTCCGTGCCAAGAATCAGCTCCGATCAAGTCTGCTGATGAACCTCGAAAGCCGAATGGTGGAACTCGAGGACCTCGGTCGCAGTGTACAAGTCCATGGGCGCAAGGTTCCCGTGCGGGAAATGTGCCGTCGGATTGAAGCCTTGACTGTTGAGGATTTAAGAAGGGTGGCAAGGATGGTTGTTGGAGGAATGGTTGATAATAACGGCAAGGGAAGCGGCGCGCCAACGGTTGTGTTGCAAGAAGCGCAGGCGTATGGCGTGACGAGTCATACAATGACCTGGGATCAGATCCAGGACAGGATTGATAGCTGGAGCTTAGGGAAGAGGAGCTGAAGAAGAAGAAAAGATGAAAATATGATAGATGTGGGGGAGGATGAATGGGGCGGGAATGCAAATAGGGGCTTAGGGAGCCCGATGTATCATTATATGTAACGCATAGAACGGTATGGGATGCATGTTTGGTGCAGTTTTGGGGGTAAAAATGACAACCATTCTCCATTGAAAGATCTGAATCGAAAGCGAGCTTGTTAATTGCAAGGGGATGGAGGAGGAGAAGGAGGTAGAGATACGGGCTTTCTGTGTGAGTGAAAGACTTTGCTCTTGCCAGTAATGGAGCAAGCAATGGGGCGATGAGGTTCTTTAATCTGTCTTTTAATAGGAAAGGCTACTTATCATTACTCTGTTAACTCTCATGGAACGTCTCACGGAACGAAGTGAAAGATGGTGACACGATCTATGAGGCGGCTGGATGAGGATAACGTAGCCATCCTCCTGGAGAAGAGGCCAGGAAGACTCTAGTGATTATTCAGGTCCCGGATCCGTGCTGGCTCCGTATTGCATTGTATCGGTCAGCACCAGCGTGGATGTCGGTGTCTTACACTGACGGGTGGTCTATGCCTAAGTCTCTCCGGGATGGCTGTTTGCTGCCTGCTGCCTGATCATGTTTGATAACCGGTTGACTTGGTAGATGTATAATTAAACATATATATATATATATATATATATATGTACTTGTACTCCCTCCCAACAATCATGGTCCCTGATTCCTCTCTGTTTCTATATCATTGGCCACTTTTACTCTAATTCTACAACCGAGTATAAACACGATGTCAACTCCCGCTTCCCTGTCCCTCGATACTTTCAATCAACTTCCTTTTGAATTAAGTTGCGAGATATGGAAGCTTTGCCTCCCACGTCATGTGGTAGAGGTGGATATGGCTCTGCTGGTGAACTCTGGTTATATATGGACGTCCCAATCTCTCTTGGCCGAGCGATTATGCTCCTTAAAGGTCACGGCCAAGATTTTATTGCCGCCTGTAATCTTTTGGGTGTGTCGCGAGTCATGACAAGTGGCTCTCGAGAACGGATATTGTCATCATTATCAGGGACTGCGTTCGAGGTGGCGTGCAAAGGACGCAAAGACAGCCAAGCTGTGGATTCAGCCAAAGCGGGATATCCTACGGCTGCACATGCGCGAGCGAGGAATCTTCCAGATATGGTCGCCTAGGAAATTGCAGACACCCCCATGCTTATGATCCGGGAGATGGTCGACGAGTTGAACATGTCGATTTTCGATTTCTGGGAATTTGATTTATAACTTTGACAACTTGCTCAAGGCTTGGGATTCTGCGTTGAACCAACAAGATGTAGCCTTGGTTGAGGAGGATACCGCCTCGGAAGAAGAAGACATAGCGAGATTCGACATCTCGACGATATTCCTTGAAGGAGTCCTCTCCTTCAGCCAATTTGCAGTCACAGCCTGCCTCTTCCTAGATCTACGAGGTCTGCCTGCCAACGCATTTAGAAACTGTAAAGCCCTGGAACTTGCTCCAGGGCAAAAGTTTCCAATCCTCTGGCAAAGCATCCGAGTTGATTAGAGGCACACCGAGTGTAACGCAGTCTAAAGCCTTCCAACGCTTGAAAGTTACGTTTGCGTCCGTTCAATAGATTGCAGAACACACCAGGAGGTGAGATGCGTTGGTGGTATAAAAGGTAAATAAGTACTGGGTATTACAGGCTGTGTATGTAAAAGTACTATGGCAAGGATATACCAGGGACAGTAATCTATGAGGGCCTCTTATGGGGGCCAGGTGCTACCCAGAACTACTGTCACACTCTCACTAGTTTCAACCGATTGTCAGCGTTGAAGCCATCTTGGTGGAGTTGATCGCCACTCTGGTCACCCGAAAACAGTACCCACGACTTTATTCTTCGTTCCATACAATAAGAGCTTGAATAGATACATCTATAAGAAGATGTATGTATTAAATTAGGTGAGTAACTGTATTGTACAGTGTAGAATGATGCTATAAATATCAGAGAACTATTCCTCATTAAATCCGTCTTCGAGGAGATCGTGTCTTTCATCAAGACTGGGTGCATCTCAAATTCTCTAGTCTTGGCTCATGCCAGTACATTCATAGCATGTCGAGTCTATTGGAATGGCATATATTACATTCCTGTTAGCCTAGCCGTAAATCCAACTCTTCTACCTCTAGTCGCTCCCATAGTCTCCTAGATACCCTTCCAATGCCTCTGCGATATGCAATCCCATCGCTCCAACGAATCCAAAGCACGTTATACCACTCATACAACTCAGCAGCGCGGTCCGCAAATGCATGTACATCCAATTCCCATTCCAGGAGAACATCTCGTATACCATCAGGCTCGTGAGCACACCCCCTCGATATCGCAATAACCTCACATTTGTTACTGGCACACTGTGTAGATGATTCGGCGGCATTGTGAAAACCATCGTCAATCAACACCCCAGCCCATTCCCCCTGGGACATCCGAAGGTTATGTACCCCGAACACGGGATAAGCCAGAAAAGGGTGGCGCTCAATTGGTTCCGCTTTTGTAAGCCATGCTCTCTTTGCCATACATCTCAGGATGGGACCGTATTCAATGCTGGAAGGAATTGAAGCTGTTTTGTCAGGCAATGGAAAAGGGTACTCATACTCCTGACCCAACAACGAGGGGTGAGAATACACTATTCTATGTGCGGGCAGTTTTAACTCTGAGTGCCAACCTGATGGCATAGAAGCGTAGTTAGCAAAGTCCCTATATTGGATCGTTTCCAAGGCCTCCTCTTTCGACGATGTTTTCTGCCATTGAACCAGAGGCTTGATCTCTATGCCCCTTTGGATCAAGGAGGAAGTCTTATAGAAATTTTGGCCAGCATGAACCGACATATCCAGGAAGAGAGAACCCTTCACACTCACCCATGACCAAGTAGGAAGTTTTTTTCTCGTTGGATTGCGTCGTTCAAGAGGTCTTTCACGCTTAACATCGGGTTCCCAGAGTAAAAATGCATCAAAAAACGTCTCTGCCAGTCCATAGTGAAATCCGGAAAGAAATACCCGATTCATAACAGTTGTAACACCAGCAAATGCAGAGAGTACATCATCGTCAAACGACAAATCTCTCTGTGAGTACTCCGCAACCAAGCTGCAGAAGTGGCTAACATTTGGCCAAGATGGAACATCAGCGATAAAGCCAGGAAAGTATTTCCCACCACGGGAATGTTTTGGTTGGGTCTCCAACTCTTCATGAGAGCAAACACGCCATTCCTCGCTGTGGTGTGTCTGACAAAAGAAGTTGGCAATGCCGTTAAACACAAGGAGTCTTCTGGAGAAGTATGCCTCTTGAAATGTCCACCCCCGAGATATCCATGGCGTTCCCAAACACGTATGCTTTTGATTAAAATCCGTTCGATTAACATACGACATGGTGTGACCGGGAAATCGCACATAGCGACAGACAACATCTCGAGATTTTGGGTAACGGCCAACTCCTGGGATGCCATAATCTCCGCTGGTCCCTTCAGCAGCCACGATTGTAAAGTATGCATTGGCATATATAGACGCCATGGCATTAATGAACATGGTCCGCTCAGTGTCTTCTTTCCCATCGTCATATTGGTCGTCTTTTTGGACAATACAGATACAATCTGTCCAGAGAAAGGGCGATCCCAAGTTTTTTGCCAAATCCATGGCGTCCAAGATTGTTTGTGCGATTTGTACCCCCTCCTCCTGCGGCACATCTGAAAGAGACCCAGGTTTTAGCATGCGATCAAGGTTCCGTCTTGTAGTTTTGAACATCTTGACTCGACCCCATACATAGCTGAGGGCGACATATCTTGGGTTCTGATCTGAATCGACCTTTATCAAACATTGCCTCTCCAGGTCGATAAGATACAGCCACGGAAGGTCTGTGTCAGACAGAAATGGCGCGATGTTATGTGTAGCATGGCCATGAAGGTTATTACACGTTTCGATCCATTCACGAATGAGTTTCGTGTCAATTCGCTGCGCGTCCATCCATCTCACATACCACGGATCGGCCCAGGTCTCGGGTCCACCTGATGCCTTGGTACAGAACAGCAACGAGCTTTGCCTCGGTTGGAACTGCTTGCCGTGAGGGCCAATATCGCAGTAGAAATCAAAGCCATCAAACCTCAACTGCATATCAAGTTGATGCAACTCAGACTTAGAGACTCGGTTTGTTTCCAGCAGTGCGGAAACCACAGAGTGGCAGGATATGCAGTCATCTCTTGCCCTAAGAGCCTCGAGATTTCCTAGCATAATAGATGTATGCGGGTATATCGCAGATCGACCAACGGATTCGATAGATTGAAGCTGAGTTGTAATGTATTTTCCAACATCTTGACAGCGGTTGCAATATGATCCGCTTTTTGGGCTTGACATCGCGGAGTAAGAAGTTAATAGCAATGAAGCGATGATTTGTTCACGGTTCTGGTAAAACGAGCAGGATATTCATTAAGACGCACGTTTATCTTTGAAGCCGTACGGAGTATCCAGCGAATGCGATTGGAGCTTGCATACGCCTATGAGAGATGGACACGTCGCTGCTTATATATACTCCGTAACCGATTTCTATAGAATGGAGTTTTATTTCCTTGGCAGCCTCCCGCGGGCCGCTCCGTGCCGGACACCAACGCGAAATTACTCGATGCTTAGCAGAAGACCATCAACTGAGATTCATTGGACGAGAACGCAGTCGAAACCTGGTACTATGGGACCCACAGAGGGGTTCCCTCTATCTAGGGGCTTCTTTGGGGCTCTGCCGCCCACTTGAATGCTCCGGACAGGCTGTGAGACAAAGATCTCACTGCGAATTTCGAATACAATCTTTAGCCATGTCTTTCGTTAGTTTCCATTCTGTATAACTTCGATGCGCAAAACACAGTACAACAATGTGATGTTAAGAGGGACATACCAAAGACTCCTTATCCATGCGTATAAGAATAAATAGTCGTATATTATTAGAGGCTTTCAGCGGTCACGGGTGGAGATCTCCCAAGTTTCTCCTTCATTTCTGAAGCTCTGAATACACCGAGTCCCCGTATGTCTCTGGCATGATGGCATCCGGACTTTCCGGCATCGTGACCGCAATTTTCATTATGGAATAGGCGCATGTTCCCTCTCTTCTCCGCGTTATCATCGAGACATTACTCAAATACCTCAATAGTTGGAACTTTTACACTCGTACTCATATTAGGTGAGTAAAGGTGGGGGTCACTGTTATAGAAGCTAGTATATTAACTGCCACATCTTGCATTATGCAAGAACAACGCACCCAATATGATATGAGTGAAGGTGGGGGCTACTGTTGCAGAAGCCAGTATATAAAGGATAATTTTATTATAACGCTCTTCTTTAGTACTTCGGTCATTTGTTTTACTACTGGTATGCAGCCTTGCTAAGCTGTGCTTCAAGTATACAATCGCAATGTCTTTACTCTGGTCCTACTTGTCCAGCCTGTGGGCGTCCCCAGGCGGCAACGCAAACGAATTAAAACCACCTGGCCGATCGGTGTGCTTGCACAGAATCTTCAGTCAATCAATGGCCTGGAAGGACTAGATCCTCAGTGGTTATCATTATTTCCCTCCTTTACTGGCAATACACAAACCGCTATTTTAAAGATGGGAGCACCCTTGGACTATTTTCAGAAACTTGATCGCAACGCGTCAAATCCTTTTATTATCTACAGCAGCTCTGAGCTTGGACAAGAGACCGAGCTATTCTTGAGTGTAGATTGTCACTTTTACGGCCTCACATCACTAAATAATCCAAAGGGAGACCACATGGTCGAGTAAGTTTCTAATTCCAACTCAAGTTATGCAGCCATGAATTGGCCTGAATGTATCCGAGGCGTCGTCGATGGGACTTACAGCGAGTCGTTATTGAGAAATTTCTCGTACCTTTTTCGCCCCGAGGCCAAAATCAACTCAGCATACCGAATCTACTACGAAAAAAGTGGTAAGCTCGATACCTACGAAAGGAAGCCACCTTTCAAACCTACGCCGCCGTTGCAAATTTGCGCCTCCTTTGGTTTTCCCGTTCTCGTACGGTTACTACTACGCAATGGAGTTGATGTCAATGCCCTCGGTGGCATACACCAAAACAGTCTTCTTGCCGCAATCTAGAGCAAAAATGTGGCAGTGTTGAGGGAGATACTCGCATCTCTAGCTCTGGATATCACATTGGATGAGACCACAATGTGTGACATGATCTCGATTTGGCCTAGGGATGCAGAAACCCTTGAACTCATATTGCGCAAAAGGCACCAGGTGACGAAAAGAATGATTATAGCATCAATGTCCGAGGGAAATACCACGGAGCCACTGAAGCTGTTGCTCAAGAAAGGCGGCCAGATAAACGAGCAATTAATGATGGCTGCTGCTGGGGCAAACTCGAGTGAAGATTATCTGAATCTTCTAATCGCCAACGGAGGCTTGTTTTCATAAAACGTATTGATTGCCTCGGCTCAAAAGCGTCATCACACAAGTCTTGCATTTCTGCTGAAGAAAGGCTGTCGGGCCACTAACGGTGTTATGTTGAAGAGCTTGCGGGGCGATGTGAACAGGGAAACACTGGAGCTCATGGTCAAGTCCAATGAAGAAATCGTCATTACCGAGGAAATTCTCAAAACAGCTGCCGAAAATGCCCGGGAAACTGATGGTCTGTCATTCTTGATAGAACGGGCCGGTGTTCCCGTCACCGAACAGCTTCTCATGGTAGCAGATCTAGAGGGAAAGGCAATACAGAGTGCTACTTAAATGATAGAGGAGAACCTATGGTACAAAATGAAGATGGGAAAAGCGATGTTACGATCGGGAGAGGGACCGAGTTCCGACGGGTCATCGGTGTCCCGTCAAAGGCAATCTGGTAAGAGAATAACTTAAAAGAGGATTTCTCAGAATACTATAGCTAGGAGACAAATGTATCTATCCATATTTACTTTTGCAGCCTAGACAGGGCAGTGTTTATTGACATGCTGAAGCGTATTGACGACACTGATAAACCCCATTTTCCTAGTCGCAAATACGAAGATGACGAGAATGGTGTTGATGAGAACGGAGGGGATGACGAGGACGAAGATAAGTAAGGATAATGAAAAAGATAAGAAAAAAGAGGCGGAAGAGGAAGACAGCAAAAGAGATGAAATGGAGGTAGGTGAATACGGGAGCTGGCCTGATACCAAGCAGTGTGTACAGGGTGAAGTCGAACGTAATGATGAAGCTAGGACTCCGGAGGAATGGGAATAGTCTAGCTATTTAAATGTTTGACGATCAAGGTCTTCAAATTGTCATCGCGGTAGGTTAGCCCACCGTATATTGCGAAGAGCAGTCATTGTGTACCCCCTACCCAGTTACCTATTTACGGCGAAGTACATGGAAGTGACGGAGACATCCACTCCTGATCAAATATAGGCATCTGTTGCCGGGGATATGCTTTCCCTTTCGGAGATCAAACCCTCTCAGGCATACAACACAACTACGCTGTTTGTCCCACCGCGAGTTTCTGTTCCTCATACCAACTTGGCCATGACTCGGAAGACCAGAAATCTTGCATATCCTTTCTATCAGTATCCATGTCTTTCTTTGCCTAAACCAAGTAATACACAACACCAACAGTGGCCATGAAAGCCATTCACCGGTTCTATGGGATGGGAAGAGTGAATAATAATAATTTAGTAATGCTATGTACGTATTAATGGAGAGGGCATCGCAGTAACTTGGAATATCCACCCTTCGAGTCTGATATAATATGTACAAAGTTTTATACACTATAAGAGCCTGTGGAGCGCTCCTATCCGCTGCTTTAATCAACTAGGCAGATGCCTATTCTATCAAAAAAAACACATCTAGTAGAAGATAGCGTCGCCGGCATCCATAAGCTTGACAGGAATAGCGCCGAAGTTGAGCTGGATTGCCTTGTCGCACTTGTCCATGACACCGGCGTTGATAAAGTCCCAGTGGAAGATGTTCAAGTCCCATCCCAGAGACTCGAGCGAAGCGCCCAGGGTAAGCGCGGCGCTTCGGGCGGGGCTGTTGTTCTGGTCCTGGAAGTCGGGCAGGCTGGCGAGCCCGTCGCTGGCATGGTCGCCGGCAGCTTGGAACTTGGGACCCAGGGCGCAGATGGCGGCGACCTGCGCGGCGGTGGGAGCAGGGGTGATGACCACATCTATGGTGGCTTCTGACGGGGGCAAGAGACTGTCTGCGTGCTTGAAGCCCTCGGCAAGGCTCTATATGTTCCTTGAGCGTCAGTCACCCATTTCCTAAACCAGGTATCGAACATCTGTTAGGTGTTATAAAACGCACGTTGTAAACAGTAGCAGCATTCTGCGCATCCAGCTTGGGGGTTGCGGCAAGCAACTTGGCCCTAAGGTCTCCGGTGGTCTGGAGGATATCAATCACCTCCTTGAGAATGCTGGTTGCCTTCTCTGGGGTGATGTTGACAGTTTGGCCAGCCATGGCACCGGCGGCGGCAAAGGCCAAAGCAAGGACGTTGGAGCGCATATTGAAAGTGTAGTTGTGAAGTTGGTGCAAAAAAGCTTAGTTAGTTAGTTAATGAAATGATGGCGGAGAAGCAGTGATATTTTTTTTCTTCTTAGTCTGTTTCACGGTACTTGCAAGATCATCTTATACTCCCATAACCTTTTAGATAACCTTAGATTCAATATGAGTCATCCAGCTCTCGGGACAACAATCGTGGAGACGGTCAATTAACGTCCCGACAGCAACCCCGGAGCGTCTCATCGGTCTGATTCACGGCGAGCTTGACCACTGTGGAGAGGATCCTGCCGATGGTGCAATGATATGTAAATATGTTTATTTAGTAACCTGCCTAAAACACTCGCTCGAGAGCGATAACGATAGACGGTATTGGTTAGATCAGGGGTTTAAGCATGTATCGCTGCATCCGTCTTAGTAAGATTTATCGGTCCGAGGCGCGGGTAAGTCAGGCACTTGTTGACATTGAGGGAGAGTATAGAAGGTCGTTGGATCTCAAATGTGCCTAAATTAGAATAAAGAAGATTTATATTGCTTCCGGCTATTTTCTCTACTTCTTCTGTCTATTCCTCTTGAGCCTAATTACTTGTGACGCTCCAGATGTTTCCCAACAAGGATCACCTGAATCGGGGTATTTGATATTCGCAGTGGATCAGGGTGAGACGGAGCAACGGATAAACATGCCATGGTTTATGTAGGACTTGGGTTGTTACAAAGCTATTACTCAACCTCAACCAAGTCCACTTAATTGGCTAAGCGATTGATCAACCATTTAACATCCGAGAACCCTGATCCACTACTACTAATATCAGTACCACGGTCTAGGTTATGCTTATTAGAAAACGCCCGGAACATCAAAATGTTGATGACTGAATAATAAATACAATAGCCAAGTGCAATATGGCCTATCCGTGTTACTTTACTCACCAAGAAAGCCATTAAATCCTTGAGAAACTGACTCTTCCCATTAATTTAGCAGAAATTGGCCATATCGAGCGTAAATGATGAGTTTAGCATTGGAGCCAATGGCTTGCACGGTGAGCTTGCTTTCTTCAACGCTTGTGACCCAATCGCGTTCGCTCGATTACAAAAGAGTGTAAGCTGTCATCTTACCAAGGTCATTGAAAATGGCCGCTTCGGGCAAGGCGTCGGCACTGAGCGAGTTCCAGTATGCCTAGTTTTGTCCGGTAAAACTCCCGGCCGTTTGAGTGAAATCGGGGACGGCCGTATCCGGGTCAAAGAACTACAGATGCTTGCAACGTACTCGGTGCAATCCTCATCTGTGATAAATGACCTGTCCCCAGAATTTCTGGCGCATTCAACCGCACTGGCAAAATGAGGATTATTCTCGAGCTTGTTTAGCTCCTGCTCAATGTGCTCGTCATGGCCCTTCTGGTTAATGAGATAGGTTCTAATAAGCATCGGCCTAACACATTGCGATGGGAATAGCTTAGCATATGCTAGGGAAATTGCTGCGCCGCTGGGTTGGCCCACGAAATTGATGGTGTCAAGGTCAAGGTGATGGCGCAAGGTGTCGATGTCCTCGGCCATG
Organism: Cladobotryum protrusum; assembly: GCA_004303015.1. Classification (NCBI taxonomy): domain Eukaryota; kingdom Fungi; phylum Ascomycota; class Sordariomycetes; order Hypocreales; family Hypocreaceae; genus Cladobotryum; species Cladobotryum protrusum. The sequence continues at coordinate 1,335,896 of RZGP01000001.1, forward strand.
TGCTTGGAGCTCATGCAGCTCTCAGCGATGGGAGAGTCCGAGGGAAGCGTGCCGCGCGGCTGAATGACAACAAACATCATCTTGTCGCTATCATCCATGGGCTGGAATCCAGAGGGCGGGTAGTTGATGCCTGCTCCCCAGCCTGGGGGCTGTCCGACAATCAGCGTAGGACCGCCTTCACAGACGTGATAGACGATGAGAGTCCTGTTGCCGGACATGAAGCTATAGTTGGCCGGTTCAACACGTCCGCCTTACAGAGACTGCTAATGGTGTTTTGGCCCTCCATTGTCCTTGATTGGTCCATCGAGGGCATAGATTATATCCGTTATCATATCGATTACACCAGATCATGAATGGTCTTGAGCTGTTTGTATGTGTAGGTGTTGGGATGGAAGGGGATGAGGGACTTGCTCATGAATAACGGCTGCGGTGCCCCGCACACTGGAAACATTTGAAAGAAATTTTCACTGCTTTTTTTTTGTGCAAAAGATGATGAATGTTCCACGCCGCATACCCGGGCCGTCTTCGGCGATAGACGTGGACAACCAACAACCGACAACACTGCAGAACTGGTGGGTTCGCACCATATTGCTACCCTGTCTGGTTCGTACATCTTTACACAGATGAGGGGGTTATTGCTGCAGCTATGGCCAAAAAATAATGTCTTATCTATTGTTGAAACGGTGGTGATCCAAACAATTACTAAGGGCTAACTCTTAGGAGGAATGATTTCATAAGGCAGTAAATAGGTTTCTGTGCCGTATCTGGGCCGTAATGAGCCTAGTCATGTTTATTATTTCTGTCGTTTTGTGGCTATTCCATTGCCGTTGCATTGAAGGTCGCTTTCAATCTTTTATCGACGAGGACAGAGGCTGTGGCCATGGTTGTGTCTTAGAATCCCCCATGGTGATTTAGCCTTAACGCTTTCCTATGTATGTAATGGCGGAACATATGTGGGGATCATCATCAATAGGTAATAAAACCACTTATGTGCATTCGCTATGTTCACTATATGTATCTAAGCGGGCTTGGCCGGCATGATCACGGCGTATGCCACTTATTGGACAGCGAGCCTTCCGCTCACCGAACAATGACTGTGAGTGGCTAAACGGATAACACCCCCACCTTCCCCAACACACACAATACTCATGGCTCGACGCTCGATACAAAAGCTTGATACCCTGCGGCAAACGGGTTCTGTCTCATGTTTAGTTGACAGTGTTAACATAGTATCAGTCATCTTCTAGCTATATCAATGCCGTTATCATGAAAGAAGCCTGGGTCGATATGGTTGATGGATTAAAAAGATTCTTTAACTATGTTGATATAGCAGGTAGGCAAAAGAGAAGATAAAAACTATAAACATTATACCTTCTGGTATATTCAAAAAGAAGAAGCTTTTACTGTAGCTTCTAGGCTAGTCACAGATATGAACCGCCAAGGTCCCTATTAATAAAAGACATACATTGACTGCATAAGTTATATGTTGGTATACCTTTGGCCGATAATTATTAACTGCGATAGCGACGAATGACCGTGGCAAGATTTGCAGTAAGGACACAAAGAATTGAATTTTTCACACTTACCACCTCTCTTGGCCTAATTTTTCCTTGAGTGCATTATTATCGTAAGATTCATCATCTATGATTGGGTTTAAATCACAATGCGCGCGGCCTATTCGTACTCGGGTCGCGAACGAGCTTCAGGTAAGCATAGTCAACGTCAGTGCCCGCAGCGAGACCCTGACCTTCAAAGCCGTCCTTGGTATGTCCCTGACGAATAAGCTCCATCGATATAGCAGTAATAAGCGTGACAGCCAAACAGCATAGTATTACTACCGAAGTGGGATGTGCGATAGAATTCTGACATAATAGCTATAGTGGGTGGCAGGGAGAAAATCTTGTGGCAATGTCTAATAGGTGCGGCTCTATTATATGGAGCTTGACGGTCACTTGACGCCTGCAACATATGCACAGAGTCAATAGTCAATGTGCAATGAGGAAACAGGTCTCAAAACTATCTAGTTTGATTCATTGCGATGAGCTGAGGTGTCCAGACAACTAGATGAACCTTGTAAATTGTAGGATTTATCCGTTTGATCCAATTGCAGCATCTTGCATAACCCCGGGGGGCGGAATATTTACAGCATATCTCTTGAATGTTTCATACTCTGCGACTTTGCCCCCTGTCAGTTTTCGTGACATTGATATTAAACTCTATCCTACAGTTTACAGGTTTTTTTTGACAGTTATAGCCAGTTTTTATAACCTAATTGGATAATAATCCCTCATCTGAACCCGATGAGATCACGAACATTGAAACATTCAGGGGTAGACTGTAAGCTGAACACGCTCTAGGACAATCAAGGGTTAACCATGACCTTGAACGTATTCAGCTCAAAAGTTCCATCACCTGTCCCTCACTCCTCCCCCTCAAACAAACATGAGGCTGAAAGTGGGCTTACAGTAAATTAAGTGTTAAGAATGTATAGGGATTTGTGGAATCGAACTGACCTACCAGAACGATTTCCAAGCATTTCCTCCCTGGCACTTTATCGGGACTTACTTTCTCCGGCAGCGCCACCCCCGCTTCTAAGCCAGCCGTCATTACTTACCCAAAAAAGTGTTGTTTTTCTAGGTTCAACCAAGATTTGGCTCAGTAGGGCTAAAGACTACTCTCTCTTGCTTGACTACCCTCTCCGAGGTTTTATTAATTTAGTGTATAATAATTCATGAGCGTATGCTTAGGTCGTGATAATAATACCAAACATGTAATGGCGTGTGTTCCGTTTTATGAACTGGTCAAGGCAAATGAGGCAAGATGTGGAAACAGCTTCTCTCACCCTTGACACTCCATACATGGGTCCTTGTTCAGCCGTAGCCTTCTCATTCAGGCATGCCGTGCGTGAAGCGGGGTCTCTTTAGCTCGTAATATAGATACTACATACCATGTATATGGATCAGAGTGATTGGAGCCCAGCTCAACTAGAGCACGATGTTTGGGCGCCCGTTGAAATTGATGAACAGTCCATAACACAAAGAATTTATGCCCATTGAATTAATGTACATGACTATATACATAGAAGATGCTAGCATAATGGCATACGTGTTTTTACTTCTACTTCCTAACTACTCTATACAACAAGAAGAAGTGTGAGGATGGACTGAGAAGCCTCGTTTCTACCGTTGGCAGCGTGCGGTGCGGTAGAGCCATCTAGTCATAGCTATGGGGATGGTGTATCTACGACATCTGATTTGCTAGGCTTATAGCAAGCCGTATTCCAGGTAGGTCACCCTGCATGAAGCGCTTACTTGATGCGGTAACTCATCCATTGTGCCATATGAGAAGCAAACGTATCCTAGATAGCTGATTGGCAAGATGATGTCCGATGTATGAGGGGGGAGATACCCTGTGATGCAGAATCCTGAAAGAAAGCGGCTTGCATGAGAGTGCAAGGCAGTACGCAACATGCAGGTCTTGAGGCCAATCGCAAAACTGGAAGTTTAATATAACCGCTCGGCAGTTTGGTTACCCGAGTCTTGATGCCGTGAGGGGTCGTCAATTTAGCTGCTCATAGAGCCCTTATTATTATTATTTTGACATGTCAGGGGTTGATTTGCAGCGGGGTTTCGGGTCAAGCGAGGGATTCTAGTTTTACTTGAAAGTCTTTAGTATTTCAGAAAGGGGTCTTCTTACACAAGAGAAATGAGCGACCCTATCGCTGATTGATGAAGAAGAAAAGCGCAAAATAATTGATATATCGCAATCACCTCCTTCGGTCTCAGTTGGCGACGGTTTCAATTCTTGCCTTCTACAGTAGAGATTTCTTCCCCGGCGCTGGATAAACCCTTAGTGCCGGGTGCTGCCGCGCGCCGGCACATGATCTTAGTATGATTTGGTATCGGACCCCTGTCGTATTATCGAGTGCAATATGCAAAGTAGAGTCCCAAATTACCAAACTCCAATGTTTATTCGCCTTTCTTACTAAGTGCGCATACAGGCTCATACTATTGGCTCGGCGCATGACTTCGCATCATCTAAGTGGTTGGGTGTGAGCCAACAGCTATGCTGTATGTTTGCCTGCCTAATCACCCGATAATGACTAGGATACTATCACAAGCCATGATATATATGCCTCCTTTAGGCATCATGGCGTTGACGATCCCATTTGTGGCTGATCTTCAATAGCAAATCATGGCCGATACACCAACATTATCACTATTTGCCTAGGAATACCAGCCCCCTGGTGTGAGGTATTTGCCGAGGCATGCTGATGACTGCAGCTCTATAGTGCGTCTCATTCATGTTCTAGGCAATTGCGATGAGATGCCTCAACACTGGACGACTACCTGCTCAAACTGAATTTCTTTTGCTCTATAAAAGCAAGCAATTCTCTCGCATTGTAGAAGAAATATTCCTCATCTGAGTTCAACACAGTCTTATTACACACGCTTGCATTCAAACCAACTTAAACCCCCATTGCCACTTTCTCACTGTATTTCTTCTTCCTTTCATATCAGTCAACTTTGAGGGTCAACCACAAATCTTCTTCCATAAAATTTTATAGCTTCCACTTCGCACATCACTACCACTATCTTGTTTGTTTATCTGTAGGAGTCTCTACACTTTCACCATGGGTGAAGTACAGGATTTAGCCAACCTGATCGCGGTTGCTGGTCATGCACCGCATGAGTTCCTCATATACCCGAAGCTAGGGCATAGTCTTCGCATTGGGGGATCTGTGCTTCTTAGCAGAATTCTCCAAGGGGCAGGCCACGAGGTTAACGGTACCATGCCTGACGATGAAGACTTTGACGGTGACAATTTTGAGTCATATGACATCAACGGTGCCAATATTGAGGGACCCCGGCCTCTCTGCCATTCAGTCCTCCATCTGGCTTCTGTCGGACCTGGTCGCTTCAAAAGGGAACAACAGCAGTACTACCAGTCCCAGCCGAACATCCTGAAGCCAGAGGACGCTCATCCTGACACGCGTTACTTCGTGCTGGAAGGTGCCAATCTGACGACACTTGAAAGCTTATTTCCCAATGTCAAGCCTAGGTATTTGATCCACGACTATCATCTTGCTCAGGAGGGGGAATTCAGAGAAGATTTACCAGATCAACTGTCTTTAACAAAACTCATCGTTGTAATCGACGCAAACGATCTCCGTAATGCGGGCATGGAAATCAGCCGTCACCTATCATGGGAAAGAACAGCAGAGCATTTCGTTCGGAATATACTCAACGATGAGAGGTTCGAACGCTTCAAGGCCCATCCACATCTCATTGTCCGCTTTGATTGTGATGGAGCTATCTACGTAAGAAATCAACCGGGTGCGAACGCTAATTCGATCACCTGTGGGAAGTCCATGACGCTTTTTTTCGACTCGCAAGGTGCTGAAGGGGACTTTGCTCAAGGGACATTGGGACCTGTATCAGGCACTTCAATTGCTTTCACCGCCGGGTTTGTCTCATCGCTCCTCAAGAGTGATACAGAGGACAATACTGAGGAAGTGCTCCAAAATCGCATCAAAAACGCCGTCGTAGTGGGTCTCTACGCTGCCCGCTCCCTCGCTCTGGCTGGGTTTAAGGGCAAAGATATTGAAAGTGTCAATTCCGAGCCGTACCCAGGCGACGTGATTCCCCCTCAAATTGATGGCATCCTAGATGAGGATAACTTGGATGAAAAGCTCAAAGGAGCCATCAAGGATATGGAAATACCGATTGAAAACATCGTTAGAGGGGAAGGGAGGTGGTCGATAGCAGCAGGCAGCGATGCGCATGTCCAAATATCCCGCGACATCGTCACAAAAGGAACGAAGCAGACTCTTGCTGATGCCAAAATCCCAACAGCATCGTTTGGTTTTCTAACTGCGATCGAGAGACAGGAGATTGAGGGTTTCCGTTCCATCGCCAATTTGGTACAAGAATACCTTAACTCACGCGTTACAAAACCTCTGTCCATCGGTGTTTTTGGATCACCAGGATCAGGAAAATCATTTGGCGTCAAGGAGGTGATTAAGAGCTTATTCCCCAAGGGCAAGTCGCCTGAGCAACTGGAATTCAATCTGTCTCAATTCAACGAGTACTCGGATCTGCTGGGAGCATTCCAGTTAATTCGTGATCAAACGCTCACTGGACAAACTCCACTGGTACTATTCGACGAATTCGATGCGAGCTTTGGCAGTTCGGCACTCGGCTGGCTCAAATATTTTTTAGCACCCATGCAGGATGGAAAATTCTCCGAGCGCGGCCACCTACACCCCTTCGGTGCCGCCATTTTCATCTTCATTGGAGGCACTTGTTCGACATATGCCGATTTTGCCCGCCTCACAGACCCTCATGAAGCAGCTCCAAATCCAAATCCACATGCACAGGGTCAGGGTGTTGGAGTGGACGGGGCCAATGCCGAGGTCAACGAGGCAGCTGAGAAACAACAAAGCGAATTTAAAGCCGCCAAAGGGCCGGACTTTGTCAGCCGCTTGCGTGGATACATTGATATTCCCGGTCCGAATCAAATTGAGCAGAAGGACACCATGTACCAAGTCAGACGCGCCATCTTACTCCGTTCTTTGCTGCAGCGCCGCTTTTCAAAGAAGGACAAGGATAGAATCAGTGTTGATGCTGATCTGCTGAGCGGACTGCTGCAAACCTCTGGGTTTCGCCACGGCTCTCGTTCCTTAGAAACAATACTCAATATGAGTACGTTGTCTGGGGAGAAGTCATTCCAACGATCATCGCTTCCGTCAGAAGCCCAGCTCAACATGCACGTCAACGCGGATGAATTCATGAAGCTAGTTCGGGGGAGTGTGGCAAACGTCAGAATGAACCCACTTGCTGGAATCTATCCTCACGGCAGTTTCTTTAGTGTAGTCCGGCCTGCTGGCACTGTTCGATCCCATGTCAATAAACTGACTGTCTGGTCACATACTCTGAACCATGCCGGGGCAAAGCAGAGCCCAGCACAAATAGCGCAGGCGGAGGAAGACGGAGTGGATTTGATGACCTTGATAATGGGGGTGAGACTGGATTGGCAAAATGGCAGCCACAAAATATATGGTATGGAGGGAAGTGAAGATGATGACGACGTGAAATTTGAACAAGAGTTCACGAGTGGGGATCGCATCAAAGAAATGAGCATATGGGCAGGTCACCGGATCGACTCGATCAGATTTAAGTTGGTCTCGGATCCAAATCATGAATATCAAGCTGGAGGAGACGGAGGTGGTGAATGCCGAATGGACGTTGGAAACGGAAAGTTGGTTGGATTCTGGGGCAAATCACATGGGCACACACTCTACCAACTTGGTGCTGTGTTTGAAAGTACTTCTGGATCTTATTAGGCTATATACCTATAAAAGATCAATGTATGGTAGCAGGTGCTTACTGTATGTTATCTTTTTCAATTAGGAGTAGAACAGCATTAGTATCGATAAACCAGCAGGTTCTTGTTTATATCCTTATATACCAATCGTGAGATCGATGAGGAAAACTTGGACAGCAGACCATCGCTCCAGAAATCGATTCAAAACTGTGATATCGCCAAGGTCATCGTAATAGCTGAGGCCAAGGGTCTCTGTAATAAGGAAATAGAGCTCAACCACCCTCTGTCTTGGGAGGCAACGACAGATCATTTTGCGACTTAGAATCCAAAATACGCCAGGTTCTACTTGCTTGCTTCCTGCAGTCATCTCATTGTCCGCTTTTATGGTGATGGCGCTATCTATTACAGGAGCGAGGGTAGCCTGCCCTATGAGCAATCTTCCACGCAGGTTTTTTTTTGCGGGGGGGACTTGAAAAATGCCAAAGGAGATTTTGTTCGGTCAAAGGCCCAGCCAATGCCTGATACTTCAGTCGCTTTCACGGCTGGTGTTGCCTCATCGGTCGCCAATACTTTCTATATATGAGTAGCTCTACGTGATAGAATTATGGTATGAGGTCGCAAAAGACGGGGTGACAATGGGCACTCGTTTACACGACGCTACCTAGCATTACACAAATCATCGCTGATACGAGAGTTGTAAAGCCTGTCTCTTCCTACGAAGATACTGCTAGATATATCCGGATAAAGATGGGTGGGTAGCATCTATCTATTCCAAGACTAATGCTTGTCAGGGATGGGCCCCTTATACTTGGTTGGATCATTTCCATCGTCCCACCGTGTCTTGATGGAGTCCTTTGAAGGGTCCTCATTCGTCCAAGCGTTGGACTCCTTCTTGTCCGAATCCTTGACGTCGCTATAAATCATGTCAAACGTCACCTTCTCCAGTGCCTAAGAGTACATGTCAGATCATATTGTGCGTCAAGATTTATATGAGTAGGCAAACTGTTTTGAGATCGTTGCATGTCTCGGTAATCTTTTTCTCGGTGTTGTCATCAAAATTCATGTCCAAGACAATGCCGCACAAGTCGGAGACGTAGCTCGTGTAGATAACGCTCAAGCGGGCTATGGCCTGTGCAGTGATGCGGCGGTATGAGACATCGTTAATTGCGCTATGCGGCAGTCAGAAATCGAAATTCAAAAAAAGGGAAACGGGATGCCGTCAAGGTTGGAAGTGAAAAAAAATATACTTTTGAAGGTCCTCTTTTTGCTTCTCTCCTTGTATGGCCACAATGACAAGAATGATACCATCAATGAATACACTGTAGTCTGAACTGAAGATTTGTCCTGGTTCTCACAATCGCGACGAACGCTGGCCATTTATAGTTGCGAATTCTAGCGTCTTTGGAATGCAAGACTGTTAGCTTGAGAGGTTGACAACGCAATCACCCGAGTTTGGGCGATAGAGATCCCACAGCATGAGCCCGTCACGCTCGTTTGGTATAAGCAACGTCATCCCACCACTACATTGTGTATCCCATGCTGGTTCTCCAAATCCTGCTGTGCGGCATGCATAAAATTTTCGTTTCATTAATGCCTATTCGTCCTTCCAGCTTTGACATCTATTCCATCCTATTGAATAACCCGGTAATTGGAGGTTGCGAAGCCACTGCAGAACCAAAATAGAGATAGTGTTATAGGAAGAAATTTAAGTACACTGTTATTCAAACTAAGTAGGAATATTATGATCTGTAGATTGAAGATGAAGTTTCGGATATCTTGCTCTATTGTTTCTGACAACCCCGACAATAAACGATGGTAGCGATTTTAAGATGATTGTAAGCCTGTATAATGAATTCACTCAGTTTGGTCACTATTGCGGACTTTATTCAGTTACTAGAAGTTCTCTGATGGAAATTAAGGTAGACTTCATTTACAAAGTTCATCCTTCTCCCAGTTATGCGAGGTTGTTAATCAGCTGTGGTAATATAATGCGTCATGCAACACGTAGCCGAAGTCTATTCCCCTAAAAGACTGTTTCAATAGAATTTGAGACTGGAAGCCTCAAGGTTGGATTGGGCAAATGACTGACATTATGCGGCGCACGCCAGTCAACGCCCCCATCTACCATGTCATCGGCAATCCCGGGTCTTTTATAGGGTAGGGCTTGATGTGTGGCTGGTTGCTGTGTTTATGCATCTACTATATTTGGATTAACCACTTTAATCACTAGGGTCGGCACTAGCTGCGGCCCGCTCTAATCGGTCCATTAGTCTACCGAGGCAACGTCAACTACATGGTATTGGCTGTCTGGTGGTGTGTTAGACTAGGGAAAAATATTAAACTCAAGTCAAGAACCATATATGATCGTCCTGTTTGACCAGCTGAAACTGTAGCTACTGCTGCATAGCCCTCTTAAGGAATATTATGTGATACAACCTATATGCATCGCCAGGTAGAATAGAGAAGCAGTGATGCTTGGTACTCCATTGTTAAATTCCAACTAACCCCCTTCTATGGTAACATAATGTGCTATAGGCTTACGCTATTAGGGAGGCGAAAAATAAGTGTTGAAGGGTTTGGGCGTGTCTACCCGAGATGAACTCGACGCCTATGTTCGCAAACAGCTAGAAAACGATGCTGGCATCAAGGCATATGATGAAATGCGAAAGAAGCACATTGAAACTTGCATATTTAGATCCATCTGGTCTCTTCTGTGCACAACTGATATATCTTTTTAGCATTGACGACCAGGACTATGTCTCCAATCTCATCCTGGACATTACGGGTGTGGCAGGCCTTGGTGTCTTCGTTGTCGGGGGTATTGCCTCCTTTATTGGCATCATTGCATTCTCGACAGTCCTAGGTGGTGTTGAGGTAGCTGGTGGGTTGGCGGCAGCTCTTGCCTTGGCTGTAATTATCTTGAGCATTTATGAGGGATACGTTGAACGAGAGGTGAGTATAAGAGCTACGGCCATACGAAACTCAGACCTTGGATTGGATAGACTGACCTCCTTCAATTATAGAAACTTAGAGAGACCATACATACGATGCTGCAAACCGAACTGAAGTACTTCAGTTCGTAAAACGTATGGATATTCTTAACAACTGGGCTCAGGATATAGGTTCGTTATCTTGTCTGAAAATCTTCCCTGGCTATGTATATGGTGATCTGGAATACAGGCTTATTAATGCTGTTCTAGTGGATCACTTGAAGGAAGGCAAGAACTTTGATGAGATAAAGCCAAAACTTCTGGAGGGAGAAACTCCACACCCAGGATGTCAAGAATGGCGCTTGGATGAACGAAGATTGTGGACACGGATTTTATTACCAGGCTGATGCCCGGATCCCTAAGGATGGTGTGGCTATCGGCGGGGAGTCTTTGACGCCGCATGTGGAGCTGACATTTACGCCTGATAGTAGAGAATCTCAATCAGTGGTATTGACCTTTGGGAAGAGTATTTCCGAAACGCTGTGCATAGTGGCATCCGATCAGGACACTTGGTTTATCAGGGGCAAGGAAGTCGAGACCATGTCTCAACTGGAGAGTGAGCGATACGATCAGGAATGTGTCCCGATTGGCAAGTCTGGAAAAGTCTCTGTGTACCGCTCTTGTAGTCTCAAGGTAGGGACTATCGCGTTTTTGTAGGGCCTTCCGCGGTGTGTATGGAGTATGAGGTATCGGATCGTCTTGCCCTGAGCATGCCTGCATGCTAAGAATGACCCTTGTTGGCTATTTTGCTACTTTTGGAGAGTAGGTTACTACAATCTGTCAATAAGCTCATAGATTCCATAGCAGTAGCACCCGCGCCACATCACTCTATCTTGCTTCTCGTTCCGGGCACTCGGATATTATTAACTTGCTTCTTTCTAATGGAGCCAACGTCAATATGAAGACTGGGGGCCTTGAGAACGCACTGAATGCCGCTATTATAGGGGAGAATGAAGCCGCAGTTCGACTGCTACTGGAAGCAAATGCGGATGTTAACTGTTATAACGGTAGTTATACAGCTATCCAACTAGCGGCCGCTAAAGGGGACATCAAAATCATGCGGATCGTGCTTAAGTACCAGCCAGACGTCAATCAGGACAAAACCAGCACAGGATCAACAGCACTTAGACTGGCTCTTTATAACGGTCACCAGGATATTGTGATGCTTCTGCTTGAAAAACAACTTGAACTGAGCATGACAGTGGAAACGGGACTTGCATTTCTTACCATGGCTGTCTTGCGAGGACACAATGCGATTGTGAAGCAACTTCTGGAAAAAGTTCTCAATAAGCTTCAAGAATCAGTGGGTCAAGACGCGGCTATACATAATAATACATTTGACGACTAGACCAAAAATGAATATGGCCAATCACTATTGTCACAAGCCCTTTTTAATGGCCATCAAGGAGTTGCCGAACTGCTTCTTGGAAATGAAGCTATTGACGTCAACTCACGAGACAATGGGGGTCGAACGCCTTTCTTCTGGGCGTCGGCCAATGGCTTTCAGTCTATCGCGCGCCTAATATTGGCTCGTGAAAGAGTTGATCCGAACTGTGAAGATATCTTTGGTAAAACAGCTCTATTTGTGGCATTGGAACATAGACAGCGGGCCATGGCTCGTTTTCTGATTCTTGAAGCAGATATCGACCCGAATAAGACTGACAAGCAGGGGCTAACAGCAATCGCAAATGCGATGATAGATGAACACCAAGAGATTATTAAAAAACTTATTCAAAACAGGACAGGACAGAATGGTGATGATGAAGAGAATGAATCTGCCCTGAGAGAGCTACACCCGTTTGCGTGGGCAAGCAAGTCGTATTTCAACGATTTACAGCGTGTTTTCCCAGCTTTCTATATCGGTTTTGAGCTCATGCCACACATGTAAGTCACCAAATCAATCTTTTTGATGATCGGGAGAATAACTTTGCAATTAGCTCAGCCAAGCATAGTAAGCATATGCCTCGTTTGCAATACACGCCACTCCGTCCGGGAGCCATGAGGATCATTATCCTGCACCCAGGATCAGGTAGTGATGAAATTTGTGTTTCTTTCTACGAACGGCCGATAATAGAAACTGAGAACCGTCCCGATGTCTGGTTTCACCCTTACCAAGCTATTTCATACGTCTGGGGAAATCCGACAAGAAACCGCCGAATTCTATGTAACTATGCGACTGGTTTTGGCTCATCGCCACCCGGTTCGCCTGTTCGTCAGATACTTCGCATTCCCCCCGAGTTCAACGCTATGTTGCTTATAACAGATAGTCTCTATGAGATGCTACAAGAGATACGCGACGAAAATGAGTATCAACCCTTGTGGATTGATCAACTGTGTATCAACCAAGACGATTATGATGAAAAGACAGTGCAGGTCAAATAAATGGACAAAATCTATTCCAACGCTTTTCGAACGCTCATATGGCTCAAGCAAACAGAAGAGGGTAGATGGACTGGTAGAAATAACGATCCAGCTGCAAGTTTTCGGGCTGCAAGACAAGCCGCCAAAGCAAGCCAATTGGTTGGAACCAGTCATAAACATGATGAGATGCTAGGTTTCCGACCATGGTTACTTCAGCCTGATGCTCCAGAGTATATGAGCAATTATGATTTTAGATCACTTACTGAGCTGATAAATATGGAATGGCTTCAGCGCGCTTGGACATTCCAAGAAGTTGTCCTGTCAAAGCGCGTCACCGTTGTCTGGGGCGGCAACGCTATGAACTGGAAAGTGTTGTATGATGCGTGCAAATATATTTCTTTAGTCGACATTAGAGTGAACGGTCCCACTGCATTTGCAGAGCACAAGGTCTTGCAAGCCGAAAAGCTTCGGAAGCAGCTTTGCAAATCAAGGTCAGGCAGCACCAATGGTGGCACACAGGAAGATGAGCTCATTGATATGGCGGCATCACTCGAACTAGAGGCCCTTCTGGTACAACAACGCTTCCGCAAAGCAACGAATCCACGGGACAAGATATTTGCATTTATGTCGGTAGCACAGTGTGCTCCTGGTGCACCAGTTCCTGAAATCAATTACAAGCTGTCGGTGGCCGATGTCTACATAGCCGCAACACAATATTTCCTCGGGAAGCCACCATACGGATCTCTTGCATTTCTGAGCTAAATACAGTTCAAAAATAAGTCGTATGATCTTCCATCCTGGGTACCCGACTGGAACAAAGGTTGGATCAAGCCGATTTTGACTGATGCTACTGGCGCAGACTTTCAAGCATCCAAAGGCTCACATCCATTGGCAACTATTGAGGAAGTAGATGGCAGTGCAACGCTTCAGGTAAGGGGTATCCGAGTCTTAGAGGTTAAGGATACATCAGATTTGGAGCTTGAGTTCGATGCCGAAGCAAAAATCATCAATCAATTTTCAGGCTGCTATCCGACCACGGATCAGTCATTGTTTGACTTATATCAAAGAGCTGTCGAACCGGAGAATAATGGAAAATTCTCAATAGACTCGCCCCACAGAATTTGCAGTTTTTGGGATTGTAAGAGAGGCTTCTCCGCACCTATGATTTCTCACACTACGAAACAGCAAATTAGTCCGAATGATTTGAAGGGGCAGGTTTCTAAAAGGTTTCTTTTCAGATCTATTAGCCCTTTGCTATATAATGGAACTGCTAATGGTCGCCGTTTTTGCATTGCCAATGAGGGCTTTATGGGCTTAGTACCCCCTGCTACACAGTCAGGAGATGAGGTGGCTGTTTTCTTTGGAGCAGATGTTCCTTTTGTTATTCGAAAATGCGTTGAATACTATTCATTCATCGGGGACTGCTACATCCTGGGGATCATGCACGGAGAAGTCATGGATGGGTTGGATGATAATGATGTGGAGGATATCCGACTGGTATAATTCTAGCTGAATACACAAAGTTTGCTTTCAAATACTTCACATGTCCTAGTCTGATCAATTTAAAGAAGAACATCATACCAGATTCAGAAGTCCGTATTTTATTGCAGTATAGTGTACGTAGATGAAAATCAGAAGCATCGTTTCTATTACATACTATGCCAATGTTGCTACCCATATTGTTTCCCATCCCTTATCAACAATACTAGCATCAGCCATGTATATCCCCACAGCATTTGTCTGTTTTCACTTAAAGCAGAAGCCGCAGTCAAGTGTCCTCTACAGATCGTCCACGATAGGCCCTTCCCCTTGGTAGCCAGATTTTTTATGGAAGCTGTCATGAGTATGAATCTCAGCCCAATACTGAAGCTTTGTTTGATCAGTTTCCCCAAAGATTGCGTCAATCATACCCTCGTAGATGGGCACCAGAGACTCTACCTCCAGCTTGTTCTGGCAGTTTGCGCAAGCCGCAATGTTTCGACGACTCAGCACAGCCTCGTGTCCAATCTCGACTTTGTCCTCTTCATTGGTGCCGACAAAAGTGCGGATAACAAAGGAGCCCGAGTAGTTCGCACGATTGATATTGTGTGCACGTTTGAACCCGACGATTTGGCGCTGGATACCAGGCAGTTCGTTAATAGGTGTAGCAATGCGAGGGTCCAGGGATCCGGCTCCGTAGGTGTATCCGAGCTTAGTGATGTCGGTGACCTCGTTGGATGTGTAGTAGGTCTGATCGGGCTTGCGGAATGGATACAGCGATGTGTTCATGTCCAGCTTAGTTCCAGGTGGGAGATATGGTACGCCATCTTGTTCAGGGACGATGGTGCCGGGGTAGTCCTTGATGACGTCCAAGCTACCCGTAACAGTCTTCTCGTGAAGTTCTTGCCACTTCCAGAACACATAGTCGATAAAGCAATGGTGAAAGTAGAAGATCGGGTCGAAAGCAGCAGTTTCATTATCTCCCATGTCACCATTGGCCCCGAGAATCGGGTCAGCGTTGTACTCGCCTTTCTGGTAGAACCCACCGACAGCAAGATGCATAGCATTGTGGGGGGACTCGAGAGCGACGACATAGTGTTTATCGCGACCCTTTGTCCACTCGGCTTGAGAGGTGATGTTGGAAAAGACAGTGTAATTGGGGGCTTCGAGGCATAGCTGGAAGCGACGGAGAACAGAGTATGTGTCGGGAATAGTAGCTCCATCGCCCTGGTCGGGGATCTTAACTTTTCCAGTCAGCCAAGCACTCACGTTCTTGTTCAAGATGCTGATGTTTTCAGCCGCGTCCGCATAAATCGTGTTATGCTTTTCCGTCTGCTGTTTATCGGCATCGTTGCCAACAAGTCCGGATTGCGGGTAGCGGACTGTAGTGTATCCAGAGTGTTTAGTATAACGGCTATTGGCGTTTTTGACGTTATGCACGAGTGCTTCTTGCAGAGTATACGAGTACAGTGGGTTAGGCTCGCCACCAACAAGAGGGAACGTGGGCGATGTGAGAATGGCAGGAATGGGATTCTCAGGATCCGCCGTCTCATCCCAGAACGGAAGCGTGACATCCTCGCATCCCTCGATAGATCTAAGAGCATTCTCGAGGCGCAAAATGTATGCGCGATGCCAAGTTGGGAACAGGACATTGCCATGATTGCAATAGCCACCCCACCAGGAGGGATCCGTGACTCCTGGGCCACGGAAGGGCTCGCCATGGAAACCGGCGATGTTGAAGAAAGAGTCAGGATGGTAGGGAGGCAAGGCCTTGATTCCCCGCCACGCCTTTACAAGATTCTCGAGCTCGGAGCCGTTACCCAAGTCATAGTTGGCTTGGAGTTGTTGGATTGAGCGGCGTACACGAAGCTGAGCCATTGTTGAAGAAGTTAATGCAGTTGTGGTTGTGTTTGCGGTTGTTGTTGTAGTTGTGGAATGTTTTGATATGGGAAGTGTCTTGCACTGGATTTTGTCAAGGAGACCGACCGACTTTAATACTCGAGAGGTCCGTCAGTACGTGATATCTAAAGTGAGGATATTACCGATACGGAGTAGAAGGTCCGGTAAGCCATTCCAAATGATTCTGGCTAACTGGTCATGGAAACATGTTCCACAACACAACATCCTATTGTGTTGGTCGCATGGATGGTGAATGATAGATCAAAGCCCCTTGGGTCATCTTTCCGATATGGAGAATATGCCCGAATGGGTAATAGTATAACATATCTCGCGAAGCCTTCCTATATTGCCTTTGAACTCGGCGGTTAAGAATACAACGAGTAATCGGCTGGGTGACCATGTTAGGTGATATTTTGCTAAAAAGGGAGGTATTTTGGGACACACGCTTCAATAGCTGAGTGGGTCGCGATGCGGCTGATGGGCTGGCTACCAACACATATGATGGATGCGGGTCCAATCAGTCAATGACAGATGCCTAAACCTAAACTGCAACTTATATAATTCTAAGCGAGTATACTTATTTTCTATATATATATTAATATTGGCATTGTGGCGACCTGTATTTCAGGCTAAAGTCCTACCAAATACCAACGCTCCAGAGCATTCCACACCGAAACACAGCCGCACGAGGAAGTATCCCACCTTGACAGCTTAATGGTCAAATACATATCCATTCTAATGATCCTTCAGATCCTGTAAGATGTATTTATAATGGAGTCTATTTGAAAAGTCCTTATCACGTATTGATGAAGGATCAATGCCATTACGGATATACAGCCTGTCAAGGGGCCAATTGTCTGGAGTTTAGTCACAAGGGAGTGAATAAGCGCACAATCTGTAGCTATCGCATAGCGGCCTCCTAGTTAGGTTTCAATTCTTGTCCTTCCTCTTACTTGTTATGTTCGTGCCGTCTAAGAGATTTCTTCCTCGATGCCGGAACAGCCCTCAGTGCCATATGTTTGAAGTGACTTCACAAAACAGCGCCGAGATCACCCACCCAATCACGCTACCGGTCACTCTCCGTACACTGGCCCTTGATATAGCTGACAAACCCTCCGATGGAATCCAGCCTCTCGGGTAAGGTGATCATTAGCTGGTGCTGGGTAGAGGAACCAAGTATAACCCCATTCTCCACGTGTTATCTCTTTATGCAGCGAAAGGGACCACCCGAGGACAAATCATCCTGTATCCCCAGTATTCAGAATGTTATAATATATTGTATCCGCTGGTCCTATTCTTGACACATGCCATGTATCATGTGTCTTGAAGGGAAAAAATCTCATCATCCAAGTTCATGACTTAACGGTGTTGTGCATTATGGTAATCCCTGTGGTAGAAATTCAGCTACTGATACTTGCATTGTGATTGGGCGATAAATTATATTGGAATGTAATATATTGATCCATATGCAGACGGGCTGCGACTGCAGTCAACAACTAGGTACGCAGGTGGAAGCCTGCCCCCCTGTATTCACGGACATGGCCGGCTCTAAAGCGACCAGGGTTTCTGAAAAACTCTACATTAATAGACTTGTCGTTAACTTCCTCGCCATTCTAGACTTCAGGTTTTCCAATAATCTTCAACATATTCTAATTTCATAGCAGGAAGGCCCTGCCAACTTACGCGGCCTCATTAGCTAAATCAACACACTTCACTTCAGTTTTACCATGGATACTTGCATAGAATAGAGCAAGCGAGCAGTAATTCTGTTACAAGGCATTTTCGAACCACTTTATAGTAATTCGAGCGATGAAAGATGCCTAACTTAATCACCCCCTCCCTATATGGTTGAAAACGGTGATGGTAGCTGCAATATGCGAAGCAATCCGCCTACTGTAACTAAAGCCTATAATGATACCTGTAGCTAGAAATACAAACACTCATGGGTATACATATTTCATACCAGCCAAGAGTGGCGAATACCCAAGGTAACCCATATATATACCGCAAGGTTCAGAGACCATCGCGATCCTCCGCATATCTATGCATTAGCGTTACCTCGCTTGCATTGTGCGTCTTGGTAGGACAGAATGAACCAAACATGAACGAAATGAGGAACATATCACGTAATAACCAACCCCCGTCCACCGAATCATTTTCCCCCAGTGACCGGAAATGATACCGGAGGTGTGTCTCACTCCGGCACCGAAGCGGGGGAAATACAGACCACCAACTTTCAGTGGAGAGGGATCCAGTTGACGTCTCGGCTGCTTCTTTTAATGCCGAGGCGCTGCTCATGATGGACTGACATAGAGTAGATGATAAAGAAATAATCTTGTTTTCGATGCAAAATCAGAGTTTCCGTCTTATTACGAGGCAAGAATACAAACTTGTAAGATAGCAGTAGGGAATGTATGGATATCAGAATACAAGGCAAGCCTTTGCCGCCGATCATTCGTTGCAAGACAGTTTCTTGTAATGGCGGTGTGTGTCCTTACCATAAAGCCGAGAGTCTATTGCCAACGATGACTCATTCTTTATATAGTTGTCCAATTGTAAACCGTGAGCCTAGAGCGGTTATGCATTCCAGCTACCCACCAAGGTCTCAACTTTCCCCTTTTTGAAAAAAGATGCAGAAACTGGCCTGAAAAATACTGTGTTGAAACAGGTTTTATTACATGATCGTCAACAGTATCATAATAAATGCAACCTTGAATTACTAAATATTGGTGACAATACATGTCATTGGACGGAGTAGATACCCCCCACCCTCGCCATCATCATCATCATCATCATCTGACTTGATGATATTTCAACCGACGCTCCCGCTCTTCATCTATATAAGGACACCTCCCCCCACCCCCTCTGGCGTCAGTTCCTTCAAATCAGTTCTTTTTTACATCACCCTTCAATCCTCTTCGGCAAAAACCCATCAATCCAATTCATATATAATGGGTATCTCTCCAGACGATCTGCGGAAGCTCAGCCTTCAAGAGACTAAGCTGGTTGGAGAGTTCAAGAATAGCGCGACCAACACGTGGTCACCGTTCGAGATCGACCTGAATCAAGTTCTCGGTAATGATAATGGGAAATTTAAACTCAAATCTGAAAATTTCTATGACAGTGTCGACAGGCAATCGTTGAGACTTGATCAGAATCAGATGCTCTTCATTGCTCGCCTGCACGACAATGCTAGTCGAATATGCGATGAAGATACTTTGGACCTGACCGCTGTGATGGAAATTCTGGGCCCAGCCTTGATATGGTCGTATGTTATTTGACAACTTGTCAATACCCAGCCTGTACTATGCTAACGTGCAACAGTGCTACAGGTGATCAAATCGCCTGATGCGGCACAAGGCACATTCTATAATAGGGAGATTGTAGAGGATCAGTAAAAGATCAGCATGAGAGTGTGTCAATAAACAAGATTGTCCGTTTTTCAATGTATAAGTCAGCATTTGTGACAATCACAACGAAATCATCCCTTACAAATTCTTGTTCGCCGTGATCCTACACACCCGTTACCTATGTCTTGCTGAATGAGTCTCAAAGTCATAAGCTTTACATGCCATAATACTGGATCGTGGGTCCCAATATGACTCGATCCTGAGCGAATAACACACCATCAAATATAAAAATAAATAATCCAAATCAATAAGACATGTATAACTTTGTGGGCAATGAAACAAGTATCATTATATGACAAAAGTCTGGCTCTGGGAGCAAAATTCTTACTGCCGATATCGTGGTTGTATTGCAATTAGTACGCTTAAATTTTGGCATCACTTCCTATTGTTTAAAAAGATTGTCAAATATCGGTAATTGTTCCATCCCGCCCAAATGTATTCAAACAATTAATATGAACAGTTCTTGCTCGCGCGTCTATGTTGCGTCTAACATACAAATTGTTTCTTGGTACGCTAAATAATCCTATTCCTGTCGCTGATAATATTTGCCTCTTAAACAGCATATAAAAATACATCCATTCATCTCAGATTAGTGATGATCAGGCGGCTAAGTAAAAATGAAAATAAGAAGGTATCGTAGAGAGCATCATGATTCATAGTTTGGAACGCACGGCCTCGAGGCGGTATTTCACATCTTTGAGGGCCTTATTTGTGGGCTTCCAGTCGTCAAATTGCTGAAGTAGTTCCTCAGTCTCGGTGCTTAGCTGCGTCTTAACGAAATTCTCTTCCAGCAACCCGCGCATGATCCATGGCAAGACATAGGGATTTGATGAAGCTAGAGAGACAGCGTCACGTTTTGGGATATCACAAGGTGTAGGTTGTGTAGTGTTGGAGGTTTCAAGGGCGTGCATAATAGTAAGATCGTACACTGCATCATCGTAATACAGGCGGGAGTGGCCCTCTCCAGAGTAGAGTGACCCAGCAAGAGCCACAGAGAGCTCGCGGATGAGGCCATGGTCTGAGACACCAAGATTGCGAAGCTTCAGTGCGAACCCTACTAGGTGAGCGATAAAATCGGGTGCGTGAATGCGGCCGTCAATGAATACGGCGCGATATATGTAAGGATGGTTTGCAGGTGAGTATACAGCAGACTGGGACAACGTTAGCGGAGACAACTTGTACTCTAAATCAAATCTCTTACCTCCATAGGCACGAGCTGGTCGTCGATGCTGCCTATGAATGTTATACGAGCCCCGTAATCCAGAACTCGCTTGAGACACAGCTCGAAACGTCTCGAGTTATTGCTCTGGGGATTACCAAACTCCCACAACTCGGCAGCTGAGCCCATCAAGATGCTCGATTTGTAGTCTGGGAAAGGTCCTAGCGCCACCCCAGCCATTGCACAGACACCAATCCTGGCATGAGTGACGATTCCAAGGTCAATAAGCTTCTGTAGAAGCATAATGCCAACTGGCACACCCTGAGAGTGGCAGGCCATGATGATCAAGTCAGCCTGACGGAGTTGCTCAACCCAATTAAGCATGAGCTTCCACAGGTTATCAACCCTTTCGTTAATTCTGCCTTCCCCTTCGAGCGCTACCTTCTCAATCTCGCAGTTCGATGACCCATGAGTATCAACCCATCTCCGGATAGCGTCGGCAGCCAGGTTGGCAAATCTCAAGGATGTGCCTGTAGGCTGGCCAATCATCGGGCGCAGATAAGTAGCTGGGAAAAGTCCATGAACACCAATTGCAATAGCTTTGCGAATTTTCGGAGCATCCTTAATGCGGAATACATGATTCGGCGGAGATTGTGAAGAGCGCAGAACGAGATTAGTTATTTGCTTCAGAATGGAAGGATTGTCTTTCATCTGGTATGTGCTCGAAAATGAAGGGAGCAAAAGATTTGGCTTTTGCTTTGCTGATGCTTCAGATGCGACTGCAGGTTTCTTCGTGGAATCTGTTCTGGTTGGTGTTGAATCCTGTTCAGCTACTTGGGGGGCAGCAGCTGGACTTTGATCGGTCGTGATTGGTTTCATACTATCTGAGGAAGAAGGCCGTGATGAATCAATATCCACGGACAGGGGGCGGTGCCTCTTGCTTCTCCGCCACATCGACCTTGGTGGCTGAATCTCTTTAACCTCTGCATCGCTCTTATTGTCCTTTGCCGGACTGCCAGAAACATCGCCCTCAGCAATAGGTGCCGGCTGGATCTCCGAACCTTCCCCAATAACAGCGATTTCTCCAGATTCCGTCTCATTCGCTTTACCCTTGGTCTTTGTAGTATCCTTAGACCAAAATGCCCAAGTAGACCCAGCCTTCGGTGGGGGAGAGGCCTTATCAGGGATTTCGGAAACGATTGTATCCTTTACAGTTACATCCTCGGGTTTTTTGTCGACTTTTGTGTCGGTTTTGGCATCTTTCGCTGGAGGTGACTGTTTAGTGGGCTTCGATGTTTTAGAAGTATCCGGCTCCTTGGTTGTTTGTTGATTTATGGCACTCGGTTCCTTGGCGGGGGTTGATTCCGTTACAGTATCCTGTACTTCGGCGGGAGGTTGTTCTTCGGCAACATGATTTTCCTCAACAGGGGCTGGCTTTGATCTAAATCCGGGGACAGATGGAAGGTAGCTGAACCACCCTGCAGGTTGCGGAGGGTCTGGCGCCAAGCTATCCAAAGGTGGCTCGGTAGAAACGTTTTGTTGGGATGGAACCGATTCGTTTTCCTCTACCTTCTTTGCTTCTTCCTGCCTTACTTCCCCCTGTTTCACATCTTCCTGGTTTGGCGATTCAGCTACCGGTTCGGAAATAGGATCCGGTATCGGGGCATCCGGGGGAACAGTCGGTGTAGATTTGGACCACCACGATAACCATCCAGATGAAGCGGGATGTTGCCCGGTCGTTTGTTCTGTGGATGATTCCGTGTTGATATTTTCGTCGGCTTTGTTTGATTCTGGTGGAGGTTGTGATTCTGGGTTGGTTTGTGTTTGTGTGATTGATGTAGATTCTGTGGGTGTCTGTGTAGTCTCGCCCTGAGAGGTTTTGTCCTCATCCATCTTCTTGTCCATAGTTATACCAAGTCCATTCAGACTGGATTCGGCTACTCTAGGTGGTGCGGAAGAGTTGCGGGTCATGCTTCGAACGCTTGCAGTATCATCGTTTTTACTGGGTGGTTCAAATCGACTGAGGTCGGGCGATCCCTTGGGTTTTATGGTGGCAACTGATATATTCTCTCGGGCAATAGAGGTCGACGGAGAGGCTTTTGGTGTTCGGGGCCAAGATCCGTACCAGCTTTGGGTCTTATGAACCTATAGCGGTGTATCAGCATAAATGTGCAAATCAGAGTGTCTGTATCGTAAAATCCCCACAAGCTTCTTCTTATGCGGCAGTGTCGGCGTCCTGCTTTCACCATTCGCTGGCTTCGGTTGTGGTGTCTTATGATCACTGGTTGCCTGATCCGAGGCTGTTGACGCTCGTGATAATGACGTCTCTGGCGATAAAGCT
Organism: Cladobotryum protrusum; assembly: GCA_004303015.1. Classification (NCBI taxonomy): domain Eukaryota; kingdom Fungi; phylum Ascomycota; class Sordariomycetes; order Hypocreales; family Hypocreaceae; genus Cladobotryum; species Cladobotryum protrusum. Next base: position 1,358,861 of record RZGP01000001.1, read on the forward strand.
GTAGTTGGCAAGCTATGAGAGCTGGCCGCGGCAGGATTGGGACGGTGCCTCTTTCGGGGAAGCATTTTTCGGAGATCAGTTTTGATCAAACTGATCCATGGGAGTCGAAGTGAGGTTGAAGGTGGCCGAAAGAATTAGGCCGCGCCGATGACAGGTTGTTTGACGATTAAAAGGGCGAAAGAGATTCTGCCTTTGATAATGATGACGGTGCCTGGCGACGCCACCACGCGCCTCCAAATCACACCCCTCTCTAGGCCTGTGACCACTGCGGTGACCACTGAAAGGCTGGGGTGACCACTAGAACTATCCCTGGAACGCATCACTACGGCACTGCCCCAACATGATGCAGCTGTTGAGTGAGCGGGTCCGGGGTCCGGAACAACTATCGGATCCACACCGCCCGCCTTATCGTAATTTTCTTATCGGTCGTCCCGCATGGCATTGGAAAAAAAATTCGAGGCCATCCCTAGCTTCGCATCGCAGGTCGCATTTGCAGAGGTTGAGTCTCGAACACCACGTCGCTTATGTACAACATTGCGACCGAATAATCAACCATGGGCAACCTCAAGCGTAAGGATGCCCCCGGTGGCAATCCTCCTGCAAAACTAGCAAAGAATTCCAAAGAAGCCCGTCCGTCAAAAGAAGCTTCAGGCAAGGATGCGAAAGCTACTAGCAAAACGAACCGCAAACCAGTTGGCGCCACCGAAGAGCGCGCAAAGGCCCCAATCGTCTCTCTTCTGAAGGATGAAGAGCCAATTTTCCCCCGTGGAGGAGGCAGCGTCCTTACACCTCTGGAACAGAAGCAGATTCAGATGGAAGCAAAGGCCGACGCCATGCGTGAGGAAGAGTTCAATGTTGGTGGCAAGACAGAAAAGAAGAAGAAGAGGAAGTCTGCGATAAAGAATGACAAGAAAGCGGATAAGAAGAGTGAGGAAGAGGATTCAATTAAAGTAGAGAGTCTGAATTTTAAGGTAACTTGCTCCTCGGCAGTGTGGATTATGCTCTATACTGACAATTACAGAAACTGGTCAAGGGCTCGCTTGCTCTCGGACGCATCACCCGAATTAACAACCTCCACATCGAAGTGGCATTACCGAACAATCTTACCGGACATGTCTCGATTGTTGCAATTTCAGAGCAGTTAACAAGCAGACTTGAAGAAGATGCTGCAGCCGAGAAGGATGATGACGACGAGGAATCATCTGACGAGAATGATGTCGACCTAAAGACAATGTTCAAAGTAGGGCAATACCTGCGGACCTATGTTGTTTCTACATTGGATGGCACCGCTGCCGGAAAGGGAAGACGGAAGATTGAGCTCTCCTTGCGACCCAACGAAGCGAATTCCGGATTGGAAAAGGACGATGTTGTCTCCAACAGCACAGTCATGGCCTCTGTTGTCAGTGTCGAAGACCGTGGGTGTGTCATGGACCTAGGAATCCCCAAGCTACGTGCTTTCCTGTCTAATGATGAAGTTGATACTCTTGATCAGGAGCGTCTTCAACCTGGCGCCGTCTTTTTGTGCCAGGTAACTGGAAAAAGTGCAAATGTCGCACAGCTTTCGTTGAAGCAAGCAAAGCTCGGAAATGCCAAGGCTATTCCTGCAGATGCTAGTACTATCAACACATTTCTTCCTGGTACCCTCGTTAGCGTATTGGTATCAAACGTTGATCGGAGGGGTCTGGCTGGCAAGATTTTGGGACATCTCGATGCCACTGCTGATGTTGTTCACTCTGGTGTCGGACCGGATGGAATCAATCTTGACACAACCTACAAGGTCGGTAGCAAAATCAAGGCAAGAGTCATTTGCAATTTCCCAACTGTGGGAGAACCCAAGCTGGGCATTTCACTGCTCCCTCACATTCTGTCTCTCGGTTCCAAGTATCGAGAAGAGTCGGGTACGAAGCGCCTACCAACAGAAGTTCTCCCTATTTCCTCCATAGTCGAGAAATGCACCGTCCGCCACGTTGAGTCCGAAATTGGTCTTTTTGTTGACACTGGTGTTCCCGGCTTAAGCGGGTTCGTGCACATCTCTCGAGTCAAAGACGGCAAGGTTGATGCGCTATACGAATCTAGTGGACCATTCAAAGTGGGATCTGAGCACAAGGGCCGTATCGTTGGTTATAGCGACATGGATGGTGTGTTTTACATTTCTTTCCAAAAAACTGTTATTGAGCAGCCATACATTCGACTGGAAGATGTCCCAATCGGCGGTGTTGTCAACGGTGATATCGAGAAGCTGGTAGTCAGCGAAACTGGTGTATCCGGATTGATTGTGAAACTGGCTGATGGAATTTCTGGCTTTGTCACCGAGCGTCATCTGTCAGATGTTCGCCTCCAACATCCCGAGAAGAAGTTCAGGGAAGGTATGAAGGTCAAGGCTCGAGTGCTGTCTGTGAATCTTGGTAAAAAGCAGATGCGTCTCACTATGAAGAAGACTCTGGTTAACTCGGAAGCCCCCGTCATTAAATCATATGATGAAGCTAGTGTGGGCCTGCAAGTTCCTGGAACCATTGTCAAGTTGCAGCCTAATGGTGCCCATATCCAGTTCTATGGCCCCCTAAGAGGATTCCTTCCAATCTCTGAGATGAGCGAGGCATTCATCCGTGATCCATCAGAGCACTTCCGTCTCGGGCAAGTAGTCAGCGTCCACATCTTGGATGTTGACCCAGAAGCCAGACGATTAGTTGTATCCTGCAAGGACCCTGGTGCCTTTGGGCTAGAGAAGCAAACTGCCCTCAAGAGCCTACAGCTTGGTGACATTGTGTCTGCCAAGGTCACACAGAAATCGGAAGATCAAGTGTTCGTGGAGCTGGAGGGCAGCCAGCTGAAGGCAATTCTTCCAGTAGGTCACCTAACTGACAAATCTGCGTCCAAAAATCAGTACGCATGGAAGCGGATTTCTGCGGGACAGACACTATCCAATCTCGTAGTTATCGACAAGAATGAAAAACGACGAGCCATCATCCTCTCACAAAAGAATAGTTTGGTCAAGGCTTCGCAAGACAAGACGCTCCTCAAGAGCTTCGAGGACGCCAAGGTGGGGGCCATCGTTCCGGGTTTCGTGAGAAACATCACACCTACAGCAGTCTTTATTCAGTTTGCCGGAAATCTGAACGCACTCTTGCCAAAGTCTCGACTGCCAGCCGATGCTCAATCTCAGCCTGACTTTGGCATGCACAAGTACGAGTCAATTGAAGTTAAGATTACGTCCGTCATCCAAGACTTGCGACGTCTCTTGGCCGCCCCTACTTCCTTTGACGAAACTGAGATTGTTGTGAAGAAGAACAAATCCGAGAAGCCATCAGCCCCAGCTGACGATCTTTCTCTGGGAAGCGTTACCAAGGCAAAAATCACATCTATCAAAGATACTCAGTTAAATGTGCAAATTGTGGGTAGCGAAACTCAAGGAAGAATTGATGTTTCTCAGATTTTCGAAAACTGGGATGAGATTGCCGATGCCAAGGATCCTCTTGCAAAATTCCACAAGAAACAGATTCTCCGTGTCAAGGTTATGGGGGTTCATGACGCCAAGGACCATAAATTCCTGCCTCTTTCTCATAGATCAGCTCACTCCGTTCTGGAGCTGACTGCCAAGCCAAGCGATTTCACTGTGGACACACCCGAGACCCTTTCCTTAGACGCACTCAAGGTCGGCGACACTCACATTGCCTATGTCAACAACGTTAGCCCTCAATTCCTCTGGGTCAACCTGTCACCCAACGTGCGTGGTCGAATTTCCGCTATGGAGGCCTCGGACGACTTGTCCCAACTCAACGACCTTGAAGCCAACTTCCCTGTTGGATCTGCTTTGAAGGTTAGAGTTACCGCTGTTGATGCCGACAACAATCGTCTCGACCTCTCCGCCAGATCGTCCAATGCTTCTGAAACAATCACATGGAGCTCAATCAAGCAAAACATGGTTCTTCCTGGCAAGGTCACAAAAGTCAATGAGCGACAGGTTCTTGTAAAGCTCAGCGAAATCGTATCTGGTCCGGTGCATCTGCCAGATATCGTAGACAATTATGACGATGTCGACACCACCAAGTATAAGAAGAATGAGATTGTTCGTGTGTCCATCGTTGAGCTCGACGCCAGTAACAAAAGACTGCGACTTTCCATGCGACCATCCAGAATCATGAGTTCTACGCTTCAGGTAGTTGACAAGGAAATCACCAAGTCATCCCAGCTTTCTGCCGGCGACGTCGTGCGTGGATTTGTGAAGAATGTCTCTGACAAGGGTCTCTTCGTCTTGCTGGGTGGTCAGATCACCGCCTTTGTCAAGATTTCCAACCTCTCTGACAGGTTCTTGAAAGAATGGAAGGATCAGTTTCAGATTGATCAGCTCGTCAAGGGACGCATCCTCTCCGTCGATGCTGCGACAGGTCAGATCGAGCTCAGTTTGAAGGCTTCCGTTGTTGATGACAATTACAAGCCACCCGTCACATTCAATGATATCAAAGAAGGCCAGATTGTCACCGGCAAGGTTCGAAAAGTAGAAGAATTTGGTGCTTTTATTGTGGTTGATAATTCAGCAAATGTGAGTGGCTTGTGCCATCGTAGCCAGATGGCTGAGAACCCCGTTCAAGACGCCACCAAGCTATACAAGGAAGGTGATAAGGTGAAAGCCAAGGTCTTGGAAATTGATGCTACAAAGAAGAGAATTAGCTTTGGCTTGAAGCCTTCCTTCTTTGATGAGGATACAGATATGGATTCCGATTCCGAAGCAGGCGCTGCGCTTGTAGATGATGAGGCAGATGAAGATGACGAGGAGATGGATGATGACGACAATGAGAATTCCGAAATCAGAATCGTCAGCATAGACAATACGGATGATTCTGAAGAGGAAGAGGATGAGAATGAGGACGACGAAGATGACGAGGACAACGAGGATGAGGATAGTGAAGAGGATGTTGATATGGAGGGCTCTACCAAAAAGTTCAGTGGCCTTGGTTTGGGCAAAAAGTCGGCGTGGTCAGCGGATCCTTTTGGTGAATCAGGGGATGAGTCAGAAACAGAGCCCAAAGCCCAGGAGAGTGATAAGAAGAAGAAGCGAAAGAAGGCTGAAGCACAGGTCGACCGGACGGCCGAGTTGGATGCCCACGGTCCACAAACAGCAAGCGATTACGAAAGACTTCTTCTCGGTCAACCGGATTCTTCAGAGCTCTGGATCGCATACATGGCATTCCAGATGCAGGTTAGCGAGCTACCAAAGGCACGAGAAGTTGCTGAGAGAGCAACCAAGAGCATTAATATCAAGGAGGAGACTGAAAAGTTGAATGTCTGGGTGGCATATCTCAACCTGGAGGTTGCTTATGGCAACAAACAGACTATTGAGGATGTATTCAAGCGAGCGTGCCAATACAACGACGAGCAAGAGGTTTATGAAAGGCTGGCCAGCATCTACATTCAGTCTGAGAAGCACAAGGTACGATATTCCCAGTTACCGCAAATGACACTGATTACTAATATTCTTTACAGAAAGCCGAAGAACTGTTTGAAGCCATGCTGAAGAAATTTGGTGCCAAGGCACCCAACGTATGGACAAACTACGCACACTTCTTGCACGTTACCATGAATGAGCCAGCCAAGGCGCGGGCTCTTCTTCCTCGTGCGACACAACAACTGGATAGTCACAATGGCCAGACCATTGTCAGCCGTTTCGCTGCGCTCGAGTTCCGATCACCAAACGGTGAGCCTGAGCGAGGACGAACCATGTTTGAGGGTTTGCTTGCCGCCTGGCCCAAGAAGGGAGATTTGTGGAATCAGCTGCTTGATCTTGAGATTGGCATCGCCGGTTCGGAAACCAACCCGACAGCAGTCAGAGATGTATTTGAGAGGAGAACAAGAGTAAAAACACTCAAGCCTCAGCAAGCAGAGAAGTGGTTCAGAAGATGGGCGGCTTGGGAGGAGAAGCTAGACCCCAAGGGCAAGGATAAGGTGATGGCCAAGGCGCAGGATTGGGCGGCGGCATTTAAAGCCAAGAAGGAAGCGAATGCTGCTTCAAGGGATGATGAAATGGAGGAGTAGATGATGTAAAAATAGGTGTTTTAAAAACGGTGAACCTATCTATGGGTTTGGAGTTATAGTTGATATTAGTAAAAATGCACATGGGAAAACTTTTCCCTAGTTAAAGTAAGTCTGCATGAATGAGAGATGGGTCGATGCAATGCAGATTGTCTAGATGTTGATCCGCTCCGACTCAGTGCTAATATCATGTTCCGGGCTGGTTTATGCCGAGTTTCGTCAATGGCGACTCAGCTCCTATTCAGGTTTGTTGGCAGCGGAATGTCAGATGCGCCCTCCGTACAGACCTCCTTTAGATAATGCCTAGCATAGTGGAGAGGCCCAGTCATTCGGACTTGGCCCCCCGAGCCGATTATCGGGAGGAATCAAAGGATTTAATATTAGTGGGTAGGTAGGCAAGTAGTTGATAAGTTTATATAGTTTCCATCTTCAGCCATATTTTGCTTTGGTTGTTTTCACATCACCATCGGAAGTTTTACCTTCAAGAGGGGTTGCATTCTTGGGTTTCATTGCAGTACAGACATGTCGACCACAGCCGTAGAGCTAACCGAGGTGCCGGTCACCACCATCCGGACCGTCGGCCATGGTCCCTCATCAACAGCCCGCCGCCGCATCCCCGCCTCGGAGGAAGAAGTTCTTGCTTTGTCCCGTGAAGCGGATCTCGCTGCCCCGGATGGCGGCTACGGATGGGTAATTGTTGCCAGCGGGACGGCCATTCTATGGTGGTCCGTCGGCACAACATACGCATGGGGAGTGATGCAAGAGGCGCTGGTCGACAGAGGACTCTCCGGACCTGCAACTTTGTCGTTTGTGGGATCACTGGGAGCAGCGCTGGTGAGCGTGTTTGCCATTCTGAACTCGTGGTTGGTGAAGAAGGTTGGCGTCAGGGCGACGGGGATGATTGGCATGGGACTTATGGGTGGGAGTGAGATATTGAGCAGCTTCGCCGTGGGAAATGTCGGAGCGCTGTTTTTCACGGGTGGGTTCTTGTTTGGCTTGGGGGCGAGGTGAGTGGAAGAATCAGTTGGCCAAGTTTTTGAGTATGATGCTAATTGAGACTGCAGTCTTTGTTTTGTTGTAAGTCATCTGGGTGGTGAATCATAACAGGTCTGCTGACAACAAATAGGTCGTCACAACGGTCCCGTCACAGTATTTCAGCATAAAGAGAGGACTTGCGAATGGACTCATTTTTGCGGGGAGTGGTTTCGGCGGAGCGACGATTAGTTTTGGACTAGATGCCTTGATTCAGAAACTCGGTCCTGCGTGGGCATATCGCATCTTGGGGCTCACGACGGTGGCTACGGGTCTACCGGCGGCGTTTTTCATGAAGGAGAGGACCAAAGTTCAGACGCCTGCTGTTATTGAGTGGTATGTCTTTATGAATTCAATGCGATGGTTCACGATGCTAATTCATTTCTTTTTGTGCAGGCGATTGTTCAAGTCATTGACCTTTGTGCTGCTGTTCATTGCTTCAGCGCTGGGCACGTTTCCCCTCTTCGTCCCACCCTTCTTCCTGCCGCTTTACACCAAGGCCCTGGGGTTATCATCAGCTACAGGGGCAGGCTTGGTTGCGGGCTTCAGCCTTTCATCAGCCGTGGGCAGAATCTTCTCAGGCGCTGCGTGCGACAAGTTTGGCCCGGTCAATGTTCTCTTCATATCCCTGGTCCTGACGGCCGTTAGCATGCTCGCCATTTGGCCGGCGTCGGAAAGTCTCGGGCCATTGATTGTCTTTGTGCTGATCAACGGGGCGTCGAATGGCGGGTTCTTCTCGACGATGCCTACGGTTGTGAGTAACATTTTTGGGAGCGCGAGAGTCTCTGTCGTGATGAGCATGGTGATTACAGGCTGGGTTGGGGGTTATCTGATGGTAAGTTGTTTTTTATTTTATCTTCTTGATTATGCCATCTGATTATTACCCTTTAAATGAGCCAAGACCTCATTCGGCAGTTGATTATCGTTCTTATTTCAGATCACGCATGCTGATGAGGAATCCTGGAACAGGGCTCCCCCATTGCAGGGTATCTCTTGGAGGCGTTTGGCGGGGCAGAGGGCGGATTGAAGGCATATCGACCCGCCATGTGGTATGCAGGTTCACTGGCACTTGGCTCGGCATGTCTGGTACTGGCTGCCCGATTGCGGGTGAACAAATCATTGTTTGCCAAGGTGTAGAAGTCGCCGAGCCATGAGTCTTGCTCCATGTTGGTATGCTTGACCTTGACCTTGACCTTGGGCGAGGACAAATCCATGGATGGCTACATGATGCAACGGCTGGCTGTCTCACTGATAAGGACCTGGGGATTTAAAGAAGGGTCCTCGTTATCTAGGGCTGAAAAAAAAGGGCTGGAACCTTGTTTGAATAAACGCAATCAATTAAATTAAAAAGCATCATATAATCTGAGAAAACATGCGCCGAAATATCGAATTGAAGCTGTCGCCATCTCTCTCGCATCTTACACCTTTGATCACGAATTACAGGTGCTGGGCCGATACAGGCTTAGGCCCACGGCGGCAGAGCAGAGACCCCGTCCACAGCCTGAAAGGGTGCCCCGGGTGGTCGGTGAGGCGCCTAAAAAGACTGAGTGAGAGAGAGAGACATGGAAGTCGTCAGCCATCCCGACCATCACGCGAGCAGTGCGTCGTTGTCTTGCTGGGCGGGTGAGAGGAGGACAGAAGGGAACACGGTAATAGATCAACACGATGTGCAAGTCACTACTTGTTCACTAGACCTCATCATTATGCATCTAGCAGCATCATCATCATCATCCTCTTCTTCTTCATACAACGACACAAGATATATACCATCATCAGGTCTCATATTTGATCAATCGCGCAACTGAACGATTAGAAGACGCCTTGGATCCGCTCGAGCACGTCACCAACGCTAGTCTCACATCACCTTCGGTCCCTCGGCCTGGTTCGCTGTTAGTCAAGATCCATTCGCTCAGTACGGCCTGTCGCTTGCGCCCAATCCTCGTCCCTCTACTTTCCCTTTCTTTCTTTGTTTTGTCTCTCAATTAATCTCATGAAGAGAAGAATAAAATAAGACGAAGCCTTGTTTTTTTTTTACTGCTCACACGGTTTCGAGGTTTCTTTTTTTCTTCTCTTCTCCAACATGGGCTGCCGTGTCTGTCGAGCAAGAAAGGTGAGTAATTTTCTTATTGGTTGATAAGCAATACACCATCAATTACCAATGCACGTGAACCACTCGACCCTAACCCTCTCGCCTTCGGTGTGTCGCAGGTCAAATGCGACGGGAGACCAAACGGATGTCGCAACTGCGAACGCCTTCAACTCGAGTGCGTCAGCGATAATGGAACTCCAACTGGCAACCGAGCGACTCCGGTAGCTCTGAGGAAGATTCGAACCTATCGTTCATGTACTAGCTGTCGCCTCTCAAAGACCAAGTGCAACGGCGACCGCCCGAAGTGTTCGCGGTGCGCTGCCAAGAAGTCGGAGTGTGTCTACGATGGAGGCGCCGCACCACGATGGGCGAGGAATTTGGACCGCGCGGCGAGAAATGTTTCGTCTTCGACGGAGGAGAGTAGGAGTAAGTCGAGGGAGTCGATGACTGCTGTCCCGGCTGCGAATGAGGACGATGCCATGGACTTGGAGCGAGAAGCCGAAGACGCCGTTGCTGAATTACCGCGACCGGGAGAGACGCCTGGACCTGCTCACCTTGCGAGTACGCATAGTGTTGCCTCTATTGAACCGTTAGGCTCTGACATGTTCTCATGGTATGTCTTGGAGTGTGCTGATTATGAGTTTGCCTTACTGAACATTTATGCCAGGCTCGTATCACCCAGTCTCCCGACAGGCCGGAATCTTCGGCGCGTGGTAGAACAGTATTTCGCCAATGTTCATCCCCTTCGATGCTTTGCATTTGTGCACAAGCCCTCCTTTATGCGACAACTTGACAAAGGGTTTTCATCTGATGACGAGTCTGCGCTGCTTCACATCATCTGTGCTCATGGAGCCAAGTAGGTAGCTCTCTGATTATGATCTGGAATAATAAGCTTACACCACCGTCCAGGTTCTTTGTGCTCAACCAACAAGAGCACATCACGGAGCCGAATTTCTTGCGCAACGCAGGTACCCAATGGGCGAAAAAGGCTGAATTCATCATCTTGACTGGCTTTGGCAAGATTTCAGTCCAGAGACTTATGGTAGGATGGTAGAATTCTACGGGGCGATAATGCTGGATATGCTGACCGGTTTTCAACAGGCGGCGATATTATTGCACGACTTTCACTTTCGACTTGGAGAATACTCACAAGCATTGATGCTTAGTGGTCTCGCCGTTCGCATGGCCCATGCTCTCAAAATCAACACCGAAGCTTCACCCGATATCATGTGCACCGAGACAAACGAATTAGCGCCTTCGGTTGTGACTCGAGAAAGTCGTCGAAGGTTGATGTGGGCTTGTTACGTTCTTGATGCCTGGGCTGGCAGTGGAATCGACCAATTGACTCTGCTTCGCGAAAACGACATCAAAATCCAACTTCCTTGCAATGAAAGAAATTTTGGGCTACGAATTCCCTCTGTTACAGAGACGCTTGGTGTTGGTCACGTTTTGCAGTTTCTGCCTCCCTCGGTGGTTCCGCGAAAACCGGCCTCAAATATGGGCATCATGGCATACTATATCCGAGTGGTAGCGCTTTGGAAACGAATCGTCAGGTTTGTTGCTGTTTGAACCTCTTTGCCTTGCATTTCTAACTTGCATCAGATACGTCAACCAGCTTGACACCAGCCCTCCGCCGTGGTTACCAGAATCTGTTTTTGCAGCATTAGACGCAGACCTTCGACTTTGGCGCAGGGAGCTTCCCGATTTTGTCGAATACTCTACCGAGACTATTTACGCCCGCCTGGATTCGAATCAATTAGGAGCCTTGGTACTGATACATTGCACATATCACCACAACTACCTCGAACTCTACAAGCTCTCCATGCCCGATCTGTTCAAACTGCCGAAACCACTTACGGTGCCTTCGGAACATTCCGAATTCCTCACATCTGCCCAGGCGAATTGCTATTATCACGCCCAGCAAATTGCAGACATTTTGGCTGAGGCCGCGGACCACGGCGCTCATCTTCTGTCGGATAGTTTATTACCTTATTTCGTGTACGACAGCAGTAGAGTCATGCTGTACTACGTTGCCCGCCTGCTCGATCCCAATAGACCTGACGCTCAAACGAAGATGGATGATGCAATCAATGCTGTGGAAAGCAATCGCCGGGTTTTGAAGATGATGTCTTCTTTGTTTCCGATTGCGCAATCCTTGGTAAGTCTCAGCCCCCTGCATTTGAGGGAGCTTTACTGATGGCGGGGTAAAAAGTCAAATACAATCGACAGGTGGCTGTTTAAGATTCGGCAGACCTCGAATAGGGAGGATTTGGTTAGTAGGTTAAGGTCCGAGACTCGGTCTGACTCCCATGAGGGCGAGAGGTGAGCACAAACCCCGTTTGTTGCAGTCGAACTTTACTAATGAATTGGTAGATCAACGGCTACATCGGCCAGTCCAGTTCATGGCACACCGGAATATACTCTCCCGTCGATTTCGCTTCACTCTCTTGCTCGAACGGGTGTCGCTACTCGTCGTGCAGCCGATCGCGCGGCTGGTCTTCGAGGTTTGAGCTGGACCACCGACAGCCCGAACAGCAGTACAACATGGGACCGATCGAGCACTGCGCCGACAACACCATCCCAAGAGACATTCCTTCGGACTTCTGCTGGGCTTCAACATGAGCGCCCGGTGCCAACTCAACAACAGCTATCACGAGATCTACCAATCGGCCAGGCGGCGATGCAGCCCATGTGCGAAGCGCTAGATCTGGACGACTTGCAAAATTTCTTATCATGGGACATGTATGGTATCATGGAGATGGGTGACCCGCTGCAGGATGATGGGATGGAGGAAATTGGATTGCAGCAGCCTTGGATTGGAGCGATTTGATGATGATGGGTTTTGGTCATGATTGATGAAGAGTATGATTTGATATACCCAGCGCCTACACCGGGCCATCGGCTCGGCTGGTCGCTCAATTGCTTGTACTACCGCATATTGGAGGAGATTCAGAGTATCTAACTTTGAGTTCTCTCGGAATATTTAATAGTAATCTTGGATACCCTGAGAATGTTAATTCCACTTTTAAGTGTTTTATTGTATGATGGATGGGGACATCGGCTAGTGGTCTTGGCCCAGGTAAGTGATGATTCCGCATTAGTTGCTCTCCTTCAGCTTGCGACGGAAAAGTGAGATTATGTGTAATGTGTGTGTAATGTATCATGTTGCCTAGCATAAACTTAGGTATCCTTGTTTTGTTTATGTCTGCCTTGTAAGTTACTTGTGGGAAGAAGCCAAGCCTGGTCTGTAAGATCCGAATCCGGCATTTGCTAGCCGGGCTGAAAGCATTGGTGTTTTTCACTAACTCATTGCGTAACGAGGGGCCACAACAATAGCAGGAGTGTTTCCTCCTCAAAAATGATGTCATTGAAAAGCAAGAAAACAAAGACTGTCACATGTCGCCAGTCAGGTCTCGGCCAATTGAAGTTGCAAAAGTGCAAAAGTAAAGGTCCCAGAGGGAGTCGAACCCTCGCTGGCGGAATCAGAATCCGCAGTCATAACCGTTAGACCATGGAACCGATGGGGGAAAAGTAGTGGTTGTTGTGATCCACTTGGCGACGGGGCGACGATGTGCAGAATTTGAAGTTTGGGGTCGGGATGGTTTTGGTGTGACACTTGGTGAATAGCTCCATGCTGATCAACGACTGGCTATAGAGCACTTTTGAGGATAGTGACATGGTCCGTTGCATGTTGGGTCCTTTATAAGCTTCCCGTTGGCTTGGAGATGTTCGTCATCAGCATCTGGAACGACGCAGCTTACACCGGACAATTGAGTCTAGTGTTCCTCAAAACAGCATCTTTCCTCGGCCATAAACAACGGTTGCTGGTCAACTGCTCATTGTTGTCATGACATGTGCATGCAGCTTTCCACGACGGGCCTGTTTTCGTCTGCCAGTTCGATCAAAACAAACAGAGGTGGACTATGTCATTGGCTCGGCGTAGATGGTCGGGAAGTGGTAGTGAAGAGAACTAAGACCAGGACGGGTAAAGTTTTTTGAGCGATATCTTTTTTTTTGATTGAGCTAGATGAAACTTCAATATAGATAGATGCTTGCAGCCTTTTTTTGTGCAAGTAAGACTTGACGATGGGGGTTTGGGACAAGGAGGGCCCTGGTTTGGGGAAGCGTTGCGGCTGACTGGTCGATGGTCGAGCAGCAGTGCGCGGGGTGTATCAGTAGTGGAGGGAGGGGGGATCCATGGGGTCTGATGAAGCCGGCTAAAGTGTTTTAACCCCCCCTACCATGGAGCCAGTCAACTTACACGGTTGCGTAGCAAAAAAGCCGCATCTCGACTGGCGTGAGAGCATGTATCAAAAGGACGGAACAGGCAGGTCTCAGCTTCACGGAATCTTGGAGGTGATCAACAAAGTGATGTATCACGGCATCCTCCCGCTAAGGGAGCAAGCGAATGTATGTAAACAAACGTTGCGTTGCTTTTGCATAATCTGGTAAATATCCAATGGAAGACTTGGAAAGCTTGGGGGGCGTACATGGACAGGGGGGGTATGAACGGAATAAAGACCAATTATCGTGTCAGATCGGCGAGATGCATAGATTTGATACGATCCATGCTTTTCGACCGATGGTGCTTATTTTTTGGTGACTTGGAGGCATGTATCTATTGTCTCCAATCACGCCAGTTGGTCACAAAAATAATGTACAGAATCTTTCATACTCAAAGCAAGGACAAAAGATCATAGGACAGAGAAATCGCATAAATTACAAGGCCTACCATGGAGCACCTCTCAGTCTCAGACCCCTGGATGAGGTTTCATTTCGCATCGAGAACAGCAGCCCCATCTGATTCGCCAGCGGACGGAGTTTTGCTGATGAAACAAGCCACTAATATCCATGGAGTCCATTAGCGATGCCTGCAAGTAGCCCGAAATGGTAACCGGCCGTTGTCCCGGCAACACTATCAACACACCCCAAGTTCAGCCGGTTAAACGGCGGAGATAAACGGCTCATCTGCCATGGATGACTTCTGGTTGTAGAGAGACATTCAATTTGAACATGCAACTGCTCTGCCGTGATTCTTTGCATTTGCTTTCTCGACGCAACATACTTTTTTTTTGTGTCTCAGAGAGTGCATCTCTCCATTTCTTGATCCCACATCTGCGTGGATGGCTCGCGACTTGGCTTCAATTTTCTACGCCTTGATGCGATAGTTGAACAAAGCAGGCCCAAAGACACGACGAGAAACGCCCAACTTGTGTGTGCGTGTGTGCGATATCAATAAACAACATCGAAATTAATAAATCTCCAGCGACTAAAAAGGAGGGCCCCGCGCAACACCAACGCCAACACTACATACATCACCAATATTCTTTTGGGCTGCGACACGATATAGCTGTCCAGCACACATTGCATACGGAACCTTACACTCGTTAAATACATCACTCGTCTGGAGGCACGGGCCTACACCTTGATTACATCCTGCTTTGACATCGCTGACTCGGCGATCACCATCGTTCGCCATGGATACCAGCTACCTTGCTCAGCAGGTGAACAACAGCATCGGCCAGCTCCACAGCCTATTCGACGAGATTGGCGTGCCCAGCCATGAGCGTGAGGCTCGAGAATCAGAGGTATGTTGTTGCTACTGAAGCGGTCTGGAGATCTGGAATGCTGACGCGGGGTCCACGATAGCTATTCACAGCTCTGTCTGACGCTCTAAATAATCACTTGCGCCTTGTCACTACCGAGAAGAAGGAGATGATTGATGAAGCCAAGAAGATTGTCACAGCGATTAAGCAGATGGAGACGTCGCTCGAAGACCCCAAGCACCGAAGAGACTTTACAGGCGACGAGGAGTTTAAGATCACATATCCCTTGATACGATGCCTGCAGGCTCTGAGGGAAAAGCATTCGCATATTGCTAAAATTCACAGAGAACGCTTCGAACAAGTCAAGAGTGCGTTAACTATAGCTGCCGGTCGCGTATCGTCCCCACATGGCCACTAATCTTACTATTACAGAACTCGTCCAAGCTCTCGAGTCCTACTCCTCGCACCTCGAACCCACATTCATCAAGATCGCACTACCACCCATCGGCCCCAACCAGTCCGTCCCCCTAAACTTCGATATTTCACCCTCATACGTCCACCGCCTCGACACCGAGTTCACCCGGGTATATGAAGAGTACACCCGCCGAATTGCGGCAGTCCAGGCCCTGGGTGACAACATCATTCAGCTCTGGGTCGAGCTCGACGTTCCACAAGGGCAACAAGACGCAGCCATCCTCAGATACTATCGCGACTCACCAGAGCAGCTGGGACTCCATGAGGATGACCTCAAGAGACTGTCAGCGAAACGAGACGCACTGAGGGAGGAGAAGAGGAACCGGGAGAATCGTTTGAACGATCTGAAGGCTGCAGTAGAGGCTCTTTGGGAAAGGCTTGAAGTGGACGAGGATGAGACCAGGGTCTTCTTAAGTCATAATAAAGGATGTGGTATCCGCCAAATTAACGAGTTTGAGGATGAGCTCGAACGACTCACCGAGCTAAAGCACCAGAATCTCCACCTCTTTGTCGAAGACGCACGAGTCAAGCTTCAGGAACTATGGGACGCACTCTACTTTTGCGAGGACGAGATGCTTGCATTTTTGCCTGCCTTTTCAGAAGTCTACACCGACGCCCTACTGGAAACTCACGAAGTCGAGATTGAGCGCTTAGAGGCCCTTAGAGAACAGCGCGCACCAATTCTGACACTTGTTGACAAGCACAAGGGATTGATCAAGGACAGAGATGAGCTGATTGCTTCTAGTCAGGACTCGTCTCGGTTGATGCTGCGCGGTCAGAAGGGCGAGAAGCGAGATCCCGGCAAGTTGCTTCGTGAAGAGAAGATGCGCAAGCGAATCGCCAAGGAGTTGCCCAAGGTCACGGCCGAGATCAAGAAGGTGCTTGAAGAGTGGGAAGAAGAGTACGGAGTCCCCTTCTTGGTCTTTGGTGAGCGTTATTTAGATGAGATTGAGATGGATGAAGACGCAAATAAGAAGCCCGGTGCGTCGACTCGCACCAGGACACCTAATGGCTCTACATCAGCGGCGAGGGCACCTAAATCTGTCCCAACCAAGACCAATCCCCCTCCCAAGTCCGTACCCCCCCGAACCATGACAAAGACACCAACTACAACAGGACCTACCACTAAGAAACCTCAACCGCAGCAGGCACAATCTGCGGGAGCCGGAACCATGAAGAGCTCTGGGAGCCCATCTAGAATCCCGGCAAGAGTTCCATTGGCCAACTTGAAGAATGGAACTAACTCTCCTGATCGACCCAAGCAGCATCAGCCCACTCTGAGCAACGGTGCCCCCATGCGAGCCCCTCCCCCCAAGATGCGAGACTTGAAGTCTGTTCCGGAGCTAGATCCACCGACGAACCCATACAAGTCATCAGGACTAAACTCCAACATTATTCGAGCTATACAGCCCGAAGACGTTTATGACGACCGGCCACAGGCTGTCAGAACCACACGCTCCACCCCCAATCTTTTACATAACACACAATCTAGTTACAGCGATGAATCTTCCGTAGACCGCTATCCATCAACAAGACCAGCGCCCAAGTTTGCTCAGCCACATCTAAGTAGACAAGCTTCTGACACTTCTTACGCGTCTACAACCATCACCGGGTCAGAAAACTGGGAGACCTATGATGACAACAGCGAGTGGGAAGCGGATGTTTCAGAGATATACTACGCCAAGCTGCGGGCAACTCGGGGAAAGCGGATGACGCCGGAGCAGGGCCATCGGCCGACGAGCAGTCAAGCGAAGCGGGTACGAGGCATTCCTGGATATGCAGCGCCAGTAACGATTGATCAGGATGACAATCGCCTCGTTTCCGGGAGTGAATGGGCTGATGAGGAAACATTTTGATAAGTTGACTGCAGCTCCCAATGGCGTACGGCCTTCAGTGGCTGGTGAACGGCAAAGATGAGAAGTATTTGGGAAAAGGGGCGCACATCGTTACATCCCCGATACGACGAGCTCCTTTATGACACTTGATTATGATGCTGAGTATTTCATGATGAGAGGGACCGGGACGCAGCGTTTGTTTTCTCCTGAATTTTGTGGTTCGTCGTACTTGTTCTTTTTTACCTTTTTTTTTTTGCTTTTTAACTTGTAAGATACGAGGGAGGCTTCTGATTTTGTATTTGGAATAACTCTGTTGTTCCCTTTTTTTCTTTCTGTGTGTACTTTTTGTAAAAAGAATGGGGAGGAAGCTTCTGGTTTACGAGGTTTTTACTCTTTGGAGGTTGGGTCTTGATTTTTCTTGTTGTTTATATCAGTTTGGGCGGGATGATGGGTAAATGTGAAAGGGGGAAAGGGACGGTCGAGATGAAGCCCCGGGGGATTGGTAGGATCAGGTGATCATTGGCGAAAAGGGAGAAGGGGGGCGTTCAAAGAGGAGATCAGGGTAGGGCAGGGGGGCTTTTTCTGGCGTTGGGTAGGGTAGGATAGTCTGCTCTTCAGGTTCAGGCATAGATGTCGAGAATCGAGCTTTGCTAAGTTCAAAATTTGATCGTTTACTATTAAATGAATGGTTGTGCAATACTTGAGATGGATTAAGGAAGGCAAATCTTGAGATTATTTCCTGTACGCATTTGATTATTCCGATATAGTAGGAAGTATGGCATGCTTAGAAGATACGACAACTAGGCCAAATAGCATGTGGTTCAAGACCTCTTTGCTCACAAGCTACGACAGATAATCTCAATAAATTTTCTGATTCTCTCGAGTTCTGTTTCTTGCTATCCTAATCACACAGCCCACATTCGAACTTAACCATCTATAAAGTCTTTGAAAATATGTTTTGGTACGACTCTTGAATCTTGGCTTTACTTTTCAACCTTTAGCAATTTGATCGCATCACCATGGTGACTGGCTGAGGTGTTTCGGGTGTCTAGAAAAGTCGATGATGATTGGTCTCTTTGGGTTTGTGGCAATTGCTACTATCGATCCTAATGCATGCCAACTAGACCAGCCGTGTGGGCGGAAGTCTATAGGTATGTATAGTAATGCATTCCCATTTCGAGCTATCCAGGAATCCCCGTCAGAAGAAAAACGAGTTATAGTGAATGAATCTGTCTCCCAGCCCCCAGTCGTAAGCTCAGGTACAAAGCGATATTCATTTCCAGAATGTATTTCAATGGAATCGCCTATATCTATGCGCCAGTACGTGATTGAGGAATATCCCGATTTCCAATAGACGAATATCGAGGTAGGTGAAATTGTCATTTGCCAATCATCAAAATTATCATCGTTGATTTCGTAATTAGCAAGACATGTGTATGTTCTTCCAGTCTTCTGGACAATGAATACCTTGCCCGACACTCTCAATGCAACGATACCCAAGTCAACAGACATTGCTATATTTTTTATCGCATACCACTTGTCCTGGATTCCGAAGCTTTTCATTTGCAGAATGTGAATGCATTCGCCTGTATTGACTCTCCAAAAACGCACAGACGCGTCTTCACTACCCGAGGCAATTATCAAGGAGTCGGGTGAAAATGCCAGTGCAGTTATTTCATGGCGTTGACGATGGAGTGTCTGAAAACATTCGCCCGTATCCGTCCGCCAGAGTCTCAACTTCCCATCTCCAAAACTTGAGGCAACAGTTGATAGGTTGGGCGAGACAATCACTATTTTATCTTTACCGAGAAAGCCCGTATCGTGATTCTGATCGTCCAAAGAATCTTGATTTGAGAGTGGTTGCCATATTTTAATGGCTGTGCTTGATGAGTAGCTTGATCCAGCGAAAAAAGCCATATCGACGCTAAAAGCGACAAGGGCAAGCTTTTGTATATCAGTGGTATATATAGTCTCAATAGGATCTATGTTTGTCTCAAATTGCCACTGGCGCAACCCTTGATTTGTTGGTATCAGAAGTTCCGTGTTGGATGAGAATGCAATTTTTGTTAAACAATCAGGGTTTCCATGAATTCGGATTCCTTTCCGCTTGATGCCTGTCCTGGTGCACCATATGTGTATCCAATCTTTATCATCATAATTATAACTCGAATGGCAAGAGGCAAGAAGCGCTGAGTTGGGAGAGAATACAGCCGAGACAACCTCATCCTCATCTCCCTCATTTTGACGCAGACTGAGTACTTTCTTTGCTATATCAAGGCTCCAGAGGCTCACCGTAACTCCGCCTGTAGAGGCTATGAGTCTCATATCAGGCGAAAATGTTACAGTCTTCGCCCAAGATAATATATCGTCGTCATCATTGTGAAATCTGAGTAAGCACTCGCCTGTCTCAGCAACCCAGATCCATACAGTCCCATTCTTGGAGATTGATGCAAGAAGTTTCGAATTGGATGAGAATGCAACTGACATAATCAGATCTCCGTCGCCGTATAATCTGTGTACTTCTTCACCTGTGTCCACATTCCAAAGGCGAGCTGTATTGTCATCACCCGATGCCACTAGCTTTGAATCCGGAGAGAAAGTGACACAAGTATAGCCTTTATCATCATTGCTAGGGTGGAGTATGTGTCGACAATTGCCTGTTCTTGTTTCCCATATCCGTATAGTCTGATCTGTAGAGCCTGAGACTAATAATTGCGAATCTGGTGAAAATGCTAACGAAGTGACCTCATTCTTATGACCATTAAAAGTATGCACACATGAGCCCCAATTTTGAGGAGTGTTCAATACAGTTGGAACTCCTTCAGGCATTTTTTTCACGAATTCCCTTCGCGTTATGCTCTGTTCGGGTGCAAATGCAAGTGCAGAGGAGTAGGTTTGTAAGGGGAACTTTTCCATCAACGCCCTATTGGATTGAATGAATCGAATAGCGTCCTCGATGGACTCCTTCAGTCGCGGTGAAATTTTTGGCTTCTATTCAGTCATTAGATTGATCTATCTGCACGGATCGCGGCATTTCGTTGTGTTGAAACTTACAACCAGGGCTTGAAGCTTATGTAATGTTGTGATGGCTTGATCCATGCTCCGCAGTAGAGAAAGGGCTTCCAGCCAGTAAAGGTATGTGTTATCGAGGAAGAGAAAGACTGTACGATAATCCTGAAGGGCTTGGAGCTTTTCTTCCTCACTTGCGTCTGATAGATGATCAGTCCAATATATACATTGATATCGGATACAGGCTAATGGGTCCGGAAATGGTGAAGCTATGTCCTCTATTTTTGTATCTGGAGATTTCAGACCATACATGTCACGGCATAGAGACTTTGACATGACTTCGAGTGAAGACTTAAAGATAAAGTGGTGTCGATTCACCACTCCAGCTTCCGGGCCTCTTCTAACCATGAAGTCTTTGGCCGATTGATGAATGAAATAGAAAAATCCCTCCTTTAAGGTGAGGAACGAACCACATAACTTTACGATTTCGCGGAGGTGGTTATGACCTTGTGGATTCTCTGGTTCTGCCTGCCATATGAGAGAGAACTCATCTAGATGTAAAGGTCGATAGGCTGTAGTGACGATTGAAAGAAGCTTTAGACAAAGAATGCTCCGCTCTTTCTTCTGATTGGTTATCTGACTCATCATCAGGTCATATATACTCTCTAAATCCTCGGGAATTTCGTCAAGTAGATTTGGCACTTCCAACTCCATGGCGCTTTGCAGCTGGTCGATTACAAGTGCCACCCATAAGAAGGTGCCGTTGGCTTTGACCTGTAAGGTGTCTCGAACTTTGGCTTGAAGGTCTTTGTTGCCTCCAATAGCTGCAATTTGAGGAATGTGGTAGTCGATATAGGCTCGAACAGCCTGTGATACTTCCTCTTCATTTCCTTTGAGCTCAAGGCTTAGCGGCTTCACAGACTCATCAGACAAGAGTCGCAGTTCAATGTCTCTCCAATTGCGGCTGGACAAAAGCCACTTTACTTTAGAACTTGTCTTGACAACCAATCTCAGGAATTGGTCTCGATTGGCTCCGCATTCATCTAGGGCATCGACAATCAAGACAATCTGCGACAGAGCTGAGTCTTGAATGAGAGCTTCGAATATATCGGATAGAATTAACCAGCCATCTGGGCTTTCAAAAAGCGGCCTGCCAGGATTGATATGCCTGTCTTTTATGTAGGAAAGCAGAGATCTTTTCTGACGAACGAGCGAGAAGACTAAACCACCCAGAATAGCCGTTGCAGTATTGATTCGAGAGTCCGTTGCCTGGCAAAAGAAGTAGGCCGAGTCCTTCTCTGTATCATCGTTCTCCTCTAGTTTCTCAATAATACCGCAAATGAGCATTGTTTTGCCCTTGCCAGGATCTCCTTTGATCCAGAGAATCCCGCTCTGAGCAGCAAGCCATTGTTTGAAGTCCGGGTGATCGGTAATCCACCGGTATGAGTCACGCAGCAAGGGACCCTTCGCATCCAGGATTCGTCTTTTACTGAATCTAGGATCAGTTGCGCAGAGATCGCGTAAATATGCATTTTCCGAGTCCTCTTCGTCTATCAATAATGGTCAATACGCTCTGAATAGGAATCTGGGGACTGATTATCACTCAAACCTGTGTTGATACTACAATTATTGTAGACGTTGTTGCCTTGATACAAGCTGGCAAAATTGCCAAAGCTGTTTTGTGAGATCGCTTGAGAGGATGCCATGTAGATAGTTGATGCAATGAGCGATAATCCGTGAATATAGTTTTGACAGGAGCGTTATTTAGGTGCAGAGATTTTAGGGAATGTTAATGCGCAAAACGATCGAGGGAGCCTGATGAGCCTGATTGTATTTGGGTATCCACGCAATTGGAGTTGGCCAGGGGTTTGGTTGGCTGATGGCCCCCGACCGCATCGCCTGACAAAGCATGCATGAAGATATCTCATTGCACGAAGTCAGGCGGGGAATTTGAAGTTGATGCACGAAGGGACTCATATGGGCTTTTGCCTAGAAATATGGTAGATACACTATGTGGGATTACAAGCGGGTGTTCGCGTTGTTTCTAGTGCTCTAGAGGATGAAGTTGAGGACAATGGTCCTACATTTGGATTTCGGATTAAAAAGAGGTTTTTCACGGTTTATAGAACCGCACATATCTTCCCGCTTATACAAAGAACCTTTATTTATTCAGCGGAACTATTTTGTGTTTGTAAAAACAGAAAATTGTAGACACAGTGGAGCTAGAAGATTCGTGGAATAGCCTCTAGCCCTCGTCAAATCTTCATAACATATGTATAGAGCATGATCAAATCGCCAACTTCGTCGAAAGAATCCTAAGTAATGACCATGGAATTCAAGAAAAAAGAAAAGAAAGTGCACTTTATTAACATACCAACTACGCATTATTGGTATTAACCTCAAAGTAGCTCACAATCAAGTTCTCCATCCCAAGCTTCTCTGCCGTGCATGACTACTCGCTCATGCTCACCTCCTTGAACCTCTCTCCGTACAACCCCCTTATCGCCGCCCCAACTCGCTAAAGGGAACTTTCACGTCGCTGGTACGGTATCAGAAAGATATCTCACTAGCTCCTTTAGAAGAGACGAAGCCCTGAGAGTCATCTGTGAGAGGATGGGGATTGATATGGGAGCAGGTGCAGATTCATCAGCACTAGATTAGAGGACCGAAGGGGTGAAGGATATGGAATAACGGCACGGGATAGATGAAAGGTAAAACATAGGGATTTTCTAATGTGTCAACAGCTTGTATTAGTTTAACGTTAGGACTGTAATGCTGTACACTCTGGCTACATCTCCATTCTTTACCAATAAAGAGCATATTTCTGAACCGATAAAGCCAACTGAGCTGGCGAGCACAATCTTGAGCTTGTATGATCGAAGGGCTGATGAAAAAAGTATCAAGAGAAGATCCAGCAGCCAGTACTGTGTAAAATGCCTCACCTTGAATCGAAGTCAATAGTTGTGTTGGACGCAACTGAATCCTATGGGTGTATGGTTGGAGTAATTTGTTATAAAGAGGGCCTGGTGCTTTCCGAACGCTTCTCACCAAACAGAGACATCTCTGAATCTACTCTGCCTCCCAAGGTGCATTATTGCCAGAAGTTCAGTTGAAATACCAACATCTTATCCACCACGTCAATATGTGCAATTTTCTTTACAATTTAAATGATACCAGCCTCTTTTATTGAATAGATATTATACATATATTCGTTTCTGAGATTCAGTCTTGAATTGTGGGTCTTGTAGTCATCCATCCACTGTTTCGAATACCTTGCAAAGATGCATGTTTTGATGCATGTTTTGACGCAAACACAGACACGGATGCAAGCAATTAAAGTAGATCAGAGATGGATGGTACATGGGTTAACATTGATGTATTCAAACTACTCGCATCAATTAAAGGCACAGAGTTATCAGAATTAAAAGCCCAAACAGCCGTGTCTCGTGAGCGCCATTGTACAAGTATGATATGAATATGCCCTCGTGATATTATCCGTTGACTAGAGGGAGTGACATTTTGGCGTTGCGCGGGTAACATTCCGCCCTGTCAAACAGCCCCCTCCATTGTCCAGCCAAGCCCAGCCCACCCGTTGGCCGTGGTCCCCCCGTCATTTGGCTGTCTCAGGCTTAATGAGGGGCCCTGAGATGCCCCTGGATTATTGGAGCATCGTCATCTTTTAGTAGCGCTCCTGCATCCCACTTTCAATTTCAATCCCCACTGACCATCCATTCCATTCATTCGCTTTGTTGCCTGGACAAGGCATTTACTTGGTTTTTTTTTCTTCCTTTTCTTTTCCTGTCTCTATACAACACAACACGACCTCTTACTCAGCATTACTACAAGTATCAATCTACATATCTTACGTTAAACCGCCATGCTGCCAAACGAATAAGCACCGAGTCTATTCCAATTCCACGTCTCTGATGTCGTCGCGGATCGACCGGTGATGCATCCCGCCGCTAGCAGCCGTGGCCTCAACAATCATACCAACAATTCCAAGCCTTCGGAAGACAACGCTGCCGCGACTGCTCTCAGAGGCGCCTCGTTGGCCTGGACGCACGAAAAGGTCGAACGGGTTCCTCCATCGCAGGGTCTCCCTCCCCATGCGCATACGCATACGAACAAAGACCATGATGCAGCCCTCACTGCAGCAACAGCCTCAGCTGCAGCTGGACAAGCGCGAAGTCCCAGTCGAACCACATCTACAAGAGGGCCTCCTCGCCCCCAGTCACAGTCGCAGGCTATCGCACACCACCATGCGGAGCACGGGGCCAGCTCGCTCGAGATAGTTTCGAAGGAGCAGCACCAGGGCTTCGTTGCGGCGAGGCTACATCAATTCGGCACAGCGAGCACGCATACGACTGTGCATTTGGCGCCGGGGCAAGCGACTGGTCTGGGGAGAGCGGATGCTAAGAGCCCAAGCCTCATTGCAGCGACGCTGGCGGCGAGTCGTAGTGCGAGCCCGAACACTGTTACAAGGACGGTCAGAAGGGTGGGCAGTGTTGGCACCTTGAGTTCGTTGAGCAGCGGCGGTGGTGATGCTGTCGATCTAAGGTCGATCGCGCCGACGGGCTCCCTGGTTCACAGGTTTGAAAGAACAAGAGGTGGTGGAGGGACGGTTTCTCCTCCGGAAGAGAACGGGAGCAGTGCGGATGAGCGACTACGAGTTCCGACAAAGGCTTCGGTGCGTAAGCCGAAATCAAAATCAGAGGGACAACCGCCTACTCCTCCACCGGCGAGGCAATCCAACACTGAGCTGATTGCCTCTAAGCGCCCTCTTTCCCCACCCGCCATTACACCAGCAAAAGCCTCCAAGCCAAAGCCAAAACCCCCAGTCGTAGGTAAGGACCAAACAAGAGCAATAGTCCCAACTCCTAGTCCCAGAGGACCATCCCCATCAACGTCTCAATCAACGCCAAAATCATCTACAAAGAGTCTCCAAAAGGTGGAATCACGCTCCAGTACACCTCCAAAGCTATCACCATCAACCAGGCGGCCAATGACACCAACTTCAATGCCCAACAGCAATCAGCCTACTCCAATAACACCTTCGGCTCAACAGAGACAACCTAGTCCATTGGCGCAAGGAATAGGAAGAACCAGCAATCTGGTAGTAACACCGAGCCGTAGCCCTTCCACGCCTCAAACTCGACAGAATCCCTCATCTCCTAAATCACAGCCATCTTCTGCACCCGTTCTCAAGAAGGCGATGCCGGAAGTTGTATCCCCCCAACCACGAAGGATTGCAAATACGCCATTAAGTCCAATGAACTCGCCTCATCTTGCTTTGAATCCTATTCAATCGATATCTCCACCATCGCCTGATCCACAGAAAAGAAGTCCTGAACCTAAGCGGCCTCCAACGCCACCAAAACCACGTGGAAGCGCCAAGGTTGAGCAGAGCCAGGCTACGAGTAGGGGACGACCGCGTGGTAAATCGGATGCATCGACTCGAGCGAAACCAGGCAGAACTGGCATGTCGCATACGGGTGGGAAATCTGTGCCACCACCACCGGTCCGACAGGCTGACTCTCGATATGCACCGCCATTACCAACCAGGGGTCAGACCATTATTAGTGCTCCGCCCTCACCGACACACGACCCTCCAAGGAGACGTCTAACAAATCCTTCCACAACCAGTCTTCAGCTTGGATCGCTCACCGATGCCATCGTTGCCGGTTCTCTGGCCTCAGCTCGGATCACGCCACACAACACTGGTACCTCACTTCCACCTCCAAACCTACCTAAACGGCAAAAATCCCCAAAGTTGCTCCAAACTCTTCGTCAACCTGTCAGCCTGAGCGATGAGGAGTCAGAAAGACATAAAAAGGGACATCACCCAAAGCTACGGAAGGGCAAACACGCTCATCACGAAGGTTCTCGCAAAAGATGGCGAGAAGAGATTACACAGCGAGAGAGAAAACGCTATGAGGGCTTATGGGCGTCAAATCGTGGCTATTTATTGACACAGTATGGCAGCCCATCCTCAAGTGACAGCGATATTCACAAGGACCTGACGCAGTATGTGGCTAATATAGTGGTGCGCGAGGTATGGAGGCGCTCACGATTGCCCATTGATGAATTAGCAGAAATTTGGGATCTAGTTGACCGTGACCAAGAGGGAATGCTAAACAAACAAGAGTTTGTAGTTGGCACATGGTTGGTGGACCAGCGATTAAAGGGTAGAAAGGTTCCGGCCAAGGTGACGGACAGTGTATGGGGGAGCGCGCATGGAGTGACCGTGAATAAGCCCAAGAGTAGATGAGGTAGGATATGAGTGATGAAACGAGGCATTGGATGAGTGTTTGTAACAGCATTATACCCTATTACACATGGCGATTGCTGCATTGACAAAGAGTAGATATAGACAATATACATATAGGTAGTCGAATAATTACAGACCATGCAACCTGCGATGAGGAACATGCAGATGGGTATTCATCAGCGTGATGATTTTAAGGTGACTGGTATCACTTGTATTTGTGTATCTCTACGGATATTAAAGCATTATAATAGATTCTATAAGATGGGAAAATGATGAACGGTGGCTGTTCGATGCCTCATTAAGAACCGCTGTGCCGCTCATGATGGAACCCTAAGCCCAGGCCATTTGATTTGTAGAGGAAACAGTGTGCACCGGGAATGCGTGGGTGCTTAAAGATTACATGGATTGTCCAGGCTACCCTACGTTGCTTCAAGTCTAAAAGATTAGCATACGTGCTGGTCTCGAGGAAGTAGATATCAGGTGGAGATTAATGTATGTTCCAGAGTAGTGGCTAGAGATGCTTCAGAGTCTATTTATAATGTCTTTTATAGGTACATAAAGGTGCGCATCATTTACTCCTGCGGATCCCATTATATGTCTGTTTACTAGCGTAATTGTGAGAGCGGTTTAACACAAAGAAGCTCGCTCCAAGGTGGCGATGGAAGGAAGGGTAATAATACCCATTGCTTCCATGTGACTTGGACTCGACTCGTGTCGTCTATGGAGAAAGAACACGACACTGATTGATCTTGTTTCTTAATGGTAAAAGCCGACGGTGAGCCGTGTATTGCGTTGACGTTGCCAGGATCAATGTTTCGCATCTTGAAGGACGGCTCTTGAGCCATGGCAGTAGGCTGGAAAGGGTTGGTTTCCGAGACGGGAAAGCTCTTCTCAAGGTAAACAGCGTCTTCCCTCGGTGAGACACTACGCAACTGACCAGCTCTTCCAGATGCCTGCTTTTACCTGGACGCAAAATCAGCTTGGTAGCATCATCTTATACGGCTTTCTTGTTACCGGTACAAGACCGAATTAGGAGCAAGATTAGTCAGAGATTTTAATCACAGTCTTTCATAGGCAATATTCAGTGATGGCAACGTCTGGGAACGGATGGCCAGGACCCACATGTACCACCGGCTTGTGATTACCGGCCCCACATTCACCAGAGGCCGGCGTTCGGCACCCGGCCGGATGATGATTTCCGGCTGTTGCTTGTGTGCAATACCATGGCTGCTACGTTTAGCTCTCTCTTAACAATTAAGGCCCTGATTCCAATGTAAGAGAGCAGAGTAAATGAACCGCAACTTTGTATTGTCGTTGGTAAGCTGAACTTGTCTCAAACCACGCACATGGCAATTTTGGGCCTGAGGAGCAAGGTGGCAGTTAATAAAGTAGTAAATGACAAGAAATTATTTCGTTAAGTAGGGTATCACAATCGTAAACACCATTCCCAAGTCTCCTAATACTATCTCTAAAATCTAGCTCTTGGAATAATCCCTTCCCTCGTCTCTATCGTTGCTGACTGCCTATTTTTGATGGCTTCATTAATCTCGTTTTTCTATTCATCCAAATCATCTTTACTCGAGCCATCATCAGACTTCATCTTTCACACTTTTTCTTCAGAGTCCCAATATGAACTCATTCTCAAATGTTTATTCACAGGATGTGGCACATCATCAGCCGAGACTTTCTCTTCCCAGAGCCTTTGGTTAGATCATTGGACGTCTTCATCACATTTCCGGTTGTCATGTTTGTTGCCGCTGATGTTTCTCTTGGACTCGGTGTTTCCACCTGCGACTTATTAGTCTCTTTTCCATTCATTATTGCATGATTCATCTCTCACATATGAGTCGCTATCGTAGGAATTCAAGGTCCTGCCGGTGCTGGGGATACGCTGTAGCAAATCCTCGCCAAGTCTTCGCATATCATCGGAATGTGTTGTGAAAAACATCTTTTTTACCCAATATCGAAAATTGAATAGTGTACTCTCGACGTTCGCTCCAGCGTTGAGGAATATACCGGCAATATGAGCAATATCTGACATGTTTGCATACGCATCATCGTTCTGTGATGTCCTATCTAGCCACACCTCCCATGCTGTAAGGTTTTCTTCACCTTTCCTTTTAATTCTAATGTTTGGATTGGCGCCAGATTTTAGCAATAACACCGCCATGTCTTCGGAAAGAAAACTCAATCGATTCTTTGAGCCACTCCTCGGTAGGTGTCCTCCGAAATATACTGACGCAGTGGCATAATATAACGCAGGAAGGCAACCACAGCTTGGCTCAGTTTGTTTAAGAAGGACACCAAATTCGGGGTGTGATTTGGTGTAGTTGACAGCATCAGCCTCTAGTGCAATGGCGAGAACAGCATGTGATGCGTTTGCCTCGGAGCCGCAATGCCGGTGCATCTCCACGAGTTCATTGAAATAAGGCATATCGAGACTCGAACTTATGCGCGACAGCCGGTCAAAGAAGGAATGAAAACGCCAGAACACATTTTGTGCCTCCGCTGGGCGGCGCCGATCCGATTTGCCACCCCAATGAGCAGAGTCCCGGAAGAATTTGATAGCTTGCTCTTTGGACATGGGATAGAATTTTGTCATCTGCACCATGCTGAGCTTCAAAAGGTTAAAACTCAAAAACGACAAACTTGTTGTAGGGTCCACGTCTGTTGCCCGTACTTTCAGACAAGGAAGCTCCCAAATACCTTCCTGGCTGAGAAACTCGTAGACAGTCCTGTGCATAAAATCCACCCTTGAATCGATTTGTCCATCATGCTTCAAGACGGATGTAGCTCCGCAGAAACAAAAGGGCGGGGCGTTGTTGGTAGAGTTCCACGGTATCACCTCGAGAAGGCCGCCGCATCGACTCCTCAGTCGGCCGGCGAGGTTGTTGCAACGTAAGCGAAGGGCGGTATTGCTATCAAAGTTGAGAGCTTCCGAATCCTCGTTAAACAAAGCCAGGCCTAGCGCGCTCATCTCTTTGGGGTCGTGGCTGTCTCCAGCCTGCTGCTTGGTATAACACATGCGCAACAACTGCGTCCCTTCTTCCCTATAACGCTGCGGGATCCTGTTGAGCATGTGCTGGAACATTACTTCCAATTCTGGAGGAAGTTCGTCGACCCGGGCCTGCAGCTCTGCAATGCTATCGTATGCCGCAAACCCAGATAGTAATGACCTGCATGCGAGTATAACCCAAAGAAAGACGCCGGAAGACTTATCCACGATATCTTTCATAATCTTAGCTGCCTGTTCCGAGTGCCATTCCATAAGGCCTTTCATGTAGTCATGATCTCCAATCGTTTCATGGACATAGTTGGTGATATCACGTCTAGTTAGATCATGCAGCCCCAGTTTAGGCATCCGCTCAAACGCTGCCACGCAGTCGGGAATCGGTCGACTTGAGACCACAACCTTTACATTCGGGTTATTTGCCAGTTCCTTTATGAATTTGATCCCTTCCACATAATTGCCCATAAATTCATCAAGTCCGTCGATGAAGAAACAAATCTTCCCTATTTCCGAAGAGTTCTGGGACAAGAAATGGAGGGCGAGGTTCATCTCAAGGCGGGATGGAAGTTTGACATATCTATCACTGCTAAGCATCTCCTTCCACATACTCGGAAGAGCAGCAGCAATAAGAGATCTATTATTGGAGAGGATCTGGTAAAGAAGTGTCCTCGACAGGCCCTCTTGTGTCTTCTGCTCGGTTGTACCAAGGTTCCAGAAGAAGAAATGGGCGAGAATGTATGGACCCGATGCCCACTCGGCGAGAAGGCGTCGAGTCTGGGGATGATGATATAGATATTTCATCAACGTTGACTTCCCACTTCCCGCTTTTCCGGAGACCCAGTAAATTCCCGAATCAAGACGCAGCCAACGCGATAGGTCATCCCATGGAACATCCTCCGTGGGCGGTTGGAGCGCCCAATTCAACGTCGTAGCATGTGCCAGTGCGACGGTCTTCTCTCTGTCGTCAATAGTTCTGAACCAAAGCCTGCGCAAAATTCGTTCCTGCAAAGCATGCTCGATGGCCGCCTGTGTGGACTTTTTGATGGCTTCATGTCCAGCGGACGCCTCCAAAATGAGTTTGAGGTCCCTGATTTCCATGCCTCTAAGATCCTTTTCATCAAACGTTGGCACTGCAGCGAATGCGCTTGTTGCGGGAAGTATCTCGTTAAGCTTCGTAGTGAAATGCGCAATGTCAGCTACCAAACTTTCGAATCGCTGCTTATCCCGTACGACCCATCGGAACCTGGTTTTCCAAGCGGTCGTTTTATTTCGCTGATTGATGCGGAGGCTAAAAGCTTCGAATTGACTGATGAACCTGTCTGTCAGAGGTCCGCTGATGCCAGACATGGAGTCCTCGACAGACATGTCCGTAGATTTCGCAAGTCCATAGCGTTGCGTGAGAGATGCTTCATCGCTAAGGATTAGCTTTATACAGGACAGTATCTTCATTACAGATCCTCTAATAACCGGATCGTCTAGTCGACGGTCATATGTAGTCGACAGCAACTGAGTGCGCTCAGACCATTGAAGTAAGAGAGTCCTTTCGATATCGAACTTGGTGCTGAGGATTTCGCAGTCCCTACCCCATTCCCGGGCATCAATGACCATGGCGCAGAGATCAATCACATCTTTGAAAGCGCCAACGAGGCCAGCAAGCCCAAAGACGCCCAATACCAACCCCGCTGCCTCCGCCATTTCGGCCGAGCTCGGGCGACAGACGACGCTGAAGCTAATGGAATTTGGACCGTAGCATATGGTGATAAGTTCAAAATATCTGCTGGCATAAATCTTATACTGTGAGAATTAGCCGCATGGTGAGAATGGTGGTCAATGAGAGATCGTCGTCTCCGTTGTGGCAGTGCTGTAGCCCTGGGCCTTGAGGGGGTTAGGACTATGTCAAGGCTCACCAATAGGCAAACTGCATGTTTGTTTACAGATGAGACGTTAAACGCGTTCATCACCTTGCTACACAAGGCGGCCTGCGTTCATAAATTGAGTTGGTCACTATTACAGGGTTCAAATACAGGCGATGCGTATCAAATCTAACCAGTCTATGCGATATTTTTTAACCATTATCACCCTTATGTAATAAATCATTGTTCAGGAATTTTATCATTCACTTATGAATCCCCTACAGCTTGGGGATGCCTTACAATGCTGCGTTGCTATTTGTTTATTGGGGGCTCTGACGTGAAGGAATAGAGCACTGAATGCAGAGGGAGCCTACACAGCAAGCTCCACTTTCAGTGGTCGCCCACGATCCATAAAGAGCCCAGGGCCGACATGAAGCTGGAAGGATGGGCATTTCAGTAGGCTCCCAATGTTTACGTAAATATACCAACTCTACATGAACAAAAGCAGGGGTTTCGCTATACAATCAGTCATAGTTCAGCAAGCTTCTGGTTGCAGCAAACATGGGAAATTCCTCTTCAGCAAATCGTAGGCGCTGCGGCCTCTGTTACTTTGAGCTGGATCAAAACGCGCCATATCTCCAAGAGCCCACTGTTTTCAGAAGCTTCCACTGGTTGTCGACAATACCGCCGGCTCATCTTAATTTGGACGCCCGACATGGACCTCTTGACGAACCCATTCCAGCACACTTTGGAGAGCCCCAGGTTCAACGGTACCAGGCGGATATCCGGACACATCTTCGTACGCTTCAAATATCCCAAGTGAGAGGCTGTCGGGGCTGCGATGCCCTTATGCGGCTCATCGAATCTACATGCGAAGACGATGGGGTTTTTCTAGACAGCGTGTCATGGAAAGAGGACATCTATTTACGTTGGAACAGCCCATCAAATTCTCACAATTCAGGGAACCTGAAGATCAAATTCACTGTCGATATTGGCGATCGAAAGGTGGAGAGCAAGCGCCCTGGGAGGCATCAGCGATGGACGTTGTTTGTTGATATGGATCAAATCGGTGGGAAGAAACTGAAGCGTGACTGTAAGTTTGACGCCCACTGCCCTTCTCAGTCCAAGCCCCTAATCAGCTACAGATCATCCATTTCCGCGTCGCATTGCTGTCCCAAGAGCCAACACCGGATCCGAGAGATCCATGGACCAAATCAGAACCTGGCTCCGTGAATGCGACTCCTCTCACACTTTCTGCATGTATAAGCCAAATTCACACCTTCCAAAACGTGTGATAGAAGTGACCTTGGACGCACAAGGTGATATTTCTACACGTCTAGTTCAGGACCTGGATCTGAGAGAGAAGTACGCATGTCTAAGCCATCGTTGGGGGCCCTCAACTTTATTGTGTCGAACTACAAAGGGGACCTTGGAGGCACATCTGCAAGCAGTTCCATGGGCTCAGTTACCCAAAAGTTTCCAAGATGCAGCAACTGCTACATACCGGCTTGGGGTCAAATACATATGGATCGACTCACTATGTATTGTACAGGATGACACGGCAGATTGGCTAGAACAGGCAGCACAAATGTGCGACATCTATTCCAATGCATATGTGACACTCGCAGCTACTTGGTCAGATGATAGTGCCACTGGTCTTTTTCGCACGAATATCCCTTATTCAATCAAGGCACCCGCACATCTTGATCGAGGGGCGCCATCCTACATATTACAACGGGTCCCGGATCATATGACTTGGGATCCCGAAGGCGTTCTCAAGATGACTCCCGAGCTCCCTCTCCTAAGCCGAGCCTGGGTATACCAGGAGCGTCTTCTATCACCCAGAATGGTTTACTTCACAAGGTATGAGGTCGCCTTTGAATGTGGAAGTGGCAGCGAAGAGAGCTGCCAGTGTGGCGATGTGGCAGGAGGATCATGGGGTGGAGGACATGGTAGTTACGTCGGTCTATTCGGCCAGTCCACAAGCTCGCGCAAAAGAGACCATTCAACAACCCTTAGCACAACCAAGTTCACCGACATTAAGGCGTACTGGCACCAAATAATAAAGGAATACTCCGCGTTGAACATCACCTTTGAGTCGGACAGACTTCCTGCCCTCGCCGGCGTGGCACGACAGTACGGCAGCATACACTCTGCCCATTTAGGTCGATATGTTGCAGGGATGTGGGAAGCTCTTTTCCCTTCTGAACTCTTGTGGTATTGCCCGTATAAGATTGAACCATCCCAGAGATACAACTGTGGCCCCACATGGTCCTGGATTACGGTCAGAAGCGAAGCACTATATATGACAAGCGTTGGCAGAACATATCCCGACGACCTAAAAATCATCAACATCGACTTTAAGCTTCAGGGTCCGGATCCATACGCTGCCATATCAGACGCAGTGCTCGAAGTTGAGGGGTACTTGGCTCCTGGGACGCTCTCGGAGATGTTTTTTCCATCTCTTGGGCGAAATCATCCAACCTTCAAAGGGTCCTCTGGGGAGCCATTCGTTTTCCCCCCCGACTATGCTTTTCATGACCCTGGTCCCGACATGATTGAATTAGGAAGCCAGATCTTTTGTATGAAGACGGGCTTTCTGTGGGGAGGAGACCATGTCTGCCTCCTACTCAACCAAGTTGACAAGTGTACCAACACATTTAAGCGGCTTGGTCTCGCGGAGGCCGTCAGCCAAGCAAACATAGACTTGATGTTTACAAAAGATATCGAGAAGCAGTTAATAAGAATGATATAGATAGAAATGCCACACGTCAACTTCCAAAACGTAAATGGGTAGTGATGTCAGATGGTGTTATGAGTGGATATCTACAGTCAAAAACCCCAGCAGATGAGCTTTGTAGCCCAAGGCAAAAGTTGGAAATGTATTCAGAAGTCCATACAATCTAAGAACAGCTACCTTAAGACAATAATTGATGGAATCAGTCACTTATTTCCCAATAATAATGTTGACGTATCTATCGGTGGGAACAAGCTCAGAGCCCGACACCAGATTGCCGAGAGTGCAGGCATCCATAACCTTTCCAGCAGCTCGAGCAACGTCATTGCTATGAGGTTTTTAGCAAAGTCTTCACTTCCATGCAAGCTCTACCTTTGACCTACCATTGAATAGAGTGGTGGCTTGGACCGCCGCCGCCAGTGCGTCCAAGAATTCGGGCGCCACCGATTGTGCAGAACGTCGCTGCGCCATCTATCTCGCAAGGGTCGCCTCTCCGGGCCAGATAGTTGATACAGCTCACAGCATCATTAACCTAAAGGACCATGTCAGACGGTGAAATGCGATAAGTGTTCATAATGAGGTTCAACATACTGGAGCTGGGGTACCGATATTGCAACTAGCACGCTTCTGGAGAAAGCTCTTTGCACTCAGTTCTTCAACAATGTTAATGAGAGATGATCTTGGCAGTGGATGGGAAGTATCTGACCAGCGGCAGCAACAGCTTCCTCGGGAGAAAGGTGGTTGCCCTCGGGATTTGCGACGATACCATCAACCCAATTGGCGAAGCTAAAGGGAGAATCGGCGGTCGGAGCAGCTCCAATGGCGGGAACAAGGGCGACAAGGGCCAGAACGGTGGCAGCGAAGTTAACCATTGTAAGGATAGATGGGCTGGATTGGTTACGCTCCTCGGTGGTGGTGAGGTTGAGACTAGATGATGGGCATTGTGGCAGGCTGGGGGCGACACTTGCTTTCTTTATAGCTGTTTCTTACAAACAGAAGCGACATCATTGACACATCCCAACTACAAACGCGAAGCGGATTGGCCAAGTAGGGCTTTGTTGAGGTAACATCCGCTGTTCCATCACCTTGTACGACTGTAATTGATGCTGTTACTAGGATAAAGAAGCGGGTCTTGTGGGTATCAGGCTTCTCAATCACCCAAGCAGAGATGCCAAGAGCGCCTTCACCACCCGAAGAAGAGAAGAAAACTGAAGATCTCTGTCTCATGCATCGCATGCTATGCACCTTGCTCCAGTTTCTTCCATCGCGCCGCCACGTGTTTCCCATTACCTACATTTGCAGACGTATCGCTTACGGGAATATGGAGTGCTGCTGTAAATCCCCTTGCCATATGAATGTAGTTCCGGCGATTGCCTATTTTAGCAAGATTTTCATAGCACACGTGAAGCTATGAGAAGATTCTCATGAGTTTCTTCGAGATCAAACAAGCAGAGCGTAATTTAAAGAGAAAAAGATAGGCAATCATTAATAGGAACAAGATGTGCGCATTCCAACTTGGGGCATCTGAACCCAGCATCCTTACAGAGTGAAGTTATTTAAATACGCTGAACATACTCTATACCTTATTTTTACAATCAGTCAGTATATGTCACATATTACTCCAAGGAGACTGAGGATCTCCAAGGGGCCGATATTCATTTAAGTTGTTAGAGATGCCATTTTTCTTTTATCAATGAGATCAAGCTGAGTCCAATGCTATCATAACAAGCAGTTGATGAGTCCCTTTGCATCCCTTGTCCTGCGTATGGTGATTTAGCCGGCGCCGATGAGCCGAGTGCGATGCAACCCCACAACTGTGATCCATATTTCAGTAGGTTTAGGTGAACGTTAGGTGATACTACGAAGGGATAATGTCTGCGTCCACCGTTCGCATCTCTGGATGGTAGTTCGTATTTTTTCTGCAAAGAGAGACGCCAAAGTCGTAAGATACTGAAATATACCTGATTTTCTGCTGAAGTTTGTTGTAGTAAATGCATAGTGAATTATATGTATCGTTGTGTGCGATTGGGTGACGTTGAGCAAGTGTTCAATGCTGCAAACAATGGATATATTCAACAGGAAATAGTTAAATAAAGAGGCTAAGTAGTACAAAATATACTTTGATACACAGGAAGATACCAAGAGGAAGAGCACATAGTGAGCATTCCCAAATGTCATAAATTGAAGTTGAGATCCGGAACGGTGACCTCCCTGTTTATGTAGGTGTAGGGTAGGATATATTTAGCCAAGACTTGCAGCCTTGAAGCCCCCCCTTTTGTTCTGCGTGGAATTATTCCTGTCAAGTAGAGTTTTACGTGTCATTTTAGTAGCCCGTATATGAGACTTTAGCATTTATTTATTTCTGTATGATAAATTCCAATGCCAGCCTCATCACCCTGTCTCACGGGGTTGGTATTGTGCAGCCTTCCTCCCGGATCCCTTCACGTTGAGGGTGGTGGGTTGGACTGGGTTTATGTGCGAATGCCATTTCCATCATTTTGACGCGGTATTCACTTCTACTCCCATTTGAATAGCTGATTCCTGGACGCTCATGTTAAATACCCATCTTCATGCTTTCTAGAAATACGTGTCTGCTAACATAGCATGTCATCACAGTTTAGAATCCTTGATTATCGGGTTTGCTGCATGATAAGATTTCGACTTGACAGCTTTCCGAGGACCCGATGGACTGTTGCTATTACTGGCACACCAATATATCGTCAATTGCATGTTTCCTGATCCCTCCAATGAGTGAGGGTTGCCATGCTTAGTGTCTGGGGATGTCTTTTTTTCATTGCCTTTGTACTTAAACTTTCTCATATCTTGCTTTCAAGCGATGGATATTTTGTTGCCGCTTATTCACCAATCCCTATGAGCGATTCTGCAATTGAACGGCATCATAATCAAAGCAATGACGAACCTTCGTGCGCGACACCCAATGAACGAGATCCAAGAGGTAGCCGACGATCTTACTTGAATATCTATAGTCACTGAATTGAAGCTCATGACGTTGCGCAGGATGAAGGCTTGCGGGATGGTGTGCAACACAATGGGCACTTACATAGGTGGCTGCGGTTTGGTTATGGCGTTCCTGTTTCCCTTCCCTCCCAAGCTCGTCGGGGCAAACTCGTTGCTAAATCTGGAATTTCCAGCCACTAAGCAATTCCCGCCAGACTGGTTTGCATGGAAGAGTCTCGATCATCTCTTTGGTGAAAGCCTTGTCTCTTGGCATCACCATGTTGTAAAAGTCTTGCATAAAAAGACTGGAGAAGTCTCGGGAGAAATCAGCACTATGGGTGCTGTACTGCCTTGGGCTGCACGCTTTCGGTGCATGTCCGAGATAAGTATATTTAGAAAGAACATCTCCAATGAGGAGAGGTATCTGAAATGAAAGCTCTCACAGGGAGACGCTGCATGCCATTGTGTCATGCACGTTGAAGGCTGCCATTGCCGGTGACTTGCTTGACCAAATGCCACTGCAAAGAGCATTTCGTGACGATGCATCTAGCCTTTGTGAGATCAGGTGAGTATGCAGTCTCTGAAGTATCTGTTGGCCAAAGATCGTTTGCATAAAGAATAGATGTTGGACTATACTCCTACGTATGCCGCAAGGAGGACTACATTGCGATTCCATGACCATCCGCTGTTTGTACAGAGGAGTCATCGTCAATTGCTGTCATCAAGTCCTCATGTGCCTCCAATGTTTCACAAACAATTTCCGGCCCCCGTGGATGGACGGGGGGATTGCCACCATTGCAAATCTCCCTCTCATCCATAGGGCTTTAATTTCTTTTCTTCATGAAACAAAACTTTTTTCTCTCTGACATACCCACGGACCACAAGCACAAAAAAGCTGCAAGCAGAGAATGATCTGCGCCAACGGGCAGTGCCCCTCAGCCCTGGACGCTGTGGCACAAGCTGAGTGGCCGCCTTAGCAAAGATGCCCGGTTTTTCTCACCAGTCTAAATACCGGAGTCTGCCCCGGCAAGCCCCGCTGGGCCCGGCGAATTTCTTCCCTCCCTTTTTTTCCCTCCCTCATGGCTGTTCTTTCAGCCGCAGTCGTCAGTTGGAGGGGGTGAGATTGTTATGTAACGAGTCCACATGGTGCTAAACATAGCAAGTCATCCTTGAAGGAGGAAGAGGAGGGTGGGACCCTCATGTAAGAAATCTTTTCGTCATCGGTTTGTGCATCTCGATTGAAATACTAATCAGATCCTACAGACTGAAAAAAAGCTTCTGATCCATCGACGAAGAAGAAAGATAAGCAAGTCCGTTAGGCATCACCCAACGGGCCATTCCTAGCTTATGCTTGTTGGATTCACTTGCTTTATGACAGAGGAGCGAGCCTGCATAGCCTCGTGATGTGTTCCCGTTTTATATGATGACTATTGGAATGTATGCATGTATAACGCCTCCCATGGTTAGCCAGTTCGATCCAAACGGCCTGCGTTATGGCACGCTTTACTGCCCACTTTGCCATGCGGTAGCCCATTAACCTTCTACTGAAAGCCACAGGACCCTCCCTCGTAAACCCTCACATGTGGAGGCCAAAAAGAGGCGTTACATTCGAAGGGGATCAGCACATACAAATGTGTAACGCGTTTTGTTTTTACCTCCACTTGCGTCGCAAACCCATTGTTCTGGTTGGGAGGGGGGGAGGCAACAAGGATGGCCAGCCCGGAGTTGATGCTTTCTTCTGGGCTAAGCAACGCCATGGATCCAAACTTGTAAGCACCTTGAACGAAGCTTGCATGTCAGCACCATTTGGACGCCTCTGGGTTCATGAATGGCGAAAAACAGTTTTAAAGATGCCCAACCCCCCGCAGCCAAAATCCAGATTGGGTATTCTGGTAGAAGCATCCGTTTGCTTTTCTGTCGCCAAGGGTCTTGTTTCCAAGTAAGCATCATCCTCTATCAAAATGTCACTCACACTTGCTGTCTACGCCGCCATCGGCTTATTGATGGTCGACTCCATCATCGAGCTCGCATTCATCACGTCCATGGTATCATGGCTGCACAACACTGCCAGCGGCACCTTTGTGGTCAGGGATAACGGTTCGACGTTCGACTTGGCCTGGAAGCCGAAACATGACCTGGTCGACCAGGGACATACCAGCAACGGCGCGGCGGGAACAGCCTTTGTTCTTGTTGGTATGGTCGGCTTTTTCGTCCTCTGGCTACGTAGCAGACCCAACTATTATGCCAGTAAATTCAGCATTTTCTTGTACAGAACATGGCTCGTGTTCTGCGTCCTGGCCTGCATGCTCACCATTGGCGCCCTGGGCTACGTCTTCGCCGTCACCAACGCCCACAAGGGACAAGTAATTGATACCGCTGTCGCCGCGACGCTCAGGAACCAGGAGAAATATCCCCTCGACACATGGACACCGCAGAACTGGTTCGCCGCCGTGTTGAAGCTTGACATTGCCGATACCAGTGTGCGATCTGACATCGCGCATCATTTGCGCATCATGCGAGGCTGGCAGTACAATCTGATCCCGATGTTCATCATCCAGCTCTTCACGACGATTCTCATTCTCTTGGATGCCATGCAGAGGCGAAAGTCGCGACCCAACAACACACAGTACAGCAGCGTCGAACAAAAGGCATCACCATAAGAGGGCGATGCCCATTTCATCTTAGGTTGGAGAAAAAAATATTCTGGCATATCGTCTCTTAAGCGAGAACGGCTGCCATGAAAAGAAAGCATTCACCATAGCCACTCATCACTGTCCGAGGACCTGAGCCCGACATGCCACGATATTCACCATTCCCTTTGCATCCACATCTTCACATCCTCCTCAACTACTTTACCTTTGCATATTCACTCTACGATCATAAAGCACCTAACCGACTGATTATGAGAAAGAAGTTGCAACTATTTTTGTTCATTTCTGATGATCACTGCCAATGCTCCTTTATCTCAAAGCCATGAGATCAAGCGATTATCGGCAGTACTTCCAGCGGTGTAAAAACGCATTCCTTATTTAATTGTTAATTCACAGCGATGGGAATGGTTGGATAACGGCGTTTTTGGGGGTAAATGAGGTGGGCATAGTCATGGAATAGAGGTCATACGAAATGAAGGGTCATTCGATGGACACCAAACAAAGGCGCAGGTTGGGCAGGTTGATTTGTATGGGGGCTACTGGGCGTGTTTTTATAGCGAGATCTAATGAAGTAATCGCTTTTTTCTTCATCTTTGACATGGAAGCACAGCCATGGCTTATGTGATTGTAGTGATGGTGGTCCTAAAATAGGATAGCTGATGTAATATTTGAACGACTTTCATGCTCGTGTTGGAAACAGATGTTACAGTAAACCGTTGTGTGTCAGACATGGTAATATTGTGAAACAACCAAAACAAGAATTAACATGATGGCCTGCAATGTAACTTCAAGGGTTAAAGAGTCCAATGTTGCATTCAATTGAGGCGCTTGATGGCGCGATCAAATGCCACCCACAGCAGCCCCCATTGAGCTCGATGCCGATTCGGCTCTTTGGCATAGAAGGCATTTCCACTTCATCATCTCGGGCATTTGTGTAACACACCACATCATAACAGCAGTGCTTGGGCGCAGATCGTGGATAGTGGATCGTGGCGGCAATCTGACTGGCGGCATATGAGTACGTGAGATTACTGAACGGCTACCTCCGATTCCATACTTTATGTAAAGCGGGTTGTTCCATTGTCAGCATCATCTATATCTGGATCAAGCGCATAGCATTTTTTTTAATAACAACTTTAAACTATTTGGCGCTTCTCCATCATGGCCAACATCAACGAAAGTGCATTAATAGAACGTTTCGACGGCCTGGTAGATGAGGGAATTATCGCATACGAGAAACCGACAAACATCAACTATGATGACAAAGGCCTCACTGTGAGCGGCAAGAATCCCAAAGGCTCTGAAAGTTCATAACTAACGAGTGTGCGACAGTTTAACTTCTGCGTCACTCCTGCACTGGCAGGAAAACCGACCGTTTTCACATCAAGGAGTGGCTCATCGGGAGGAGATAGCGGAAAAGAGGCTTCACCATCCACGCCGGCATATAGGCCTGGAAGCGACATAAGCACATCTGGTTTCGAGATCCAGTCAATTAAAGGCACTCACGTCTTGGCCTTCAACAAGTTTTGCGTTGCTCGTCCCCAACTCCTTCTCTTGACAGAAGATGGCTTCCGTAGACAGTATGAAGCGCTCAATCTCGAAGATCTGACAGCTGCTCATTCCGTCATCACATCTCTCTCGATCGAGCGCGATTACATGGTTCTATACAATTGCGGAGTAGATTCGGGCTGCAGTCGACTTCACAAACACATACAAGTCATTCCTAAACCATTGAATGCGTGGCAGCTATGGCTAGACGACTATGATCATGATGGCAAGACCAAGTCTTCAGGTCAAATGGACAACATCCCGTTCCAATATTCGGTTGCTCGATTCACTGATAAATTTCCTGACCCCGCCACTCTCCTACGCCTGTACACTTCACTGCTGAAAGACGCCGAAGCCGCTCTCCGAGACTGGACTACCCCGAAGCCAGGTCACACGGTAGCCCACAATGTTGTGATAACCCGACGATGGATAGCAGTCATTCCAAGAAGAAAGGCTGGCGCGAGAGGTGTCGATACCAACGCCGCCGGTATGCTAGGTATGATCTGGGTATCTGACCAGGCCAAGCGTATGAAGTGGGAGGCATCCGGGCCAAGTGATATTTTAGCTGAGATCGGCGTCCCTCTTGTTGCTCCGCGAAAAGTATGTTAATTGGAGATAGATCTTGTGCTTAGTATCAAACTATACGATCCTCTTCTACTTTCTGCTCCACTAACATGCGATTCCGGAATACTCTGGAGACAAGTCGCCTTCTGCACCGACTCAGGATCTTTCTAAAGTACCAAAACCCGAGCGTTGCCACAGTCAAGATCGCTGCTACAGTAATCATGGGCACTAGATATCTGGTAGTTTTTATACCTCCGCCTTCATCTGTGCCAAATGCCTCG
This sequence comes from Cladobotryum protrusum, assembly GCA_004303015.1. Lineage (NCBI taxonomy): Eukaryota > Fungi > Ascomycota > Sordariomycetes > Hypocreales > Hypocreaceae > Cladobotryum > Cladobotryum protrusum. The sequence continues at coordinate 1,400,743 of RZGP01000001.1, forward strand.
CTTGAGAAGAGGGTCTGCCGTTTGTTAGTGGGCGAGGGTGAAGCAGACATGGACATGGTACTTACCGCAGCGAATGTACCCGGCAGGAATATCATGGTTATGATGGTGATGACGTTCATAGATGAACTATCTCTTGACATCTTGTACGAAATATCCATGTTTGTCGCCGTGTCTTGTTGTGTGACCATGTTAAACACCTGGGAGAAGGTTCGTCAGCAACTTAAAACAGACGGTAGCCGTTGAAGCATCAACCATCACTCACAAAGTTCATCGCCGTGTCTTTGCGGGCCTTGTAGGTATTGAGCCAGTCCCGCTGGCAGTAAAAAGAATCCCGAATGTATTCCAGCGCGCCATGTGTTTCTCGGACAGACTTGGGCAAGTTGACTGGCCTCGGCCCCATGCAGTAGGTCGCGTGGGCAGTCAACATCTTCTCGCACAGCTTAATTGACATGTGAGCATTAGCGATTCCGGAATCAGCAGTCTGAGAGACAAGATGGAGTTGTTTGGTAATCTTCTCAAGCATCGCTCGACTCTCGGACTCGTGTCGCGATTTGTTCCCAGCGGCGGATTCGGTTTGCCTATCGGAATAATCGTTGACTTGCGAAATCTGTAAATTTTGTTAGTCTCTATGAGAGGGAAAGGCTACTAAGCGCTTACCTGTGTCATTAAACGGTCTTTGATCGCTGCTACATATTCCATTGACTGTTCCAAGGCCAGACCCGAGATGATTGCATGTAATCCAAAAGGGCTTGTCGAAACGGATGTCGCAATGCCTTTGGAGCATTCCACATTTCGGTCGATAACGCCAACCCTGTCAAGTAACAAAGGGAACCAGTCTTCGCTCTCCGATGTGACAATAAGATAGAGGGTCAGTTTCGTTGAACGCGAATGGCGCATGTAAACTGAACAAGGCGCAACATGGCCCTTTCTGGCGTCATACCTTCTGGACTGCGACCAGCGAGGTTGCTGGCAATAAAACTCTGGGTGATTCCACCGATGGGAGAACGATGAGCCGCCTTCTAATCACGGTGTGTTTCAATCTGCACTCACCGAAAACATCCTCCAAGTTCACCCCATTGTCGCTCAGCCTCGACACTGCAGCCCAGTAGTTTGGTCTACCAAGGAGATCAGGCAAGAAGCCTTCATGAACATCGAAACGCTCGAGAACTGACTGTGCGAGCTCCAGGGATATCGAAGCCTTGTGGCCCCACGGTGATCTCTGTGACTTCTCAAGCTTGATCATGCTGTTCACATTTTAGCTTTCATCACAATGTGCAGGAGAACTGGGCGCAGAGCCTTACAGGGCGAGTAACCTTGGGCATGAATGGGCATCCGTGCAAACTGTCTGTAAATATAAATACTTCCTCCAAATCTCAGCTTGGCGCTTATTATGACTTACACGAATCAGCTCTTCAAGTGCCATATCATTCTGTCTAGGTTGATATTCTGTACTCTCATGTTAAAATCCGACCACACTGGAAGACTCAACACCAGTCCGACATACTGGATTCATGGCATGAGACATAAAGAACGTCGACGTCTGACTCGCTTTTAAAATTTTCGGATACAAGAAGCGACTGACGGGAAGCTCGTGTCACTGAGGGGTGTAGATCCAAGTCTCCAACATTCGTTTCCGCACCATTGTTGCAGGGTAATCCTTGGGGTTCCGAGTCGTTCGTCACTTTCTTCCCAAGAATTCCAGATTTATAATCTCCATCGTCAAAGAATGTGTGGCTCCTCCATCGATTGGGATAAACAGTAGTTGTTGCGCTCAGCGGGCTTCCGGTCTGATGGAGGGGCGAAACTTCTAAATCCTCGCTGCTGAGCGATGGTAATTGATGTAAAGCTGATGTCGTAGAATCCTCTTGCGCAGCACCATCGCCCATATTTCAGACTGAGCTGCCAGTTATAAAAAAAAGAGAGCGCTTCAAATATTCCTTCCCACTTGATGCAGATAACAGTAGTGATCGCACGCGGGGATAGCAAAGTGAGATGGCATTTCTTACAGGAAGTGTTCTCATACCATGCCATGTCCCTCTAGAATATGTGTACTACAGTCTCTACTACCGAGGTAATTGATAGTTAATTTATTCTGCTGCAGACAATGTTTACCAGGGTCGAGGTCAATATTGAGAACGTGATGAGAGGGAGGGTTCTGGATGGCGCCACGAAGAAGACTGGGTAGAGCTCCCACGTCAGCTGCCATTTATATTATATGTAGCTTATGCCCCCCACATGGAGTAATTCGTCTTCATAGGCTGTAGAACTGGTGGCGATGTGAAACCAACAACGCCATCACCAAACAGAGGTTGAGGTACGTAATCATCTAACCGGATTGTTAAGCCCTATAGTCCTACGAGTTCTGCAATCCCATTAGGCTAAGTTTGTAATAGCTTACAGTCAGCTTGCTTCACATCTATTGGAACGTGTACATAGATGAAGAGTTTATTTTATCTGATAAGGCGGCCTTGAGTCTGCAAGAAACACAACACCCTCATCGGAATGCGGAATCGGTTACCGGACTTACTCTTTTCGTGCATTTCGTCAAAGTTGATGATCCATAATTGCTGATGACTCATCCTATACTCAACTTTTATGCTTAATAGAATATGCAAGTGCAATTAAGCAGCAGCTCAATACATTTCATCAAAGCCATATGATCTTTTATTTTCTACTTTGTTGTCTGCAATGCAATCAGATCGTTACCCCTGTATTAGCATTAGCCATTGAGTCCGATGGTCGGACCTGAGATAAAAACAAGAGTCAGCTACCCTGTAAAGAAATACAAACTGACCCGTAGATTAAATCACAAAACATAGATGAGGTCTTTCCTTTACTTTAGTTTACTATGATTGTAACTACATGTATTACATTGCCCTCAAGTGTTCCTTTTCCTTTTCCTTTTCTTTCAGTCCCAGTACACGTAACCAATCTCTAAACATCGCTATGCTCTGAGGCTGCAATTCCCCCATCCAAGTACCCGTATTATTTGCTATGACCTACGGCTTATAACTGATCCACTTCGATATTAAACCCACAAATCCACAAACCGATCTAACCAACTCTCTCAAATTGCCCTTTCTCATAATTCCTGACATCAATATCTTAACAGATTCAAGACTATAGCTTTGATGCAGTTGCCTGGGACTGACACAGACTCTTGTGCTTGTGGGGTCTTTCGGCGCGTTTCCCCTTACCCTCCCAACTAGCACACGGACAAAAATGCCAAGACCAAATTGACAGCGTTGTGCATCGACTCTGGCATTTACCGTTCAGTAGGACACGCCGGGTCCCTGTGACGACAGTCTAGCAACTCAATTATTTTGAAGAGGCAGCTCAACAGCTCAAGTCCTGGACAAAGAAATGAAGAACATGCAATCGAACACATAGTAGATCAGTTCCTATTATGGCAAACAGTGAGCGAGGGTCCAGCTGGACTATCAGACATGATTGTCTCTCAAATGTCTCCGGGATGCCATGACATTGGCGGAAACATGAGACAGTCACTAAGACATGTGCGCGCATTCCCACCTCATGCTCCGCAACCGTTTCGCTTTTCGGAGGGCCCGTGAACTACGGAGGCAGAACATCGGGTAATAAGAGGATCGGATTCGAGGGCTTCCTCATCAGTCCCTCGCCCTGAGACTTATGGCGTCACTTGGATTCATGATGTGTGTGTTTACTGTTCTCTGTATTTGCATTCATCCCGCTTGCACTTTGCACAACCCCTAATATTAGGCCATCATTATGAGACTGGGAAGTAGACAAACGACCAAGACAAGATGTCTAGGCATTGGTGGAGAGGTAATAGCCCGAGTAATATTTTGTAATCTCTACACAACGTTAAGGAGAGTAATAACAAAGGCTCTTATACGGTTGAGAAAGAATCAGGATCATTCAATGGATACGCCGTGACCGGCACTGATCCATTTATCCCTGTTCCAATTATTGGATTATGAGTGCCATGGTTGTTGTCGTTCTGATTACCATATCCTCAAACAAAGATCTGGGGCATTTTGCGATGATCTTCAGGTTCAAGCAGACGCAAGAATAACTTCACTGTGATAAAGGTTTCTCTTCACCATGATTCTCTAGGGAGATACTTGCCACCGGTGCATCTCACAGTGTATATCACACCTAAGCACCTGTCAATCTACGTCATTTGCCTAGATAATCAGGCACATAGTCAAAAGAAAGCGGTTCATGATCTGTGCCGCTCCATGTCCTTGTCAGTCATGGTAGATAAAGACACCCGTCAACAGGGTTTCTCCACACGGGTCATCGCTATGTTCTTACTGGTCAGAAGGCCTTCCAATTCGTTTTGTGTAGGTTAATCATTTCTAAAAGTGATCCATGAGAGCCACGTCTGTCTCCAGTTTTGCCGGCGTCGTATCGTACTAGATGGCTTTCGGCAAGGAACGTCTGGGGTTTCATCCCCGAACTAGTTGAGGTGGGGGCACCTATACTAATCAAAAACACCTTGGCACAATCCAAGGCCTAGCATTTGGGATTCTTGCAAGGCCAGTCTTTCGCATGCCAGAGGTGGGGAAATAACACGGGCCTTGACCGACGCCTTTTCAGTGTAAGTTCAGTGGTTGAGGGCCCCTTTCCCCCACCGCGTGAACACTCTCCCCTTTCGCTACCCCATTTACTTACCTTCTCGCTGATCTTATACCCTACTGTCTCGCTTGGGCCGTCTACAACATGGCTTTGTGGGTGATGAAATCGGTCACCTTCTCAATTCGGTAGTGGCAATGTTGACACTTCTCTCTACTGGTTTTGCGGTGTATTTCATGGTTACCTATATGCTAGATCTACTATACTATGACCGAGAATCCGAGACATAACTAGCAGCTAATGTGCAACTGTATCGTGAGTACGGAAACTCTCCGTGTATAAGAACTAGTGGTTTGTCCGCCTCAGATTCTATTTTTTTTTAGCATTCACAAACATCTTCCAAGCACACAAGACACTCATCAAATACTCATCAACAATAACAATCACCATGAAGTTCTCAATTGCCCTCGCCGCCATTGCTGCCACTCTGGTCAGCGCCCTGCCCGCCGATGGCATCAAGCCCGAGAGCACTAACATGGGTAAGCTTTCTTAAACTTTAAGAAGTTTCTCCTGTAATAGCAAACGAGTCATCTAACAGTTTTGGTGTAGGCCCTTGCCTGTCTGACCGTGACTGCCCTGGCCAGCACTGCTCTATTGGCGGTGATTGCTATGGCAAGAGAGATTTTGAAGTAGAGAGCACCAATGATGGTAAGCATTCCCAACTCTGAAGACTTTTCTTATACACTTGCGAACAAGTCATCTGACTATTTTGATACAGGCCGCCCTTGCCTCACTGACCGTGATTGCCCCGGTCAGCACTGCTCTATTGGCGGCGATTGCTACGGCCACCGTGGCTCTGAAGTCAGAAGCACCAACGATGGTAAGCTTTCTGTTTCTTTTGCAACTACGAACACATCATCTGACTGTTTAATACAGGCCGCCCTTGCCTCACTGATCACGATTGCCCCGGTCAGCACTGCTCTATTGGCGGCGATTGCTACGGCCACCGCGGATCTGAAGTAAGGAGCACCAACGATGGTAAGCTTTCTATTTCTCCTACACTTGCGAGAAAACACTCTGACTATTTTGAAATAGGCCGCCCTTGCCTCACTGATCACGACTGCCCTGGACAGCACTGCTCTATTGGCGGTGATTGTTACGGTCATCGCGGCTCTGAAGTAAGGAGCACTAACGATGGTGAGCTTTCTGTTTCTTCTACACTTGCGAACACATTATCCAACTCTTTTGATATAGGCCGCCCCTGCCTCACCGACCGCGATTGCCCTGGTCAACACTGCTCTATCGGCGGTGACTGCTACGGTCACCGTGGATCTGAAGAAAGAAGCACAAACATGGGTAAGTCTTTTTGTTTCTCTTAGATCTGCGAACAAGTCATCTAACAGTTTTGGTGTAGGCCCTTGCCTTTCCGACCGTGATTGCCCCGGTCAGCACTGCTCCATTGGCGGTGACTGCTACGGCAAGAGGGATTAAAGCATAGAGCGCTGATAATAGTATGTATTGCAGACTCAAAGTATTTTTCACTACAATCACACATTCTCTAACAAAGTAACCATGGCAGCCTACTTATCTAACCATGATTTATGCGGCGGATGCTACTTCACTATTGAAGGTGATTGCGCTCTCAAATAAGTCTTGAGAATGGAAGGGAACTCTCTACGGTTCTCAGCAGTGATTATTTCGGTGTCATACGGTTTAGGAATATGTGACAATGATGGAACGGGTGTTGTAAGATTCTGTTTGGATGATATGTAAATTTTTAAGATCTTGAAAGGATATAGTAAATAAGACATTTTCTGGTATTACCGTGTTCTTCACATGTTGGATGCTCTGATCTCGTCTGAACGAAGCTTTGTCAAAGTGACCATGGCCATACCATAAGAATATGGTAATCAAGGCAACAGTCGCTCTATCTATGCGAGTTGGCTCGGTAAGCTTTGTAATTTACATTGAACCTTCTAAGTAAGCTAAAGAATTACAACCATTCTTATCCTCATCTCTACAATCGTCAAGTCTTGAGCGGAGTCGTTACAAGTCTTGGGTTAATTTTCGGTATTATCACCAGTTAAATGCTTTTACACTATCTTCTTCGCCTCTTCGCCACCATCCCCGGCATCAATCTCAATCTCATTAACTTCATACCCCTCCATCTCTCATTATTTGTGTTCGTCTTCTTCGTTTTTAGGGTCTACAGCATAAGTATTATTCTCTTCTTCTGTCATGCTAATAATGGTTTCAGCCTGCATCCTGCCACACGCAGATTCCGGCTTCTTGACTTCAAATTGAGCTTCCTAAGTTTGTACCCTTTCCCCAAACACCCCATCGACATGCCATACCTCTTTTCAACCAGGCTGTTACAATCAACTAAAAACGAAAATTATACAGGCAATAGTCCAACCAAGAGTCCAAACTCCAGCTAAACCAGCTAACCCAAATCCAAGGACTCGTCCACCAAGGTTAACGCTTTTTGACATGCCGACAATGAAGGAAGCAAGCACCACCGCCCAGATACTGGCCATGAATAAGCCAGATATTATCCCTAATGACGGCCCTATGAGTTTCTTCATCGGCTTGAATAATCTGATGTTGGATAAATCCTCTATCCATTCGTTTAAAAACAATGCAAGTTTCAACACGCCTAGTAAAATAGCCACCAGAGTAAGTAGAAGAACGACAACACCGCAGAAGTCATATAACAAGTAGTGAAGATCCGCAAACCGGGTCTGCATGCTCAGGATGCTGGTTGCCAGGCTCAAAGGGAGGAAAATACTCGCTAAAACAGACAGCATCCATAAGCCACTTGATTCCTGAATGCCGCGTCGCATTTCAAGAAACTTGAGATGATGATCGAGACCATTTTGGATCTCGGTCACTTCCATGTTGATGTCGGCGCACATCCCCTGTATATCAGTGGCAAGGTCCTTGAAGGTCCAGTCCCCGATATCTAGGGCAAAGACATTGCCAACGACTTTGACAAGCGATTCGACTTGCGTAGTAAGTTGCAATGCTGTGGAAGCGATCCCCTTTTGAAAGTACGAATCGGTTGTGATCTCATTCAAAAGATGTGGTCTGAGCGCAGAGCTGCGAGGGTCAAGCAGGTCATCGCGAGAGTTGAAGTACAGCTCCCGAGCATTATGAATAGATCTGGATAGCTGACATAACTGTGCGTGATAATTCCATAGTAGCAGAATTTTCTTTGAATGTGCAGAAGAACTGGCTCTGCTTAGTAGGGGTCGATACTGAGTGCGGAGTGCAACGAATATCTTCATGTATTCGCTTATTCCAGTCAATTTATATTTTTCGACGTTGAATGAAACCCGCGAGCCCGAGAATGATTTGCATGAAATGAACACTTCTTTGATTAGAATAAAGCATCCATAGATAAAGTAAGAGTACATATAAGAGAGACGTACTACTTAGATTCCCATTGCCATTGTCTACAATCAAAGTTTGCTTAGTAGTTGAAATAAGCAATTTATCAAGCCGTTTCCCGCTGCCCACGGACGAAAGTTCTCTCCAAAATCTTTGCCCGTGCCCTGAGTTCGAACCAACGACCAGAAATGAGTGTACTTTGCTCCACAATGTTGGTATCGCTGAATTCCACTGCGCAGTTAAAGCTTCGTAGCCGCGTCGGGCAGGCTTCCCATAGCCTGTGGCGGAGTGTGCCACTCCCAAATTCTTAAAATGCTGTAGATAGGCTCCCACCTCGTCAAAGTCGTGTTCAATATATATTCGGATGTCTTTGTCGTTCTGGGTCGGCAGAGACTGGATCATCTCATTCACGCTGTCGTTGAGCTGTGACGGACTCATTCCACTGTTTGAAGCTTCAAATCTGGGCATATCATCTGAAAATTCATCCTCATTGCTTTTCAGGTCAAAGACTTGTAAAAATTGATGTCCCGAGAGAGGAAACTCCGTGAGAGGAAACCCCGTATCGCTCGGAGCAAACAGATTTAATAGTTCAATGACGGGCTCCATTAATCTCGAAGATGGGAGGCTTATGGTAGACTCTTAGCCAACTAGAGCAATCGTCGCAGGCGGAATCTTTGCGTTTGATCAGGGAGCTGCGGTACTTGAATATCGCCGCGGGTCAGAGGACAGGGATGTGCCAATAGTCCCGATTGATTGATCTTCAATTGTCCGTTCGTATGGACAGGACGCGGCCCATTTACCAAGACTTGGGCAAAAAAGATGCTTGGTTGGGATTATGACTATTATGGAGAGGTTTTTGAAATGGGTAGCTATGAAACCTTGAAGTGAGACAGAAGACTGTGAGTATTATATGGATGTAAAAGGGAAATAAAATCCGTTATTCAGAGATGGACCGTTGCCATTAAAGCCGTGAGCCCAAGTCGCATTGCGTCTCCACTCCTGTCTGGCTGGTGACTGGTTTACCGGCGTGATGGTGAAAAGAGGGGTGAGTAGTCTATTAGTAATACTTAAGCCGGTATTTATAAAAGCAGCGATCTGGTTTTAAAGGTGAATTCTGGTATTCGGATAGTATCATAAGAAGTCTATCATCAAACAGACCAAGATTAACAAGCCTCCGAAGAACCCCTATACTCTGATCTGGCGTCGCTGCTTGACTCGGAATGGATGTGATGAAGCAACACTCCACTAGTTTCTCAAATCTGACCCTTCTACTTCGCTTCAGCGGCCCCTTCGGGATCATATGCCTCAACTTCAATCTCAATATGCATTCGAGGCGACCCAAGCTCCTTCACACCAAGTGCCGTCCAAACGGGATTGTGATTCGGCATCCATTTTCGGAAATTGTAAACGATGCGCTCTTGCTGAGAGGGGACGTCCGTGCTGTAGGTGACAACGCGAAACACTTGTGACCAACCCTTTCCACCTGCATGCCTGAGATTGTGATCGCAGTTCTCAAAGGCTAGATCGATTTCTTGGAGCAGGTCGACCTCGACCAGATCTTCAAGAGTGTAATTTTCTTTTTCGCTATTCCAACCGCCTGTTTATAAAAATTGTTGGTCAATGAATGAGCAGCCATGCACAGTGAAGATGGCATACCTTGACCAGAACAAACGATGCGGTCGCCAACACGAACGGCCTGCGAGGCTCCAAAGTTTTTCTGCATCCATTCGCCCCATCCAGGATAGTTGTAGTACCGCAAGTCTGCCATAGTGACTGTATGTACTCGATCCGAAGTAGATAATAGAACTCGGGCGTGAAGGATTGTTAGATGTTCTCGATGAAGAACGAAAGAGGGCAGAGGCTGGCAAACGCCGGGCGCATATTATATCTACATTCATCTCACTAATCATCGACCATGCCGTGCTACGAAGAGGTAAGATCCCGTGTTTGTCATCTCCATTGACGGCACAAGTTCATTCAGGGTATTGCCGTCCAAAAAATGAGGGCATTCGTGTCAGCAAGACCATTGTCTTGAGGTTCACAAGGATGCGATGTGCATCAACAAACTGGCACACACCACGAATCAACTCAATTCTAATCGTATGTCATTACTACATACGGCAATTGCCATTTTCTTACAAATCAAGACCTTTTGCGGGACAATAATGCCGCCGCATCACTAATGCTCTGCATTGTATTTGACCCCGCGAAGAGTATAAATTACGCTCTGCGACGTGCATACTAATCAACTTCACTCGTCATCCATTTCCGTTGACACATATATCCGAATCTGTCCGGCTTTTCGGAATCAGCACTGTAAAATGTCTACTGCCATCGTGGTCGGTGCTACTGGTATGACCAATCCTTGTGGATAACGATGACAAACCCCCTCTTGACAATCGGACAGGTATCTTGGGACGGGCCATCGTCTCGGAGCTCAGCAAAGCGCCGGAGACGTGGAGCCGGATTTACGCTCTTTCGAGGTCCAAGAAGGGGGATTATCCGCCCCAAGTTACTCATGCGAATTTGGACTTGACTGCATCGGCGGAGGAGATAGCGAGTGTACTCAAGGAGATGCCGGCGGCGTATATTTTCTTCACTGCATACATGCAACAGGATACCGATGAGGAGCAGACCAGGGTCAATGGTTAGAGCCATGATATCTCCACGCTGACACCACTTTTCTGATAACGCATACAGGGGATCTATTGGACGCTTTTCTTCGCGCCTTGGAGATAAACGGTGTATCGGACCTCAAGCGTTTCATCCTGGTAACGGGCGCCAAGCAATATGGTGTTCAACACGGCCAAGCAAAGCTTCCTTTGTTAGAGACGGATCCGTGGTATGTGTGATGCAGACTTTGATGGCCTTTCAACTGTGTGCTGACTGTCTTCTGCCCCAGGCTGCCCGAGCCCCCGTACCCACCCAACTTTTACTACCGACAGCAAAGATCCGTGCATGCATTCTGCGAAAAGAATGGTGTAGAGTGGGTTGTCACACACCCCGCCATCGTTATTGGCTTTGCCGAGGGGAACTTTATGGACTTTGGGTCTGCTCTCGCCATCTACGCCGCCGTTCAGAAAGAGGTGGGCACGGAGCTCCTGTTTCCGGGCGGCGAGGCTGCCTATACAAAGCTTGGCACCTTTACTGATTCTGTTTTGCACGCTCAATTTTGTGCCTGGGCGGCATTAGAACCTCGCGCGGGAAATCAGGCCTTCAATGTTGCCAACGGTGACACAGAATCCTGGCAGAATCTGTGGCCACGCGTAGCAAAGCGCTTTGGCCTCAAGGTTCCGGCGGATCAATTCTCGCCTGCAAGATTGGATGCGGAGGCTTCGTCTGTTCGACTGTTGGCACCAGAACCTCCCATCGCTACAGTGGCCAATGAGATCGGACTCCAAGGAAAAATTAGACAAAGCCGCATTGAGCAGCGCATTGAGCTCACGCGTTGGGCTCAAACGACAGGGGTTCGCCAGGCATGGCAGGGTTTGGTCGAGCGAGAGGGGCTTGCAAATCCACACGCTCTGGAGAAGGCGACCTGGGATTTCCTGGGCCACTGTCTCGGCATGGACTTTGATGTGGTTATGAGTATGAGCAAGGCGCGGGAGTTGGGATGGACGGGCTACCTTGATACCTGGAGAAATTTTGAGAATTTGTTTGATGAGCTTGAGGCGAAACATATTCTGCCCAAGACAAGGTAAAATAACGGTAATGGTTTGTCACTAAGAAGCGGTTCATTTCCTTAGGCTCAGCGTATACACAAAAAAAAAGAAAAGAAAGGACGGATCGGGTCGTGCGGCGATGTTAACAGTCTAAGGGGTCAAGGATCTCACGGGGCCTATCACTTTAAGATATTGGACATAGATGAAGAATTGAAGAAATCCAATTTGCATAGCTAGAAGGTGTTTTACACTTTGAAATCTATTCCCAGCTTTAAGCACATTTCGGAAGGCGTGACGCCATCATTATCCGAGATGTTAAAATTTGCGCCTCTGTGAAGCATCAGGTCGAGCATGGCAACTTCTTTGCCCGGTTCCACTGCTCAATGCAGCGGCGTTTGCTCATATTCCATGTCTGATATGTTGGGGGGACTGCCACTGTCAATGAGTAATTGAGCAATATCATCATGGTACTTCACGAGAGCTTTGTAAAGCGACGTTGCTCCAGAACTAGTCTGACTGTCCAGTACAGCGCCGTTAAGAGCTAAAGATGTAGCTATTTCATGATTTTTATACTCAGCAGCATAATGAAGCAGCGTTTCGCCATCCTGATTCTGAATATCCGGTAAAGCACCGCTATTAATTAAAAATATAGCTACTTCATAGTTCCAATACTTAGCAGCATAATGAAGCGGCGTTTCTCCAAATTGATCCTGAATGTCCAGTAAAGCGCCGCTATGAACTAGAAGTGTAGCTATTTCCTTCTTTCCATACTCAGCAGCATGATGAAGCGGCGTTTCTCCTTCTGCACCGTGTGAGTCAAGGGGAACTCCCTTGTCAATTAAGAACTTAACAGTACTCTCCTGTCCATATTTGATGGCTTGGTGAAGTGGTGTATTACACTTTCCGTCTTCTGAGTCAATCGCAGCACCGCTATCAAGCAAAAGCTGAATTACAGCATTGTGGCCTCTCCCTGCGGGCTCGGTATCGTTCAGTAGCCAGCGCACTGAACTTTCAAGTCCAAAGTGGGCCGCTACATGAAGTCCAGTCATCAAATTCGCATCTACTTTCCAATCGTTGGACCATCTGACGACCGTAAACATTGACACTTGACTTGTCGCGGATACTTTCTTCTGATCTTTAAGGAAGCGGATCAGTATTTCGCTGGGTGGATCGGTCTTGGGAGCATGATATCCCCATCTGCTTGCCGCATACTCATATAATCCATTGGACTGTAATCTTGCTTCATATTCATGTTCTGTTTGACAGACACCAGTTCCAAAGACATCATATGAAATATATGTGATGCATGTTTCCAGGACAAATGTTTCTGAGCCTGGAAACCATATCTCCAGTTTTCTTTCGAAATATTCCTGTGTCGTATAATGAACCAGCCGAATTATTTTGCTTTCTGTGTCAACTGTCACCAAACCAGCGCAAACGGACAAGATATCTTCAATGTGGGAATAGTTTTCCTCGTCAAACTCAGATTCCCCGATTTCCACAGCCAGCGCTGTTTTTAGCTCAACCTCTGTCAATGGTCTCTTGGCGTGAGTGATCCAGGCTAAGGTCTGCTTGGCAAGCTCTTCCTGCTCTGGCAGTTGGCTGCTGATGCGCTCCATGGCTGTATCATATGCATATGTGTATGCATCGGAGCCGGTAGCAAACTCCTGTAATGCAATGCGGATCTTCTTGGCTGACTTTTTCCCCCCTAGTGAATCAAGATATAGTCGTGCCAGCAAGAACCTAAAACGCAATCTTGTCAGCTTGATCTCCTAATTTGGTGAAACTCTGCAACATACATTCCACCGACGGCAGTAATTATGCTGCTCTTAATCTCTTCTTCCAGTTCGGGTCTCTCCTCGACGATTTTGGGAAGTTGGGGCATATGGCTTTCCAAAAACAGAAGTATGTCATCGCTCTGTGCACGGATGTCGAGGCGCAAATCTCGTTTGAACTGCTCTACTACCTCCGGAATAAACCTGGAGGTTAGGAAGATTCTTGTCCTAGCGCCGTTTTGGAGTCTTGCAATCACATTCTGTAAGCCTGATCGGCAGCCATTAGAGGAGTTGCATTCATCCAAGGCATCAATGAGGATAAACACTTTTGAATAAAGGCTTATAACTGAACTAAGAACTTCTTCAATTTCATCAAGAGCGGGCCGTGTTGCTTTCTTCTGATGCTGACTGTAAAGCTCTTGAAGACTTTCAGGGAGATCAGCTAGACCCTGAGCAAGCTGCTTCAGCAGACTGCACATGAAGTTTTCCAATGTCTGCTCATGATGCTGCCGGAAGTTGCAATAAATGTAGGCAATTCCTATTTCGGGTGTCGCCCCAAATCGTGCTGTGAGGTTTTCCACAACGGTTGATGTGATTACAGTCTTCCCGGCCCCAGGAATACCTGGGCAGAACAAGATCTGTCCATTTTCTGAATCAACCCATGTCTGATATTCTGGGGAGTCTAAGAACCATTGACAAGTGCCTGGTTGTCGTAGCCTTGTGATGTCGCTTTGCTGAGGACCGTAGTTCATGGGTGTAAGCCAATCTAATATTTTGTGATCTTCACTTCGCTTTGATGTTGTGGTCACTTGATTGACCTGTGCTTCAACCTTGATCAGTGTGTCATGAACTATTTATTTTTCAGTGAATACAAGAACAAAGGGTTAAATGATTAGCAACTAACCAAGACATAGCTGTTCACCAATTCGTCTCTCCGCTTCAACTCTGCTAGGTGCAATCTGAGAAAGAAGGTCTTTGGCATAAGCAGCAGCTACCATCGCTGCATAACCCTGCCATTCCTTGTTCTTATGCGAATCTGAATAGTCGCATATACCGCGGATGATTAAACAGGGGAAATTGTTCATCAAACCCGCTGCTTCCATTTCAAAGCAAAGTATGTTCCTCTCTGCCGCGAGCTTATCCCTAATTGAGGCATCTTTCATCAGCTGGTTTGCTGAGGCGATAACGCCATAGTGAATGGCTGGGTCATCATCATCTTCTTCCCTCTGAGGACGCTGTATCATTTGTCCTAGCCCTAAACTGCATGAAATAGCACAGGGAGCATCTTTATCAGGCGGATGGATAAGATCGCTCCTAAAGAGCCTATCACTACTCGACTCTGGTCTTCTATATAGCTTTCGCAGTTTTGGTTTGGAAGCTAGGAGACCATCAATCGTTTCGTTCAGTTGATGACCCTCGCCTTCGTATATGGCCTCCAATGCAACCGTTGCTGCGCGTAAAAGAGAGGGGGGTTGGTTCAGAAATCCAGTTTGATAAAAATCTTGCCCTTGGATAGTTTTACCAAAATCGTATTGAAACACGCCGCCGTGGCCGTTTTCCGGACGGCTGACGACAACATCACCGAGGCGTATATCATGTTTCTTAGATGGTGCACCACCGCCGATGCCCACCATCAGGCCGATTCTGACGTTGGGGAAGCTGTGCCGCAGGTCGTTGGCAACTCTCGTGGCAGACACCAGTCCGTATTCTCCACCAGGCAGCACAGCTATAACAACGTTATGCTTTCCTATTCTGCCCAGTGTATATACGTTCTCGTCATTGGGTGAGATGAAATTAGGCGCTTCATGGATATCGTCAAGAAAAGTTCGCGCTGCAACGTACTCTGGCTTAATGGCGCATATCCAGCCAACCGTATAACTTTTGGGATCAGACATGGCTGCTGGCCTACAATCGTGAACTAAAGTGCAGTGGAGATTGTCCAAAATATTGTTATTCGGGCCTCCTTAAGCTTACGTGCCGCAATAATTTGCAAAAATTGTTCGAAGAAATGGATGTGTTGTTAGAGGAAGAGATAAAGTATCCGAGTATCTGCACATATTGGGCATGAATCTGCATGTATCCATTCATTTCAGGCTAACGTGGTGCATGAGGGAGATCCACCGGCATACATTAGCAGAGGACGAGGTCATTGTCTGCGTCCTATCAGAACCCAGTTTATGTTGAAATTCATCTTACCTCACCTGTATGCGGGGTAGATGCCATCCATTCACAAAATACCCTTACAGAAAACATGAAACAAGATCTCAGTGATAGTCCAAACGGCGATAGGGGATTTACGACTTCATGGTTGTAGCCGCGATGGGTCTGGTTTCATTAGTAAATCCAAGATAGTCTTCCACCTAGCCTTAGTTATGGTCTACGAAGAAGGTAAGGCCTCTTCTTCTATAAATACGGATCATTGAACATACACACGCGATCAAAATACTATTTATTCAAAAGTTCTCGAACACTGTAGGCTATAAACTCCATCAGGCGGCCCATCCACCTGCTACTCAACTGAGGTGAATTCGTGTCCGCCTCTTGAAACCCACTCGCCGTGCCACTCGAATACTCAGGCACTCTAAATAGCCAATATGACTCATCATTCTCCCCCTTTTCTAGACAAGCCTGGAGGAAATTTTGTACCGTGTCACACTGTGCTCGATTTTCCAACTGGGGCGCCAACATTTTGTCTCTGATAAAGACTAGAAACTCCGTGAAGAAAGTGTCTCCTTCCTCGCAACGTGCATCCTCAATAAGGCCATTGATCCACTGAGATGTGTTAGTGAGATCTCAAGAAGCCCCTTATTTTAAAATAGAGTAAGATTGTTTAGCTAGTACTTACCCCCTCAACGCTCTGTTTCAATCTGGGAATAGGAGTTCCTAAATAGTTATGATTCTTTGCTGAGCGCCGAGGCAAGTGAGATTTCTTAGGCTTCTCGATATACTTGACGAAGAAATTGTCTTCGTTCCATGAAGCCCTGGCTTGGATGTCACCAGAGTATGAACGTTCAGTAACACGTCGCTGTTCATAGTTCTTGACAGCGTGAGATCCACGTATCGCCCAGGTCAGTAGCTCGGAGAAAACACAACCGAGAGCCCAGATGTCAAACTGCCTTGAAATAACAGCCTCAATATCATGCTGTGGTGACCTGTAGGTCGGAGATGCTACATTCGCCTCCCCATCGGGCCGTTTGGATCGTGAGCCTCGACTGTGGAACTTGAGCAATCCAAAGTCGCCGAGTTTCAGTGAACCCAAGTTATGATGATCTATATCTTGACTGAAATGAAGAATGTTCTCTGGTTTGATATCCCCATGTATGCCATAGATTGGGTCGTTTTCGCGTGCTGGAATGTGTTTGTCCAAAAATCCGTGAATGCTGTGGAGATCCTTCACCATGCCATGGCACTCTGTCGCAATCCATCGCACAAACTCGGACCACTCACCACCAATGGAAGAGACTAGGGAGGTAGGGTCCATCTGCCACAGATCCTTCAGGTTCCCTCCATTTGCCCACGGAAACAGGAGCATGTACCTATCCCCAATTTTGAAGGTGGCCAG
This sequence comes from Cladobotryum protrusum, assembly GCA_004303015.1. NCBI lineage: Eukaryota > Fungi > Ascomycota > Sordariomycetes > Hypocreales > Hypocreaceae > Cladobotryum > Cladobotryum protrusum. The sequence continues at coordinate 1,417,689 of RZGP01000001.1, forward strand.
CAACTCAACCAGGTGTTTTCCATCATGCATACGTCTATAAGCATTTATTTCGCGGCGGAAAACGGCTTGGTTTTCATTGCCATACTCTGGGTGTAGCGTTTTCAGAGCAAAACGAGCGTACTGCTACAAAATAGTTTAGTAGTTGAAAAGCGATTATGCGTCAACTCTAATAAAGGACGTACCAATGCATGGTGATCAGAGTGAATTTCAATCTGTTGGACCTCTCCATACCCACCGCTCATTTTGTCCTTGGAGATAGATGTCCAGGGGAGCACTGTGCCCTCTTCAAACTCATACTCCAAGGCTTTGCCAGTCTTTTTATCCCGGGCAATGAATGGCACATGCACCCACCACTGCTTGCTATAAAATTCTCTCATAACCTCCGAATCTCGATCATACTCAAAGAACGGTAAAGGGTCGCTTTCGGCCTTGTGACGCGACCACAGCTTGGTCTGCTTTTCTGTTCCTCGAAGGGGAAGGTCGTCATCGACAATTCCAGCGGCCATAAAGCTTTCGATTAGATGGCAATGGTTAATCAGGACCAGAGTCGCAAATATTCCCCGGCAAGAATACTTGGGATCATGTGGCTTCTCGTTGTTGCCACATACATACGCGGCGCATCTCAGGGCTCTGTTTTGATCGTCAAAGACGCGCAATAGCTCGGTGAATACTGCATCGTATTTGCAAATGCTCCTCAGATCCCCTCGTGGCAAAAAACGGTTTTTGTTGTCGCATTTGTCAGGCTCTAAAGCTCTATCAAGTAAGGTTTTCATGGGTATTTCATGTGCATTCTCAAGGACTATACTTCCGCTCGTGGTAGAGTCGGAGCGGGAGGTGGGTCTTGCATGTGAATCAGCCGCATCGCCAGTGACGCCGCGGAGCAAGTCATTTCGAGAGGCTGGCCCCAGAGCCTCATCGCTTGGTTCGTCATATAAAAGTCCCACGCCGCTTCCATAATCGTCAACAGGGGAGGTGACTGCGCTGATAACGGACGGTTCAAGGTGGCCCGATTGTAGGAATGGAGGCTGGGATGTGTCGCCATGCTTGAGGAAGTCTGGACGGCGGTGTCGGCCGTCACCATTGGGGATATTTGGAATTAACTGTGCCCTTCCTTGTTAGTGTCTTACACCACATGTGTGTAGGCACCCTGCATATGGAAGCAAGCATCTCACCTCATTTGCCTGTGGTGACGCCATGGTGACTCTTCGGAATTAAATGACTGCCACGTTTCACAGATTCATTTTGGGGGAATGCTGTATTGGTTCGTGTCCGGCGACAAGTCGCACATGAACGCGATACATTCTTTATATACTCTCTTCAACACACTTGGAGGCCATGAGGCTTGGCCCTTTGGCAGGCGACCGCCCTCATACCCCTGGCATAGGGCTTGCTGCGCGCTCTGACCGAAGTCCTACTATGATTGCTTCCTTTGAAACAAGGCGGGCGGCTATGTCCTCCCTTGAAGGATGCGTATTTGAGCTTTGTGCGTTTCATCCAATAGCCTACTTTGCCACAAGACATGTAAATCTGCCTTCAAGGACACTGCATTGGGCCTTGTGTGCAAGGTAGCATCATTTTATGAGCCAATAGAGGCCCGCTTTGCACCACACCATATGCATCTTGCCTTCCAGGCATGTCATAGGACCAAGCCGAGCGAGACTTATTTACGCCCACAGGCCCCCCCGCCTCGATATCTGTTCGAGGGTAAGCCCACATTTTTTTTTCACTCCTACATCATTCCCATCATTCCCCCGGTTCTCATCATTCTCTGCTCATTATTCTCTCACATGGCTTTCTCCTGGCCTTTTACCAAACGGCACTCGAGTCGAGAAAACGCAAACAAAGATGTTACTACGCAGGACATATCTGGGCATAACATTAATCCGGCCAAATTGGAAAAACTCCTGAACGAACGTTGGAGTACCAACTACGCTGTGGAAGTAAGTAAAATACACTATCTTCGGTACTGATCCGCTTGGAAGACAGCTGAAAAAAGTAGATGCGGTGCAATCAATACACTGTGAAAGCGCCTGGGGTCCTGTCTCGAACAGAGATCAGAAGTTGCTATTAGAGCGTAGATCAGGAATTTTTCTGGTTGCTCACCTTTCAGCCCAATATGGAGCCACGTGAGGCCCTATCCGCGGTTGGAGTATTTGGAGGAGACTGGTTGTTTGTTTTACAATTGAATCATTCACTTTGTTTTGAGTTTATAGATTTTCTTTTTATACACGGAGTGATGGGGGTGGATGGCCTTTCTAGTTGGGCTCTCCTCCACCTTTCAACAATTCTTGTCTTTTTGCGATCGCGATATGACAGAATGCCGTCTACTCTATCTGATAGTTCAATTTTACATTCATCATATTATATATATATATATACTTATATATGGCAAAGGGATGTAATTCTGATTCTATTCACAACTTCGTATTTAGCATGACTACATCCTCATCTGATATCTCCACCCTAAATCGCGTAAATACCGCACCGTGCTCAACGTGTTGGTGGAAAGTGCGACCTCATAAACTTGCGGATGTCAAGAATCTCAGGCTGTGTTACCTCTAAATGTCATATTCTTGGAAGATTCTGGTAAATCAAGGAGGTGAACGAACCTCAGTCAATGGTCTCACCACCTCCACCTGCCATTGATTTCCAATGCGCTGCATTATTTAAGAACACGGCTCTGTTCGAGATGGATGTGAGGGGAGAGACATACCTGAACAACCTGATAATTCTGTCCCCCAAGTATATCAAGCAGTCTTGCCTCTAACTTCTCCTTTGAACCATAATCAAAAGAGAGCACCTGAGTAAACATTTTTACAGGCAACGAAGATGGAAAGTGTGCACACCAAAATTTCAAATGGTTCGAGAATTGCAAGGCATACTCACCCCTGAACCGTGACAAGTGTGCCTTGTCACTATTATACCCAGCGGTGCGGCTCTGCGGTCCATGCTCTTCAACACAAAATTGTTCAATCTCCCGATACCCTTGACCAGGAAAAAGGAAAATTTTGCGGAAATGTAACCACACACCGACTGATATGCGGCTCAGATACCCCGCGGGGGGGCTATCTCCCCTGCAAAAATCAAGTCCATGCAGCGTCACTGAGCCCGAATAATGCCCAACATGAAGAAGGCTACCAATCGCCTAATTGATAAAGCAGTCCTTGAAATCATTATCAGCATGGAGGAGAAGTGGGTGGGTCATGAGATCAGATTGGGGATGGCTGTGACGTGGCGAGACTGCAGCCCTTGAATGTAACGATTGGCTATCCTATGAAATGGGGTGGTGTCCGAATTCGAAGAGCTGTTGGCTGAAATTGTAAGCTGAATATACAGCCAAATTTACCTGCATGGCATCGGACCGGTCAGGATCAGGCTTTTCATGAGGCAAAAACTGCAAGGCAAAATCTTAAAGACAAGACTAGAACAAAGGAATAAAAGTGTTGGCAGGTTTTGGGACTGCCCTTTTCTTGTATATCAATTGATACAATACGTCGTTGAAGTGTGTTTCGCCAACAAAGCAACCCGGATATCATTATTCTTCTTCTTCTTCTGTTGCAATATGTCTTGGCTTAATCGTGATCCAGAACTGATTGAGGATGAATGGAAACTTCTTAAATTCTCTCCATCAGTAAGCCAAGGATTTACTCTTTCCCAAACATACCACAAACCTCAAGCCGGGGTTAATCCCCATGAAAATGCTCCAGAAGCTCTTCATATAACAAAGCTGTCAAAGAATTGGACCTTGTCAAACGACAGTGATTGGAGCAAATGGCTAGACAATGTAGGTTCTAAAAATCGCTGATATATTAGATATATATTCATCTTACAATGATAATTCAGGGGCTTTTGCAGCCAGAATGCGAAGTTTCCACTGGGATTAATCTAATTATGGGTGGAAGGACATCCGACCTTTCAGAACTACCGTTCTCAAAAGAATCATTTACCCGTATCAAGAGTCAGCTCAAGGTTCACGGCTCCATCGTTCGCGCCATAAATCGAAATACTAGCTGTAGTGCGTCAATGTTTACTCTAGATTGGAAAGAAGAAGAGGCGAGGACCCGTTCAATTGGTATGCACACCTTGCCTTGCTCGAAGAGCTCTCATTCATGAATTTTTGCTAACTAGCTTGTAGTCTATAACTGCAGGACGGCCGACGCTTGGGATGGAGACATGGCTCTCTCTGTGACATTCTTCCCAGACACTCTGATCACCAATGCTGTTTGGTACGGCTGTGATCTATCCACACACGATGTCGATGGATATTTACTCACGGATGCCGAGATAATTACCGGTCGTTTATCCCGATTTGACGGTCAGATTTTCCACCCCATGCTCCTCCCGACGATATTTGCGGATTTCGAAAGAAACAGACAGATCAGGCTTGCGAGAGAAAGTCTCAACAAAATGATACAAAAGGTTTTTGACAATGCTTACGCAGATTCTCAACTGGCCGATATGAGCAAAAAACAAGCAGGGGTACCTGAAATGGAAAATAAAAAGGGCAGTAATGGCTTCCACAGCTTTACGTTTAAAAATCTCAAAACAAAAATTCAAAAGCTCCGGAAGTTGGGCAAACAAAATGACTCAAACTCGACCGAGTTAACTACTGATGTAAAAGAGAAAAGTTCAGAGGTCAAGTCCGCTACGCTTACGACCAACAAGGAGCCCCACATCTTCCCGTGGCTCAGGAATAGCTACCTGAAGAATGGACTGGAAAATTGGCGTGCTCAGCTACTACAGATGATCGACCACGTGGACGAGCTTGATAGGACCTGTTTTGGTATGAGCGTTACCTCTGGCCGCGAAGATGAGATATTGGCCTTACGGAAGACTGGTGCTACAATCAGAGGAAGATTGAGGGAACTTGTAAACGAGTACGACGAATTTATAAGAGAAATCACCAACGTTATGGAGGCAATGAATCTGGCTGTTCAGATGGTAAGAAAGAAATGACTACCTGAGTAAAAGTTAAACTACTAACATAATCAAAGGAGCTGCAGTATGCCAGCCGCAAAGATATGCGGATCAATCAGGAGATATCTACAACCAGCTTAGAGGTGGCCGAGATGACGCGAAATGATGGGAGTCTGATGAAGTCAATTGCCATACTTGGAATGATCTTCTTACCGGCAACATTTGTTTCTGTAGGCAAAAATCAACTCTAAGCGCAAACACTCTACTAACACAATGATAGACGTTTTTTTCCATGGGCTTCTTTCAATGGCGAAATGGCAACAAGAAGGGACCTATATCACCGGACTTTTGGGTCTATATAGTCGTTGCTCTAGTGGTTACTTCAGTTACTCTGGGGGTCTTTTACGCTTTCCATTTGCGGAGACGACGTGGCATAAGACGAAGATCTGCCACATTCATTGTGTAGGCTGCTTTGGTAGTATTATGGATCTACCTTTTCAAAAACTTGCTCTGGAGTTTGCTGTAATGGAGTGTCTATTTCATGTCTCCTTTTCCCCATGGGTCGTAAGCGTACCTTAATAGCCAAATGTGTTTTGTTATGTGATGGCGGAGAGTCCACTCAGCTGGATGATAAGAGGTGATTTTTTAATCATTTACGCAGTTGAAAGTGCCAGAGCAAGATCTGACGTTGGTTTCTATTAGGTCCGGTTATATAGACGACTTACTGAGAGCGTTTGAGGACGGATGTCTTGGTAAAGTTAGAGCTTTACGGTACAGAATACTATTCGCTGACCTAGTAATTATAATACTAGGGTAAAAGAGATCGCAAAAAAGTTTAAATCAGAGTTCTCCACATGAAAATGGATCCGACTCACCCAATAATGAAACCAACCACGCTAGGCACCATTTATAATAAAAGTTGGGTTGGGCTCCCTGAGAACCACGTGGGTGTATATGGACATAGAACTCACATCCGATTGTTACCCAGAATGGCAGCAGATGCAGGGATATAAATTCTTAAAATTAATCAGGATAAAACGGTACATTTGCAGAATATGTTCCGTTTTGCCAAGGCTGCTATTCCCCACTCAGACCTACAGAGCCGATGACCCTGAATGCTAGACTATCAATTGGGCATTGGAAAAGTGGGCGGGGATATCATCTCGATATCCCTCGGATTGAAGGGACAGAGCAAAGATTGTAAAAGCAAGTCATCCAATAGTAAGGGCAACAAAGTCTCATGAGCCCTAGTCCAATGAGAAGCAATGATAATTGTGCCACTCCCGGTATTGTGATTCCCTGTCGATTAAAGAAACAGAGTGTCTAGAACATCCTATTCCTCATTCACCGAGCCTATAGCTACTTATATTTTACACTTTCCTTAGTCCAGATGTGAGTTGTTGGAAGGGGACATAAACGTGCTAAAATACACGGTGGAATGCAAGAGGTGTTTCAATGCATATCAAAGAAAGGACACGAAGATGACTGCATGCCGCCTAAATACCTGTTTAGTGGAAAAGGCCATGAGAATGTCACCAGAGTAACCAAAAACTTTTTTAGAGAACTTGTAGAGACATGCGACAGTTTAGGAGTCTGGATGCGCAACCATGCAGATCATATTTGGTCGTTGTTCGAACAAGACAAGCAACGCATGTATAAATGTCATGTCCCTCATTACGGGCGATTTTGTTACCTATCGTGGAAAAAGAAATAGGTAATAACTCAGTCTACTAGTCAAGGCACATATTGAATCTGCCCGATTATGATGCACCTGAGCCAAACAGGACTGGAGACGATGCTCCTTTCTACACGCACTTGTTTCTAGGCCGAGTGGACTCATGTATCTTCGATCGTTAGTTTGTGACTAGGGCAATCCATCAAGCCATCTCAATCCTTTATTGACGTCAAGTACGCACCCCAAGTCAGTGGCTGATTAAATGTCATAAGCATCTAACCTAGACCGACGATTATTGTGCGTTTGAGAGGAATGCCAGCCGCGCGGGGCGTTTGCACATGTCATAATGGATTGAGCCACGCCCTTTGGTGATTGCACACGCCCGCTTACGTGCGAATCGGAGCTGCGTAAGACATCTAAGACATTTCACGAAGTAAAAAGGAGGTGAGCTTCTGCGGGGTTCTCGTAGACCGCAAGTACTTTGACTCCCCTTCGTCGTGAATTTGTGGAATTGTATGCCCTCTGGCTTCACCTCATCTGATTAGTATTCCTCACTTTTTGTCTTACAGTAACAGAAGTCATTCTCAAAGTCTCTATAAAATGAGAGCTCTGGGCCTTGTTATACAATTATTACCTGGCGTCGCGATCGCCTGCACTCAAACATTTCGGAAGACTTTGGATCTCAAATGTGGCGTCGGCCAAGATATCGTGGATTCACTTGGCCCTTTGCTGTCTAGTGGAGCGGCCATAACCTCATCGTTGTCACCAAGCGCAGAGACACTGTTACTACGGACCTCAGCACCTCGTATATCTCCCGAGTTTGTGGCTGTCGTCGAGGTAGCAACAGAGGATGACATTGCGCAGACGGTATTTGACGTTGATGAATGCGATGAGAGTGATTTCATACTGATTACAATAGGTGAAATATGCAAATCGACACGGAATGCCCTTTTTGGCCGTGTCAGGGGGACATGGATGGCCGACGACCCTAAACAAAATGAAGGGAGGTATTCAGATCAACATGCGCAGACTTAATCATATAAAACTGAAGCCTGATGGAAACACTGCCGTCATTGGTGGAGGTACATTGCAGCACGAGATCACTACTGCTTTGTTCAAAGATCACAAACAAGCTGGTAAGGCTGTTCAATGTCCATTATTCCTTGCATAGCTAACAAAATGTGTTAGTTACGGGGTTTTGCCAATGCACTTCAGTGCTTGGGCCGCTCCTCGGAGGAGGCCACAGCATGATTCAACACCGCTACGGTTTCTCTGCAGACGGTCTTGTCTCTGCCCGTGTAGTGCTCGCCGATGGCGAAGTCGTTGATGTGTCTAGCAAGAAGAATGCTGACTTGTTTTGGGCGATCCGTGGAGCGGGACATAACTTTGGCATCGTTGCCACCGCCGAGCTCAAGGTTCATGATGCCACGGAAACCTGGGGGATGAGCATGTTCACCTTTGCAGAAGACAAATTGGAGCAGTTTTTTGATACATGGAACAGGGTCGAGGTATTGCACCCGGACCCTGGTTTGGTCGTTTTGAACGGCTTTCTCATCCGAATGGAAGAGGTTGATCCGAAAAATGTGAGTGATAATAGATCAACTACGAGTTGCCCAAGCTGACAAACGCCATCAGCCAATCATCTTTTTTCAGATCTTCTATGTGGAGGCAGAAAGTAACGCCGCGGAGGATTTCGAAAGAGCTTTTCTCAAGCTTGAGCCCCTCTCTCACTCCGTAACGAAGAATATTACATGGGGAGATCTACACGAGGTTGCAGGCGTGGGGATCACAAGTCCCGTTTGTCAGAAGTCCCGCAATCTGATCGGCAGCCCAAATTCCATCCATCAATGGGACCCCGTCGCAATGCGCAAAGGCTTCGATCTGTTGGCAGAACTCACCGCCGACAAGGTGTTCTCTACCTCCGTCATTGTTCTTGAGTCTTATGGTTCGATAGGGGTCCGCGCGGTGCCCGTGTCCGAGAATGCGGTGGCTCCCGAGGAGCGCGAGTACCATATTCGGCTTTCCCCTATCCTCTATTGGACAGGCGACGATGACGAGTATGTGAAGAAGGCGGAGAGATATGCTGAAGAAATACAGATCGCTACAAGGAGCAAGTCTTCGGCGCCTCACATGTATGTGAATTATGCGACGGGTCATGAGAGGCTTGAAGATGTTTATGGACATGACCAGCAACGAATTGCGAAGCTGAGGGCATTGAAGAAGACGTGGGATCCCCAAAACCGCTTTGGCTTTTACATGCCGATTCAATAGATTGTGCACTGAAGGTTTTTTGTATGGGATCGCAGGATGGGTAACCTTTCTATTGCAAATGGAGTGGAAGGTGTCTGCAATGACACAAGCCAGCATCTTTGTATTACTAGCGAGCAAACAACATTTGCGTTGCCATGTAACCACAATCATAGCATATTATTGCATAAATAGATGATTACCGGGAATCTGTCTCACGGGTGGTGACGTGGCGGTGAAACTGAGCGCACACTCTCTCATTGTCACAGCATGAGGGGGTTCTCAATGCCTTTTCTCATTCAGAATCCAACAATATTATTCTCTATATTGTCACCACAGTGGTCCGTACCTAGTAGACTTTGCCATAAACTTGACAGGCTTAATCTCCCAATATCAATTTTTCCTTTAGCTCCATTCACAACCCATTGTTCGGCAAAATGTCTCCCGATTGATCACAATCGTCAAAGAACCGGATCCCTTGCTTGCGTCTGAGATTGAAGTAGTCAACATAGGGTGTCTCTGCATCAGGATAATAGCGGTAACAGGTGCTGCTCCAAAGCATACTACCGGCATGTATGGCCTCTGACATGTCGAATAATTTGATAATTGGAGACGACGGATCAAGACCTGGCGATGTCCGCAAAAATTCGTCCCTGCGATAACAATACTCATCTTCAATTTCTAGAATTCTTTTCATGACCACAGCCTTGGCGTCCTCAACTGATAGCGAAAGTGATTTTATGTAAAAGCCGACTACATTCGCCAGTGGCTCCTTGCCTTCGGATTTGATATGCACAGAGTACTCCTTGTCAAAAGAAAAGTAATCGTTGGTAAGTGTCACCGCGTCGAAGATGAGGGATCGGATAATGGGAGTCACAAGGGCTTCCTCTTCCTCGCTCAGGATAATACCACCTGCAAAATAAATGAGCTGTGTGTAGAACCTATCAAGGTTAGCTGAACGTCCTTGTACAGTTGAGTAGACCATCTGAAGTTGTAGTATGGGGTCAGCTTACCCAGAGGCGACATCATCAAATCGATTGGCCATGAATTCAGCAAGATCCTTGCAATTCTCGAATTTGGTATTTATCTTGGCTTCTTCATTCCGTTTCCAAATGTCGAACTGAACAAGGACCTTTGCTCCTAGCTTGGGATCCAGACGCATCATATTGGCAGCAAGCTTCGCAAAGACCTTTCCACTTCGCTCCTTGTATAGAGCTCTGGGGTCGGCATCTGACAACTCATCCGGTGTATCGTCAGTGTCCGTCTGCTGTCATCGGCAGGTCAGTCTCGCAACTCAAAAAGCTGGTTTCGATTTGGAAGGGGGGCTTGTTACCTTCCTGAAGTAAGTGTGTGGGATATCTTTAAACCCAGTCAGTATATGTACGTGAGGCTCTCAGAACTAAATGACCTACCTTCATGTAAAAATGCAGCCTCTATAGCATAAGCTATGACCGCAACGCGTTCAGGAAGGCAATGAGGATAAGACAGCGCAACGCAATGTCCGGTACGGCGACCCAAGTTTCCCGGAATAATGCCAATGTATTCTCTGCCGACAAGATCAATCTGGCATTGAACGGAAGCATCGTCAGCTATGTGCGCAAATCTACTGATCATGGGCCTGAAACGACTTTTGAACTCGGCGTTATCGATGTAATGGCTCAAAGGCACAGGCAATGCATACCCCAAGGAGTCTCTGGTATTACAGTCATGAGGCCTCCGAGGTCCCTCCATTTTTGAGAATAGCGTTTGACGTGGTCATGTCAAGTTCAAGCAGAGAAACCAGTTGAGACTGGACACAAGAAAGCTGAGGGCATTTGACTGCTCAACACGTGATATGGGTTTCACTGAGGGTTTAACTTACTAACAAAAGTGCGACATGCATCAGTGAAGCTTGTCACACCATCGACATGGGAGATGCCAGTTGGATGAGATTGGCAAGATACATACGTACATTCCTCGGCCATATCCAATGAAAGTGCGACAACATCCACCACTAGACCCGGTAGTTCGTTGGTCTAACGGGTAGCGGTCTAATCAAAAGCATCTAGATACCCCGCACACCTTGAACAATTTCTCCAGACCCCAGATATCACTCCTCGGTGATTGATCATCATATGCCTGCCACAATACTGCTACTGCATCATCTTCACTTCCGACTATCAAAGAATCCTGATCCATGACTCTTTGCTGATATAAGATCGAAAGAGACAATAAAGAGTTCTATAGACCTCCGCGGGGATCTTTCTGGGTTTCTACATCGCTCTGTGGATGAATAAGAGGGTCCATTTTGAGACGAGACACACACCAAAAGAAGCAGAAAAGATTGAAAAGAAGGCTGTTTGATGTAGAAAAGTGATAAAAGAAACTTATCCGGCTTTCCAGTACCACATAGTTGGCTATAAATAGCGCAAGGACCCTCCCAGCAGGTATAGCTCTGGCTCAATACGGCCATTCGACGATATAAATACATATCAGCCGAACCGCTCGGCGAGAAAAAGTATCTCGATAGCATCTGAAATCCGCTCCGGGTAGATATAGCATCCAGTTGAACCATGGCTATCTTATTTGGCGAGTCGATTGTCGGCCTGGCTGTTGTAGCGGTATGCCTCACTCTTGGAAACAAACAATGGATTCATTTCACCTAACGCAAATCCACGCAGAGCGTAACATTCATAATAAGCAAAGCAATATGGAACATCTTTTTCCATCCCCTTCGACATTTTCCAGGGCCCCTCGCCTGGCGCGCTACTGTACTATGTCGTGGTATCCGCCTAGTATCAGGCAGACTGCATCACGATCTCATAGACTTGCACCAAAAGTATGGCAAGTTTGTGAGAATTGGACCCGATGAGTTATCTATCCTCGACCCCCAGGCCTGGAAAGATGTGTATGGGTATCGAAAATATGGTACTGGTTCAAAAGATCTGGACAGGTTCAAAGCTTGGTACGACCTCGCTGGATCAGGAACTCCGCCTACTATAGTGAGTGCCGATCACGATAAATTTATCATCTTGAAGAATGCAATCGCCCCCTCCTTTTCGGAGCGCAATCTGCAAGCAACAGAGCCAATCATCCAGGAGCACCTCGATCTACTGTTAATGCAGCTCAAGAACAGCGCAGAGAATAGCGACAAGGCAATAGATATGGTTGCTTGGCTAACCTATTTCTCATTCGACTTGACTGGCAGCCTTACCTTGGGTTCTGCATTTGGATGTCTCCAAAACTCGCAGTACCACCCTTGGGTCAAGGCTGTTTCAAGCCATGCCAAAGAATTATCCGTCCTACAATTCATGGCTTTCCTCAATCTCTCATGGTTACTGGGCTTGATATTCGGAAATGCCTTTTTTAAAGGAATAATGGTAAATGATCGTTGGACAAGGGAAAAGATTAGAGATCGTCTGCTGCTTCAAAGAGACAGTTTGGACTTCTTTGATGGACTGCTTAAACTACAGAACGAAATTGTATAGTAAAATCTGCATTTTACAAGGTGGATCTGTTGCTAATAGTTTGCTTATAGAGTTCCGATGAGATTCTCTATAATGCTGCGGTTTTGATTATGGCAGGCTCAGAAACTGTTGCGACCCTGATACCAGCCACCATCTATCTGTTGCTTTCTAATGCATCGACGCTTGAGAAATTGACGAACGAGGTGCGGTCAGCTTTCGCAACAGAGGCTGATATTACGCTTGCCTCAACCAACAAGCTGCCTTATCTAATGGCATGCATCAATGAAGCCCTTCGTCGACATCCGCCCGCCGTTGCTGGCTTTCCACGCATCACTCCACAGGACGGAATAATGATTGCAGGAGAAATGATCCCGGGGAATGTACGTACGCAGCTCTTGGACTGCATCTGCTATTTGGCATGCCGAATAATTAACTCGACCAGATGATTGTTTCCGTGCCATTCTTGGCCACGTTCTGGAATGAGGATAACTTCTCTGACCCCCTTAGCTTTCGCCCTGAGCGGTTCCTCGGAGACGAAAAGATAACCAACCACAACACAGAAGCCTTTCAGCCATTCATAGTCGGTCCAAGGAGGTGCATCGGCCAAGCGTATGTTGCTTCTCCAAAACCGAATACTGTACAATACAAGATGCTGACTACTGAGAATCTTGCTTTAGATTTGCATATGGAGAGACAAGACTTGCCTTGGCTAAACTTATCTTCTCTTTCAACATGGAGCTGGCACCGGAAAGCAGGGGCTGGGCCCAGAACCAAAAGGCCTACATCGCGTGGGACAAGCCGCCACTGAAGGTTTTCCTGAAAGCTGTGCGTTGAATGGGGCTGGTATTGTTATCCTGAGCATTAATGCAGCGCTGTGCTTGGGACACAGTTAGCTACTTTATGCAACAATCATCAACACTGTCATTATAGCTTTATGTAGGGTGGTAAAATTGCTGCTTGTTCTTTAACCACATGGCTTCATTTTCCTTTTACTTCCGAGCCTAATGACCTGTCTTCTCTCCACCTCTTCTGCGCACATAACAATCCCACCCATATGGCACTGCCGAGAAATTATTGTGCCACTTCCACTCCTGACTGGGATCTACCCTCTCAATCTCAAAGTCACGAATCATGAGCGCCGCCATCTTCGGAACCTCCATCAGCGCCAGCTGTCGCCCGGGACACCGATTGTACCCTCCGCCAAACGGGATCCAGAACGGCGCCTCCTTGGCTCTGCGCTCGGGGTCCAGCCAGCGCTCTGGCTCAAATCTCTCGGGTCGCTCAAATAGCTTTGGGCTGTAATGGATGACCCACGGGTTAACACTCAGCAGCGTCCCGGCGGGGAAGTATTCATCGCCGAGCTTCAAGCCCCCAGCTGGGGCCTTGCGCGGTAGACTCCAGGGTCCGGCCGGATGCATGCGCAATGCTTCTTTGACACAAGCTTGGAGGTACGGCAATTGAGTGAGTTCCTTGTGCTGTGGAATTTCTGAAAGAGCTCCTGCTGCGTCTGCAGCCAAAACTTCTTCCTGCAGCAGGCGTAGGGCGTCAGGTTCTCGCAGCGCGTGATAAAAGAGCGACTGTATTGTAGCAGAGATGGTATCCGAGCCAGCTGAGATATTGGTTGTGGCCGCTAATAATGTCAATGTGAGTTACGTGATCCTCGGATACGAGATTAAGATAGAATCGCACTCACCGGCATGTATCTCAACAAGCTCCATGGAGCCTCGACCTTTGTTCAAGTTTTCAAACCACCGTCCTACCATGTCTCGTCGACCATCGGAAGACTTTTCTCGCCCTTCCAGAGCCTCTGTAGCCACGCGGAACGCATGCATGTTGCCGGACCAACCAAAAAAGCGGTTTAATGCTCGCATAAATGGGTTATCTAGAAGTAAAACATGTAATGGCAGAGCATAACCCATCACCGAAGCGTACCTCATCAGAATGTCTGTGCTTGCAATGGCGCCGCCAATGTCTCTAAGTTCTTTAAGGAAGCCAAAGCGACGCGAAAAGGTAATTTCTCCAACGACGTCTTTTCAGTATGGTCAGTTTGTTAATTTATGAAATCACTTGTGACGATATGGAAAAGAGATGCACGAACCGAAGGCGGCCCACGTCCACAACTGGCCAAGGTCCACTGCCTTTCCAGTGTCTGCAATTTTGAAGAAGCACTCTCTCATATCCCGAATGACATCGTCCATCTGACGCTCCATAGGAAGAATACTGGAGAGTGTATAGGCATTTTCAAGGTTTCTCTGTCTTCTGGATGCTTCCTTGGGTCTCAACATGCAGTCAGTAAGTTGTATAATTACGAGTATCATTGTTTATGGAAGCTTTGCTTCTGAGCTTACTCAAGAGTGGTCAGCACGCTTGGCACTGTACTGTCCGGTATTCCCCAAGCTTTGTACCAATCTCCCTGTTTGATGGATGTCGCTTAGTAACTTCATTTTCATAAGATGTCGAAGAGAAATCTCATGAGCATACCTTCTCGAGAGGAGCTTGGAGGACATCGCGTACAGCATTAGGGTGCGTGACACTGATTTCACGATGGCTGATGCGAACAAAGTCACCTTGAGTCAAAGTCAGTTAGTCAGGGTCTCATACTCCAAGCATTTGGGACAATAAAGTCGGAAGCCAACCATGATCAAGGTGCAGCTGGTGAAGGTCCTTGGAGACGTTTCCCCGAAAAGTATGACGAATCTGCCACAGAGTCGAAAAGCTACCCAGAAAGGGCCCTGGATACTTTGAGAGAGAAGAAAAGTACCGCCTGCTAATGATTGTGGTCAGGACCACAACCAGAAGGAAGGATAGAGAGAGCCGAAGTGACTCTTCCGCAGAGTGCTGTGTGCCATTGCGGACCCAGCGAAGAAGAAGATGGGTATCAAATGCTTCGACGCCCATGGCGTTAGATACGGATATTACAAGACACTAGTTCAATGCTCTTTTCTATAGCCCGAGAGCTTAAGTAAAGTATTATAAAAGTGTCGATAAGGGTAATGAGGAGTTTTTACTGTTCTGTTGATTCCCTTGAGCCCTTATATACATGTTCCACCGCCGCCGTCTCTCAGACCCTGGTATTCCAACAGCAGAGTAGATAACCTTTTTTTTCCCCCCCACCTAGGGTACTTCAGTTTTCATCGAGATTTATCCAGATTAGGAGTTAGCTGATGTGATATAGCCTACCCCTGCAATCCGGTCTCAAGCAACGAGGGGGAGGGGTCATAAGATACAAAACTTGATAGAACATTCCTCACATCCAATCGGAGTCACAAGTGGGTTTCCGAAGTTTCGTCCGTCGGGGACCTTGTTGTAGACAGGGTCTATTGACACGGAGCCAAGCATTTGAGTTGCTGGTATTTAGTTATGAGTATGGTTTCCTACACCACGGCTGAGTCTCATGGTGTGTAACGCCAGTTCGTCGATTCAAGACCCATGCACAGTTTCTCCAATTTAACCCACATCTAGGGCCCAAGCATGCATAAAGGACCAGGGGTAACTGCATTAGACGTGATTTAATTAATTGAACTTTTACAGTATATTTACTTTTGCGCCAATCACTTAGCACAGCATTCCGTCATACCCCGTCAATCAGTTACTTATGTGGTATATTTCATCTAACAGCTCTACTAGTTCATATCCTGCCGTCTTTGAAGGTATCACTACCCCATATCTTCAATATATGAACGTACCTCATTCAGTCATGATATCCTGATAAATAGTGGAGTATGTGGGTTGAGGGCTGCCTCGGCTTCCCACTTTGACAGCGACTGCCCCGCGAATGTCCAGGATACGATAGCGACCCCTGTCATATATATCCCGCAATTATGGCTCAAGTGGTCTCCCTGCAGCAATGGTACCCAGCCATCATTTATAGTTAGTGGTGGGAACGAACCTTTTCTATCCACTAGAAACTAGTTTTCACAGCTGTATCCATCAGATGTCTATATCCTAGGTATGTGCAGAACAAGCCCTGCATTGTGCCGTCCAACACTCTCAAAACGGAGTCACCAAATAGATGGTTGGTTCTCAATCAATCGGTAACATCGCAGCATAGGAAGAACATCATGGTTGTTGGATTTCTTGCTTCGTGACGCTCTCCTGTCAACACAAACAAGAACAAATATAGAGAGAGGGAGGGCTGCGGATATACAAACAACCTCTACCATAGGTATATACGTGTAGTAAGAACGTATACTTCATATATTAGCTATGATTGGAGCCTTTGTTACTACCCCCATCATCCCCCGCCAAGATAACACGCCCCAGGACCCTGTTTCAAGAAATCCACTTTTTGAACGCAATATGACCGCGGTCAACGTCCCGTGTACGAGGTGGTGAATGGACCCTGATATATGGACCCTTCATTGTCTAGATATTGAGAGTGGAGTAAAATACAAGTACTGCAAATTTTCATCCCAGCAGTTGTTCTCCTCTGCCAAGACCACGCAATAAGTCATTGCTTGAGGCATTAATATCAGAGCTGAAGGCAAACGCGCAGCGGAACAGCGTCAATACTTGACTCTGCGAGTTTTGTACACATAAAGATATTAATTTTCTTGTCATCGTATACTACGACGGGAGAGGAAAAATGGGCCATGGGTTCGTCATGTCTTCAAAAGTTCATTAATATAAACGAGCTTGTTTATCACGTAGCGGGGTAAACGGCTCTCTTGAAGCGATCCGGGTTGCACACAGGCATAGTCGCACGCCTCGTGTAAGCCCTGATGCATATCGGCGGGCTGCCCTGGCATCGGGTGGTCAAAAAACACGGCCGGTCCGGTAGCTGTATTTGTATGTGGTGACCAACGGCCGCTTTTTGACACCCCCCCTCCTCCCCCTCCTTTCCCAATACCTGGCTAGTTCTGGACCCTGAAGACGGCACGGTTATTGACTCATTCATCCACACTCGTCGTCATTTGTGCACCAATTAATAAAGCGAACCAAGACAAGGAAATGGATGATTAAGAAATTTCTCTGACCTATAAGGCATATAAGGCCAGTCCGCGGAATCTCGTCATTTCATATGATAGCTCACATCCTCCTAAAAGCGGCATGAGTGGAGATTATGCAAAACTGGCAAAGGGTCCGTGTTACCAAATGCTTATAAGATTTGTAGAGATCGTGATTTAATATGTTGGTGAAGCTGTTTTGACGCAGCACAATCGTCATCCCTTCATTAGTTTATCATAGATGGTGTCAGTTAGTCGGATATAAATTCCGATCCCTGGACGCGCCCTGGGTCAGGGGAGCATATGAGGACAGTGATTGAACCAAATAGCTTTCCTAATGTGTCTTACTATGTGGCAAGGCAATCAATATTGCACCCATTATCATCGAGGGGATGACTGAAGAAACCGGCCCTAAACTTGCCTGCGGAGCTATGCTGTTTATCAGAGATGTCCGCGATGTACTATAAGGGGATATCAATTGCATTGACGTCATCCTAATCCTTGTTCGTGATGGAGGGGGCAGCAAAGGGTTGTAGTGACTCTGCCGTAAGCGGGTGCTGGAATCGCCAGGGTTTTTGCTGACAGCTGCGGATCGAGGGATGAGCTCATCTTGAAATCACCCTCACCTCATCGTAAGCAATCTATCAGACTTCAGGATGGAGGTATCTTGGTAGGTGGAGCGAAACAGCATGCTTCTTGTCCCTGAAGATTTCATCACTCTCTTACCAACTTTTGATAAAAGTGCAATATAACTCCATCATGTTGAGGCCCAAAGGTACTCTCAGATTTCAGCTCCATCTTATTTTACTCATGCTTAATCATCTAGGTAAATCTTGAGCATCCATGCCAAGGTCACGCGACGAAGATTGGAACAAACAAAGCGTGGGCTGGCGTTGCTCGTGAATAGAACCCTATGCAGTAAGAAACTCTTGCGAACAACCACTCAGGTCTTATAGGAACCACTTCTATCATCACTATAGCTTAGAAGTGAGTGGAACCGTTGCACTGAACTCGAATAAGAAATGATCGTCAGTGATGGGTCTCGTTCATCAGTTCCGAGAGCCTTCCCGCCCCGCTGTCTTTCGGGAGATGTGGAGCAAGAGAACTCTCACACCTACGGGAGGGCGAAGAGACACCTTCATCGTCACTGCTAGCTATATGAATCCTGTTAAGGATGGGGAGGAATTCATATCCACAATACAGGATTTTTAGTCGACACAGGTCTGACGTTTTAGACTGAATGCTCAACCGAATAGCTTTCGTGCAAACATACAAATCAGTCCACATGTCTAGGGTAGCTATTGACTTGGTCGTTTGCTACGATGATTTGAATGTGTTACTAATTTTTTTTAGGTATAGTAGATATATCCTAAGCATCGAGCAAGGCAACTTCCGCTAAATATTGTATCAATTAAGAGCGAAAAAAAAAGCTCTAGTTGTCTAACAGCGACATTATCGGGCGTGGTAGTTCGCTGAGCGTGTGGTGAATCATTGGACTGGGGATTAGGTTGGTGTCAGGATTCTATCCCTGTTAGATCCTCAGAGAGTCCATACTCCAACCAAGGGGTCATCATATTTTTTGAGTCTCCTGTATATGCTGACTTTTAGCATTTTTGTGCGTCAAGTGGTTCGTGTTGTAGGCATAGTTCATCATGGATCTGCAAAGAGCGTTTTGGCTGTCTTGGCCTTCTACTCTGATGATGCGATCGATGCTTGTCTCCACTCTTCTGCTGCGTCTAATAGCAGCCGTATTCTAGCTAGCATCTATTAATTAAAAAGATGCTGTGAAGGAGAAAACATCGCGCTGCTGGTTTTAATGCACTCCATTCTCAACTTATAGACGTAAACGTTGAGTAAAGGTAGAAACCCTGAAGAAAACATCCGATCTATTGCTAACGACCTACCCATGACTGTTGCGGTCAACATGTTTGGCGCACGTCCTGATTATAACTGGACTCATAAGGACATCTCAAAGTCAGGTAACAAAAATCTCGCAGATCGAGCTCATTTACTCAAAGATCTCCTTATAAAAGACAACCGCTTTTCTATAGCACGGCTCCTCCGTTTCGCATACAATTCTGACTGGCTTATTGATGCTTCGATTAAATCAAGCCAGTAGATTGGCGTTCGCCTAGCAAAGGCGCTTGTCTATCATCGAGAAAGCTTTGTTGTAAACAGTATCGAATGAATAATGCTGTCATAATAACGAAGCAGTTGAGAACTTGTGAAGCATGCCTCTACTATCCCATAGGCCATAGTTTTGGCGGCATTATTATAAAGGAGATGTGACTCTGAACGCCAAAGACTGACCTCTATTGTACATGAAACTGAATCTAATCCATCTCATAGCCTTGTGAAATCTTTCTCGGAAGGCTCCGAAGAAACTTTCAAGGATTTGTGGCATCATCGTCTTGAGCACATCGCATAGCGGCTGGCAAGTTTCTGGTCTTGTCGCAACATACGCATCCTTGACAATATCAGGCTCCTAAATTAGTTCGTGACTAATTAGGAAAGAACTGCAAAACCGGAATTAGCAATGTCTTCGGAACTCCCATAGGATATCGGGCTTGAAGATGAACAAGCGTTCCTTTGCTTGGGAATCCCACAACTCGATAGCCCTGTTAAGATCATAAGCCTGTCTGCAGATGGTAGGCGCTTTACTACAGGGTCAGGAACAAGAATCGCTACATGGTATTAAGCTACACGTTCATGTTTATACGGATTCGAATCGGATGATTTCTTTTACGGGGAAGCCTTATCATTTTCCTCCGGTGGCGACCAAGTTGTAGCAGTATGGATGGTAGAAGGCAAGATCAAACCCAGACATTTATCTACAGGAAAATAACTGGAACTTCAAACTAAATTCTCTACAATGAGGACTCTGTAGTTCTCCAAGTATCAATACCGACTAGTAGTGCTTAGCTCTAGAAGAGCAGTTTTTGGGACACGATCGCGGGTGCATGTTTACAATGAGGATAAATGGCATCTGGATAGAGGAACGAGACGACAAATCTTGATCAATTTGAATAGGGGTCTTTATTATAATGAACAAGGTTTCCTATCATTCATACGGAAAAGAAGCTTCAGATTATTCCTATTTACCCGTATAGTGTACGTTCTGGAACTTGTTCTCAATGATATCTTCCGCGTTGATGTCCAGCCCATCCTTGAGCTTCTCATCAATGGCAGCAAACTTTTCCAATAGTACATACTTCCCTTCAGGAACGCTCAGCATATCCTTCAAGTGGTGTCGTATAATTCTTTCCCTATCCCCTTCATCGTAGTCCCTTATGAGATCCTCTTGAGCAAGTCGATCGCACGAAAGAGTCAATGAGCTCAACCCGGCAGCGATGGCCGTGGCGACAGAGCTTCCCGAAATACGATCATCGGACTCAAGGAAAGGAACAACGCCTGCTGCCACTCCCTGTCCTTGGATTGCGTAGTCATATTTCTGTATTGTGGTTTGAGGCACCTGCCCGAAATCATCACAAGCCGTGATCGTGATTGTGTTATCAAAATCAGCTGGAAATGCTAACTTTACGTTCAATCCCTCATCATGAGTACTGCAGAGCAAAACAATGCCTTTGTCTATTGCGCGTTTGCATGCAAGCTTGAGCTCCTTGGTGTCGTCTAGGATAGCGAAACTCATCGAGATAATGTCAACATTCTTAGTTATCGCCCAGTCAACCGCCTGGATAGCCAAATGATGATAAGTTAGTGATTCCGGGGTGACGGGGTCGTTGGTTTGACATACTCTAGCAACCCTCGCTGGCATAATTCCGGCTCTGCCCTCTGCGACTTTTGCCACGTACAAATCACACCAAGGATCAATAGCGCATATTAAATTTGCCATCTGAGTTCCATGAGGATTAGATGCGAATAGCCATGGACTAACCCGGGAGTTATCATCCACAAAAGATCGACCACCCTTGATGCGGGACCACAGGGTCTTGGAATTTTTGACCTGATTTGAATTGGGAAGCATGCCATAGCCATTAGTTTCATCCTGGCCTTGGCTCAACTCGCCCATCTTTTGACTTATGGGCATACTGTTGCCGGGTGGGACGCTGATAGTGTGCTGGGAACTTGAGGATTCCCAGGGGCCATCGGTTTTCGGAGCGATGCTGAGAATGCCATTGTCAATGAGGGCTACTTTTGTCGGCTGAAATCTGGGAATATTTTTCTTCTTTTGCTTTTTTCGTTCTTCTCTTTTCTCGTCGTTCACCTTTTGTTGCACAAGATCGTGGTAACTTTTGACAAATCGTGCCAATTTTGGCACAGCTCTCTCGGATCTAATCATCATAAAAATGTTAGCGACTGGCCCCCATCCTATTGCCATGATGAATCCGTGAACGGCGCCACACTTACATCTCTTCCAAGTCTGCCATTTTTTGGCCTGTGGGATTCCATGAACAAGCACATACGTTGACTTTGAGTACATCGCGATGATTCTTCTCTCTCTCTTGATTCAATTGGTCACGTAATGCAAAGAATCGTCCACGAACAAACCCCTCAATAGTCTCATACTCCTTCCTCGTCATCAGATCCTTGATAGAGTCAGTTAAGAGCTGGTCCTCGGGTTTCCGGATGGTGTGTTCAAACCTTGATAACATATATCTCAAGTGTTGTAAGCTGGTCAACACCTCTGATCAGTATTCCGATGGAGAATAGATAATCGGCATCCCGGTTTCACATCATCAGAACTTACATTTGGGAGCGCTGAAATGCCGTCGCTGCTTAGCCAATGACTGATTGCCGCCCGCTTGCCACTCGAGTATAAATGGAGCTCCCTGATCCTCTCCCTTGTACTTTGATTCTCAAAGATCGAGATGGACATGTCTAAGAATCTCCAGTTAAGAATCTCGACCTTGAACTTCTCGACATATATGCCTATCTTAAGCTCATTATGCGGATTCACAAGCCTGTCAGGAACTATCAGCTCAATTATTTCATTAACCTTCTTTTTTCTCAGCCAGTCCAGAGCGCGGAAAACCTCTGTGTGTTCAAATTGAACGCTGTCGCCAAATGTCTCCCTCTCATCAACCTTCAAGTCCAAGGCAGGGAACTCGGCATATTTGATAGTGCGCTCGTATGATAATAGATTTGCAGTGTCTAGGTGGCTGATAAGCGACCGGACAAACTCAGATACCGTATATAACTCCGAGTTGAACCGGGAAAGGTCAAAACATAGTTCGTTGACTAAATTGATAGTGAGAATCTGAGGTCTGTTGCTTCTTGCTGAGTGTTTTGTGGTTCACTTACCAGTTTCTACAACAAAAGTGTCAATCGAGTATTCCCTGTTATCATTATCCCTGCTCTGCAATAGAGGGTTACATACCACCAGACTGTTGAAAAATATCCAACAAACTCTGCATTTTAGCTACCTTTTTGCTCTTAATAGTTGCGATAACTATCATGTCTCGTATTTCCTCATTGACTTGTTTTTTTCCCATTTCAGTGTCACCAAAATTTCGAGGGTTGGATTCGGATTCGTAATTATTGTACCACAGCGGATAGTGATTGTGGCTTTGTTGAGTGATTGAGTCCGGATAGTTGTTCATGAACATCCGCACAAAGCCAGCATTCTGGTGCCGGACTGCGAGATGGAGAAGTCCGGCAGTGAGCAATTCGATTTTCGAGTCTTTTTTTTCTTTTTCGATCTTTGAGTCGATTTTTTCTTTCCAGACATCAATCAAATTAAGCTGGATGATCTGCTCCACGACCTCGTCGTTGATAACATCATCGATTTTAGCGTGACCGATCAGAGTGTTGACAACCTTGATTCGACGATCGCGTGGTTCAGAGTCTAAGCCCTCTTCTTTCAGGGCATCGATAGCTTGACGGATGTATTTGGCCGTGACAAACATCTCTCTCAGCTTGTCAGACTGCAGGAATGCCTCCACAACGTCTGCCTGCCCTTCCTCCAGTGCGTTTTCGAAAATCGTATCTGATGGATTTGCAATATTTGGGTTGAAATTCAGAAGTACGCTCAATGCTTCCAGCTTTCCCCCCTCGCTTAGAGCCGCACGCTTCAGGGCGGAATTGGGTGACTGGGTATCAGGGTTTGGTCGTTGTAGCAGCTTCATAAACAGATCGTTCCATGGCTTTCCTGGCTCATCCAAGTCAAGTTGTTGCCCACGTTCAAGCATGTATTTGACCAGCCTTCCATGCCCCCTTTCGGCTGCACTGTGGAAGGGTGTTGTCTTCATATTGTTTGGCTTGTGTCCCTTATGCCTCTCCTCTTTGCAACGACTCTTGATGTTATATTTCTTCTGCTCCCAATCAGATATACGCTGCGTAGATTTATACGGATTGTAAAACGCCAAGTGAGGTGCAATATCAAGTATAATACAGCTTATCGTGAAATGAGCGTTCATCGTCTCTTTATTGAGGTCTCCAGCTGTTCCATTTCTCATTTCCCCAGACGTTAGGTGATCACAATTTTCCACGGCATTGGTGAGAATCAGCCAGCGGACGCAGTCGTCTATTTTAGTCAACCCTTTCGTTTTCTTGATGTTTTGTTTTTCATTTCCTTCCTCGCCCTTCAAGAAGTCTGTGAGCTGCGAGATGACCTGGTTTAGCTTTTCCTTCCCACCCTCTCTGTTGATCTCGGTGATAGCATTGGTCAGGGACACCTTCATCTTATCTCCCAAATCAATGGCAAATTTATGAAACATGCTTTCGAAATCCGACTCATCGTGGCGTTTCTTCCAAGGTTGAATCACCAGGCGATCGATTGCTTCATAGTCGTGGTCAGGCATTCTGATTCGTTGGTCAGGTTGATCAACCTAACTTTGGAAACTTGATAGCTGTGCTAGAAGGGAGCGCCTTGTCTGCATAAAACTAATATTAAGATTTGTGATGTACTAAAAGCTCAATAGATTGACGATCAAGTGAAGACAAAAGCTGGAAGAGAGATAGGTCATTGTTTTGGGGTCCTGGGAGAACTGACCGCGAATCTCCAGTGGTAGTACCCACTCCACAGTGTCAGAGCCCGGGGGTATAGAGAACAAAGAATACCGAACAGCTGTTGGCACCCAGGTACAAAGTACGTTGTTGCCTGTAACAGAACCTTGAGTTAAGGACTTTGATGCGTCGGTAGGGTCTCATCGCTCCATCAATCCACTGATGATAAGACGCCGAGAATCCGTGATCCCACCTCATTGACTGGATGATTCACCGGCTCTGGCCGCGAGAACAAGCGTGGGAGCAATGGCGTGCTGCATGCAGCACATAATTGGCTCGCGAGTAGCTTCGGTGTGTAAAGTTGGGCATAATTAGGACTTTGCGCCCTCCCAACAGCGAACAGCCATAGACATGTATGAGTCCCTGTGGCAAAGACGTGCATACCTACAAGTATCATTACAGTCCCCGAATGGTAGGCTTTCAAGTGCAGATGGTAATGTACATCAGTACATACCCACAAGTACATGGAGTGCAGGGATTATCGAAGCCCTGCAAGGTAACCTAGGCGTCATTTAAAACAAGTTCGGTGACAACAAATGCACCCGTTGCCTCATTTTTGCTCACGTTTTACTCACTTTCTAGACAAAAAAAACCGTATAAGCGAATTTTAGAAGTATTATTTTGTGTTAGTTGTAGAGGTTGGGCAGCAAACTGACGGAGTGTATGGTTGGACAAGTACGGAAACAGAAGGGAAGAGGGTTCATTCACATGGCTGCCTAATACTGTTGTATACATACAGGACACGAGGTAAAGCAACGCTCAGTCTTTTGCTCTGTAAACAGCTAATATATTACCAGAGAAGGTTATAATCCACTCCAACCTGGGCTAATTAGCAGCTATCCCTACTGGCCAGCGCCTGTTGAAGTTGTACTATCAGAGAGTCCTGCGCAGCAAGACGGGCTTCCAATTGTGCCATACGTACTTCCAGAGCTGTTACTCGAGCCGAATCGGTATTAGTCGAATTCGGATTGTACCAGCCAATTACCAAAGGCGGAAGACTTGACTGAGGCACTTGCGGAAATCCCCATGGAGGTGCTTGCGGCAGACTGGAAGCGGTAGAGGCGGCATAGGCGGCGGCAGAGATGACAGGGGGAGCTATGATGGATGGTGGAGCTGGTACGGTCACCGGCGAGCCAATTTCTGTCACAAGCATTGGGGTCACCAACGAAGTTGGTGATGCCTGCTCTCCGGCCGTTTGTTTCTCCTCTGTGTTCCCCTCTCTAGTTGCCACGTCAACATCCTTGGGCCTCTCCAAGCCCTGCTCACAGGTACTTGCGTCTGTAAGAGTATCAGCAGATGGGGATGGTATTTCTACCTGGTAATTTGGGCCCCACTTCACATCCAAGCAGGTCGAGGTCTTATCCCCCTGGCCTTGTAGTCTCCCCAAGTTGTTGATATCAATACATTTCCTTATATCTTTTCCCTCAAAACGGCACATCTCGTTTTCCCAAGGGGTCATGAGGAATGGCTTGGTCTTGTTTGGATCCATCCCGAAGAAATTCTTGGTTCTGTTCTTGAAGTCCTCAAGTGTACCCACTCGCGTGTCGATGTGGAATTTCACCAGGTAGGGATCTGCTGTTCGCCGTGACACGAGCACAGCCGCCCAAAACTCTGGCGAGATGCCTGCCTTCTCTAGCCGGTTCTGTTCAAGAACCCAGGTAACTCCGTTTCGTTCATGAGTGATTGGACTAATCTCCGCTTTGGCGCGTCCTTCGTCGAAGGCGGTTTGATTCCAAGATACCTCTCCCTCGTTGCTCCGACCGCCCGACACATTAACGCCAGAGTAGCCGATCTGGATGCTTGCTTCTTGCTTGGTGGATTTTGTATGATGGGCAATTGAACCGTTCCATCTTTCCATTTTGCTAAAGGGTGCCCAAGCCTGCACCACTGGCTCATTCGCACCGTTGTTTCTCTCCTGATTGGGGTCTTCAAACACCAGCGAAGCTTTCACAGACCCAAATTTGTATTTCGGGTCATATGAAACTAAAACAAATTTAAGAACCACCAGGGTCATTTCTTCACCGCGTACTGTCTTCCCATTCTCAATCATGGAATCTTCCCATCCGTCAACCCAGAGCAGTCGCTCCACGGTTACCGAATACCCTGATTTGTTGTTGTCATAGATTGCGCCACCGGTTTCTTTGACTTGAAAGGAAGATTTGACGGAACCTGACTGGAGAGTAGCCTCATGATTTGGGTTGTGATAAAGATCAAAACAAAGCTGATCTGCGTGGTCGGGGTCAATATAGTCTGCCATTTTGGTGCTTATAAGAATATATGCGGCAGTTCACAGCCAATTCCCAGCTGGAGTGAGAGGAGAAGCGATTTAAATACTACTTACTAGGTCTACCAACTATCCACAATGGAGGGAAGAATCTTGTGTTGTGCCTCCCATCGCCAACCTGAAGGTTACCAAATTGTTCAAAATCTTGAAGTAAAGTACCTACCCATTCTACAGCCTAAGCTTAGCGAAAGTGGCACCAGCGGCCTAACCAGGGATTAATAGCCCGAGACACAAGCTTACGTTAAAATGGGGCATGTGGTGGATTTTGCAGAGCCGCATGCCCTATGTACTGATACTTACTATCAAGTATAGTACCTACCTCCAGATGTCGAGATACATTGAGAGGGGCTCTGGACACGCTGGCACTGCTTTCTGCAACAGCTGCAGCTGCAGGAATCCGTGCCGCCGAGAAAGGGGTTGAAGTAATCAACAATATTGAACAGTGGAAATTTTCCCGTCATCCAACATTCAGACCATTCACTCGATTCCGAGAACATGTCTTTACCTCGTCTGGTGGACTTAGAATACGCTGCTTTATGAATTGCTTTTGTTTACATTGTCACCACCACGAATCTCATACATCTGACATTTGCACTTCACGGTTGCGTATCTGTCTCGCCCAACAGACCCTGTAAACTATCATGGACAGCAAGCCGGGCCGCGGTCTGAGAGATAGAATTAAAGGTTTTTTTGATACGAGATCCAGAAGGTCGCAGAATGGAAGTACTGGAGGTGATATTACGATCTCAAAAGACCCCTATGCGGCCACAACCTCGAGTCCCAGCGTCAAACACCCTGAATCACGAATTAGAGGGGGCTCAGTGGCAAGCGAGCCTCAGCAACCACAACCTCCAACAGCTGTTGCAGAGAAGAACATCAAGGAATCAAGACCCCTGATTCAAGACTCGATGAAAGCAGAGGAAATCGTTCCTGACACGACGGAAACCGAAATTGCACCCGGGTCTAAACCTCCCATTATACAAGAGGTGGATTCGGCAGTTTCTGAGCAGGTGATCTCAAACCTTTGGGATCAGGCATACAACAACCTCAAATCTCAGGACCCGGACCGACTGGAGAATTATGAAAGGCTTATGACTCTTTGGTTACGACCAGACTGGCCAGAACTGATATCAAGGCTATCTTCGGTGAACTGGCCCTTGGACAATTACATTGCTTCCTCAGATACTATGCAAAGGCGACAGCAAATGAGCAAGATCATCCATTCTTACCTTAGCATGGACGAAGGCCCTGGCTCCAACAGCGATATCAAGCAATTTACAATTGCTCAACAGATACGAGAGATCATATCATCATCAGCCTATGATATTCCAGCTCTGCCTTGGGTAGGAGCATGTCTTGCCATCCAAGTGTGTAATCGTCGCCTCTTTGGAAATTAGAAAGATTGTGACACTAACGTTATTGAAAATTTTATAGAGCCTCTCAAATCCCGCTTTGCGATCAGATACAATCATCTCTGGACTCACCTATGTTGCATCTAGAATAGCGTGGTACAATATCCTACCGAAGCTTCTTGCAAATGACAGCAATCACAATATTTTCGAAAAAAGCTCACCCGAAGACTATAGAGTCTTAAGAAAACTAATAATTGAACTTTATGAGGCAGTTCTCTCATATCAAATTCATGTTGTTTGTTCTCAACGAGCTGACCCACACGAGAGGCCTGCCATTCAACGTGACCAAGCTTCGCCACCTGTTCATGGAGATCTAAGCAAGGACAGCATCGTCAATGCGGAGAAAGCGCTTGCTTGTTTTCGTGGACAAAATATTGACATTCAAATCAGCCAACTAGTACAATCTCTTAATGAGGCAGAGACCGAGTCTGAAGTCAATGAAGATAGCGATGAGCTAGCAAAGCAAAACGATCATGTGAGAAGTCTATTAAAAGACTTCGACGCAATTGACCCCTGGAAAGCCCACTTGAGCTTGGGCAAAGATAAAGCCGAGATTCTCAGGCTCGTCTATGAATGGATATGCTCAACACCTGCATATAGTGAGTTCAAAAAGACACCTGGACACATTCTCTGGGTCAGCGGTGCCCCAGGAAGTGGTAAGACGATGGTCATGTGGGCAGTCATCAAGAGACTATATGTACAGGCAAGCGTCGATTCAGGTGTAAGCTTGCTGTCCTTTTCTTTCAGAAACAACAGCGAAAGGACCCCGGAGAACGCTACATCCGCCCTCAAAAGTCTTATTTATCTTGTACTGAAGCATCAGCCATGGCTGGCCAATCACTTAGCCGATAAATGCGCGTCGACGGGCAGAAAACATTTTTCGGACCGAAATGACTTTTATGGTCTTTCACTAATCCTCCACGGAATGGTACATGACGCCAAATTTAAACCCACAATTTTCCTCATTGATGGGCTTGATGATATTGCAGGTGACGAGAGCGGCCTAAATCGCTTTCTAAACTTGATTGATACGACTATGGGTCTATCAACCGTTAAGTGGATGGTGTCTATTGGTTCGATCAACGGCATTCTCATGTCCACTTTAACTCACATAGACGCACGGCTACACCTCAATCTTGATAACCGATACGCCGAATTTCTGGCTATTTTCGACCAATATTTCATCCCTGCCAAAGTTCTTGAACTTGCAAAGCATGGACGTTACGGGGAGAGTTTTCGAACTAAGATAACACAAATGCTACGTGAGTCATCATATGGAAATTTCTTGTGGGCAGATGTGGCATGCGAAGCTATAAAACGAGATGACCCATGGCATGCCCCTGACATTCTCAATGAGCTATCGAATAGATCTTTTGCATACGATAACCCACTGTATACTCTCATGAGAAAAAGGATTGGGGACCCAGAATCAAACGATACAAAATATTGCTTTATGATACTCCAGGTTATTGCATTCGCATATATGCCACTTTCCGTCACCGAGCTCGAAGGGTTCGTCGACATACCACCAGAGGTTGATCTCAAGATTCTGGTTGAAAAAAGGTGCTTTGCTTTCCTAAAAGTATCTGATAATGAGGTACAATTCACCCGCCACTCAGCCAGAGACTGGATTCTGAAAAATATAAAGACTCAAAGTTTTGATCCACACCCTAAGATGGCGTGGTGTTGTTTGAGGTCTCTTTCCAGTGTCCTGAGTATATCGCAAAACGCTCCGCGCCAGCAACGAATCGGACACAAAGCAACGCACGCAAACTATGCTGCACTTTATTGGATCCAGCACCTCCGTCATACAGCCAATATTAGAACAATCATGAACGACGTAGTTAGATTTCTCTACAGTAGAGGGTTGAAATGGATAGATTTACTGGCGTCATTAAGCTGGCTGTCTGAAGCATGGACCTTGATGCAGGAATTACAAACCGACCTGAAAGTAAGTTATCTCATTAGAATCTCTGCTTGCTCTATAAGTGATAGATATGAACTACAAGTATACATTGCTAATTCGCATTTAGAAAAAATTACCTGTTGTGCTTGGCAATTCTATTCTTACTGCCACTCAAAAATTCTTCACCGCCATCCAAGAGACGCAGAAACTACTTCACTTTCACGAGCTTGCGCAGAATCCAGCTGGATTCGGAGTCAAGAATACACTTCTCTTCTGCCCCAGTAAAAGCGTGACGAGACAACAATTTCTACCCAGCGAATGGCCGGAGCTAGCAGCTGCACCAATCTTAGAAGAAAGCTGGAGCCCAGTCGTTCATGTCCTCCGAGGCCATTCCGATTACGTCCGCTGCTGCTCTTATTCCCACGATGGCAAGTTATTGGCGTCGGGGTCTGACGACGGCTTAGTTCGTATTTGGGACGCAGCAACAGGGAAAGCGCAGCATACATTTTCAGCGTTCAAAGGCTACGTACGGTCTCTTGCTTGGTCCTCCAAGGGTTTGTTAGCTGCATCAGACACATCTACGATCAAGTTTTGGGACACCGTCACGGGTCAGATCCAAAAGCCACTGGATGGCAAGGATTTGTATCAAGACCGTGATGTCACTGTGAACGACATCAGCTTCTCAAACGATGGAAGCATGCTGGTTACAGTAGCAAGCGGCACCATCACTGTCTGGAAATTACCTTGCTACTCGATCATTGCGGAGAAGAGTACTGAAGATCAAGAATATTGGGTCAAGGAAGCCAAGTTTTCCATGGACGGCGCTTTGCTAGGGTCAGTATCGGAATCGGGTGTCTCTGTTTGGAGGCTTGTCCGTAAGACTAGCAACGAAGTTAAGGATGATGTAGCAATCAATTCAGAGCCTACAATGAACGAAGAGTGGGAGCTACAGAAGGCGAAAGATCTCAGTTTACAAGAGAGAGGTAGCGAATGGACAATGGGAGTTGCTTTCTCCCCCGATTCAAAATATATAGCCACTGGAACGGATGAACGGAACACGGTGCACATATGGGAGTGGGATTCCGCGAAACCGGCAGTAATTCTCTCTGGCCACAGGCGCGGCGTCACTGCGGTTTCTTTCTCCCATAATGGCACACGCCTTTCATCCGTCTCAGACGATAACACAGCCATGATTTGGGAAGGGCCATGGGACGGTCAAAACAAACAGCCGACGCTGATACTGAGCGGACACTCGGGAAGAGTGTATGGTCTATCATTTTCACCTTCTCACGATCATCTTGCCACAAGTTCAAGTGATGGAACCGTTCGTGTCTGGGATTATGAGACATATGAAACCGAAACAAAGTCCAAAACCGGCATCACACCGCGTAAGAGAGACATCACGTTTATGGCATTCTCCGAGGACAACAATTTTATTGCTTCAAACTCTATAGGCGGTTCAATTAGTCTATGGGATGGAAATTCCGGCGAATTCCTGCGAAACCTATCGAGCCACAACCATGATGTCAGATCTCTCGTGTTCTCTCACGATTCTAAACGCTTAATTTCGGCATCCAATGATGGCACTGTTCAGATCTGGGAAACTGTTATCGAGGAAAAGACTGATGACCAGGCTCAACCGCAACCTCAAATACTCACTGGTCATAGGGACTGGGTACGATCCGCTGTAATGTCGCGTGACGGGCGGTTGGTGGCATCGGCATCTGACGATAGGACGGTGCGCGTGTGGGACGTGATGGGCCAGAATTCTGGCAATGATGCAACAGATGACGACAAGAGTCAAACAAACAACAACAAGGATAGCGCAAGAGTACTCGGTGGTCACAAGGACTACGTCACTTCTATTGCATTTTCGGACAGTGGGAAGTATGTGGCGGCCGGCGGTGATGATGGCCAAGTCCTGCTCTGGGAGCTCTTAACGGATCCATCAGAGGTTTCACCTTTGCCTATGCGCATGAAGGAGCAAGCGTCAGATCGTGTCTTCGCAGTCGTATTCACGCTTGATGGAAACAAGCTTATCGCCTCTTCATCGAAAAGCATATTAATCTGGAACACTCAGACATACGACCGCATCGGGGTGGCTGACATTGACAGGCCGTTCTTCACGTTACAAATCAAAGATTCGTATCCGCAGTATTTGGTGACAGAATTAGGCCCCATTCTCATCAATAATCTAGAAAAGGGTGGCCCAGTACAGACAGAGCCGACGAACTGGTCTCCCTACAGCGTTATCTCCAAGTCATCCTCAAGCAACGACTCTAACGAAAGTTGGATCACTTGGAAGGGAAAGAAGTTGATATTTCTGCCGGAGCAGTATCGACCTGCAAAAGCCTCACTGCCAGTACTGGTGCAGGGGCATAGGGTTGTGATTGGATGCAGGTCGGGCCAGTTGTTGTTCTTTAGGTTCAAGGAGGATGCGGTCTTTAACGATCTTAAATGAGAGCCGTTGGTGAGACTCAATGCCACTCTATGGTTTGAGCCCACAAGCACGCGCAGACCTGATTTTGGTTGGTGAAGCTAGAAGGCAAGGAGCTCGTAGAGGACATCTATCTCTTTAGCATAAACGATATTTAGCAGTTCTATCCAAGCCGTACTGTTTTCCACATTCGCAGACATTCCTGTAGATCCATCGCCAGCGTGCCCTCCAAGTCATCAGATGTATCCTTGATCAAAGCAATCAACAGAATCGCCTGAGCAAACACAGCCTGATTCTCCTGAATAAACTGGTAATCCGTCTTCTTCATCCCTCCCCGATCGGCCCATGCTTTCCAAGTGTCCAGCATCCCGCAAATCGCAGAGGTGAACTCGCCGTCGCGAACCATGCGGTGCAGCACGAATCCCACAATCTCCTTCATGGTCAAGGAGCGATCCCAGATGTCCTGGTTTTTAAGCCACTGCAGGGCATACTCTGCGATGGATTTCGTATCCCACTTTGGACTCTGGAGAGCTTCCATGGCCCGCTGGTCACGTCGCTGCTGGTCGGTCCTCATCTTGTCGCGCACTGCATTTATCATGATTAGCACCCAAGGGTTTTTTTTTTTCGTTCTAGGTCAAGAAGACTCACTGTCTTGCATCCGCTGGTCTGCCTCCCTGCGCATTCTGTCTCTAACAGCTTGCTCCCGTTGAGCGGGGGCCATCCGTGCTTCCGCTTCCATGGCATGACGCTGATCACGGCTTCTCTGCGAAAATTGATCGAGCGACGCGCCGTAGTCATTGTGCTTTGTCGCCCATTCCGGTGTTTCTGACTCATCTACCATACCCAACAGCACCAAGATGCCACAGGGCACCGTATCTTTATTGGAAAATGACAGAATCTCGTCGGGGATCTTGAAGTTCCAAAGAATCGTCTGACTTGACGTGCCGTAGGCGGTAGCAGCGCTAGCAAACCACACGCCATCCATTTTTCTGGATTGGATGTGCAGATGATCGATGTAGAGACTGTCGGGAGTGGTAGTGTGATGAAGACTACCTTGGACCAATGCCGTGACGAGACCAGACATGGCGATCTCACAAGTAATGTCGCTCTTTGAGTTTGTGCGAACCTCGTGCTCAATTGAGTCGACCTCGGCCTGGCTAGCACTCTCGCTGGCGCCTTCACCCCGGTCCTGAGCTTCCTCGATGTTTTGGGATTTTTCACCTTTTTTCTCAAAGTCACCATTTGACCCAGTTGGCTTCTGCAGCTTGTCTTCTGGAGATGGCAGACGGACCCAATACGGTGGCAGATGTGCGTGATCCCGTGTGATCCACGAGCTGGACCAAGCCACGGCAAGTGACAAATGTCCATCTGAATCGTCCAACGGGGCAATGGTAAGAGCTTTTTCCCTCCCATCTGGCGACATCATCAATGAGCACCCCACCGGTGCCCACAATCCAGTAGACCTTAACAGCTTCCAGCCGTGGGGATCTGGGACGGCACCGAGATCTAACAGGTAGCTTACCAAGTCATCAAAAGCGACCTCAACTTGAGGCTGTCGGACCTGATCAGCATACTCGACGCGCTGAGTCTTCATGCCAATGGTGTTCGTCTTCCAATTGAACGTGGTCCAGCTACCGCCGGGGATGGAGCTTGGATTGCGCGAAAGAGTCCAGTACTCGGGACTGTCCTGGAACCTGTCCAAAGGCATGACGGCATACCGTGGCAGTTCAATCTCGATAACGCGATTCACGACATCGCCACGGGTGAGGGCAGATAAACGACTGCGCCGAAGCATGCGCCGTATGCGCGAAAGTGAAGCGAGAGTAGCGAAGGTGTTGTAGAGAATGGGAAGAACTTGTTCCATTAGGGACAGGGTCCTATCAGCTTATGGTAGGAAGAGAGCCATTGCATACCTCCCAGGACTGCCAATGGCACACCGATGTAGGTGATGATATCAGTTGCTGAAGCCATTGTTGGACATTGCGGGCATCAGCGCGCGACGTATGAAGCAAAGGAATGAGAGACACAAAAGCAAAGATTGGTGGTGTTGACGAGGAAAAGTGACTGGACTGATCTGAAGATTAAAGGATAGATGAGACAGAGCTGGAACATGCAAGTGAGCGGCGACTAGGCTAAATTTGGGGTAACGAGTTCAGCTCGAACATTGAAGCCTGTGTCAGCCTCACGAGATGCCGCATCTCAAACAAATCTCCAGGGATCCTTCAGTCAGCTCAGTGGCTTGTCGCTTTATTTATCAGTAGGCTGTGGCTGATGCCTGGTCTGGGAGTTAACTAAAGAGACAGCACACCTTGGCCCAACCTAGTCTCAGTCACCGTTAAGTCTGCCTGTCCGGCATCATAACGAAGCTCACATTGCTACCGTTTCTTTCATCACGACAAACTTAATGTCTAGCATTAGACCAGCAAGTAAGCCTATCCATACTTCAACCCACTATGACAACAAATGAACCGTAGATAAAGCGGCCGACACGTTGTTAATACGCAATGTGACAGTCCCCAGGCTTACAGTATTTGCCAATGCAATGGAGCATAGAGATCAACCTCATTGCCGAATTGGGCCAAATAGTGCTATCGCTTGTCCAGATTTAGGTTAACTATTTATTTTTAGCGCAATTGGACGCAAATGCGAGCCACACAGTGAAAGTGTATGCGTTGAGGTTGAAACTTGGGTCTTGTCACTTACACCACCCACCCTGTAGTCATATCCTTACACCTCATCCTCCATTCCCGTAGAGATATTCACGCCAAAATGAAACAAAATCCGTACGGGGAGCCCAAGGTCATTGACGAAACATAGGTGACGTTGTGTTCTTTCAACCCCAAGTAACAGGAGTAAGAATGTGTTGGCCCATCCACTTGTAGGATCTGTGTGATCTGTGTAATTGCCTTGATTGACTCCATGTTTGCAATTGCTCACAGCATGATGAATGGTATTGAACAGGATACAGCCAACAAATAACTCGTTGCAAGGTTTCAATAATAAATCTATCACCTATTTTATTCTGTAATGCCTGCACTCTGACGTCGTCCAGCGGGCACTGACATATCACAATGTTCATAAATTGCCCTCCTATTCCTTGCTCAAGTTGTGTCTCGGAACATCCAATTATCTTCAACATTCAATTATACTTCATTCATTTATCTTGTCTCCATCACTTACAGAAGTAAAAGTTAATCCCGCCATCTTCACAAGCCAACTCATCATGATTCTAGTTAGAAGTATTTATCAGATTATCACCATTGCCACAACTGTCGCAGCCCTGAGTCTAGACGACGTACCATTGCGCGAGCTCCTCGTCGACCATGGAAATGGAACAGTTTACTTCTGGACCGAGCATGAGTATCCAAACCTGAGTCTGCTTATTACCGACACTGTCGGCGTGGTCAAAGTCTCCGAAGCTTTGAAGCAGGAGAATATTAGTGAATTCACACCCGAAGACCTTGGCCAGACATTCTGCGAGGGCTTCAGCGCCCAGAATCCAGACGACCTTTACGGAAAAGCCGCTCCAGATTTCTGTTCCGACTTGCATGGTGTCAAAAATTTGTACTACGCTGCCGTCTTTGACATCTTTACGAATACGCAGTGTGTGGACGGAGATGGTTCCAACTTTGCATGCGGTTTCTTATTCGATGTGGTCCAGCAGTCAGCACAATCTACCATCGGCGGCGAAGTAGAACTGTTTTGCCTAAGCGCTTTTGATACCATTCACAATGCTTGCCAGTCCAAGTTTGGAGAACTCGATAGGGATATCACAGAGACAAATGGCAAAAGCGGGCAGGTAGAATACCGAGCCAATGCAGTCAGCGAGAGTGCCTCCAGCTGCAAGAGCTTCCAGAATCCCACTCTGGGGAGGCCATTTCAATGCAAAGTTCGATCGTTATAAATTCTACAGGTTGGGATTTGGTGTTTGGACATGAGCAAGAATATTGCCGCCGCGTTGAGGACTGCGGTATTCTCAGCGGTGGGCTAAAAAGGCGAAGTTGGCGATGAGGATAGATTCAAGAGCTCAGATTACATCGATATGCATGGAATTCTGTCCTAACCCACTCAGATCATGTATTAAGGTTGGCAGTGGGTGGTTAGGGAAAATTTAAACAAACAACCTGGCACAATTGTATGTAGGTAGGTGTTGGGCAGCTTAGAGCGCTTTCAATCAAGTGTCTATTGTGGTTAATGAATTGGTTCACATCCTTGAAGAAATTGAGGCCTTGGTGCTCTTGCGATTGTGTCTGTTTCAGACGCAGATAACACGACCCGGCCAGCGGATCACATAGAAGAGAACATAAAAGGAGGTGAGTATGCAATGGATGCAAGTCGACCCTGACAATTATCCTGCATGCATTTGAGGATCACAGTAATATATCATTAATAGAAATCAATTAGCCAATTAACTAGGAGAAAATTCGTACTGTCTGTGCAATTCTAAGTTTTGTTCCTGTCTCGTACTCATTGGTCACCAACCTATGGACGCTATGACAACTTCACAGAACAGGACCTAGCGCAGCGGGTTGCTGAACAAAGAAGACAGGTCCAGCAATCACGGTTCCCTGACTGGGCGCCCCTTCGGTGTCAGAAATAACACCAATAACGATGCCTCTGTTTTCAAATTGGGCCGGGATGGTAGTCGTTATTGCCTTTGCCGGAAAGCCAGAGACGTCAATAGGAATACTAACCACATCCACACTGTGATAGAATACAGCATAGTATCGTGTGCCTGGAGCGAACTTGGGTTGGTTCGTTGAGTCTGTAAAGTTCAGCTGAACGGTAGAACCTGCTGATACCGACTTTGTCCCGTCTGCGACCGCGATGGTCGGGAGATGCTGTCCTGGATATGGATACGGCGGGTTGGCCTGCGGGCAGCTATTCGGGAGGATGAAACTGTTTGTTGCTGACAATATTTGATTGGGATAAGGGAAGACGGTATCGCTTGGGCCACTGAAAGGACTATCTTTCCAGACAGCCAATAGCGACCATGTCTCATGGCGAGTTTCAACCTGGCTGACCGCTGTAAGCGCACCCTTGGTACCATCAATCTTGGCTTGTTGTACTAGGCCCGTCAGGTAAGCCATGCTGACTATTTCAATAAAGACTTGTAGAGCAAGGAATGATTCGGGGCTATTGAAGCCGAAATCATACTTGCATGCTCCAGGTTTGATAGAAGTGGGTGATATCTGATTCTGAAAGATTCGCAAGTGTCCTGCTTCATTATCCCGAATCTCCATGATACGTTGATACGTATCATTGGGAACACCCAAGGCAGTAAAGTCTGGGGCTTTGAAGGCCTCGATGCCGGCCTGGTAGAAGGAGAAAACAATCCATTCGGCAGCGAGGAGGTTCTGCCAGAGTACATCGTCTGGTGCTGGTTGCCCTTTCTTAGTCGCAGGGATCGGATCCGTCACATTTGCTGGGAAGGGAGGCGCGATACCATAGTATGAACTATACAACGACGAATCTCCAGGCTTCGGACCGAAATTTGGATCTGCAATCTCTTGTATCGCAGAGGAAGATGCTGAAGGGGCGGGAGTAACAATAACCACACAAGCCAGTAGTAAGGCGAGAGGTAGTGAACAATGGGATAGCATAATAGCCAGATTGTTGTTGAAATGGGATAATGTGAGTAGCTAGAGATTGCTTATTTGGGTAGTAATAGCTTAAGAGATGTCTTCAAGGCCTAGGTCGTTACTGAACTTATATACTTTTTCGGGTACACACAACCAACCAACCAACCAGTCAGGCATTGCATCCTCCATGATACGAGCTGTAGGTGACCTGCTGCGCATCTTTGTGCGAATTGTAGTTTCAATATTCGATACCCATAATTCTTTACGAGCCCGTCAACGATGCCAATTGAATCGGGGGGTAAGCAAGTCCAGAGGCTGACTGTCGATCTGGATTCCAACGAGGCGTCTAGCCCGCCGAAGACGTTACAGCGTAGGGTAATATCACATACTTTACCTCTTGCATCATCACGACGTCTGGAGCTAATATTATGTAGGCAGAGTCAAGAAGTATGACCTAAACAATGGTACAACACTGAGCTCCTAATAGGCACACAGGAGCCACAAAACTGTACTTGATGATAAAGCGTGCGAAGCATTACACAGACGTAGCCAAGCCAAGAGTTCTCATTACCCGGCAAGCCCGGTATCTGACTGTTAGATACATACGCCGCTTACCCAGTACGGTATATAATTCGTAATATATGTTGAGCGTTCTTGTATATCTCTGGCCGTGATATTCAAATTACGGCTAAATGTAGCCGGTTTTGTAGTGTAATATTTGTCTAGTAAAGTGCGAGTCAGTTAGACCTCTGAGATTGCATTTCTGGACAAGTGTTTTCGTGTATGCGCGGAACAGTCGGCAGGCAATCTCACCCGCTAAGCTCATAACAGTGAGCTGCTCGTAGTCCACGTCATGAGCTGTAGAAAAGTTACGAGTATCACGAAGTATACCCTCCTGTGATAGGTTTAACTAGGAAAATTGAGCGGAAGTAGGTCAAACGAAGCTGAGGATTGCGATCAAACTGGACGTTCATATACAGCATCGCCGCTGATCCCAGGAGCAGCGGCTATAACAGGGTTGCAACTCTTGGCAGCCCTTGAAAATGTCGAAGCATTCTATTATTCACATGCTATTCAAAACCTTACCACTGGCGTGTACTCCACGGGGAATTTTCTTTTTAACGACTCCCTGGCAGTCATTAAAAAAATAGCAACTGTTCGATCCATATCCTTGGCACGGAATCTTCAGGACTCACTAGCTAATATGAGAAATAGCAAGAAGAAATTCACGTTGCCACAGTCAGCGCTGTTCTCCGCCTCAACTCGGCCCCTGTTGTTCCTCCGTGCAAGTACATGTTTCCAGTCACGAACTTCGAGGAATTCCTTGCCGTCGCAAATCTTATTACTAGCACCAACCTCGGCAGTGTTATTGGACTACAGCAGTAACTTGGCCCAAGTGATTATTCTCTTTTCGCTTCGACAACCGCCATTCTCGGAGGTCATGTCATTTATCACACTGTCTCTAACAGTAATTATATTAAATCTCATTCCCGGAACTAGAATTTATGATTCGAATTTATTTAGATCATCTGTATAAACTGATGACATTCTGCCTTTTCTCATTCGATTCGTGTATTTACTTCTCGCGGCACATTAGAGAAAATTCGGTTAAAGGGCGTAAAATTTGTTTAGATTGGCTTGCGGACCAATAGAACAGCTGTACTGTAGATCAGCATACCCATTGTTAAGGCGTGTTTTATCATGAGTGGTGCAGTCGCAAGTGTAACACCAGTTCCGGCGGCCAGTAAGGTCACAGGTTCGGTGTGAAAAAGGCCGTTTGACACCGAATCTGTATTCTTACTGATACAACAATATTTTAGGTATCAATACGCATCATCAACAGCACCCAAGGACGGATCCATGAATGTTCATACTGCTGGAGCCCGACTTCTTTTGCTTTATGTATATATATAATAGATACTCCGGGGACTTCGTTTCGCACGATTCGACGTAACCAGAGACCTGGCAGTGCCCGGCTGAATCCCAAAATAATTGACACTTATATTGTCGCATTTTCAATCGTTCGAACTACCAAACACAATATTCACTATGGCGCTTCCTTCCTTTCCGATAATCTTCCCTTTCTTCTGTCTCATGGCATCTGTTGAGGCCTACACGATATTTAGGACCAACTGTTCTACTCCCATCGCCGTGGAGAACTATGTGTCATCTCCCAATTCTCGAGGCACCCTAGATATACTCTGGAGTTCTCTCCTTACAATCCTCGCATGTACATGGACCCTTCAACATCCCAACATTCCAGAACAACGCAACGGCCGTTATCTTGGATGGAAGGGAGACCTTAAATGGTGGCTAAAATGTTCATACAAAACAGTAAAAGCGATGCTTCAGACAGTGCTAGCACCTGAGGCTATCCTGGCTGCAGCCTGGTCTGATCTTATTTCGGCACGCAAGACTCGCAAGCTGTTGCATTTTTATGCTGAGCAGGATAGCATTACTTGGAATTTAGCTCAGAGCTATTATATCAACATGGGAGGGTTCGTCATCCGAGGCGGCGAATTAGAAAAAGCTAGCCATCCCAATCCATACCACCTGGGGGCGGATCAAGTCTACAAACTTCGAGAAAAGAAGATTCTACCACAACTACCCAATATGACTGATGAGGCAGTTGACTCCTTGTCTAGAAATGATTCATTGGTCAAGTTCATTGCGGTTATTCAGATCTTATGGACTATTTTACAAATACTGGTACGAGCTGTGAAGAAGCTCACCATCTCCCCGCTTGAATTCGCTATCCTGGCTTTTGCGGTTTGTGCAGTCATTATATATGCTCTTTACTGGAAGAAGCCGCATGGCATCCGTGCATCTACCACTGTCATTCAGTGTCAAGAATTATCAGATGATATGAGGCAAATTCTTAATGAAAGTGAGGAGTATGACCGTATCATGCATTTGCTCTTGTCGCCCATACATACAGTTAGGGAGAGACGCCAGCCCGGCGCCCCGGTCAACACGGATACCACCGGCTTTGATATTGAGAAGGATAAGAGACGTTTTCTCTCCATAATTTATGCAGGGAGTATTGGCGCGGTGCTGTTTGGTGCAGCGCATATCGGAGCATGGAACTTTGCTTTCCCCTCAAAGGTCGAATTAATTCTCTGGAGATGCGCAAGCGTCTTCTCTGCTGCGTTTGGGCTCATCGTGGTGACGCTTTATTCTATATTTTCGTATCAACTACCGGATAAGAAAGATAATGTATTCTTATACAGGTCGGTAACATTGCCCTTGGCGACGGGAGCTTTATTCCTTATTCCTTATTTATATATTATAGCTCGGCTGGTTCTCCTTGTTGAGATCTTCCGAACTCTTTGTTTTCTTCCTTCCGATTCATTTATTTCTACTTGGACCTCCAACATTCCTCACCTTGGTTAACAGCAATCGGTAGGGCGAATGATATGCTTATTTATTTTCTTTCTTCTATATATGTACAGTAAATAATATTAACACACATACATCACATTATGTTTGACGTTTGTTACTAAATTAGGCAACAAGTACGCTTAATCACCTATTTTAAGATCGCCTACTGAATGCCTTGTGTCACGGCTAAGCCCCGCTACACTCCCCAACAGGCACATTTGAACACCTCCCACTGATTCTCGTCGTCGCCAAAAGACACTTACAACATCTTAATATTATCCATCTCCCATTGTCGCAATGACGATCTTCAACGCGCTTTTCGGTAAGCAGGACCCTCAGGAACAGGTAGGCCAGCCATTCTGTGAATTA
The DNA here is from genome assembly GCA_004303015.1 of Cladobotryum protrusum. Lineage (NCBI taxonomy): Eukaryota > Fungi > Ascomycota > Sordariomycetes > Hypocreales > Hypocreaceae > Cladobotryum > Cladobotryum protrusum. The sequence continues at coordinate 1,459,257 of RZGP01000001.1, forward strand.
ACCATTTCACCCATCGCCAAGTGAAATCAGCTAACGAGTTCGTGCTAAATGCGCCCAGCTCCGAAAATGTAACGCGCTTATCCGATCAAACGCTCGCCAGCTGGACCGCGAGATTGCGAACACGAAGCAACTGGAAGCCAAGACAAAGAATCTGATACTGCAGGCGGATAAAAGGGCCGCGCGGAACCCTCAACGACAGACACAGGTCAACCAAGAGATACGGGTGTTTGCGGGGGAGCTGGTTCGACTTCGCAAAGCGTCGGCCCGTCTGGTAACATCCAAGGCGCAGCTCAGCAGCGTACAGATGCAGGTTAACGAGGCATTCGCTGTGCGCAAGATAGAAGGCAGCATACGTGCCAGCGTCGGCGTGATGCGCGACGTTAAATCGCTTATCCGCCTGCCTGAGCTAGCTGGCACAATGCAGAACCTCTCCACTGAGTTGATGCGGGCAGGCATCATAGAGGAGATGATTGACGAGACTCTGCCTGAGGATGTACTTGCAGAGGACGAGGAGGAAGAGGCCGAAAGTGAGGTCGATAAAATACTCGCAGATATTCTTAAAGGCTCTGCGACAACCACCAGCAGGCTACCTTCCGCGCCGGTCGCTCATGAACCCATTGCTGCACAGACGGAAGAAGAGGAAGAGGACGAGGAAGATGCCGAGGCCATTATGGAGCAGATGCGAAAAAGGCTGGATGCCATCAGAAGCTAGGACTCTTGGTGGCTCTACTCCTATCTTCTTCTTTTCCTCTAATGATTAAACGAAACAACAAAACTACGAGGTGCTCTAGAGTTTTGGTTCACTCGGTTTTCGCCTTGTGTCTGGTCTTTCTTTATACAGCATATAGAAGACATGGCTCATACCTTGGCGCACTGTTGACACCCATATTATGTTGGCTGTTAAATAACTAGTACACCACCCATCCTGTTCGCAGAAATTTCAGCAGTTCCACCTCCTTCATAGCCTCAACCCGCTGGCGATCCCACAGAGCAAACCCAAACGCTCTCCACCGCTCTGTGCCCCAAGCACGAGCAGGGAATGTGTCGGGCACGCCTGGCACCGATCTTTGGACCTCAACAAGCGCCTCTCCAAACCAATACAAGTTGCGCCTATCCAGGGCATCTACCCAGCCGAACGTAAGGAGCTCCAATGCATCTCCAGCAAAGTCAATCATCGGACCGTTGGCGCTGCCATCTTCCTCTTCCTCCTGCTCTTCCAATTGGTCCCTCGCTGGGTCAGGAAATAGGGCCAGTCGGTGGCTCTGCCAGGCATATCGAAAGAAGATTAGGAAGTACCGTTGGACAAACCGGAAATGTACTGGCGTGGCCTCCGTGAGTCCTTGGCTGCGTAGCGGCGGCAGCGATGATAGTATTCGAATCGCATTGTTTACAAGACTGGTGTGCTCACGCATGTATTGTACTAAACATTCGAAATGCGAGTATATATCGCCAAACTCGCTGTCGCTCATGCCCTGCAGTGGTAGCTCACTTGTAGAATCTACAGTCTTGGTTGCTGTTACCCTCTCTTCTGTAGCAGCACACAGCGCTACGCACAGCCGTTCAACAAAATGATCGACATGGTCGACTTGCTGCAGTTCCCATGGCTCAAAGGCAGCAAGTAGTCCAAGCCGATGATCTGGATGCTTCCTTGTGTTGCTAAAGGCGGCAACATCTTCCTCCAACCACCTTATTTCACGCTCTGTTGGTGCCCAGCCGTTGCAGATAATCTGCCGCCGATACAAGGCTCGCAGCACTCGCAGCTGCTCCACGCGCGATGGCGGTGTGGTCCCAGCAGTTGCTATACCCTCGCTACTCAAAAAGTCTAGTTGTGTCTTGATGTAAACCCTGGCGAGAAAGTCGAACTTGTAAAAATCATGGCAGAGCTTGGTCAAAACCTCAAGGGACGTGATGGGAGCATTTCTCCCAGCATAATGGTCATCCAAGATAGTTCTGTAGATGGCCGCTTTGGCGTGAAGGCGATCCCAATAGATCATCCATTTCTCTGGACTGTAATCTGCGTAGGGAAATATGAGGAGAAATTCAGCATCTGCTAGAACAGGTCCAAGCAGTTTCTGTAAGATACAGTATATGATGTATTCTTTTCGCTTCTCAAAATGCCGATAGATGAAGCGGGAGGTGGTGATGAAATTGCTTAGGGTGTGCAGTGAATCTATTTGTAGAATAATTTGGTCGATAAGCTCAGGCATGAGCGCACCTATGTGACAAATTTGTTCATCTTGCTGATGTAAATGACTTGCTGCTGCCATTTCGCTAAGGATCGTGTTCCCACCTTTGATCTTATTATTATTATAACCAAGATCTGCTTTGAGGCTCCGTCCCTGTCCTAGGAGGGGTTATAATACCCAAGTCTGATTGAGGGCAAGGTGATGGCGCGGGGCTTTAATTTGGCGGGGGTTGCACCAAACTACTTATGACCAATACTTAATCCTCTTGTCCTTGGGACGCAGGTTGTTAATGGTTCATAAGAGTAGCGATAGGAAGCATGATAGTAAAAGAAAAGAAGAAGAAAAAGGCTGGCCGAGGTAGTGGTAGAAGTCATATCAAGGTCATATACGTTCACTGAGTTGAATAAATAAACGAAAATGTGTATGTAGGGTAAGGCAATCGTTTTGCTACAAGTCTAAATGCACCCGCAAAACAGGGCCATCCACCCCTATCCTCCATATACAAACGATCTAATGAATACGCTGGCTACCCCACTGACAACATCTCTATATACTACTGAAAAACCTTTAAGAGTCATATTGAAATATTGGAAGTTGGCGGCAGCAAGAGACCGGATACAGCTTGTAGGCTACTTGGTAAATGATCATAAACCTCATTTTTTTCTTTCTTTCTTCTAAAATAAGTGCTTGAGGGGGTTTATGGTAGAGAAAAAAAGACCAGCAGTTCATATCATAGGTCTCACTGGCGTTGATTGTACTGAGGATGATATCACCCACCCGCAAGGCAGACAGCGTCCAGGACAGGAGAAGCGACTAACAATTCACTTCAGGAAAATTAAAGGCGCTAACTATAATAGGTAAAACCGCCTGACTGCTGAAACCAACATTAACCAATACCACTAGCCATAAAGCAAACGACATCTTGAGCTGTCTTGTGTAAGGCGGCGTGGCTCAACTGCAAGCTAATAGTTTAATAAATTTTTGTTTGTAACATGACACTGCAAAGACACGTTTTCAAAAAGAAAACCCCTTAGGTATGAGGTTGTTGTCTGCTTTATGATGGATATTGTTGATTCAGATATGAATGCATGCAGTAGCCACTGCAATTTGGATGCTAGTTTAGTGCATAATACTGCTTGATCAACTAATCCCAAGACAATTGAACCTTTCGCAGGGCTTTGCCGCACATCTTGAACTTGGAGAATGTTTCACCTAGCGCTTATAACAAGCTTAACGACAATCTTGTGTGTGACAGACCAGACGTATTAAGGATGGAGGCATTATGATTGGTGCGTTAAAAAAACTAACAAGCGCTTAGCTGCACGGCTGGCACAGTCATCCGTGGCGCTGCTGCGACATGGTCAAGGCCACCGGCCTACAGCATTGAGCCATGGTTAACACACGTTGGGCCAACCCACACTGTTAAGCATCTATCAATGATAAAATGACTTTGGCCAGCGCGGTTGGCTAATACGACCCAACTACATTCCTGAACAAGAATCTGCAGGACGCAAAAAAGAATATCCATCTTATCATTAGTGATCACATCGCAATTCCACATTCTGCCGCCTGACTTGTAGTCGTTACACTGCAGTTGACATGAATTACGTGAGCCGTTCGCTGTCGTGGGGATTCCCCATAGAGTGTCTTAGTTAACTGATCATGTGCTTCCTATTTTGACTAATATATAGATGGATGGGTGGATTACACGAAGGCCAATATATCGAATCACTAAGGCTGCCCCACGGTTGGCATGCAGCCATCATTGACACAATGGTAACATATCTGTATTGATTGGCTCTTTTATGTCGACAAGAAAGTGGAACTTTTTGCGCTTTTTATTATTGTATGTCTTATTCAACAAAAGCAAATGTATGTCATATACTACCCCATCCCGGTGAACATCGGCGACTGGGCTTCATATGGCCCTCGGATGTGGACCGTATGCAATACCTTCTGATTTGTACTTAAATAGGCCTCACTCTTTCGCATATACCGGATACTTCTATCATTATTCTCATATTCTTTCAACTGATTCAATTTACAATGGCTGTTCTCCATTTTATCCGCCTCGGGCTCTTGATTACCCTCTCCTTACTGCCAGCTATTCATGCTACAAAATCCATCATTGGCGGTCAGAATGCTCCTCGTGGTAAATTTCCGTTCATGGTCAGCCTGGTGAAGAATAACCTACCTGTCTGTGGTGGCTCTCTTATCGGCAAACGGACCGTCCTGACAGCTGCACACTGTGTTTTGGACACTATTCCCCTTGGCATCGCATATGGAGCACTGGATCTTGCGAATGAGTATAGCGACCGAGTTCGAGTTACTAAAATCGTTAAACACGAGAGTTACAATAACCCTCCAAACGCAAACGATATCGCCATACTCACTCTTGAATCCGATGTGTATACTGGTGATTCCCCCCCAAGGGCTGGCCTCGTAACTCTGGACACGGAGTATGTGGGTGCGGGCCAGAACGTCACTGTACTTGGCTGGGGTCGATTCACGAGTGGTTCTACGCCACTGAAATACCAGGATTTCACTACTATGACATCCGATGAATGTAAGAAGTATTTCAATGTCGGTGACACGCATCTCTGTGTCAGATACAGACCAAATAGCAGCGCGTGCAATGGTGACTCTGGAGGACCGCTGCTCCTCAACGGGAAGTTGGTGGGAATTGTGTCATTTGGAAGTACTTCTTGCACGACAACGTATCCCAATGTTTATACACGCATTAGCAGCTTTGTCGACTGGATTGCTAAGAATAAATGAGAAAGGCTTGCAGGTATGTTGAAATAGGTTACTAAAGAGCTATAAGGTCAAACACTATCTCAAACTCAATGTATTTTTAGTAATATAGCCTAACTCTGCAATCTATTTCCCAATTGATAAATTACAGGTTGATTTATATTAACAGGAGATCACGCATAACAACCTGAATTCTTATATTACCGACCCTGGCGCCTGATAGAGACATTGTGGTTGCAGAGATCGTAGTTGACTCATGAAAGTGGAATCTGAGGCAGTGTGATAGTCGTTAACCATAATTGGGTTATTTGAGTCATATTATGACCTTTCAAATAATAAATAAAATAACAAAAAGCGTTCTTGATCCACATGTTCACTCCCCTTGATGAGTGACTCGGAGTGTTGCAGTCCTATCGAGTCCAAATGAACCATCGCTACACGAAACGGAGATCGAACACGGCTATACAAAAAAGCGATGGTGTATGGGTGGCAAATCGAGAAGTAATTCTTGAAATAGATTCTAGAATTTGGCCTTCGTTCCTTTAATTGGTTAGGGGTGAGAACAGGCGAGCATGGCGTCTTGGTACTTCATGAAACGACCTCGATATCCTTTACGACGGCACGGATGCTTTTGCATTGTTCGTTTGTTTGAGAACTTTGGCATTTTCAGATATACATCAATATTACAGTAAATCTAAGACATGTGACTATATTCAAAGGAGTATACGGGATTCCATCAAGCTCTTTTCTTAGGTTTGATAACTCCAAGTTTTTACATCCCAAAAGTCCAAGTTTGGAATTGTATAATTCCATTTTCGGAGGACAATGAACTCCGCGCTAAGCAATCTTCTTGAGGTTGAACCGCCTGGCATGATAGTAAAAGGCGGAGCTCGGTCCGTATACTGTATTGCTTTCGCTTGCTTGATCTTGGGCCGAGGCACGAAGAGCTACGAATGAGACATTACGGGTTTGGCTAACCAGCACGTGACCTGTATTCACATCTGGCTAACCGCCCAGCACTTGATATCGTAGCCCAGACGTCAGCGGTGTACTTACAACCTAGAATTGGTCATCCTCCATAAACCCAATACATTGAGAACCTCATTCATCACAATGACCAACGAAACGTGGCCGCCCGCTCGAGGGCTAACAACAATCCACGTGCCACTCCAGCAAACGGTGGTCGCCCTCAGTGCTTCCATCATAATTCACGCTCCCGCCGCGCTCGTCTGGGGGGTTCTACTAAATGCTGGGGATTATGGAGAATGGAACACATGGTGTCCTAAAATAACTGTTCACTCTCAACCAAACTCTGTCGACCTTTCTGACGAGCCCCAATTCAACAAACTTCAGAAAGACACCTCATTCACGCTCCATGTCGTCATGGACTCGGCCCAGCCAACCAAGGTCACACAGACACAGCTTAGAGTAACAGACATCTCTACCCCCAATGACCCCAGTAGCTATGTTCCCACTGAGCTACTTGGCAAGGATGGCTTTTTTACCGCTGATTTGACCAAAGTCTACCGTGTGGCCTGGAAAGGCGAGGGAAAATATGCGATGATGGGGTTGAGAGCGGAGCGCTTTCATGAGATCATTATTCTTGGAGAGAAATCTTGCGAGGTCCGCACGTGGGAAAACCAAGGTGGTGTGCCGGCATATGCAGTTCGTTGGCTTTACCAAAAGACACTGGACGCCAAGTTTCTGGACTGGTGCAATGATCTGAAGAAGTATAGCGAACAAAAGGCAAATAGAGAAGGGACGGAATAATACAGTTGGAAGAGAAGTATTTGTATGGGAAACTTAGTTACCAGATACCATCCACATGTATTATGTGCATATACCACCAGGTAGGCATCTCCAAAATCTCTTACCAATAGCGCGGCCGGCAAAGAGTTCAGCGGGTTTGAAAGCACCAGTTTGCAAACCCATTCCTAGTGAAATCTTGCACGACGAGAATGGAACTAATTACTTACTGTTAAAGTTATGTGCGAGACATCATGAGAGAGCGGATGCGCAACCATGAACAGGTCAGGATTGTGGAACATGCCTAATATACGATTGGCCTTCTCAGCATGCACGAGGAAACAAATATGTAACAGGGGGTGCCATAGCAAACATGTGGGAATACAAGTGACACCCCGGAACACAGGGACAAAGTTTTCTTGAGTACAGGTTCACCTGTTACAGATATAATCCGACCAAAGCCTCGAACAAGCACATACGACCATATCCATGGGAATATACGGGATCCCGTCAAGCTCTTTTCTTGAGTTTGATGTCCTCCATTTTTTGCCTCCAAAGACTCCAAATTTGGAGTCACATGATTCCGTTTTTGGAAGACAATGAACCCCCGCGTTAAGCAATTTACTACCATTAAGTCACTTGACCCTACCAAAAAACGGAGCTCATACCGCCACCGTTTTGTTCATGGCGGCAGTTCCGATGTTGGTAGTGTACTTGCATCCCAACGTTTACGGGCATGCTAGCTATTAGGCTGGAGGTATTAGACGCATAACACCGCCACACAAAGACTATCGCAATATTTCACCAACGAGTTCCAGTTTTTCCGGATTTTAGGCGTTATGCTTGGAATTCTTCAAGGTTTTCTATACACAAAGGAGGAAAGTGGTCTCGTGTGACGATCCGGGTTGATTCTCAAGGGATAAACCGAGGTTCGTGGGTTTATGTTGACAGAGAAGCGAGGGATGAATACTGAGCAGGGTAACGTAGTTACAATTCTGTAGAACTGGTGGGTTCTGGTGAATGCAATTGTTAACGACTGTCTAAGTAACTATACTAAGGAGTGACAAGCCAGTCGTATATAAATAAAGAAGATCTATAGGTGATCACTGGTGTCCCAGTGAGCGTTGTTGCGATCGCTGTGGTGGCGCAGTGATCGAATAGGTGATTACACTTCTTGGTGTGGTGAGCGTTTGAGTGATCACTCTTAGCGCGGTGGTCACTTCCTGATGATTGGCTGATACAACCGATATTCTCCCGTGTCCCCGTGACCTGGTCTTCGACATGGTCGGGTCGTGACAAATTAGTGCAACACAATCCGACCTAAAGTCGCCGGCACATTGAACTTGCAGGCATAGCTAGGCGAGGATTTGGATTTCTTTATTCTCCTTGCTAGTTGCGGAGCAGAAATAGCTCTACATACTTAAGGCAACTACGCCGCTGGTAATACCGCTCAGAATGTCTTTGCACGACACCAAGTATCTCTCCCAGTTGCAACGTAAATCTCCGAAGATAACTTCCAAGGTGTCCTCCTTAATGAGATCCATCTCTCCAACCGCCAAGTCAGCCAATGAACTTCTGCAGATGCTCCCTGTCTCACAGTCCCGTTCTTAGTCGAGTTGAACAGGAACTTCAGTCGTTATCACAACCCCATCGTCGTTTCGATATGCTTAACCATTTGAGGTTCTACCACCTCCCTGAGCATATACCTATAATAGGCAATCCTTGTAGGTTTGCACTTTATTTAGGTAATGGAGGTCTCGAAGCAGTTTGGCTAGGGACATCGGCCGTTAAGTTGAGGCTAATGTCATTGTGGGGCGTGGGCGTGGCGATTTCGACAAGGCGATTCAAGATGGTGAACTCCAGTTTTAGTTTGACGCTGTAGGCCAAGCGTCTATATGCTCCGATGTAACCGTGCAGGGTTGAGAACTCGAAAGCGAGGATTAATGTATCAATCAGTATAATGATAACATTAATGAGAATTAGGTGTTTCATGAGACGGCGGTTCCGGCTAATATTCCCCATACACCGTTTCAACTTCATAAGCTTAACGGCTTCGATAATATAAAGGCCGCTTAAGAGGAGTTCTTGTAAAAAGAAACTCGTAACTTCGATCATCATCACAACACGACCTGCCTTAAGCCATAGTCCGGGATGGCTTGAAGAGCTCCCATAGTGTATAGGTATAAACGTGCTATGCACAAGAATACCATTGATAATAATTATCCGCAAGACTATCTTGAGGCGTTTGGGGTCCTGTAGTACCAGATGCAGCCGGGAATAAAGCACCATTGACTGACCAGTGACCATAAACACCCAACCTATCAAGATCAGGGTACAAATCACGTATCCATCCACAGAATTGTAGCTTGGAGGGTGTATTTTTTTAATAAGGAAGGTAATGCAGGATATTGCAATACCCGCCGTGGCGAGAAGGAATGACCAGAAATATAAGCCGGAATAGCGCTTAAACGTCCCAAAAATAATACAGAGGAGTTCGATAATATTGTAAAGGCTAATAGAAAGAAGGACTATGTTGATAGTTGTTTTTGTTTGGGAGAGGTCGTAATCTCTACCACTGAGGTCACGAATATTCATCCGGGTGGCCATCTGAGGTTGCAAGTTGAGTGTTCATGCTTGGGGGGGGGGAAAAAGGACTAAGGCTTCTCACGATATAAGAGCTCGCAAAATGATGGCTATTGGTTAAATAGAGTAAAGAGTAAAACAAAGAAAGGAAGCAACGAATTCGCCACTAGCTTAGACTATGGTAGACTAAGGCGTTAATGTCCTCCCTCTAGGCTAGAGTCAGCTGACAAAAGCTCACCGTCACAAGGCGCCGGGGCATAGATTCTACTAGGCTATTTAAACTTTATTTTCAATTTCCTCCCAAGCTTTGACCACTGCTTAATAAAGCTTAAGTTTTATGGCACTACTTTTTTTTAGTAAGATGTAGAATCAGACCATAATCAGATTCCAATTAAGATAAAGTACTCCGTATCGCTCTCAAAAGAAAAAGGAAGGATGGAAAGCGGAAGGTCATTATGTATGTTCGACTGTATAGCACCATATAGAGTGCGAGCAATTTTTCTAGATTCAGAACAGTGTAACAATATTATAGCATTAACTAGGGAGGCTGTTTAATGCGGAGTTCTGCATAATGGAAAAGACTGTGGTGGAATGACAATTACTAGTAGTAAGGATTAGCGCGTGGTGTTTTGCTGGTAACTCTAGTATACTTGTTTCTGGTACTTTTGGATTACTGGTGACTGGGTCGATTGTTATATGGGTGGGTACTGATTCTCCCTGAGGACCAGTAAAAGCCCCTCAGTGTTTTACTAGTAACAAAATACCTATCGCCTACTCATTGCTAGTACCCTTAATGCACCCCGAGGTGAATACTGGTAACCGTGATGCGCTCCAACTGAACCCTCTCTTTGTCAAGTATATTGTTCAAACACGGACCGTTACAAGAATATTTGTCTTCATTTGTATGCTTAAGGGTCCACGGAGTAGCTGGCTAACAGATAGCCATCCTCTGCGTTATGAGATACATATCAATCCCAACCTTCTACCCAAAAACTCCTCGTCAGCATGAGTATCAGGGGATCCCTCAGCCTTCCAACCCCAATCCTCCTCATAATCACTCTCTTCCATCGATTGATCGGAGAGCAAGCGCATTTTCTTTCCTGGGTGAGCATTAACTAAATGCCACGCCTCCAAGTCAGTCGTAGCTCTTTTCCTTTTCTTTGTGACATTCAGGTGTTTGATTCTGTCCGGATAATCTCCCTTTTTTCTCTGTAAGCATACCCTCTGGGTCTACAGCTAGCTCGTTTTGCCGGCTCTCGTCGCTGGCAAGCCTTGCTCCTGGGACTTCCCCAACACCATGGGCGTCTCTCAAGTGCGCCACCCAGAAATCCTGACCATCGATTAATGTCGGCTCTCGTCCGGGGCACTCCGGATATTGAAATGGATGAGAGAATTTCCTGGAATGTCTTTTGTTGAGATGCTGTGTGAATCCTCTTGCTGTGAAGAAGCCCCGGCATAATGGGCAATACGCCGTTTTCATCGTCTTGGGTTGAAGGTTTGGTGAATGTATCTTGCCATGCAGTCGCTCGACATGACTGCCCCAAGCACATGGGTTGGCCTCGATCATGCACTCACCCCACCCGAGACTTCTACATTCTGGGCAGGAGAAAGGGTGCTTAAAATCATGAGACTTCTGAACATGTCTGGTGAGTGAAGACTTGCTTAAAAAAATCACCACCGCCGAGGAGGCATCATGGCTTCTCGTAAGTCTCGAGCTTGAGATCCCCGGTCATGGGGTCAGCACCCTTATCATCCTCGCCCTCCGAGGCTTGTCCTTTCACGTATGCCACAATCTTGTCCGGAAGCGTTGTGGGAGGCGTTCGGTCCGTGAGCAGTGAAGAAATCTTCTCAGCGACGGCGTTGCTGGCCTGGAAAAGCACTCGTCGCGGATTAGTGGCTAAAGGATTATATAAATGCGTGGTTGGCTTCCCCTGTGCCCGTAGTCTATCAACCTCCGCAAAGTAAGTTCGACGTTTATCTCGCAGCGCGAGGTTCTCCAGGCAGTCATATATGTGTTGAATTCGTCCCCAAAATTTCCCTTCCTCCTTGCTTTTCAGCCCATGTTTTTTCCGTATAGCCGCCAGCTCCTGTCTCAAGGTCTTAATGTCATTCCGTTCATCGAACTGGCCTTTCTCTTCTTGAGTGAGGTAGAGAGGTGAATAGGGGTCCCGTCGCAAGAAGGCATTAGATATGACAGACCATAGGGCGTCATCTTGTTTACCAAGCTCACCGAACGCAATCTCAGGCAGCTTATTTCGTACTTGGACGGGCTGATAGGACATTTCGAAGACTTCCGTTTAATTTGAAAGGATGTATTTTCGTACGGCCGAGGTTAAGCTTCCTGTGACGAACAAAAATAAGGTGTCAGTTAATAAAGAGCATGAAGACCACCATCGATGTCAACCTACCATCAAGCCGCCCCCCTGCGCCAACTCTCAGTGAATAGGGCCGCTTTCTCTCACGAGACCCTGCGACAAAATATACACGATTCCAAATACCCAAAAACTGATTGTATGATATTGGAACAATCTTCTTTTTCTCTTCCAGCACCTCAGCCCTCCACTCAAGTCGCACGTAATTCGCGCCTTTCTCGAGTGGCTCGGGACAGAGGACCTGGTCGCATGAGTCATAGCCAGCTTTGAAAGCATTATCGGCAATAGTCCTAATTGTGAAAAGTGCGACGAGACAAAGTAATTTGTGTGGCACAAATGTCATAGGAACGCGCAATCTGACTCGATACAGTGTTGTCAGTCACACTGAGATTCAAGTCAGAAGATGTATAGAAGGTTACACTACCTAGAGCGCTGATCCCTCTGGATGCGATTCTTTCATTGTTTGACGTGGTGAATGGTAATAAAATACCACTGGCCAAGTTCTGGAGGAAACTTTCTGGTCTCTCACCCAAGCAAGCTCAATATCCTCATACCTGATGTTCACTAGACTGCCTGGCCTCCAGCCGCCAATTCCGCCCAACAGCGTGGCACAGTGAAATGCGAGCCGCGTGCTGGGTCTGCACGCTATATCCCGTGCCATTGTCCAGACTGTGTCGAGGCAAAAGATGACATCTTCTGCTGTCATCTCAGACTTCTCAAAACTCTGCTCGAGAGAAAGACCGAGTTCAATAGCTAAATGTGGTATTCACTATACTCATCTCGGGCTGTCAGAAAAATGGCGCCGAATATGAGAGGAGGTAAGAACTCCCTCGAGCTATCTCGTAAGCTGGACTACGACCATGACCAATATTGCGGGATGAAGGATTGAGTGACCAGAATGACGCGTTGGCTCGATCTTCCCTTCGCTTCGCTTTCATTACCCTGCTGTCGGCCTCGTTGACAAGAAGAGTCCATGTGTCTTCAACCGAGCAGGCACTCTGAATGGTCCGCACTTCTTCATACTCCTCCGCTCCTAAACATGGGCGTTTCGTAATTGAGTTTTCGACATACAGCCTTAAACATGTTTGGAATATCGATTGGACACCCTCTGAACCAATACGGAGGTCAATCAAGACACATTCAGGATCAATGTTAATAGACTCGGCGAAGCTAGATGATTACCTTAGCACCAGCTAGATAGAGGCCAGAAGCTAGGAAAGAAAGGAGTGTCGTACCATAGCCAATTCTCCTATACTCTATCACGGTGCTTTTGTGTATCCGGGTCTATATATGAGTCTTTGTCAAGTGGGTTTGTTTGATATTGCTTTAGTATAGCCAGAGCAATATCTGCGTTAAAAGCCCGTTGGCGAGGTTGCTCGAAGGGACGAGGTCCTTGAGAGGAAACCACTCTATATTTAGAGCGAGTCAGGGCAGTAGGGAAGGCCATGATAGTGGTTTAAATAGCAATTGACCGAAGCAAAGGTAAAGAAGGAAGAAGTTTACGCACATCCACAAGAGGACAAAGGACCTAGGGCAGGTTTTTATACATGCAGTGACCACGGAAAAGCACAGAGAACTGTAACAAATAAAGAAATGGTAGGGTGTAATAACCAGCGCTCGCCCGTTCCATAGCACCATCATTCAAGGAAGGCGAAGGCTGTAGAGAACGCTAGAATGCAATGCAAAAGCGTACCAGCACATAAGGCGGGAAAGCGAGCGCCTCTCGTCTCATTACAATAAAAAGACATAAGAGAGGGTATATTACCCATCGTCTGGCCTTGCTCCTGGCGCTCTCGGGGCTAAAGAAGGGGTGCGGTTTGTTTACAGCGCTTCGGTATCGGAGGCCGGACAAAACGGTAGCGGAGATGTAAACGGGGCCTACCCTCTCCGTGAAAACGGCGGCCGGGCCAAGCACGCAACGGAAGGCCAGGCCGGCAAAACCTCAGGCAAGTTCGATGACTAGGATGGGTTCCCCGTCAGCTCTTCCATAGTCAAGCACATGAGAGGCAGATTAGTAGTTAGGTGGGTGACCACCAGCGAACACCGGCTGTTGTATGTTTTTTGACATTTTTGACATTGAGATTTTGGTTGAGTCTTATCACATCATTTTGCTTATACAAGTATATTTTCTTTTACGTCTAATGGTTAACAAAGCTCTGGTTAAGTTGTGTTGCTGCTAGAACAACCAGCATTTATGCACACTTGAGAGATAGTTGTGATGTATGGTGTAAGCCATGATACAGGATCTAGACGAAATAGCAGACCAAGAAATCACTCGTCAACATATTATTTAAAGCTGATGCCAGATCACAGCGTCGTAGTTTTATGAGAGCTACATCGTAAGAGAAACGAGAGTGCAATGCGGGAGATCTTTTGCCTATGGCTATTAAGAGACAACCCATCACGTGCTGCTCCCGACTTCAATAAATCACTGTCCATCTCACTCTTATCGCTTTCCTCTCTTTCGGGTATTTTTCAAGGTAGTTCAGTGAGACAAGACATACTATCACCCTTGTCTATCTCAACCTGCTCTAGCTGCGGCTCCTTGTATATGTACTCACCGGCCAAAGTGTGACATAATTTCAGCATCCACCCCTACTTCAGAGATGAGATAAGCGACCATCTTCTCCCTAATTTGTCTCTTCTTTTGCTTCCTTATATTTTCCTCCTGACGGCTACGCCGCGGCGGCGGCGGGGGGGAACCTCTAGGCTGATTGGAATAAAGTTCCCTGATGGACGATGTTAGCTCTGACGGCGGCTTACTTTGCCGGAGGGTCTCAGCTGTCCGCTCTTTTCCGGTTTTCTCGACCATGACCTTGACAATATCGAGACGTACAAGGTAGGTAGCGTAAGCAAGAGCGTTTCCAAATGGGTTAACAGATGATATTATGGTAGGATCTGCCCCGGCTGCCAGCAGAAGCTTCGATGTTTCTGCATCATCCAACCGCCGTAGAGAAGCCTCAAGTGCGCTGCCGTACATACCGGTCTTTAAAGGTAGATTGACATCTGCACCGTGAGCAAGGAGTATCTGAATAACGCGACTTTTGTCTTTGCCTGGATAACTGGCCGCCGCCGCTGCTAGTGCGCTTCCATACTCCCCCCATTCTGCAACGAAATTCACGTCTGCTCCTGCCTTCAGAACAATCTCAACTGCCCACAATTTGCACTTGCTCGCGCATAAAATCAAGAGGGATGCATCCCTGTACAGGTTCTTGGAATCCCAATTGTATCTCTCCCAGTGCCTGGGTATCGGCGCATCCACACCGATGGCCTCTACAACCCACTCGAACAGATCACGATTTTCTATCGACAGTATAAAATGGATTGCATTTAATCCATCGAAGCCGCCGTATAAGTCTGCTTTTTTCTCTTTGACAAGAAATTTGAAAACTTCTTCATTTCCACCGAGGACCGCCATACTGAGTGCTGAAGCGTGTCCATTGGAACGTGGGTCATGGATTTCAATCCCATCTGTCAAATATTTGCACATCGCCATGCAACCACCAGAGGCTGCATTAGAAAGTGCGGTTGCAGGCCCCCTGCACGAGAAACTATGCTTATGCTCATGCAATGCAAGCTGTTTAATCGTCTGGTCTTCAAGCCACCAATCATATAAGACGTAGAAAACCCCGAATTTAGATGCAGTTAGTAGGGAAGTGCTGCTTGGTCCCAAGGACCCAGACTGGGCATGAAACGGCAGTTCATAAAGTCGACCGCCCGACGATCTCATGCAATGCAAGATACGCATCCATTCTTGATATTGAGCGCTACTCTTTCTAAGTGAGCCGAGAAAATCTTTGAGTATTGCTGTAAGTTCGGCAGCCTTCGCATAAGCCTGGTTGTTTGAGCCCAGCCACTTATCATACATCTTAACATGTAACGGCCACATAGTCAGAGTGTAAGTGCAGAAAAATCGTCTGCCCTTAATATTTGTCTCCAACCGTTCATGATAAGACCAGAATTCCTTCACATCCTCGTTAGACCTATCCTGAAAGCCCTGTATCAACTCTGTGTTCATTAGAAAACCAAGTGAAACCCGAGAAACGAACGCATGACAGATTTCCAACGGCCACAGTTTGGATTCAAAATACTCTGGAACAGAAGCATGCGGAAATATCCACACCCTATTTTCCACGTCAATTTCAAGAAGATTTTTGCAAAGGGATAGAATATTTTGTTCGCTGTGTGCCTCTATTTGAGACACGGTAGATGCATTCGGGACATATCGAATAGCCTCCAGCAGGCCTTCGACAGGCATCTTCTCCATTGTACACATCATCCACATCATAGCGCGCTTAGCTAGAGCAGAGTCTTCAGGGTCGAGATCATTTATTTGTTCCCATATCTGACCATATGTCTCCATCAGACCATTGGGCAGTTTCTTAGTCCAGTTGATGATTGCTGCATCGGTTTTGCATTTTTTCAGAGCTTGAACTTGCAGGTATGCCCATCGAAACCTATATCGGAGTTCCTTGTTAGCTCTGGTGTTTATATCAATATTCATGTTAGACGAATAACACACATCCCACCATGGCGTTTAGAGAAGGTATCCTTGATCAGCGTTTGGATGGTTTGACAACGTTGTTGGAAGAATTTGTCGCGGTATAAACTTTCACCTAGGAAAGTCTCAATATCCCTCGTCTGTTCGGCCACATCGATGCTAATAGTTGAACAACCCTTGAATACTTCGCAACATTCAGGGCGGCTTGATATAAAGATTTTAACAGGCTTGCTCGATTCCTTCATAATTTTGATAAGGGTTTCCGCCAGATTGTGCGTCGTGACATCACTCTCATCTAACGCGTCTAGAATCAGAGTTGTTTTTGAGAATAGACTAACAGAGTCCAGGATGAGTTCTTCGCAGTCCTTATAGCTGAAGTCCGTCCCCTTATCTTTAGCCGTCTTCCATTTCTGCATAAGCTTCACTTGAACTTTTTCAGTATCGTAAGCGATGCTGGATAACTGGCGGACAAAACTCTGAAGGACAATAAGAGGATCCTGCAAACTGTTTCCTGATCGACTGCAATAAAAAAATGCAAAACCCTCGTGGTGTGGTTGGTTTTGTAATGTGTGTTCGATATGGTTGATAACCCTGCATGTAAGATAGGTCTTTCCGGTCCCAATCGCGCCTTTAAGCCACAGTAACGTTGAGGATTGCGGTATATCCAACCAATCTCGAAAATCTACATTGCGCAATAACCACTCTGAAGTTTTCTCTGTCCTCGATTCCATAATGGTAGCATGGCTTTTGCCGAATTTCTCTCTGCTAATGAAATTCAGCAGACTCTCCCTCTGTGCCTCACTGACCACTTCCAAGAGTTTAGCCACATTGTCATCTACCCGAGTGATTGGGGATGAAAGAGACGATAGCTGATTCAACTGATTCTGAATGGTTGTCACCTCCTTTTTGAGATTGTCGGATAAATGTCGTAGACCGACAGCTTCACAACTCTGAACCTCAAGCGCAAGTTTCTGTTCCTTCTTGAAAATATCCAAAATAAGGCCAGTAGCTTTATCGGGTTGGAGAATAGACATGAGAGTCTGTTTTGCCAACCCTGCTTCGAACAGTGTTTCCGACTCGGCCAGAAGCTCTGTTGCAGCAACATATAGTTCAAGCAAACTCTCACGAAAGTTCTTGAACACGTCCTCATCTGCCATTCCTTGATAAATGCGCTCGTACAATTGACCTCTACGCGCAACGCGCACAAAGAGCTTGGCCGTCCCAAGAAGAGCGGCCATCTGTTCGACTTCTTTCACCGGAATCTGATATGAATTAGCTTTTACTAGACCTAAAAAGAAAAGCCTGTTATAAATTACCATCATAATTGCTTTGGCAGCGGCCCATGGAGCGCTGGCTTGAGGTGGAGCAAATGTTATAGCAACATCCCCAATCATGGTGAGAAACCTAACCACATCGTTGACATACTCGCGAAACACGATGGTTTGCTCTCCAATTTTAATCTTCAAAGGCTTGTCGTTGCTCTGCTCCGATAGCTTGTTTTCTTCAACGAGACGAATAATTTCATCGATTTGTTCTCTTGGGCTCAACTCATCCGTGTGAGAAGACTCGATGCTCATAATCCACTTTTTCGTCTTGCTATTGACCTGCTTCAAAGCCTCTTCCCAAAGCCCTGAACGAGCTAGTGGTGAGGTTGAAGTCTCTAATGACGGTTCGGGTGCCATAGGCTGTTGGATAAGTATCTGTGGCTCGAGAAGCGATGGTTGAGGAAGTGTTGGCTCAGAAATAATTAACTGGGGCGATGGACTCTCCGGTCGCAGCGCAGGAGGCTGTAACTCAGGAGTCAAATTTGTAGAGAGTGATATCTCAGCAGCCACAGGCAAAGGCGCTTGGTTTTCTGAGGCGATTGATACTCGAGGGCTGATAGGTACACAACTATTGGCGGATGAGGATGCAGTTGGAGACAAAGATTGTCGTTGCTGGCGTCGCAGTTTGAGCTTGAGCTCATTGAACCCATCCTTAAGTTGTCGCCGCATTTCGATGTTCCGGTGTAGCAAGAGAATTTGTCGGCAATACGTTCAGAACTACACTGATAAAAGAGGCACAATAAAAGCGAAAAGGGAAGAAGATGCAGCTACAGAACTGAGATGAGATGGGGAAAGGGAGGGAGGGAGGGGGTTCCATGCCGGGAACCGACTGATAATCCGATCAGGCATCGATGCATGAGGAGGCGAAGTGTCCTGATTCGCTGACCCCGTATCATTATGATGCGGAGAGAAAAATCAGAGACAAGGTCATTATAAACATAATGCACTTAGGAATGTGAATTTGAAAAACATCGAGAGGGAAAGAGAACATAATCAGAAGTGTGCCTTCTGATATTGATCTTCCAGCATGCTGCTTCAAATGCCATTTACTACCGGGTAGTCTAATTATGCCGCTAAAGATTGAGATGCTAGCTTACCTGGGCAAAGTTACGGTAGTTGCCGCAGCCTAAAGAGTGAGGTATCCAGTATAATCACCGTTACAGTGTAGACCTGGCCGTTTGGCTCATGCACTCCACCGCTTTCTCTATGAGCCGCCGGAACACTGACCGTCCGTGAATCTAACCTGCAACGCTTTTGGCATGGATGTCATCATAAGAAGGCATCGGTTGGCACATTCTTCAGGCTCTCTATAGTAAATAGTCGATTTACTATTAAACGCTCGTCAACATTAAATCGGTACCTATTACTCTTGAAAGAATGCCCTGCAGCTAAAACATGGAGGCCTTCACTCAGACAGCGATGCTTGCGACTTCTCCATCATCTCTTCTTACCTTCAAGTTACCATCTCAAGGGCTTGATAGGTAAGAATTATGAAGTGAAGTGAGCCGTAACATATTTGCCCCCATCGATCTTATAATTATTGGGCAGAAGAGATACAGGTCACACAGTGAAAGTATGAGACAAGGTACATGTAGTGAGGGTAATGCTAGATGAACGTTCATTAGTAAACAATAAGACCTCAATTAATTACATCATTACCTTTACCGGTTTGCCTCGCCCTTTGAGAGTTTGACTCTAAAGCCGAAGCCATGTGTGATACCAATTGCATAAAACAAGAATCATTAGTCCTCCTTCCTTGTAATCCAACGCCAAAACTACCCAAGCCTCTCCGAAGACCATTTTCTACTTCTTTCCAAAGACGGTAAGCAAATCCTGCACCAGCTTGCGGTTCTCCTCCGCCGAGCCGACAGTGATTCTGAGGCACCCCTCGCACCCCTCGAGACCTCCGATGAAGCCAACAGAAGTGTCGAATTCCGATCTCAGAACGTCGCGAGCCCACATCGCCCTGGCATTGTCACGAATGGGCGTGGCATCCTGGGAAGAGAAGACGGGGAGGACGACAAAGTTGCCGTGGCTGCCTCCAATGGGCGGGCCAACCTTGAGGGAGACGAGCCCTGGGGTCTGGAGGTCGTCGACTAGTTTCTCGCGGCACTCGACGAATTTGGCGACGGAGGCCTTGTAGTTCTGCTGGAAGGCGGGGGAGAGGGCCTTGCTTGCGAGGGTGGCGACGGGGGTGGGGATGATGAAGGGGATTTGCACTCGGTGCAGCATCTCGGTGATGAACTCGTGCGCAAAGGCCATTCCAAATCTATGTGGCAGGTTAATTTGTTTCGGCAATGGAGGTGAAAAGAGCAACCGGTTCATACCTGAGGCCGGCAAGGCCATGTGACTTGCTCAAGGTCTGGAGCACGACGAGGTTGGGGTATTTATTCAACAGACTCACAGCAGACTGGCTGTGACCGGGAGCAAAGTCGATGTAAGCTTCGTCAACTACGACGAGAGCTTTGAGCACTGAGGCCAATTAATAGATGCTCTTCATGTTGGACGTACTCGGCGAACTTACTAGGAGACTTGAGAATCTCTTCAATTTGCTGCAAAGGGATCATGGAACCGGTTGGGTTTCCGGGGGTTGGGAGGAACACCAGCTTGATGTTCTCATTCTGAGCAAGAAGCTCGAGGATCTGCTAGAGTCAGCACCTGCATTTCTCATGGACTATGGGCGAACTTACTTCGGGTACATGAAGATGAAAGTCATCATTGACAAAGCGAAGTTTGGACTCGAAGACAGCAACATCGTTGACGGCAGCTCGGTCGTTGTAGAGTGGGAAAGTCGGGGGGGTTAAGAGCATGGCATCCTTTCCTGGTGCGCAGGTAGCGCGGACGAGAAGGTCAATCAATTCGGCTGACCCATTGCCAAGTGTGATGTTTCGCATATAACTGTCGGGAAGGCCTCTGAATGCCGCAACCTGCTGCTTCAACTGCCATCCAGAAGGTGCCGGGTATCGATGCAAGTTCTGAGACTCGGCGAAAAGGAGGGCATTGTCGACAGGGGCGGACAGGTCTTCGACAGTCGAGCCGCCAGAGTAGAACTCATCGTTGCGGGAAAGACAGCTGCCAAGGTTGTTCTCGTTGCGGTCAAGGATGCTCTTGGGTTGAGGTTGGATATGATTGGGATAAGCAGGGACATTGATAAGGGGCCCCTGACATCAATAGTCAGTACTTTATCCGCAACATCGGATATGCAATTGAACAATCGCTTCGTACCTTCATGGCTAGAATGTTGGGCCGGATAAGGGCCTCCAAGTCAACTCGTCGGGTCATGTTGTAGATGATAGTACGGATATCTGCAGCAAAAGCAAGGTAATTTCCCAGCAATGTATCAAAAGCACAGAGCTCAAAAGCAAGTGACTACCAGCCTGCAGAATGGAGTCAGCCGAAATATATAATAAATGATCTCGCCCTTCCACTAACTCCATTAAACACGTCTCTTTTCTGGAGCAACCAGCATCAGACAACGCCCGGCGCAAGGTTCAAATTCTACATAGCTCACAGCCCATGCAGAGCGCCCTCGGTAAGAAGGCGTGAGTATATGGGGAGGGTTGGAAGGAAGGGGGGAATGCCTTTCACTGCCATGTGGCTGTTCCTTATCCACCCAAGCTTCTTCAGAGAGTGGAAAGTTTCCTTTCCAAGGGCTGGTCCGAGTGTTTACGATGAAATGGATTGAGATCGCCCAACAATGAGAGAGAGAGGTCATCATCGCTGGGTAAGGAAATTTATTGACAACGTACCGGGGGATCCTTAATGAAGCAAGGGCTGTGCTGTTGGATTATGTCTGTGTGCCGTATCCTCACACGAATTAACTTATTCGATAGTTATTACGATGCCGTTCCAAAAAATAAAAAAATAACGGGAAGCGAATAATATTTCATCTAAGTGAATCTGGGGAAGAGAGGCAGAAGTTACGTCGTCGGTTGGTTGTTCTTGAGAAGAGCACAAGTAAATGGCCCTCCAACGGCACAGTACCTGTCCGTCGTTTTTTTCAGCTGGATTCAAGACCCAGTTTGGATTATTCTCAACTGCAATTGAAACCATGATTCTTTGAATGGATGCACTGCGGGTTTCTTATTGTGGGTGCGGTCTTCGAACCGAGACAATACCGCTGCCTTGCTATTGTCGCCAGCCAGTCAATAAGCTTGTTCGCCAAACCTCGGCCAACAGCTTTTTTTCGGGTTCCGCATCAACGCAAGCTATTTGGTCTCAACTCTCGAGCTCAGACCAGTTGAATCTATGACATCAATAAGGATCCTTGCCATAGCTTCCTATTGTTATCATCCAATGGACCCGGAGTGGTAGGTAGGCTGTATGTCACTATTTGTTTGTCTGCAGCTTAAGAATGTTGTGACCGTCGCGTTTGATAAATTCACTGACCTGCGCCAATTTTTTTGTCGTTTTACTTCTTCTCACTTTGTGAAGAAGGGTGCTGATGGTCAAAGGGCGTAGATCAATGCTGCAACTGCATCTTTTACGTGTCCCTGGCGAGTTTGCTGATACAGGCACGTCTCTAGAACAGGTACACATACTGCTGTTTACAGGCACTGGAGGTTTCATGAGCAGCACAGATATTCTGATGTTTGCGGCGAGCACATGACCCGCTCGTTTGTCTGAACATATGGGTAAAGGGGATTCTCTCTCATCCAAGACGCTTCAGCCGGCCGGTCCATATCAATGAGACTTAAGGAAATGATTGTTGGAAATGATAAATCAGTCTGGATCAACCATTTCAATTGCATTTGAACCTTTAGTCATAACTTAAAAATGATCTATTATGTGCAATGGCGTGGTGTTTGCTTCCCTTTATTCCACCATATGAGACGATGTGCTTGTGCTTGTTGTTTCTGAGATCCACCCGCCCTTTGAAGCCGTCTTTGGTACAAATTGAATATTTTCAATCTCTCAGCACATATTTCATTTTGCAAAGCCTCCATCTTGACTTCTGGAAGTGGCCGGCTACGTCACTGAGCCATTCATCGGCTGGACAACACGTATAATCATCACCTTTGACACTTGTGCATTCCATGCACATGGTTTCCACAGTTCATTCACTACGCTCTTCTAAATATAGCGGGACCGTACTGACAGAGCCTTTAATGGTTGTGTAGTAGCATCAAAGAAAAACATGCAAATCCTCTGTACACGTGACCGTTTTCATGGTGGTTAGAATGATTTGTGCAATGACTCAATTAGAGATTTTAGATATAGATAGATAATGACGTACATAAGCTGATAAGATATCAAAGTTCAGATATTGACAGTGCTCTTTTCCGTATGTTAATGCCTTGTAGGGGCTCACGTGAAAGTGCAGCTCAACCTCACTTTGTCACTGCGAATGCCTGAGCAGTGGTCATCAATCCCATAATAAATTATGAAGAAAATTCCATAGCCAAAGGGATCTGACATAGGGATTGTGGAGATGTTGTCGGTTATTTGTACAAGTCGGGGTCCTTTATTCTTCGTCTTGTCTTGAGCAAGGTAGTTCAACAGCGTATTCATCATCTTGACCCTGTTGAGATATGCAACAGTTTGTTCTTTGTTTTGCTTATAATTGAATATTTGCTTTCAAAATACAGCTAGTGAGGTCCAAGACTGATCATTATGTCATTATTAAGTCGCTGCGCTGTGGAAGCGCTGCCAGCTGGCCAGGCTACCGCTGGTGATGGCAGCAGTTCTTGGTTCACCTGCATTACCCTTTTTCTCTCTCTCTTACTAGGGCTCACTTCTTTTCCTTCTGCTTCATCATCTCACTGCACTTCACCCCAACACACTTCCCAATCTTATGCAGTCACACTATTTCTAGCATCCTGAGAGGATTTCTTTGTCCCCCCTTTCCTCACTACCACCTCATTGTCAATCACCTGCTCACATCAAATGGCACCTCCGGCGATGGATTTGGCGTTCAACCGCCGTGGTGCGGCGTACGACACGGGTAAAGTGAACCGCACAAAGAAGCTCGTCATTCGAATCATGAACAAGGGACCGGTTCATTCGGCTTGCAGCAAGGGATGTTTGCTGTCGAAGATTTCCGAAATGCCAAGAGGCAGGACGTGGAGTCTTGAGTCGAAGGCTACCGAAAATGCTCTCAAGAACGTACACCCTTTTTCCATTCCAGAAGAAGCCTTCACTGACAGGAATCAACAGGTCCGACCTCGCCGTTGTCGTGGGTGAGTTCCTGTCTGAGCACGCCATCGACAGATCGATGCTCCGGAAGCCAGGCATTGGTGAGATCTTTTCTCCCCAGCAGCATTCAGTCATCCCCACGCTCCAGGAAACCTGCATCATCGTGCGCCTTCTTGAAGAGGAGGAAGATGATCTCTATGTTCTGTTGCCTGGGTTTCGGGGACTTTACCAGGCTGTCAAACTACCCGACGTAGACCTCGATTGCATCTTCTACTACGATGAATGGTCGGGTCGCTTTGACGCCTTTTATTCGACTAGCAAGATCCAACAAGGAGCATGGCACTACATGGTAGACCGTTTTCGTGAAAAGTACAGCAAGCAACACTCTGCCAGCATCTTAATCGCCTGCCAAAACCTTGGCACTGTTCGAAATCTGATCCAGGGCCGTGAAGAGTTCACTCAGGAGGATATCACGAAGACGGTCAAAGCCTTTGACGTAAGTCCCATTCATCATAAACAAGCTTGCCTTAAATCGCTAACACATTCCTAAAGGATCTTTACCGCGCTTGGTGGCCTGAAGATCGTCTTCGCCCAGAGTTTCCCGTCGTCGACGCCAAGGGGATCCAACAACTTGCACAGGGCCTGCACGAAGGCGCCTTGTGCGACCGAGAGCTCCCCGCGCATTCCTTCCATTCCTTCATCTCAAACTTTTGTTACGCAATGTCATTCCGGAAAGTTGACGACCGCGAGAACCGCTCCGATTGCATTACCCAAGCATACAGACTCTTCATACTCCGCAGGTGAGCTCATCTTTTTGTCTACTTCCGCCAAGATGACTGACGAAATTGAATGCTCACACGTCTTTTTTCTTAGTAACCTTTATCGAAGAAACGACAAGACAGTTCTCTGCGGCAGGACGGGACCGGGAGCCCAATATGAATGCCTGAGACTGACACCAACCACACTGAAGTGCACATTTCGAGGCTGATAGACTGCCCGGAAAGTCCATGCAGCATGTTTCAAGCAGGCAAAGTAGACACGCGCGAATATGGTCGTTTTTTGGAGCTACCACTTGCAGTATCGTATCTGACAAGGTTGGACATCAAAGAGGGGAGAGACTCGACGTAACTTTTGATGGAGAATGTATGCATCCAAAGACTCCTACCCGAAAAACATGCCAGGGCAGAGGGTATTTGAGACTAGTTGAAGCTTCCACCTCATCATTTGTAGATCTTAGACCTGTATCGAATACAATAACCTGAGCCTTGTGAGTGCCGATTTCTCCCCACGATTTTAGGTTCGGATGTAGGCCCTCGTTGCCGTGAGAATGTTTAGTCAGTCGTGGGCACAGCAGTGATGTCCCATCATTTCAACCGTGCTCGAGTAGTTTCAAGGCAGAAAGGAGAAGAAATAAAGAATGTGTATCTGCCGTGCGATGGCCGTGACCTGAATGAGACCTCAGTGAGTTCAATGCTGTGCGACCGTGCTAATAGCACAAAGAGGGAATAGATTGACATGACATATCGCATACCACAAGGACCATTGCTTTAATATAACGCTGCTTGTATATTACATAACGACTCACAGTCGCCATTCCCTCCTAAATACCCTGTTTCCTATTTGTGCCCAAGGGAACCTACCATCCTGTACATAGTAGCTAGCCCACCTGTCCTAAGAGCAGGTTTTTGCACGTCATTTGTCCTGTTGCGAACCGCTTTTCTCCTGCCAACAGATCCCTCGGCGGCAACACCCCCAACAGCACCCCCAGCAGCACCCCCAGCAGAGCCCGCCCCTTCTTGTTGCTGTTCGCTCTGACCTTGATTTATATCTAGATTGAGGTCCATGAGTGTCATCATCTCTGAGACACGTGCATACTTCATCTCCACCGATAGACCTGGGGTTTCGTCGATGGCATGAAACTTTCTAATCATTTCCCTTTTTTGGTTTTGCTCAATCAGATTTGCCGCTTTTGCCATGGTCTCAATTTCCTTCTCTTCCTTCAGGTCTCCCTGGATATATTTCTCAAGTGCGTCCGCTGCTTTGCGGATGGCAAATTTCGCAGCATGACTGACTCCGGCAGGCGCTAAGTCTGCGATCTTGTTCAAGACTGTCTTGGCAAGTTTTATCAGGAGTACATCTTTACTGTCATTCCACTTCTCTTGGGCTTTTTCCATCAGGCTTCGTTCCTCCTTTTTCATCTTTTCTACCCTCTTGGTATACCTTACGATACTCTTAGGGTCCCCGACGTCTTCATCCCCTCTAATGCCTCCGCGGCGTTCACCGGCACCTTGTTTTTTTTTTTTTTTTTGTTTTTTTTTTTTTGCCAGCCGTACCATCAGGATCCACCCAATTGACGGGGTCGTTTCGCACATACGCATACACATTGTATCCGTCAACGGTGCCCAAGGGGTCAGGCGATGTCCAGCGTCCGATCCAAGGCGCATAGTATCTGGCACCACAGGCGTAGAAGCCGCTCTCGCTATCGCGTCGGTAAGCAGCGAAGCGGTATCTCCGCGGCGCCTCGATGTCAGACTTGCAGCCCAACAGCACCGACACGCCAAATGGGCTGTACTCCTCATACGAGACGACTTGGGCCTTTTCATCCGTCTCCAGGTTCGCACTTACGTGGTAGCGGAACAACGGGGTCGCTGCTGTCCCTGATGCGTCCGCAATGAGAACTGGGTCTTCGATACTAAGCACTGTTGATCCCTCTTCGGTTGCCGTAGAACTGATCAATGAAGTGTTTGTAGTTGATTTCGCCGCCCGACCGTCGCCTTTATACGTGTGGTAAATCTCGAGAGAGTCGAGAAAGATGGTCTCCTTCAACTTTCGTGGCTCAGAGCCCTTCGTGCCCGCTGTGTCCGTCACCTTTCGCACTCTTTGCCCGTCGTCATCGTAAACGTACCATGTCGTCTCAGGGACTCCATCATTGACCTTCTGTCGTGCAATGCATCTAAGCTTGTCGTTCCAGTCCCATCCCAATTGAGAAAATCCCGGCATGGACGTCATACATCCAACCTTTCCGGCGTCGTCATCATAGCCGTACTGCTCTATCCGGTCACCAATTTGGGTATGGCTGAGCCGATTGTTCCACTTGGACGGTTCCAGTAGGCTTGGCTCATTGTAGTAGTACTGTCTCTTCCAACCGTTAATGGATGCATCTGATGACTGATGTTGTACGGAGAGGATGTTTTCTGCATCGTCGTAAGTGTATACTTCAACATAGTTGCAAATCTCGGTGGACTGCCCAAAGGGCAACGCTCCGCAAGCGGGGGGTTTAGAAGACGAGACCTGGCGTAGACTGCGCGATGTGTTGCTCCCAGTCTCAACCATCTCGCGGCCCGTTGCCTTTACCAGTCGTCCGAAATCGTCGTACCAATAGCTTGTCATTGGAGCAACTTGTTGGTTACGGAAGAATTCCGTCTGATGAGCGGCATCTGCGATGATGGACACTCGGCCCAGACAGTCGTACGTCATGGTTAGGTCCTCTAACACGGTGCCATCATCTCTCCATGTTCGCCTCCGCACTAGCTGGCGTGTTTGTTCGTCATATGTGTATGCAGAATGGGAAGAATTTCCGTAGTCTATCTGGAGTGTTTGTCCATCAGCAGCGTATATAGTGTTGGAAATATGACATGACCACTTCGCGTCAGTCTTTTCTAACGCCGCGGGCGTGTTGGAAGAGTGTAAGACCCTGAGTTCCCCTGTGAGATCGAATGTGCGTTTGGAAACACGTCCAACTGCGTCCGTCGTTGTCTTGGTACGGTTCAAGGCGTCAAAAGTGAAGCTTGATGTGTAAGGTGTCTCTGGCAGTTCGACTTCTTTTTGCCAATCTAACATGGCCCGATACTCCGGTGCAATGTACGTATCAGTGGACAAGCAATTACCCTTAAAGTCATAAAGGGCGTTACTGCGCAGCCCGGACTGATCATGGACCTCGAACACCTGCCCACGGAGGTTGCTCGACTTAGCATCTTTCAGACTATCGCCATATTGTATCTGACTCCACAGCACCTCGTCCTGCGTTTTAGTATCAAACATCCAGGTCTGCGTCTTCCTTTCAAGCTCGTCATAAACAAAGCGTCGCTGCCTACCAGCGCTATCTGCTTCTAAAACGAGCTTGTTCGTACTGTCTAGAATCATTACCCGTGTCCCCGAGTCCATGCTGTGGCTAGCCACCAAGCGACTGAGGACGTCAAACTCTTTTCGCTCCACTTGGCGGCCCAGGGCATCAAACTCGGCAATTCTGTTTCCAAACACGTCGTACTCTGAGCGAACTGAGCGCTCCCGGTTCGCACCGCGTTCTACCACCTCAATGACCTTTCCGCGGCTGTCAAAATGAGTAGTGCAGGGCTTGTTTGCATATGCAGCTGACTTGGTAGCAACCTCCTGTGATTGTTTGTTTCCTGCTTGATCTCGCAGCTCTTTCCAGGACGGCAAAAACAAACTTTTATCCAGACCGGCGAAGTGATGGCCAACATCAGGGTCTGAACTAGGATCCGCCACAAGGATGGTATCGCCAGCATCATATGACGTACTTGACCAGGGGCTGAAGGATTGCTTTGTCCAAGTATGATCAGGGTGAAGAGTGCCGATAGTACGGTGCAGTGCGTCCAGAAATGATAACTCGAAAGGATGGTCCAGTTCCACGTGCGACTGCCAGAGATGATTTGGAGAGAAATAAGGGTTTAGATCCAGTACCATGCTGCCTTCAGCGTTGTGAACACTGCTACCTGTAACACGCCACTTCTTCTCTGTGCCATTCCAATCCACGAGCTCAAGCTGCTGGGCCTCTGCGCCTCGGCCTGTGAAATAGGTGATGCTGACGACGATATCACCCGGATCTACCAGGCCATCTTTATGAACTTCAGTCGTCTTAACATGCTCGGTGCGCGCCAGGTTCAAACAGAACGTCGGCAGCCTCCCTTCAGAGGACGGAAGAGGGAGCCTCGTCCTGCAGCGGAGCGTTCGACTGCCCGACTTTCCAATCAGCTTAGCTGCAGCTTCGCGTGACGGCTCGCTGATAAAGGATAATATTTCACTCTCTGATACAACGGAAGGAATTTCTTCTACCGAATCACCCACAAACTCGTCAACCTTGCCCATATGGGCCAGCGCCACTGTCTCTCCCAAGGCGTCATAGACGATCTGGACACGATTTTCATTAGTATCCGTCACCAGCGCGGGCTGCATGACCCTGTAGTCGTTTTCAGCTGTTGTAACATTCTTGACGGCGTCTATGCTCTGGACAGGCAGCATGTTGTATTCGTCCATCCTGACCACAGAAACATTTCTAAACGCATCTTGGGAAATCTTTGGAGTGAAAAATCTCCTGCGAGCATTTTTAAGAACATCTTCCTCATCCTCATCCTCATCCTCCCATAGCACTTTGGGTGACGGGATCCACACACCATTGTCACCATCCAGGTCGATGTATCCGCAACGATCGTATATCATATCTTGTAAAGAGACTTTGGGGAGGGCGTTATCCTTCTGGCTAAAAAGGCTTTTGCACATGGAGTTATTCATAGCGAGCTGGAATTGCTGATCGACAATGGAAAAGGCCTCAAATGATCCAAGTAGCAATTGACGTGTGAGATCCGAACTTCGATAATACGTTCTTGTTTGTTGACCACCATGGAGAGTTCCCTCGACGCCGCCCAGTCCGTTGCTTCTAATCTCTTCAATATCAAATCGTTGTGACTTTGGAGAGTCGCTAATGTGAGAAAGATGCTTCAAAGCCAGCATGGGTTTGTAATAGTTGTCAATATCATCTGTGCTGTCAATGGCATTTGTATATGCAGTCTCAGTGTAAGTGATATGGTGAGCCTGTTGAGCGGCATGGGACTTAGCCGCTGAAAGCGGGCTATTTTGCCTCCCGTACTGGACATGTAAAGACTGGGTGACATCTCCATAAATATTAGTCTCCAAGACGAGCTCGTGTTCAAGACGTGGTTCGTCTTGCTGCCTCTCGTGGTGAGTCAAAAACGATTCACGCGGCTGCACCCGAAAGGTCGCCGGTTGCCCACGGGCCTTGGCAGCACTGATGAGAATGACATCGTAAGAAGCTTCAGTGATGCTATATGGTATGGCAGCGACACTTGATCGATCTTGTCCATAAACTTCAGAGCGCAGCTGCTTTCCTTTCAGGGCCCGGTATGCATCTGGAGATTCGTCATAATGCAGGTCTTGGGGGATGCTGGACTTCAATCGACCGTGGTCGAAGGTATCCGACTCGGATGGGCAAAGACCCATATCCTGGGCCCCAGTGTGATACCACAGTTTTGTGTAACATGTTGGCGTTCTCAGCTTCTTCTTCCCTCGAGTTACTGTGAATTCTTCATATTCCCACTTCTCTGCCATTCCAAACCCTCTAAACTCCCTCTCCAGTCCATCGAAGTAGCCATCATGATAACGCAGTTTTGTGGTCCGAGTTGACAAGGCGATCTCATCCTTCTCAACGAGGCAGCTGACCGTATGGACTGGAAATGGAAGCTTAGACTTCCACGGCCTGCCTTGACGTTCATCCTGGAGATAAAACTTGGTGGATGGGGTGTATTTGGCGCCAGTGGTGAGGCCAACACCGTTCGACCAACGCTTCAATAGGTGTGGTTTTACCCCACCAGACAAGTCAAGATAGGAGATGGCAAGCTCGTTGGTTGTTGCGCCATCAGGTCCCACCCAGCAAAGACAGGAAGTTCCATTTCCTAAAAGATCCAGCGAAAAGACCGAGGAAGGGTTGTCTATTTTAGGGAAGCAGTCGATAGGCACTCCGTTACTCCATGAGTTCCCGCAGAGGTTAAAGTAGGCAACTGCCCCACCTCTCGGAGTGAGGTATACGAGGTCTGTAGTCCCACTGCCATCTAGGTCCAGTAGATGAAGTCTCTGGAGAGTGAATTGATCCTCCGAGTCAAAGAGTGGGGAATTTCCCATGAAAATCTCTGTTCCAAAACGACCATACCCCAGATTCGGACAATAGGATATGTGTCCGTTAGAGATTCTGAGGGCATCTGCCAAACCATCACCACTCGCGTCCACAAAGAAAAGGGCGCTTTTCAGGTCCCGAGATAGCATCATCTGAATGCCATCTTGACCCTGGCAGGCTCCTCCGAGGTCAAATCCGTCTTTACCTAATGACTGATACCAGGCGATCCCATTGCCTATGCTGCAGAGCACATCTCTTCGACCATTACCAGTCAGGTCAACCCTATGAACAGACTCGCTTTCGGCATCAAAGTTAAGAGATGAAGGAAAACATTTGAGGTTTTCCCACTGATCCTTGGAGTGGCACTCGTAGTACCCTTCAGCACGGCCCTTATCGTCGCACAGGACAAGATCCTGAAGGCCATTGCCGTCAAGATCTTCAAAGTACGAGGCGCTGTAGTCTCTAACAGAAGGATACGAGTTGACAACTTGGACCGGTCCAAAGTCGCGCGGGGAATCAGGCATAAACTCTTCTAAATCGCTGCCGTCACTGTCGCTTTCACCGGTGATATTGATGGCATTCTCATTCCGTTGGTAGTACCATACTCCGTCAAGCTGAACCAAAAGCCCGGGCGCACCTTCGCCATTGAGGTCTATCCAGCGAGCCTGGACGTTTGGCTTGTTCACCAATATGGTCTGCAGGCAGTCTATCTTCATGGACTTCAACGGGAGAGAAGCTGGCGATGGGACCTTTTCATAGGCAAATGTGTACGGCGCTAAACTTTGGGACTCGTAGGACCCGGTCTCATCATTCCAAACATGACCGGTCGATTTGAAGGAGCCGAGGAGTGATCCTGTGGGATCTTCATCGTATTGGAAGCTATAGGAGTGTACCAAGTAGTCATCAAGCGGCAGCTCTCCCGGGAAGTGATGAAATAAGAGGATGCGTCGGCAAAGGCGGTATGAGCGTATCTCGAAGCCGGTTGAGAAAGTCGAGAATACATCTTTTCGAACATCCCAAGCCTTCGTTTCACTCACTTTTGGCTTTGTGAGATGGTGCTCCCCAAAATCGAACACCACCTCAAACATCCACGCGTCCTCGCTGGAAGCCGGCACGATCTTCCATGACTCCAAGTCTCTAGCAGCAGTGACATTGCCATACTTGATCGATTTGAGATATCGAGCTCGCGTACGAGCAGCTGGCTCCCTCTGACTCTCCCAGATAGGGAGGGATTCATTAGGAGCACAAATCCCGTCATCGTTCTCCGATTTATAAGTGAACAACATCGCGTTACCAAGCGGGTCATATACTTCGCAGAGCAGCCACGAGAATACACGGCTGACCCCAGACTCCGCTGTCTCCATGATTCGAGATTGGTCATTTCGACCGTAAAAGCTTGTCACGTTGTTGGGGGAAATGGTTCTCCAAAACACATCATTCTCGTTCTCGGTGCCTGTAAACCTCTCGATGCGCATCTTTTCACCACTCTCCACTCTTGAACGGTATCTTTGGACAGTGTATTCGCCTAGAGATGCCGAGTATGAGAACAGTTCACCTTCTTTAACCAAGTCATCCAGACCAGAGAAGAGGAACGTGTCCGAGTCATTGTAACGCGGAATCTCCAACGTAGTTTTTCGAGTTATGCTATCCAGTGACAGGTTCCATCCTACACCGAACGGTCCGTTCCCGGATCCTGAGTTGTAAGAGAGATTAAGCTCTGGGTGAAAATCGTTCCGACCCTTGGTGACATGCAATGGCAGACTCAAAGCAAGAGTTCCATTGCAAGGGTTAACTTCGAACGTCTGATCAATTGGCCTTAACGCACCGCCTCCCTTTCCACTCGAGAATACGGAAGCATCAACCTGAGAGATCTTGGGGATCCCAGATGAAGGGATTGTGGGATTTTCGGTATGCTTGCTACTTCCATCCACAACAGGGTGATTATCCGACCTTGGGTGCCTTGGTGCAGTGAGCTGTACTGTGGGCTGACTTTTGGGGACCATTGTGTGTTCGATTTGTCGCTACTAACAGGCCGAGAAAGTACCGGAAATCAGTTTACAGCGGAGATACCGCAGTCAAGCACACTACCGTCTCTGCTGAGGGGAGCGAAGATGTAGGTGGACAGTGATGGCCATATATAATCTCTCTCCCGGCTGGCCTGTGGCGATTTGACAATATAGGGTAGCTCTTCATGGGATAAACAAAGCATAAAGAGTTTATGCCGGTAAAATGGTAAAGTCTAAATGCACTTAGTAAGGCATGATTGCGATTCAATTGATATGGTAGACCAAGTGAGCGCAGTTGGCGATAAATGACTCTCCCTTTCGTTGCAGAATGCCGAGTTGGTCCATATATGAAGATGGTTGTACTGGAAGCATGTCCACAATCTGTGCCAAGCGGGGAACCCTGGACTCTAATGCAAGCTAATATTCTCAATCTAGGATAACTAATACTGATTCAAACCACCTACATCGGCACTCTACACATTGGCAAATAGGAAAAAGGGGGGCTTATAAGTAGTCCAGAGTTGTGATAGGCAGATCTGAACTACAGGTTAGGTGCGGCCAATAGCAGGGCTATCAGATTATGCGAGTGATGGCGGGGAAATATGAGGCACAGCACAACTCCCAAAGCCTACTCCAGAATCTCTTACACATATAAACACGTGTCTCTCTATCTTAGGGCATCAATGGGATGTAGTGCCAGATGTAACACAACATGACTACAAATACCTGCTCTAGAACTCCCTCCTGCATAAATTGCAATCCACTTACAAATACGTGTCCCTCTGTCTTAGGATATCGTTCTGAGGCAATACATGCAATGGCGTGAGATGCATGAACCCCAACCCAATTGCCTACATATAGGCATAGTTCTAGAGTCTGCGGTTCGTATAAGAGTGTAAGCATTAGTATATTCGGATCAATTGATGTCGGCAAATCGAAAATTGCCCTAGGATAGGCTGAGCTAGATAAGCTCCACAAGCTTTGTTATATTTACGATTCACGTCTGACTTGGGGGTGGATGTCGTTGTGATTAGCTATTATTTCTCACTTAATCTTTCGGTACCAAGCTAGTAGAGGTCGCCCCATGGCACCGATTGTTCTTTGCTGCTCTACATGCTGAGCTGGTTCGGGATTGGCCCCAACGATTAGGCCCAAATACATGCCGTCTTGTCAGAGCATGACGACGGGTCAGTATGCAGGAATGGCAGCCTATCATCAGATACTAATCTGCGGGGAATCCCAAAACAGACATCACAGCCTGAAGTGAGCCCAACGTGACACCACAACGATGTCACTCTACGAGTCTCATCCACATCCGCCTGGTGGAATGGCAAATTTCAGCATCTTCTTGCTTTTCCTTGGTTGAGGAACTGGCTCGGTGTGGAAGATGGACGAGTTGCTCTCCTGTTTTAGTCTAACAGTCAGCTCCTTCTTGATCAGCTTTTGGAATTGTAGCTCGAAATCGGCGCCTTTTTGCTATTATTAGTGGCGGTGCCTATACCGCCCCTGGAAGCCTCTTCATGGTTCTCGGCATCCAGATCCTGACATAAAACTCATTCCTGCCCTCTCGAGTTCGCTTTTGGAACTTCTCTCTTACACTAGTACTGTTTTTCATGCGTCGGAGGTAATTGTATAACGACCTCTACGAACGCAATGGAGCTTAGAGCATTTGATGTTTCCTGTGACCGTAGAGCTATCAATGACCGGATTCTACTTGTGGCCTGTCGATTCCTCAATCTCCCTGCGCACTGGAGCATCCACTGTGACCAGATCCTCGTAGAGGCCGGGGTAGTCGATAATGGCAATAATGTTACTACGGCCGTCGATTTGGGTCATCAAAACAAGCGTGTGGTAGCGAGATGGATGAGACTCTCAGTAGACGTTTCGAAGGCCATGCTTGAGTGACCCTTGGTCCTCTTCTCCAATCTGCTTGTCAATGTTGCTGAAGAAAGAACTGGTCGCCACTGCCCGTGACGTTGATTGAAGCGTGGAGACGAGCCATTTACCTCGTCCGGACCAGTGATAACCGGACGGATGACGCCTTGGATGGAATTTAAAGGTTGGTGTTCAAGTATCTTCCCTTGTCTTCTCAGACGGAGTTGAGAGTCGGATTTGAAGCAGTTGGTCTGGCAATTCGTGGTGATCTGCTGTAGTGGGAAAGTTTCCCTCGACTGCATATCGGCTTTGGAATCGCTGTTCAGCGTTTCCATAGCTCGCAGATTTTTTTTGGATACAAAGAGATGGCTCATATCTAGACACATCACCCTCGACGATGTTTGAGACTCTTCTCTTCGAGGTAGAGCCGGCGGCCTAATACAAATGCGACGGGAATACCTAGCTGCGCCAGGCCAGCCGAAGGCTCGGCGAGACTGACACCCTATTCCGATCGCGAAACAATTGGAAGATCACGTTTGACAGACTCACATAGGACTGAACGGTTTGGCAGGCAATTCAGTTCTATTGGGCGGGAAAGCCACGTGCCAGCAGTGCCTTTCGACTTTTCTTCCCACTGAGCAGCATCGCTGATGTACGTATAGTTCTGCAACCGGACCGTAGTGAATGCTGTGGTAGTTAGGTTATATAAGTCAAGTATATTCTAGAGAAATGCCGCACCGCAGATGGCAATTGACTGTTATTATGCAATCTTTTTAACGGGTAGGTGAAATTGAATGCCCATTTTCCAGAAGGCTGGCTTCCCGCTGACTTCTGCTAAATACCCAGCAGTTTGGAGACAGCATACGCCACCAGCCTGTTTTTTCTGTCTTCTTCCGAGCATCTCCAAGTCTCGTGACCGATTCCGTCTATATTATCGTTGAAAGATTCCGAGCTAGAGAGGTATGAGTGCATCTCGTCTGGCGTTGCCTATTGGCCCTCTATTGACGGGTTTGAAGAAATAGATTACGGCCCAAATTTACACGTAGTTCGGACCTGAAAACACGCGCAACTATAAAGAGGAGGGGCTGGATAGAGTAATCACAGGCCGTAGGAGAGTAGGCCTTTTCGTGCTGTTCGTCGCCGCTTCACATCTTCTGGGGTGTGGTGGTGCAGTTCGACCAGATCTGGAACTGACTCGGAGTGCAAAATACCAGCCTGTTCAATCATGGTACGGGTGTATGCTCTGTTGACTATGCTTGGCTCGCCAGCACGTTTAAAAAAAGAGAAGGATAAAGATGATGGGGAATGTGAGAAAGGTCAGAAAGATGGCAGTTCCGAATTCACACTCCCTTCTGGCACCTGGCGCACACGTCCTCGCCAGTGTTTGTCGCCTTGATCTGGATTATCCAGCTCCTATTCCTCGCATATGCCCTTCCTCTCCATACCTACAACGTTATTACACGTCCTCGGCCAACTCAATCTACTTTATCCCTCTCCATCAGAGCGCCTCAAGGCAATCGAGATCAAATACATACTCAGGAGTAGCTATAACCGATCTGAAGAGTCACACCAGCTAAAAACATTTGCCAAATTAAGCAGTGAGATGAGATAATGATCGATCGGAAGCCGAGTCTTGATCTCTTAGCCAGGCAAGACGATCTCAATAGCCGTATAATTTGCTGTTTGTTCTTCAAGAATGACGAACTCTGCTTGACAAGATGGACCAAAGATCAACAATAGCCGTTGTCGTCTCTATTGACCCATACTCTGTCCCCTTCGTCACTCGACATTATTTTCTGCCTACCCCATCACCACTTGCTGGACAGAGAAGACTGACGCCAGCTCCGACAACACTTCCAACAACACCTCTGGCACCCGATACAGTCACCAAGAAGCAAGGGCCAATAATACACATTATCTGGCAGTGAAACAGCGTCGGCACTTGTGGAATTTTGACTGGCTGGCATCTTTCCATGTCTAAAAGAATGCTCGTTTCTTATTGGCGGAGTGTCGGTGTGATGTGGAACTCGAAGCCCTCTAGCATTTTCGGCCATTTCCATGTTGAGAAAGATTCTATGGCAGTGCGTGCTTGGCAGTTCTTGGAATCCAAGACAACATATTACCGCATTAGGACATCGTAAGTCACGTCTTTAGCATCATCTATAATATTTAAGAGGTGAGCATTTCTGAGAATGAAAGCCTTCATCAATTCATCCATACTCCAGATTCACCCCACCTCATCTTTTTGTATTACCTGGGTTGCATCGAGAATCACAAGTGTCGCGACTTTTGCAAATCAGACAATGCGAGTCGCCCATTTCTCCAAGGCCTTATTACGCCTGACATGTCTGACCTTGTTGGCTGGATATTGTATGGCTGTGCCAGATAAAGACATATTTCCTCCTTTGCTCGACGCAACACTTGCCGACCTTCGCTCTGGGTTGGATGGCGGTCATTTCACCAGTGTCGATCTTGTTGAAGCCTACCTTGCACGCATCAATGAAGTCAATTCTGAACTTCATGCTGTTACAGAGATTAATCCAGATGCTGTCTCTATCGCAGCCAAACTCGACTGTGAAAGACAAAGAGGCATCAATGTTACCACTCTGCCTTTGCATGGTATACCCATTCTCGTCAAGAACAACATCGCCACAGATGACAAAATGAACAATACAGCTGGATCATACGCTCTTCTTGGCGCCAAGGTTCTAGAGGATAGCACCGTTATCGCCAAACTGCGCAAGGCTGGAGCCATCATTCTCGGAAAAGCCAATATGTCTCAGTGGGCGGCATGTCGTGAGTTCAACGATCATGAAGGGTGGTCTGCTCACGGGGGCCAAACTGTTGGTGCATACTTCCCCAAGCAAAATCCCAGAGGATCTTCTTCTGGAAGCGGCGTGGCTGCATCTCTTGGCCTTGCATGGGCTGCACTGGGGACTGATACGGGTGGTTCAATCATTTTGCCCAGCCATGCTAACAATCTGGTTGGCTTTAGGCCTACGGTGGGACTGACATCTCGATATTTGGTGATTCCTTTTTCTGAGAGACAGGATACCATAGGACCTATGACTCGGACGGTTAAAGATGCTGCGTATTTGATGCAAGCCATTGCCGGCCACGACAAAAAAGACAACTACACTGATGCCATCCCCTTTAAGCAGCTCCCCGATTACGTCGCAGCATGCAAGTCATCGGGTCTCAAGGGGAAAAGACTTGGTGTCTCCCGCAACATGATCGCCAGAGCCGTAGATCCCACTGCACACACAGCTCCCGAGGTGTTTGAACATGCGCTGGATACTCTAAGAAAGGCCGGCGCAGAGGTAATCGACGACATCGATATGCCCTGCGCCCTTGCCCTCACAAACGATACGCTACATCAACCACCAACAGGGCCTTCGACTCCAGGTGCAGACTTCCTGTCCGACATACCAAAGTATATGAAGCTTCTCAGAACAAATCCCAACAACATCACTTCAGTGCAAGATTTACGAGCGTTCACTCAAAGGCTGCCCCAGGAGCAGTATCCTAAGTATGATACGACCGAGTGGGATGCTTACATCAAGACTGGCATGTACAACACATCGCCTGAGTTTTGGGAACTACTCACGGCCATCCGAGAGCTTCTTGGACCTCATTGTTTCACGGGTGCAATGGAGAAATACAAGTTAGACGCCATGGTTTTACCAGCGCCATACACCATTTTAACCGCGTCTGGTCTGGGACTCCCCGTCATTACGGTCCCATTGGGAAGAGCTCCAGACAGCACACCCAAGATCCCAGCACAGCGCGGCGAACTCATCACGTCTGCACCAAACGGGCCCTTTGGCCTTGGCTTTGCGGGACTGGCATTTAGCGAGGAGATGCTCTTTGGAATGGCTTATGACTTTGAGCAGAGAACAAAAGTGCGGGGGACGATTAAGCCGTACATGCAGCCAAAGACAGAGTTGACTGATGTTGTGAGAAAGAGGTGTTTGGCGGATAAGCGCGGAGTTGGCTGTAACCTGGTCATGTAAAGTTGGTGCGACTTACTCGCCAGTATGACATTTCTCGGCACTTCTGCAAACATCTGTTGGCCAAAAATAAAGTATAATTCAGTTGATCTCGTGAATACATCCCAGCGTTGACATGCGTCTCATCGCTCGCATCCTGCGTCAACCCATACCCACACTTTCGTCAACTTGTGATCAGGTGTTTCATCTGCGCCAACGGACGTTCAGGTTTTCGTCAAAGCTTCTCCAGTAACCGCTTCCTGCATCAGTGCAACCCAATCTTGGACGAGTTGCCGTTGTGGGAACCCCCAGGGTGTTGTCGAGTGGTGAACTCCACAAGTTCATGCACCACAGTTATCTGATCCAGATGTGGAATCATCGACGCATTCATGGCACGGTGTGATTCACTCCCTGCTCTCTCTATTCGTAAAGCCACACCTGTCTCTAAACTACCGATGCCCATGAAACATGGTGTGCATCGATGTTAGGGTGCATACATGTGAGCAGGCATATCCCCCGCTCGGTATGCTCACTCCCCTACCATCGAAGAGGGGGAGTATTGCGACTCTGCTTCGATCTGATAGACATATGATGATCTTGAGTCGATCCCTCGTGTCGGGTCGTCCCCGAAAAAGCGGGATTTTAGTCTGGGACTCCGGCAACCGCCCGATGTCCGCGAGCAACGTGGGATGGTATCAACAGTCGGAAACTGTGACAATGAGACACCCGATCCTTGTTAATATCTGCACAATCCGTCGCATATCTGATCTCTCATTGTTATATTACAAATGTCCAAGTGGGTTGTATCCTACCCAACCACTCCAGTCCGGGTGATCTCACGTCCCCCAAGGTGACCTTGTCGGGAATCGGGATGGCACCAGGAGGCCGTGGTAGATGGTGTCAGCATTCCAAATGGGGAATTACTCCGCTTACTATAGCGCATTAACCAAAGAAGATCTATAGAACATGCGGATTATACAGGTTAAACATCATGTGAATTTCCCGCCGCCCGTCTCTGATACCGGCAAGTAATCAACGCTCGAGTGAGACATGCCAGTTTTTATCCAAGTATTCTCTACCGATGTCTACTATTGTTTCAAAGATTTCTCACCACGCACGAGCAGTGCGATCGAAGACCCCTCCCTTACCATGAACTGCTCAGCATTACACGCCATCAATAAAGCAGAAATAGCATAAGAGTGAATTGTCAACGCAATAAACTCGTTAGGATCCGAGGAGAAGAGATCTTCCAGGGCAGACTGTTTCCTCGCCTTGTGTTCCTCAGTGGTCTCCTCTCGATCATAAGATCGAAACAGATCCTCCTCGGGGAAGCCCTCCTCGATGGCATAGTTCGGATAGTTTTCGCGGATCCATGTGCCGGGTCGCCTCATGTCGCATGTGTGAAGGGTGTATCGCTCGCGTAGCTTTTCCTTGATAATGGGCCGAAAGGGCTTTTGATTGGCCTCCATGAGGGGTGAGAAGATGTAGTAACTCGTCTGGAGACACCTAGCGAGGGGACTTGTGTAAAGTGTCTGGGGTAGTGGAATACCGTCGGTTTCGACCCCCCGCATCCAAAGCTTGCCTAGCTCTTGAACTTGTTGAACACCAGCCTCGGTCAGAAAGGAATCGAACCAAGTCTCGTTCCCGTCACCATCCATTAGTGACCACTTGGTCTATCGCCTGGTTAGATTATTCCATCGTATTCCCTTTTGGGTATACGTACTTCCCAAGCCACAGGTCCAACCTCGGCGTGTTTCTTGTTGTGGAAGCCAAGGCCATGGCGCGTTAGGTAGAGGACTTTGTAGTGCACGTTGTCAGGGGAATCACGGTTGAGTGCCCTAACATGAGCAGCAAAGCGAATCCAGTCTCTTTGATCGGCATCGTTCTGGTCATCAGTTGGATACGGACGAGACAGCAAGGCCAGCCCAGGTTGTGTGGTGACTTTGGCCTTTGATTGACGAAACACTTCAGCGAGGTCTACAAAGCAGCCCGGCGCGGCATTGAATGTCCATCCAGTAGCCATGTTGATGAAAATAGCACAGTATGTTATTAAATAAAAATTGAAGGCACGCTTGTACGTCTCAGATAGCCAAACAATATTCAAGGTTGAGGTAAAGATGAGGAAGAATGCAAGAATCCTTGGACGGCTGAGATAAGATTCCAACGCTAGTTTTGGCTCTAACCAAAAGCATATTAGACGCTATCTATATATTTTCTGTCATTCCATCCGAATCCGAACTTTCACGTTAACACATACATTGCCGCTTTGGTAGATGCTAGCTCAGCGCTACTCAAAGACTACCAACCATCAGCTTAGGAACCTCAGGCATTGCTCGGCCTTAGCCATAGCCAGGAGATGTGTGAATAGCAATCTGAGCTATGAGGCCATGCTTGCCAAGGGCTTTCCAACCGTATAGGCGGCATAATGAACTCTTTGATTGTCTGAGTTAATATTCAAACTGACCTACGGCTATCTTCTTGGCTATCCTTGACTTACTGGTTATTTTCTAACAGCCTTTTTAGCATCAATTGTGAAGCAGGAGAGCTCTAAGCCACCACACTTGGGCAAGTCAAGAAGCGGTTGGATGAAACTCTTCAAGGTATGATCATGAGCTTCAAGGCTCTCAGGAAGGGCAGCTTCATCCACTGGTGAGAAACTCCACGGATCATTCTTTTTAGTACGGTGCCAAACAGTTTTATTTTTTTTCGGTTGAACTTCCTCTTGAGCGCGGTACACTGTCGGTGAATCAAATGTGCTGAGTGTTGTCTTAAGAGAAGACACACTGAGACCGGCAAATGGCTTTGATGGCTTTGGTGACCAGAGCTTTTGTTTCCGTGCATGTGATATTAAGGAGCCGAGCATCATTGATGAACAGTCAAAATCACAATGCTGCCCGTTACCTAAGGTTTCTCCTAGTTCGTGTAGTTTGCCAATCATGCTCTCTAAGCGCATATTTCTTTTGTATTCTATCATATCTATGGATCGTATTAGTCTCGACTAAGAGCTCTTGCCTACCAGTTAACCTACCTAGTATTTCGGGGCGAATGGGGAGCTCATGAGTAAGCATACGGTCTGTGTAGTTCAATATTGCTTCTGCAGTTGAGCGTCGGAAGAGATCAGAGTTTTGGAAAACGGAACTGATCAGTATCAACTGTGACAGTGTGAGACATGGATAGGGTGGCGGCGTTTGATTGACTTGACGGAGCCATAAGGTTGCAAAATGTACAACTGCGTTCTGGCATGCCAAATCATCCACAATAGCTGCAATATGCGCGAGCATATTCAGGGTCGTGTTATCAGGGAGCTTGTGGTTTTGTGCGTGTATAATATTCATAACAATCTCGAAGGCCTCGGGATTGAATATTGGCTCGAACCTCCAATGATGAAGGCCGTCAGACACTTGCGGTACTGATTCTGTAAAAGGCCCCTCAAACATAACCTTGGCGCGGCGAGAAGCCAAGGTGAGGTGCTTCATAGAAACTTTAAATTGGACTTCTTGGGCAGATTGAAAGATAATCAATACATCCCCATCTGGATCAATAGCTATAAGTCGAGGGTTCATGTTTACTCTTGGTATGAATTTTGTCAGTTAATCAGATGCATCTCAAGAAAGTGGATGTGCTCAGTGTCATATACCAACGCCGCATCGCCCGGCACTAAGGGTTTATCCGGCGCCGAGGAAGAAATGTCCTTAGAAGGCGTGACAACTACGGAGTACAGTTAGAAAGGGGCCAGAATTGAAACCGTCACCAATTGAGCCAACTGCGAGGTCGCTACGATACTTCTATTGATTGTACACTCATTCACTCTATTGTACCCAAAAATTTGATATTCCGCAACGTAAAGGCTCTTAAATGATATGATAATAGCTTTTAACATCAGTCATCTCAATCGCCTCGTCGTTTAGATAACTAGGGTCTGCCTTAGCATCTGGAAGAAGCTTTAGTATATACTTGGTATCATCAAATACAAAAGCCGTTAACGCATTGCCATACTCCTCTATAGTAGCATTTAGATCCGCCTTATATCCCAGCAACGATCTAACAGTAGTTTCATTTTCCCTATCAGCCATACAGTAGAAAGATTCCTCTATAGCTTCTTTCCCTGATTGATCTGTTTGCGTACTCCCAGGCCACATGACAAGAGCGACTATCTCAGGGCCTTATAAAATACTGCTGTTTCTATTCTTGCTATGAACATTTTATGTTTCTCACAAACTTTCTTGCTCTTCCCTTCTATCTGCGATTACTGGGAGGTTAAGAATGATAACATGTCCCGCTACGGAGCCAATGGCAAGCTGTGATTTATGGATTGCCGCATGCCCTGGCCGATATTCAGATGGTAACCAAAGAAGTTTCTCAGACCGCCACATAACCCATACACCATCGGAAGAAATGTTGTAATCTTTCAAGCAAACCTCTCGTGATTGCACCAAGGACGAATATGCGCCCGAAGAGAATTCCATGTTTACAAAACTCGAGTCTAATTGCCAGGCACGGGATAAACGAGGTTCATATGCATCCTCACAATTGCGCAGACGTGTTCCTGTTTTCGTGTCCCATATGGTGACGGTAGATGGGCTCGACACTACGGCGAGTCGCTCCCCGTTTTCTGAGAAACCGATGGATGAATCATAATTGCATGAAATTTGAATGTTTAGCTTTTCGTTTGTCGATAGATTCCAGAGCTCCAAGCACTCATACCCTGTTGAGAACGCTACCTGTTTACCATCCGAAGAAATGGTAGTGATAAAGGGATCTTGAAAAAGCTTCCGGCTAAACTCATGTAAGCGAGAGCACGTCTTTGTATCCCATATGATAACCGGAGGTAGATTTTTTCCAATCGAGTTTGTCACAAGTCGATCACCGTCAGCCGATATTGCCATCGACATAACATCACCCACGTCTTCCCTTAGCACAACTGAATAACTGCTTCTTTTTAGGTCTCGAATGCTGAAACCTCCATGTAAACCATCTAACGCTAGCACTTCATTCTTTGCCGAAGCAGCTAAATGTTGGAGGATAGAAGATTCAGCCATTCTCACAGTCGGTGGCTCGCCCTGTAAACAGACACCTGTCGAAGTATC
Organism: Cladobotryum protrusum; assembly: GCA_004303015.1. NCBI lineage: Eukaryota > Fungi > Ascomycota > Sordariomycetes > Hypocreales > Hypocreaceae > Cladobotryum > Cladobotryum protrusum. The sequence continues at coordinate 1,502,741 of RZGP01000001.1, forward strand.
CCAAATCTTCGGGGAATCATATGAAAGCTCTACAAATGATACAAGCCTTTGGCCATTTGCAATAAAGGCCACAGATGGAGCACCAAATTCGTGGCCTTTGGGCGCTTCTGTGAACGATATACACATGTCCCATATCTGAATGTGCCCCTTATTTGACCCTGCTGCGAGCCATGCCCCGTCCGGCGAAAATGCCAACGACATGATATTGCCATGACCCTTAAGAGTTCGAAGCTCAGTGCTATTTTTCCAATCCCAGATTACAATTCTTTCGTCGAATGCCGCTGCCATTGCAAAGTGATCACTATTTGACGAAAAAGCCAAAGGACCGACCGGCGCGTTGAGATTTGTTTTGACGGTCTGCAGACAGTGACCAGACGCGACCTCCCACATTATTATGCATGTGTCATCGTTCTGATATGCCACCCATGCAAGATATCGACTGTCCTTTGAGAAGACTAAAACTCCGACATCGCTGGTATCCTGCTGAATCTTTTTAACTGATTTGATAGTCGTTGAATCCAGTTCCAGGATCTTGATTGCCGACAAACTATCGGTTGCAAAAGCATACCATTGACCGTTCGCCGATAGTGTACCCGATGCCGCGCCTCCGGTCTCCCCCAACAACCCCTTGTCAATCGCATCGAATGGCTGTAGCCACCTTCTCTCGTCTGTGCTCCACGTTTTGTTCGCATCATATTTGACGAGCGTTAGTAGTTTGTCATTTCCCAAAAAGGTCATCGAATCGAGTGCACACCGGTTTTCGAATGTTTGCAAGCATTCACCGTGGTCCAAGTCCCATATTTTGATTTCTCCTGTCGATGTGGTCGCCATCTTTCCCTTCGCCGAAAATGCTACCCTATTTATGCTTCCTTCACCTGCATGGCGGCTCTCGATGGTTTGTAAGCAAACACCAGAGGCTAGGTCCCAGATCCTGATTGTGTTACCGCCAACGGATGCAAGCCGGTGATTGTCCAAGAAAGCGATATCACGGACCACGCTGTCATAGCCTTCAAGGGTTTGCAAACATGGACTCCAGTTAGACTCTACCAGTGGAGGGTTATCGATCCAACTTGAGAAGTCCGAAAGCGTACTGAACTTCTGTCGTAGAATACTTTCTTTTGGAGCAAACACAAGCGCTGAGTTATATAGCTGCAATGGTGCCTTGCTAACGATAGAACGGAATGACAGGTAGAAGCGCTCTATATCATGAAGGAATAGCTTTACTTGAACACCTTCCGTTGACTAATATTAATCTTAGCGCATGCGTAGCATGGTTTTGCTACCCAGGATATAACTTACATCAATGATGCTTTGAAGATCCTGGATGGCTCTTCTGCTCTCCAATAGTCTTCCCGAAAGACTTAACGCTTCAAACCAGCAAAGAAGATAGACGTTAAGAAAGCAATGTATTTTATCGTTGTCCTTGATCTTTATTTCGCTTTCCTTTGCATGGTAAACCCAGAAACGACATGCATATTGAACCTCGAGTGGCAAGTTCTTCTCAATTATTTGTGGCGGAATGTCATGTTGATGTATTCCAGGCGCCTTCAATTGGCATATATCCTTTTTCAGAGTCCCGGAAAGCAGCTCGAGGCATCTATCGGCAAGGCGCCTATGGGTCTCAATGGAGTCAATCTTGAATTCTTTGCAACTAGGGCCAAGAACAAAGTCGCTAAAGGATTTGTGAAACATTCTTATAGGAATTGAGTTTTGAAGAGGAATATTGAATACCGCCTCTAGAAGCTCTAATTCCTTGCGGATATCTGTTTCTGGCCTTTCCAAGAGGCCAGAAAGAGAAGATATAGAGAGCGGGTCTCCGAGGGAGATGATCGACCCAATGATATGTTTAAACTCATTCACAGCTGCTTCACGATCCTCATCCATGAGCTCAGCTATCAGCTGGTTCAAGGCTGGCAAATATGTTCTCTGTAGTTCTGTGAGAGCTTTGTGATTGAGTATTTGTTGCAGGCGATCTTTTGGCCCTCCTGGAAGGCGAACCTGTCCTACGAAACGGCAAGCGGTTGCTGCGAAGATGAATAACGGACAGGCCAGTCGTACCAGTTCCTCAAGCTTTCTAACGTCTTCTGGATTGGACCATTGATCTTTACTTGGGATAGGTTCAACGAGGCCATTGATTCTCCCAAGCCGAGACTTCAAGAAAATTCTTACATCGCGTTCGACCGTGTCCTTTGTGGCTTCTTCGAGTTTTCTTTCTTCCCATTTGTTGCGTATGTTAACAGGCATGCTTAAAAAATTAGGGTCAACACTAAATTGAGGCCGGCTCGTCAAGAAAAGCTTCAAGAGAGGCACTGTGCCTGGCTCCTGGGTAGTGTTTTTGGGGAAGATTGGTTGCGATAAGAGCCTAAGAAGAATAGCAACATCCTTCTCAGTGCTGCACTCATCCAAGGCATCAACCACAACCACTATAGTCTTAGGGAACTTGTATGAGAGGTTCTGTATGGGCTCTAGGATAAGCTTTTTGAATTGAACAGCTGGGCCACTCTCGAGGAGACGTGGGTCAGAGCCTAGGGAATTCTCGATACTGTCGGCAATTGCAGGTAATTTTGCAACTAGTTGACTGGATAGAGTGGTAAAGAACTCCCTAGAGTTATTTCTGCTATTCTCTGCCCTGTTGAAAAAGAAAGTTGCCGTAAGGCGTTTTTGTTCTGTAAGTTGACGGGCTACTGTACGGGCAATCGTTGACTTGCCAGTTCCAGCTTTGCCTTGAAGCCAGTAGATATGCCTTTGACACGGAGTATCATCATCAAGCCACTGATATATCTCGTCCAGAATTTCAGAGCGTGTTCCGGGATAGCATTCTGGCCTATCTTCATCTTCATAGATGTTGTCAGGGTCATAGTGGAAAATGGCCGAAGATGCGGTTTTGGGTGTAAGGCGGTCAATTATAGCTTGTTGGATGCTATTAATCTCAGGGACAGTAGTTCTTTTGCTTGTTAGCTATAAGGTATTGTCTCTTTCGATGACCATTACGTACGGCTGCAGCCTGCACAGCTGTTGTGCTAGCTCTCTGTACAATGGATCTGCTGAATCCTTGCACTTGTTAAGACCGGAGTGGTCTTTCAATACTTCAATGGTCTTGCCCTCGGCAATGGCTGCTGAATGCCAGGGAACAATCTAGGCATTTTTAGACTCGGAAATTCCAGTGCATATGTCAATCCACGTACTAGACCAACCGATAAACATTGAAGTACATAAGTAGGCTTTTGCTCGCAAATGGATATAATTCTTGTTCTCTTCCCTTCTGTATCCTTTTCCTCCAAACAGCGGGTAAAGCGTTTACTTAGGTCACTGAGGTGAGTCTCATTCTTCCGTAAAGAGAGAAGAAGCCTAGTATCTGAGCCTAGAAGACGAGTCAATGAGGCAAGCGTTGCTGCTAGGCCAGAGACAGGTGAGCCGTTGTGTGGTGTGCCTAGAAAGATAATGCCGCAGGTATCTCTGAGGATTTCACGAGAGTCCTCTGACGGGTTGCATAGTGCCTGTAGAATCTTTAGATCAAACACTACAAGTTAAATTAGGGATAATTCTGTTGAAGAGAAATTAATACCTGTTTAATAACAATACCTCCGAAACTATGGCCAATAAAAATAACGGGTACTCGCTTCCAAACTGTTAGCAGTATTTCTATAGCAAAACACTTTTTATCTTATAGCCCCTTACATGACGAGTTTTTCGATGTTGGCTTAACGCCTTTACTAAACGAACACCAATCTCTTGTGCAGATTCGATTGGAGCATCGATAAGCCAATCTGAGTTATAAGAAAACTGTAAAAAGCGTGCTTGAGAGAAGTTTTTATCTTTCATGAGAAGGTCTTTGAGCAAATGAACTCGATTAGAGTGTCCATCGTTATCCAGCTTTGAGGTTGTTTTGTGAGTCCATGTATGTTCGGGATGAGCTCCAAGCCCATGGACAGCGATTATTCTAATTTGGTTAGCAGTAGCCTAAAGCATATATATATAGGCGGCTAATCTCACTCGACGTTGACATCCTCGGGCTCAGGATCCAGTATATAAAGACCAGTTTTACGATCTTTTCTTTTTCTTTGCATCCACTTAATGAGTTGACGCTGGGCTAGGGCGGAGATGACCAGCAACAGAAAGCTAAAGAAGATGATAGATTTTACGACCGGGGTCGAAGGAATATACAGCCAAGGGTCTTCTTGTGACCCCATTATGAAACAGATCAATCGGTTCTAGTTAGTAAACAATGCTACTGGAAAGAGCTAGAACCTGGGAACTTGGACATGGGAGATCTGGGCAGCAACAAAAGAAGCGTTCAAGACTAAAGATAACCCAAACCCCGCTCTTGACTCTCCCCTGTAAGAATTTCCCTGCGATAGCGGTTGTACAGCGGGGTAATTTTGTAGGGTAACCAGCTTATATCTCCCCCAAGACCTATCAGGTCTTAACACCCTATCAACAGAGGAAATTTATAAACAGTTGTACCATCCGTAGGGGATGGTCATAAGGCTGCGTAGCTAGACTACTGATACATTGACTTGTTAAAGTCTCATGACTGTATATTTAGGTACTTATCTATAATCCAAGGTAAATCGATAAAACCCTAGAAGAAATGACCAGTGAAGATAAATCAGTCTTGCTCAGACTGATTACATCCATAATCCAGATCCAATCCTGGATCAAGTCCTTCATCGACTCTAACTCTTTTAAAACAGAAGACTTGTCGACTTATACACTTAATCCATGTTATAAATCATGACCAACCGGTCCTGGTCGACCATAGGGCTGAAAATTACGGGAACACACACTTTGACGCACCTTTATTCTAATAGATCTCAATGCTCTGTTCTAGGGTATTGTGGGGTTCACTACGTGCCCTGCCATGCCGCGATCAATTCATCCCATCATTGACGTTCGAAGATGTGATGACCACTACACAGAACAATCTCATGAATCTAAGATGACTGATTCATGTATCATTACCCATTTCTTTTCCTTGGGGGTTTTCGTGTTTAATGTAGCTCTTAAATCTATTAATAATAGTCATAAAGACGAAAGCCGGACGACTTCTTAAGCAACCTACATTTACGCAGGATCATAATCGCGACCATGAACTTAATGTCATATAATGTCGTAAGTCGCCCAGATCATCGTGAGCATTCCTACAGTTCTATTAAAATCAGGATCGCCGATACTCTCCTACATCGACAGGCTTCCAGTTGTTTCCATCGAACAGATCCCACTACCCTGCGGGTAATCGGACGCTTATTCGTCGCTGCATGGCTGCATCATGCAGGGACATCCGCTAAGCGCCAAGCATGGCGATGCAATGGCAAGGCAAACAGGGCCACCTTGTGAGTAAACATCCCAACGCAAAGCCGATAACCCGCTGCTTTGTATGTCTGTTCTCGCCGTTTCATATTCTTGAGGCCAAGCCAAGGTCCAACAAATTTGGTTACCGCCGATATGGAAGTCGTCAACACTATTGGTGTCGTGGGACGGCTGGTCACTGGAGCTGGCCAGGCAGCCCAGCTAGCGACGGACGTCTATAGATCCTTCCGGGACGCGCCCATGGAGCTCAGTCAATTGGCGACCAAGTTTACCCTGTTGAAATGCCGAATACAGCAGATTCGCAAGTTTGGCGATGAGTTGTCCAACAGCGACATGGAGGATTTGTTTCCAGAGGAGCATCGCGCGCTGCTGATGGCTGTCTTGGAGCCAACTATGGCCTCGCTGCAGGATCTTCGCTGTCTCAAGCCAGCAACAAAAGCGTCCGAAAACTTTAAGAGCAAAATCTCATGGGCGGTTCTGGATAAGAGGCGGGTTGGTCGCATTATGAAGAACTTGAACGAGAACAATATTCTCCTAAGTCAATGCTTGGACATATTCTCAGCGTATGTTTAACAAGATACTCTCTACATAAGAGGCCTTCACCAGAACTTATACTTATTCGCAAAAGCCGACTCGACGTTCTCAATCACACGAATATCGGGGCTTTAAGAGCAGGGCAATCTGCAATTCAAGCTTCCAGCCTACAGCTCCAGATTTCAGTCACTGACATCCAGCACACTCAGGAACAAACAATCATGAGGATGAACGGGGTAGGCCAGTTCTCAATCGCCTTCATCGATCGTACTGTATTAATAAACTGTAAAGGCAGTAGGTGCAGCTGAGACTACTAATAATTTACTCCAAGAGATTCTTGCAGAACAACGCAGTTTCATGGCAGAGCAACGTGCAGCTACAGGACTGATAAACGTAAGAATAGATGTCGCCTTGTTTGGTCGGATACTGATACAGATCTTTCAGTCATTTGTTACCACACACGGTAGCTCTTTACGGATCATGGAGAAAATGCTACATCATGTCCAGTCATTTGTACCATATGGGCAGGACGTACGTCCCGACAATGGCCAGTTTAGCCCGGGCCACCAATCTTTCAATTTCTCCAATCAAGAACTCATCAGACCCATGAACTCACTAATAACCACAAGAAATGATGGATCAAGGATGACTGAATGGACAACCGGGGAGCTTCCCCTGGCATACACCAGTTCAGCCATGATGTTTCACATTCCTGACTCAAGGTCCATGCTGTTGGGCCTCATAGCTGCGAAGCTGCGTCTGAAGCAGACAGCCAATGGTAAACGAAAAGATGTCCATATCATGGCGTATATGAATATCTTTGGCAGCGCCGTTCTTCAAACAGAGCTGTCAATCCGCATGATTGCCAAATCATGGTTCAGTATGCCATGGATGAGCTTGAGCCTTAAAGGGTTCAATATTCGGCCATTTGATTCACCAATCTTTGAGGCCATAGAGAATCTCGATCTTCCAGTCGTGCGAGGTCTACTAGATGGTGGAGAAGCATCCATTCATGATGTATCCTCATATGAAGGACAGACACTGGTTGGAGTAAGTCATTTTGCTAGCTTTATTTTCTTGTTACAGCTACTGACAGCCTCAGGCGCTTGTCCATTCCTCCGCTTCGTACTATTCATCTGATTACCCAGCAGATGTTAGTCGGCGACAGGCAGCCGAAGAGCTGCTATTATATCTTTTGAGAGAAGGATGTGACCCCAACGTAATGAGTCAAACGTCTCAAAATCGGCCGTATGTCACAGATAATGGATCTATTGGTGTTGGTTCTCTCCACTAACCCTAAAAACAGATCCAACATGGCCTCGGCGATGTTGATGTGCGGCACAAGCATCCCAAAGATACTCTACGACCATGGGGCTGATCCGGACTGGTCACCTATGAGTAGATATTTGTATCGGCTGAATAAAGAAACAGTCATGATACAAAATAGAATGCTTCATTCGTGGGGCGTTCTTCGATGGCATGGTTATAACAGCATTGTAGCCAATTGGCAAGCCCTTGAGCTCTGCTGTTCAATCGGAGACGCGGAACTCATGGTTCGATTCATAGAGGAAGGTAAATTGGATGTCAACACAACAGCTGCCGGATTCAGGCCGATCCATGTAGCCTTAGAACATGGCTCTCTGGAGTTGGCTGCGGTTTTGATTGCTTACGGGGCTAAACTGGACGAATTAGTCGAAGAGGCAGACGATATTTCCCGCTGTTCGACCATGAACCATATATTGAAGCACGAGAATACAAGCGTCAATGCGCATTTCCTTCTTCTTCACGGTGCGGATCCTGGGCAAACTTGGGATCATAGCTTTGGATGGGTATTCGGCAACGACAGCAGCACCGCTCTTCATCGGTTCTCATTCGACGAAGCTGTTAGCATAGGCGCTCATATGCTCTTCCATGGTGCCAGTTGCCACTTTTTGGCAGAGGAAAAGGGTCCTCTTCATCTCCCATACCCAGGGCCACAGTCGGCAGCGTATCGACAGTCTTGCATGAATGAAGCTTACCCAGCCGCAAACCTCAACTCATCCCCACAAGCAAAAACGATTTGGACAACAAAAGGCGTCGTTTGTTTGGACGATTTTGATGGCGTAGACGATCTATACGACAGTTGGCACGCTAAGAAAGCCAGCAGAGTTGATAGCGGCTTTTTTGATGGCAATGACGAGGATTCAAGAACTAACATTGGAGAGAAAGATCCAGACGCCACAGATAACTACTCAGACGCAGATTCTGATTATGATCGCGAAGTCGAACACGAAGAGTTCTGGGAGCTAAAAAGAAAACATAGATTATCGCCCTTTCTAGAACCTGCTCAACCAGACAACCTCAGCTCAGAAGCACACATCGCATCCTACGGCAAAATGGGCTTTCGCGATCTTCTGTCCACCAGGAGGGGCCGGCGCAGACTCGCACGATACCCGAGGGCTACAGCGTACTGCGCTGCGGTGCAGTTCTCCGGGTACCGGGCAGAAATGGATGATGATGGTGACATATGGTGGTCAGACGACGATGGAGATCCATATTTTGATGCGAGTGAGGGTTTGGATACCGATGAGGGTGATGGCGAGACAGCGAAATGTCCATTTTGTAAAGACCCAGAGGAATGGGGGTTGGGCATGTTCACGAGAAGACGAGACGCTGGTCTCAAGCTCATCCAAGAATACAAAGAGCGGAATACGAGAGCAGGAGGCGGGTATAAGAAATGGATAGCAGGTGTTGGATATACTTGACAAAAGCCGTCAAAAAGCAAAGGAAAGATAGAAATAGATGATGAATTGTCTCTATGCTATTACCTCTCGGCTTTCTATTGTGCCCCAATGACCAATATCACTTTGCCAATCACCCTCGCATGTATTTCTTCCTCTTTGTTCAGCACTATATTCAGTCTTGCTTCCATCTCATCTACATCCCCAATCGCCGAACCTCTTCTACCGTAAAGTATTTCCTCATATTCTCCGCCCCGAGCGCCTTCACCTCCGCATCCAGATGCGTCCACAACACCTCCCTCCATGGCTCCATCTTCCCCTTCATCACCCCAAGCTCAAAGTCGGCCTCCCCGTTTTGGCACTGCTCTAGGTACGCATGGAGAGCCTCCAGCCCGGCGTGGATCTGGACGTGGTGGGACTCCATGAGCTCGTTCTTCTCGAACTCGGGCATCCTTCGGAGCTGCGGGAATACCCTTGCCTCCTCGATGCTGTGGTGGACGTTGAGCATGAAGCAGAAGCCGAGGCCCTTTTGAACGAATTCCGCGAGGTCCCGGCCTTGGGGCTGCGGGCCGTTGGTGCATGTGTTCCACATGTCGTTCCATTCTTGGCGAAAGTGGTTGTGCTGCAGCTTTGTTAGATGCGTCTCACTCGATGATTGATGCAAGGGAAAGGTGGAGAGTAAAGATACGCACAAAGTAATCCATCGTCTCGGCGAGACGATTATACTGCTTGAACTCCCAATCCGTCAACTCACGATCCTCGTTTCTAGCGTTGACTACTTGGGGCTTCCCCCTATCAACAGTGGTAGTGCCGTTCTCCATAGTTGAGTGCGATCTCTCAAATTGTGTTCTGATGAGACCTGGTGATGACGCCGCCAATGATAATGTGCCTGTAAGCTGTCGAATATGTCGAGTTCTGACAACTGTACGTGCCGCCCGAACAACTGGTATTATATACACCATGGTCTTCATTCAATTTACATTACAGTCTAAGATATTACGCAGCTCCTACTTTTACATGCTCCTTTATTGGACGCCCCCCCCTTCGTTTCGCCTCTCCCAGCTATCCACCCTCCTCTCCTCGGTCTTCGGTTCCATTGTCCGTGCAAACTCTTTACCGCGCGCGACTGAGTCAGCCTGCAGAAATCCCTTTCCAATTGTCAGGCTTGGTAAGTCGCTGATTAAAAAAAAACACCCGAGACTAATAATAAAGTTACTCCAGCTGTCAACGGTTCGCAGACGTGCAGCGAGGATCCGCTACCGCGCGGTTGCTAAATTAGCAACGTTTGAGATGCGGGATTGCAGGATTGGCGATGAGCCGAACTCTGGGGTTGATGGGACATGGGTCTGTTGTTGTCGCTGTTGGTTGCATTTGTTGGGGTTGTAATACGTGGTGGGCCGGTCCGAGGTGCCGCTGGTTCCAGAACACTGGAAGCTTTTGAAGATTTCGGAGGAATGAAACAAAGACATTCCAACTACAAAGGCACATGTCAGTGACCCTATTTATGAGACTAAGTGTGAAATTTGCAATTCTTCTTCTATGGCGCAGTTTGTAAGAGGCCTTGGGGCGACAGCACGCTCGCATCAATGCGTGCCATTAACAGTTTATCCCATCGCGACGTTGATATAGATACAAAACTTCTCCGTATTCATCCCATCGTTGTGCGTTCTCGTTCATGTTACAGCGTTGCCCCCATCGCAGCGTTGATCAAGGTTTTCAATCCAGTTTTTTCTGAGTCTCATTGTTTCATATTCAAGCAGTTTGTCGCCACAGATCAATCATCTGGCTTGTCGAAGGATACATGGCCAACAAGCTCACGGCCATGTCGGGCAATGGACCGTTGGGCATGCTCCAGTGCACTGTCAGAGGTGCCCACGCCAGGTTGCGAAGGAAGCTCTTCTTCCAGTTGCTCGACCAGGCAGCATCCTTAACCTCAGCACTGCTCTTACGTGATCGCTCGAGGAGCAAGCGTGCCAACTCAATTCCAATCCAGCTGCCCCAGCATTTAACGCTCAGCACAGCCAACTTGCCCTGTATGGCGGGGCTAATATTAAGAACCTTCTTGCTGCCCAGATACGACAGATTCTCGAAGATTTGATAGAAGACCAGGACAAGAACCTGTGTATAAGCGACAAGGGTATCAAATTGGGACTCGCCAGCGTTTGCTGATGCGTCCGCGTCCGTCTTTTTGGCGCGCGACTTGAGAGCCAATCGCTTCAATCCAAAGTACAGACCCAACAATCCCCACAGACGGTTCACTGTGCGCGTCTCGCTCAATAGACCGGACAGGGCCTTCAGCTGGCCGCTAATTCGCATCGCCAACGCCGCAGCAGGAGGTGCTGGTGTCGAGGACAGCAAAACGGTGGTTGAAGGCGGCAGCTTAAAAGCCATGGCAACGAGCTTCTCGGCCGAGTGGCGCAAGGCGGTACGACTCAGCGACTCAAGCACGGAGCCGGACAAGCGAGCGGAATAGCATGCGAACTGGAGGACGACGTCGGCTCCCGCGCGGGTCTGGAGACACCGCAGGAGGTGCGCCAGGAAGGCATCGGTATGGGCGGGCACGGCAGCGATGGAGGCGCCAAAGGAGGTTTTAGCAGGGGGTGGGAGGGAGGGAGGAGGCGTATTGGATTCGAGGACGCCGCTTGAAGGCAGAGTCGTGACTGGAGCGGACTCGGCGGCAGCTTCTGCGGCGGCAGAGATGTCAACGGCAGGCTGTTCGCTCATGGTGGTGGTGGCGGCGGTATTAGATGATGATTAAAGGTATAGCTAGATACTAAGCGATGATGCGTTGAATCACAAGGACAGAGATGAGAGGAAAGTAGAGAGGAAAAGAAAAGGAATCAGTTTGTCATAACTTTTTTTTTTTTGTTGGTGAGCTGAGTGAGGTGAGCTCCCGGTGTGCGTGTGGTGTGCTTCTTCAATTATTGGCATGACGGTCAGAAGCGTAAACAGCCTCGGCATGATTACGACAGTGGGCTTTGCATCCCCAATTGGTGGGACCCACACCTCGGATATGCGAGCAGGCGCTTGATTAGTTGCACTGCGTCATTGTGCATTACAGTGAAGGCCTGACTTCAGAAAAAGAGCACACGGCCTATAGATATGCATACGGACATGAATACAAGTATGTATATCCCCAAGAGCAGAATCATTATACGATGAATAAAAGTCTTGGCAGGTCAAATTAATGTGCTCCGATTTCTGGCCAATTTCTCCCACTGGCAAGGTACGGAGGGTGTCCAGGCGCAGGCAACTGAAACCTGAAAACGTTCCCATCCCCGGATAAGGACCCCTGAAGCGAACTCAAAATTAGTGGTTCACGGGTTCCTTAGCGATGTCCCCCAAAGTATTTTAGAGGCTCTCCAGGCATCCTTAGGCACGAGGTCCACTAAAGATGGGCACCCAGTCAACACAACACCAGGACTCCTACCCTTGAAGCAATCTAAAACATAGTATTGATATTTTATCCAGTCAACGATTGGTTGGAACGTTATTGCGCTCGAGACCATGGCAACGCAGCATCAATCTTCAGCTCAATTATTATTCGTCTTTAAGCTTCATCCCCATTCCAGCCACGTGCAAAGGCCCCATCGCTGCCTACGTGCTGGCGCTAATAACAAGTCACGATGCTTCAACAGCTATATAACGGGTTGGTTGTTCATCTATAAGGACGGAAACTGTCCTCATTCAGCTTGTCTAAACGACTATACAAGACACAGGGCTTTCTCGTATCCATCAGTTGGGGTTTGGCCAAAAGGTAGTTTACCATAATGCCTCCAAAAGACGACGCAGAAAACAAAATGGTACCCTCCGCCCTACATCCCACATATATAAATATCTTCCTCTTACTAATGCTTCGGATTCGTCTTTTAGGAAATACTTATACAGAGGCCGGGTCATGGTCTACACCTGACTTACATGCCTGAGAACGATGCTCGCTTCCCCATCATAATCAGACCTTCCCGTTACGGTTTCGACCTTTGGCGGGCCAATACACTTCTCATTCGGGAATCTTGCATGCTAAAGGTCATCGAGGACATTACCAACAAGCCCGAATGGTGGCTCAAGGTTCACGACCCTGAAATCGTTGAGAAATGGAAAAGTGAATTCCTCGCCGTGAGGTGGGATGAGTACATCGAGTATGCGGATTTTACTCCTGCCATGGCCGACGGTGTAAGTTAAAACAAATTGCTGCAATGCCATTAGGTCTCCAACGTTGACGATGAATCATTTTTCAGTGTATCAAAGAGTTGCAGCTCAAGGCAAACCTTTATCAAAAAACTGGGCTCATACCTGTCATGGACTACTCTGCGTGTGCCATCAAATCCGACAATCTCATCCCAGAAGATCTCAGAACTTCTCTCATCGCGGCTGTGGCCCGTCTAGAAAACGTTCCTGAAGACCAGAAAGACTGGCACCCGGGAAGCAATGGCCTTGTTTTGGATCTTGTCCATCCCTCCCTTTGGCCTCTGGTTTATGGCCGCTCCCGCATTGTCCCCGATACTCTCGTCAAGCTTGAACACTGCCTCGAATTTTGTGGCATGGGGGACGTGCTACCGCAACCAGATTCCAACGGTATTCTTGAGGGCTCATTCTCCAGGCGCTTTCAATGGCTCCCCTGTGATGTCATCGTGGACGAAGACGGTCGTGCCAAGATTGATAGCTACATCAACAACCTGCACCCTGTGGAGCATGCCAATATGTACCCCATAATCGAGAAATTCATCACTATTGCTTTGCCCGCCTGGGATATTGTCTACCGCTGGCCCCAAGAGTACGATCACCAGCGCCTACGGACCATGTTAGCAACACAAACGATTTGTACGACGCCTGAGATTTGTGGCGAAGGCATATTTTGTGAGAAAGAAAACCGGCCACGCGGTGAGGAAGAAGACTCAGAAGACTCGGATTTCGATAGTGACATGGGGGAGCAACGTGCTGAGCGTGATGAAAAATGGTTCATTGAGACGCACTCGATGAAATCGGCCGAACCTACCGAACAGACGGAATACCTACCTATCGGACCTGATGATGTTAAAACATCGTCTTTCTTCTACGATGCGGAGGAAAAGGAGAATCGCATTCAAGTCATAGTCAAACTTGCAAATATCCACCTCACTCCGGAAAAGCCAGACTACAGCGGCGGATCCTGGCATATTGAAGGCCAGCTCAATGAACACATTGTGTCTACCGCACTATTCTACTACGACTGCGAGAACATCACGGACTGCCAACTCAACTTTTGCACGCTAGCCAACAGAGAAGATTTGTCGAGTGAACTTAGTTACCTGCAGAGCGACATAACTTCAATCCAACGTCTCTTCAACATTGACGCTAACGGAGACACCGTCCAGGACATTGGGGGTGTGCTGACCCGCCAGGGTCGCGCGCTCTTCTTCCCAAACATATACCAGCATCAAGTGGGAGATTTCTCCCTCAAGGACAAGACTCGCCCGGGCCACCGCAAGATTCTTGCCCTCTTCCTCGTTGACCCAACCATACCCATCATCTCCACCGCAAACGTACCTCCGCAGCAAAAGCATTGGTGGACTGAGAGCGTGACGCATCAAAAGGGCATCAAGCTGGCGAGCAGATTGCCCCCGGAAATCATTTCCATGATTCATCAACAGGTGGACTTTCCTATTGACGAGAAGGAGGCTAAAGAGATTCGGATAGAACTCATGGCGGAGAGAACGAATATGTCGGAAATGGTAGATGAGCATCTTGGGTCTCATACCTGGGATTTCTGTGAGCATTAGGCCATCTAGCAGTTTTTGGGCTCCCTCAAGCCTGTTTCAATTCTTATCAACCATCCCGTAGTCAAATCTATCAAAATTGAATATTGTGTAACAAGTTCATCGAATCGCATTCTCTCATCACCTGCCAGTTATTTTCTGGCATCATTCATCTAGAAAAAAAAAACAGGAGCGCAGGAAACCTTTTCTATGTATCCTTATTTTTTGTTTGCATTTCCAGATTCAACCTAAGAAACATGTGTTGCGAGTTGCCTCTTTGTTTCCTCGCTTTTTTGGCCCCCTTTTTCATTAAAGGCGCACCACACACCCATTCCATGCATACCACGTTACAGGAAAAAAATAAAAAGAGAGAGACTTTAACTTAATCGAAGCAATTTAGACGCCCACCAACCCTTGGAAGATGCCCAATTCTTAACCTCTGACTGCAGCTCCCAGAGCACCGCCGGTGAACTGTGTGCCACCGGCCTGTCTCTGGGCATTTCCGGGCCCGCGGGGACCACCACGTCCACCACGAGCACCTCCCCTGCCACCTCCCCTGCCCCTGCCACCTTGTCGTTCAAAGGCATTTGAGGTGCCCTGAGTACGCTGCTCCAGTGTGCGCTCATTGGTCTCGATGAGCGCACTGGCCTTGTCTGAGAGGGCGAGGGCGAGAGACTGCAGTCGGCTGAGCTCAACACCCTTGCGGAAGATAACGTTGGAGGTGACCTGGTCGAGAGAGGCGGCCAGTTCCTCGTGGCTGATCATCTTGCTGATAATGGCAGCCGTCTTGGTAGAGTCGAGCTCAAACATGCCACTGAGAGTCTCGATGGCGAGGGTATCGTAGAAGGGAGCGTAGGTGAAGAGGTATGTTCGAAGACCCTCCTCCTGGATCTGCTTGGAGAGCATGGTCTTAATTTCCTCAGTGTTGGGCATGAGGTCCCAGATCTTGATGCTGTGGATATAGGTGATGGACTTCTTCCACTCGCCGGCAGCCAGGGCCTTGGAAGCCTGCATAACGTGGTCACGAGTGTTCTCGGGAGGACCGGTGAAGATCTGTCGCTCGTGGTACTCGAGCATGCGGCGGTATGTCTTGCTGATGACACGCTTCTTGATATCAGGAGAAGAACCAGTCTGTGCCAAAAGAGGGATTTCCAAAAGCATGCTGCAGGTGAGATAAACACACTCGAGCAACTCAAGGTTGATGTGCATGTGGAAAGGAAGCTGCCTCTGCTTCTCGAGGCGTTCTTGCTCAGGAGAAACCTGGTTGTATCGCTGCATCATGACACCCTGGGCAAGCAACTCCTTCTGTCGTCCACTGCCACAGATCTCCTGGAGAGTGTTCTGAGCATCATACACCAGACCCTTTCGGAAAGCACAGAGGCCGACCTGGACCAATGTTCTGTTGTAGAGGATCTGGCTCTGGATATCGAAGCTGGCAACAGTCTCTTGCAAATGAGACATGAGCATCATGTCACGGGCCTTGTAGTACTCGTCGTGAAGGGCAAGGAAGTAAACCTGGCAGAGCAGGGCCCTGGCACGAAGAATGCCCTCACTGTTGTTATAAAGGTAGTTGCAGAGGACATTGACAAGGGATGTGGGGTCCTGAGCCTGGGTTCTGGGGGTGGTGAGGGATTCGACATCCTCGCCGACGGCCCCCCAGCAGTTCTCCTCGAAAGTCCTGACAACTTGAGCGGGCTGTAACATTAGAGTTAGAAAATGTGTTCTATAAAAAATGGAGAATGCTATCTTACCTTGAAGTAAACATGCTCCAACCGACGCATGACAATTCGGTTCAAGCTGTCCTGAGGAACGTCGAGGGACTCGTCCTTCTTCAGGTCCTCATAGTACAGCAGGCCACGGAAGATGATGTTGTACAACGCACCCTCGTCCTGCAAGCGCTCGATGTACTCTGAAGTGTGGGGGTCAATGCTCTGCAAGGAGCGGTGGAGCTCATCGTCAAGACGCTCAATATAGGAGACAACGCTGCCAGCAACCTTGATGTACTTCTCGCCAGGTTGCAGAGAGGGGGGCTTCTCATCATCATCCCACTCCTCAGCAGTGTCGAGCACAACGTACTCCTTGTTCTCGTTGAGAGTTGTCAGTAGAGAAGACAGCTCCTTCTCGGCAGCCTTCCAGTGATCAAGAGGCATTGTGTTGGAAGTGCCAGTACCAAGGTCGAATCGTGCGGAAACCAGAGTCAAGAGAACGCGAATCTTTTGATAGGGGGTATTCGCGATTTCGTTGAGCTTTTCCATGACCTTGATCTGCTCTGAACGGTCGGTGTTTTTCTTACCACGGCTCTCCATGATGCCTCGCAGGTGCTTGAAGATACTTTCAGGGGTGTACTGCAGAGTACGGCCGCCCTTACCAACAGTGGCGAAACCATCGTCAAGATCACCAGTGGCCTCATCTTCAGGGGCAGTAGTGTCCTCGAATCGAGCGGTTTTAATGACTTTTGGAGCAGGCATATCCTCATCTTCTGGGTCAGAAGACCACAGGTAAGTATCCTTATCCTCTCGATAGGCATTGACCTGGTCCTGGTAGTCCTTGACGGTCTTCTTGATCTTTTGCTTGACGGCATTTAGACCTCGGGCCTGGATGGCGTTCATCTTCTTCGGTGTAACCTTCTGCTTGGCGATGGTCTCGTTCAAGAGTTCCTCAAGGTCGGCAATGACCTTGATGTAGGGCTTGGGTGTCTTGCCAGCATCCTGGAGTTTGGCGACTTGCCTGGCAAGCTTGTCGAACTCTGCATGAAAATATTAGCATCAAATCCGTATCTGGCATTTCTGGATTTTCCACCATACCTGCTGAAATCAGGCTCCAGTCGCCGTTCTTTTGACCGTTTTCAATCAATTTGATCGAGCTTTCAAGCTCGTCCAAACGCTTGAGTTTAGCACTCTTGACCTTGGCTCGCACTTCATCATCGCTGTCGGAGCTATCTGACGCAGCATCCCTCAAGAATCTGCTGGCACCCTGGCGTTCATCTCCATCCTCGCTTTCCTCGTCGCTATCCTCGTCCGAGTCCTTGCCGAATGCGGAGTCCTCCTCAGATTCCTCCTCCTGGCTCTGGT
Source organism: Cladobotryum protrusum (assembly GCA_004303015.1). Taxonomy (NCBI): domain Eukaryota; kingdom Fungi; phylum Ascomycota; class Sordariomycetes; order Hypocreales; family Hypocreaceae; genus Cladobotryum; species Cladobotryum protrusum. The sequence continues at coordinate 1,520,111 of RZGP01000001.1, forward strand.
CCTCGTCCTCGTTGGCGTAGAGCTCCTCGTCGTCGCTGGAGCTCTCGCTGGAACTTTCATCGCCGCCGCCGCGGAAAAATCGAGACATATTGACGGATTTGTTTTTACGTTGACGCTGATGCCAGAACTCGAGGGCGAACAAAAGGGCGTCAGGGGGGGGATCGCTTTTGTTTACGGCGGGGTTGACTCAACTCGAGTTGATCAAAAATTGATGATTTTTGGTGGGAGGTGGGGCGGCACCTTGGGGCTTAGCGAGAGACCGCAAAACTGTGATTGTGATTAGCGCGCCCACACTGTTTTCTCTGCTTACCTCAGCACCTCTTTGCCCACTGTAGCCTCTGAAGCCTCTGAAACCAGTCCCAGTGCGACTTGTGACGCAGCCGCCAACTCCAAATCAAGTCGCCCAAAGCCCAGTATTTGCTCTGCGGCAAACCATCCTCCTCTCGATTTCTCAGCAACCTCAACTTTCACCATTGTTACCATGGCGCCTGTACGCTGCAAAAATGGCATATCTGCCGCTCGATCCTTTATCCAGCTCGCAAAGAGACGCTATACTACTACCTCTACATCCTCGACGACCCCTCTAGACTTCCTCGTACCCGGCGGCGCATCGAGGTCCTCGAAACTGCGGATTACCAATGCCTTCCCAAGATTCTTGTTGTCGGAAAACAAATCGCAGATACCAATGCATTCAAGTTATTCTTTCTCTATAAGCCACACTCGAAGCTTTACAACCTCGTCGACTCGACTTGCCACAGTATGCATACAGAACCCTCAGAAGGATGATGACGGAAACGATGCTATGTTGGAAATAACGCCTGGAGCTGCCAAGGTATGCAATATCTGAGCACATGGGATTCTCATTTTATCTGACTAATGTAAGCGTCTTTCTGAAATCATGGCCAAAGACAAGAACCCGAATCTTGCACTGCGCATCCAGGTCGAAAGCGGTGGCTGTCATGGATTCCAATATCTCATGAGTCTTATTACAATACCACCAAAGGATGCACAGGAGTCTTCATCCATTATTAATGACGACGACAGCATATTCCAGTACATTCCGGATGGTGCGGATCCAGCCTCGGTTTCACAGGGCCCTAGAATCATCTTGGATGAGCCCTCCTTAGATCTTCTCAAGGGTAGCAAAGTGGACTTCACGAAAGAGTTGATCGGATCACAGTTTAAGATCATTGACAACCCATTTGCTACAAGCAGTTGTGGATGCGGAACTAGCTTCGACATAAAGATGTAAAAATCATGCTGGCCATACGAGGGGATAATCATAAACTACCACCACTCAATCACTGTATACATAGACACTCACGCATTGGCTACACCAGGGAAATAGAAGTTTGAACGTCAATTAATTAGCATAGGTAGCATGGCAGGCGTCACGTCACAGTAGGCATCACGCATCATGGAAGCTCTCGTGTCATTTATCGGGGAATCAATTTCCACAAAAGCATTTGTCCTGATACCAACGCCGAGCGACCATGCAGTTTTCCTGTTCCACTACCCAGTTCCTTTTAATTCATTGACCCATTTTAGTTCATCTGGCGGATGAGGCCGTTGATGGCGCCCTCGCGGTTGCCAAGGTCACCACCCTCGATGAAGTGCTTGAACTTGCGGGGACGGAAGCCACCGTTGGGGTTGCTGAGCTTGAAGGGCCACAGGAAGTTGGCAGCCTGCTTGAAGTTGGGGCCAACGGTGAAGATCTCGTGGACGAGATCCTCAACGCAGACAATACCGTACTTGCCGAGGTTCTCCTCGACAATGGCGTTGTCGGTCAAAGCAACACGCTGCTTGTTGACCTTACCGTATCCACGCTTGTAGATGAGCTCCTTGACGGACTTCAGGTTAGGGTAACCGTAGGCGATCCAGGGCTCAACAATCTTGAGCATCTCAGTGATAGCCTTGGTGACCCTCAGGAAGACACCGTTGTTGATCTGGAGGAGACGGAGAAGCTGAAGAACCTTGCGGGGCTTGGGGGGCATCTTGTTGATACTGAAATATTGTTAGTGGCTATGCATAGCAGTAACCCAAGACAAGAACATACCCCTTGATACGGACGACGAAGATCAACTTGGCCTCAGCGGGGATGTAGGCAGAGTCGCTCTCCTTGGCAGCGCGGCGCAGACGGATCTGCTCACGCTCGGCAGCACGGTACTCCTGAACGTACTTCTCAGCACGCTTGAAGATGACGCCACGCTTCTCCTTGTTGGCCTAAAGCACTGTTAGTTACCGTTTCAAGACTGAACAGCAAACAGATGTGAGTTTGTCAGGCATTGTCAGACCCGAAAGAAGGTTAATTATCAACGACATTGACACTAGGTGTCTAGCTGATAGGTTTTTTTGTGCATCATAATGAAAGAGGAAATGAATGAGATATACGTACAGTCTTCTTCTTCTCGACCTGCTCAGCGCGCTCAGCGCGGGCCTTCTCCTGGCTCTTTCTCTTCTTGAGAAGAGTCTCAGGGACCAAGATCTGGTCGACGGTGGGGACGGTACTGTATTGAATCAGATTAGTACATAGCCCAGCATACCGAAGTATGGAACAGAGCGCCGATGCAAGAATTGTGGCTGAAGCGCGACATTCTCTGCTTTGGCTGACTCGAGATTGAATTTAATCGGTGAGATGCAAGATGCCTGACCATGTATTCCAATGGTGCTTGCAACATGTGCTAACTCATCCGACAACACCTCAGACAGCTAAGCTGTCCGAGAAAAGATATGTCACAAGCCATTGGGTGAAGACTTTTCACAGTCTCCCCCATTGGCCATGTGTGACGATGCATTTCAGAGAGAAGAAATGACAAGGCAATTCTTCATCTCCAACACCCCGTGACACCATCTCTCAACTCGCAAGCTGTGTTCCAAGCCTGGGAGGCTGAGGGAGGTGTCCGAGAGGGATCGAGCGGACAGATCGACATCAATCTCCCTGCCAGAGAGAAACAAGACATCCAACTGCCCAGCGAGAGGACCACGACAATCTGCAAATATTCGAGACCGGGCATCTGCCCCGTTTCGCAATGATATTGGAATCAGGGAGGAAGAACATACGTGGCAACCATTTTGGCGGCTTCGGCTGTTGGTGAAGTCGGTTAGTATTGACGGTCGGTGAAGCTTTGAAAGAGAGGAGGGAATCTTTCTCGAGATATAACATACCGATTTTTTTTTTCCTTCTTGGCTTGGGTGGAGAAAAAAAAAGCACAGGCTCACAAATTTCTCGGGAGGTGAGGAGTAGGGCAGGGCTTCGGCAGGGTCACCGCACAACCCGTTTCTTTCTTTCAAATTTTCTGCCGCGCCCCACCGCCCCGCAGACCACCTCGTCTGGTAAACCACCAAAAGGTCTATCACCAATATTGCCCTTAGCGACCTGCATTCTCAACAGCCCAGTGACGAAAAACCAGACGTCGTCAATACCTCCAAAATGCCCCCCAAGAAGGCCGTTCGCGCTCCCCAGGAGAACATCTCCTTGGGCCCCTCCGTCCGTGATGGTACGTTTTTTTGTTTTGTTGTTGCGATTTCACACATTCCTCACGCCGGCCCGCCGAAATGAAAGGATATTCTGGGAGAAATATGTCCATGTCAGATTGCTAACGAATATGTCGGTTCGCAGGCGAGCTCGTTTTCGGCGTCGCTCGTATCTTCGCCTCCTTCAACGATACCTTCGTCCACGTCACCGATCTGTCTGGTCGTGAAACCATCACCCGTGTCACTGGTGGTATGAAGGTCAAGGCCGATCGTGACGAGTCCTCCCCCTACGCCGCCATGTTGGCTGCCCAGGACGTCGCTGCTCGATGCAAGGAGCTTGGCATCAACGCCCTCCACATCAAGATCCGTGCCACTGGTGGTATGTAGCATCCTCTTGCGACGAACCAATTCGCATATATCACGACATAGCGGGGGAAATACTAATATGTGAATCTCCTTAGGTAACGGCACCAAGACCCCTGGTCCCGGTGCCCAGTCTGCTCTCCGAGCTCTTGCCCGTGCTGGCATGAAGATTGGCCGCATTGAGGACGTTACTCCTACCCCCTCCGACTCTACCCGCAGAAAGGGTGGTCGCCGTGGTCGTCGTTTGTGATTTATTTCACAACTGGTTGGCTTGGCATGGAACAGGAGTTTCGCTCATCTGGTTTTTCTGTGGCGTTGAGAAAGACGAGGAGAACGGCTATTTTGCCTGGTCTCCATTCTACGATGCTATGCTGCGTCCTTTAAAGACCGTGGCAGATGCGGTAGACAGTTACGAATTCGCCCGAAGAAGGCTATGAACAAGTACTTCCTGTCAGACCAATGTTCTTATGTGAGATCCACCTTGTGATGATCTAACTGAGCCAGTCACTCGCAATGAAAAAAAAATGGAATGAATGAACAAATCACGATTGGCTCTCTTTGAATTCAATGTGATTTATTATGTCTCCGATTACCCCTAATGTATCCCTCGACGCCGCGCTCTTCATCTATAATTACACAATTCCATACTATCTATTACACAAACATGGCGATATTGAAGCGAGCCTGCTATGACAAGCTCATTTAACACCTGGTTTCATTGACCACATGCCTCTTCCTACCCCACCAGTCTTCTTCAAAACGGCGACGGTCTCTAGTGCGGTCTTGAATTCATCGCTCTGCTTCTTCCCTGGGCAATACGGATTGAAGTGATCAACCAACATCTTGCTGGGCACCCTGCCTCCATGCTGACTGATGTACGACTTGATCATTGGCATAAAGTCCTTGGCCTTGAGGTTCTTCTCGTTGCTTGGTGTTCCGGAACGAGAGCTATTGCCGCTTCCCCCATCCAGGCCTTGACGATTAGCAAGGTTGCTAATCACACCTGCTGAACTCGGGCCACCGCGGCGACGGTTCCCTCCGGGGCGACCAGCCGATCCAACCTCACCAGTCCAAGTAACAGTTCCAATCGGTACTCGGCGTGCCTCCTCTCGTGACTGGCGTAAGTGAGCAGCCGCTTGGCGGGCCACCATATTGGCTTCTTGGCGGAGAATACTCATATCGGCTTTCGCCTTTTGAGGGCCGTTGACAATTTGCTCATGGTCATAAGCGCTATTCACGGAACGCGCAAAGATGCCTTCAAGCATGCGTTTCTCTTCATGTGCATTTGGGTCCTCCTTGAATTCCTCCATCGCGGCAACCAAATTTATGCTCTTCAACTCTTCGTCTTTTTTGCCTCGTCCCATGCTTCCAATGGGCACAAGACTCTTGCTATCCGTGCCATCCTGAGGTTTCTTATTCAAGTTCACCTCTGCACCTTTGAAAACCTCGCTTCGAGATGCTGCTGCATCATCATCTTTGTGGAAACTGAAAAGGTCGTATAGATCAGACAAGTCATATGAACTCCGCTGCTTTGGATCCTTTAACACCTTGTTGGTCATGAACTGTTTGAAAATTTGTCGGTGATAAATCTTTTCTTCAATTGTCCCTTCCGTCATTAATCGGTAAATCTTGACTGGTTTATTTTGTCCCAGACGCCATGCCCGCTCCCTTGCTTGGAGGTCGGTAGACGGATTCCAGTCTGGATCAAAAATAATGATTCGATCAGCACCCGTAAGATTGGTGCCCAATCCGCCAGTACGTGTCGTCATCAGAAAAACATGAATGTCAGGATCTGTGTTGAACTTGTCAATCATGGGCTGACGGGCATCAACTGGCGTTCCCCCATCCATTCTCAGATATGTGATGCCACATTCTCGAATGCTTTTCTCAATAATATCCAGCATCTGCTTGCCTTGCGAAAAGAGCAGTGTCTTGTGCCCATTAGGGATCATGACTTTCTGGAGTAGATCCTTGGTAAGTTGTAGCTTGGCTGACAGTTTCGGGTTGCCAAAGTCATAGCCCGGCTTATTGACAAGACTCTTGTCCAAAAGGTCTGGGTGGTTACAGATCTTGCGCAAAATGTCAATACCATATAGTGAGTGACGCTTTTTATTTATAATTGCCGAAACTTCGTCCGAGGCAATGAACGTCTCATATGCTTTGCGCTGGCCATCCGTAAGCTTACAAAAGAGAACTTGTTCAGTCTTTTCTGGAAGATCTGCCGCCACATCCATTTTCAAACGTTGAAGTAGATACTCGCTGATGGTCTCTTTGAGTGCCTCGGCACATTTTTCAGCAGTCATGACCTGGAGATTTGAGGCATTCGCATAACCACCCTGTTTGATAGGTATTTCGAACTGCGTTCTAAAATTGACCAAGGTTCCCAGTCGCATTGGATAAATGAAATCGAAGAGTGACCAGAGCTCAGTCAAGTTATTTTGCACTGGCGTCCCCGAGAGAATGACACGATTTGGCGTGTTAAGCTCTTTACAAGTAACCGTGATTTCAGCATTTGGGTTTCGGATTTTGTGTCCTTCATCAAGCACAGCATAGTCCCACTCGACATGTAGTAATTCTTCGGCGTACGTCTGAAGGCCAGTGTACGTAGTGACAAGAACATGTCCCTTCTGCACAACTCCTTTCACAATTCTCCTTGCAGCCTTTTCGGATTTGGTAGCCATTGGACGGAAACGCTCCACGTCATACTCATCTTCATGCTGAGGATTCAGCATGCCACTACCCGAAGAATGAAGAATAGATACTCTAAGGGGTGGCCACCAGCGGTGGAATTCGCTGACCCATTGACGAAGGAGTGTGGCTGGAGCAACCACAATGACGGGTTTCTTGAGTTTCTTACTATAATGCAAGGCAGCGATGAATGCAATCAGCTGCACAGTTTTGCCGAGCCCCATTTCGTCTCCAATGATGCCACCAACGTTCTGCTTGTGCAGTTCGGCAAGCCACTGAACGCCGGTCTTCTGATAGCCAAAAAGAGATGGGTGAATATCCCCTGGCAATTTGAGGTCTTCGGAGAAGCAATGATCAGCAATGCCTGGCGCAGGCTTAAACCACTCTTCTTCTTCTTCTTCGCTCTCCTCTTGTGTCGAAGAATCAGCATGTTGCCTCTTGGCCCGTCTTGCGTGGCTCCTTCGGTCAACCCAATTCTTCAACCGCTTTTTGTAGTGTGCCTCATTGCCGTCATCAATCTTACTAAGGTCAATTTGTTCCTGTTCGCCGGCTTTCGCCTTTGCCTTTGCTCTACGCCGCTCTTCGCGGATGAGGTCATCTTCTGTACCTTGTTGCCAGATAGTGGAGTTAGCAGATTCTGAATCAGAGATTTCTGGCGCAAAGTCTGCGGATGGGCTGCGTTCTTTTTGTGTTCGTCTCTTTTTTCGTGGGCGAAGTGAGAACTCCCCTTTAACGGCAGTTTCTTGAAGGGTTTCCTGAGGCGCTGTCTCCTCTTCAGAAAAACCGGGCCTACGGAGCAATTGATGGGATTGTGGGCCTTCACCGGCCTCATTGCCCAGTTGTTCTGCAGCGGCTTCCTCCTCGGCATCCAAAATAGTGTCTGCAAGCTGTCCCTCGATCCCGGCAGGCCGAGGTCCTCCTATCTTTGCGAAAGGAGTGATTTTCCCCGTGCGGATGAGGTATTCACGATTATTTTCACCGGGCAGTCTTTGAGACTTGGCCTGATTGATATTTTCCAATGGGTTCTCTTGATGACGCTTCTTGATACGGGATTGGAAATCCGAGATGTCATTGGTGATTTGACTAATCTCTTCATCTAGTTTCGCAATCTCTTTTTGAACCTTTTGGGATTGATATGGGTTTCCTGCAACTTGCTCCAATTTCTTCTTCCCCTTGTCAAGTTGGAGCTGCAGACGTTGGCGCGCGGAGCTCAGTTTATCGATACGGACCTGATCCTTCTTGTCTTCGGCTTCCATCAAGGCTGCATTAGCCTGCGTTGTAATATCCCGCTCAAGGTCATTTTGATCTCGAACGGTGCCGGCAAGGTTCTTCAACGCGTCATCTTCGCTCATTCCAACCGCTCCCTGAACACCTGAGCCTTGATCTGACAAGGACCCTTCCTGGGCTGCTGCGACCATTCTGTTGAGGAGTGCATTGCGTTCCTCTGCGTGATTTTCTTGGTTATCCTCGTTTTCGGAACCCATATTGTAGTTTTTCGTCTTCAGTTTGTTCTGGAAAAGCTCCGTCGCCACTCGGGAGAAGCCAATGGGGAAAAAGGGGTTCGAACAAAAACAGAGTAGCCTTAGGAGTGCACCAATGTTCAGGTAGTGTTTCCTGAATTCACAGGAAGAAATGCCGGACACGTAGCCAAAGCATCATCAGTCGATTTCTTTTGAAAAAAGCAAGCAACGATGCCCAATTCCGCTCAATTTTGTCGTTCACGATGGTCAAGGCAGACGTGAAAGGGAGGCTGCCACAGGGTCACAGTATGCAAAGGCGAATCTCTATTTCAAGTCTTCGTTCAATGCAGTGTTCAGGATATTTTATGTACGCAGTTAGAATTAACAGTCGTCAAAATGCTGTTGCAAATCCATGCGGTCCACGATAAGTTCGCATGCGTTCGTGAAGATTCGATGAATGATGATGACTCTAACGGCGTGCATTTGAAGGTGTGCAGGGGTGGCGAAGGAACACGCCTCTGATTGGCTCACAAAGAGCCTAACATTTGGGGCAACGCTTAATCATAATCACGTGACTCTGCAAGCTCTTAAGCCTCTCTCAACATGCCACTATCCATTTACTGAAATCAATCACTACCATCTGAACTTTCATCCACACCAATTCCAACAATCAACGCCATCAGTGCAGTAATGCATCAGATGAAAAGTATAACCAAGTCTAAATGGTCTCCAAAAAATCGGATGTCGATCATGTGAAACTCTCCTAAACAAGCTTATCTGGCCAGCCCTCCTGTGGGTCATGTGACGATCATGGACAAACACATGCACACGACGGTAACATCCCTGGCGGGCGCATGGTCAAGCGACTCATAGGGCTGTCTCGAGTGTGTTTCAGGAGTACGACGATCCAAAGAAAGAAAAAGAGGCGAAATGGTTCAAGAAGCGTCATTGACTCTGAATCGAAGTGCAGAATAAACAATCCTTCGTCTGTAACGTTTCCTTCAACACATGGATCCTTGTCCCCCGCAGTGCCATTGGACCCCCAACTCTTCAACCGCAACTCTCAACTCACAATATATGCATTGGTAACCTTCACCACTGCGACAAGGATCTCAGACATATGCAAGTCGGTTGACAATCTCCTGCAGAGATATTACTGTTTCTCAGGCGTCCCATCAAGGTTGCTAGGACATCCCAGCCCTTGTCATTTCTCCGCTTCGTAATTAATCGAATCCAGAGAATACAGCTGCCCATTGTGGAAGGGAACCAGCCCGGCCTAGGTCATTTTACCGGTCCGATGCCGAGGTCAACTCACTTACATCGCGTGCACTTGACATCATTTCAATCCATCCACTACCTTGTTTGCCGATACTGAACTGTGTGTTGGACTGCATGTTGGGCCGCATGTAATCAATTTTGCGGACATGGGACTTATCCACGGACCTTACGGACGTCTAAGATCCGTCTCAGTTGTGTCTTATTGCCGAAAAAAATGCCGTATGCAGCAAGATATGCCGGCGATCAAGGACGACAGGGACCATGGCAAGATGAAGAACATACCTAAACGAGTTTCCCGGAGCATGTCCCATGGTGGATGTGCTTCCGACCCCCCTTGAAGCTCTGGAGGCCGCCAATTTTGGCGGGGAGCAATGACTTATGTGCGGTGAGATGATGGATCATACCACGATTCAGGTTTCCCCAAGGTCGCACCACGTGGTGGGTGACACGGGAGGCTGGTTGCCAGGCCGCCATGAAAAGTTGCGCAAGTGCTTCACTTCCTGCAAGGATCCAAGTTTTCAGTAACAGGAATGTGCGCCGGCGGCTAATTACCACGAATGAAGGACAAGACGCCTGCCGTGTCCAAAGTAGAAGGACTTTGTGATAGATGGAATTTTGAAGCAGAACCTGCACGTTGTTACATTCAACTCATGAAACCTCGGCATTTACAACACTTTAACCCCCGCAATTTCTGGCATACCTAATCTCATATCAGTACCGATCAAGTGACCAGGTCTGATTTCCCCCATGTCCTGGTTGATTACCTACCCATGGCTATCAGTGCTTATCACACAACACACAAAGTATTGATGCATACCGGGATTGAGATTGATCAGTAAACGTGAAATCCGCTCCGTCCGGCGGAAAAACAAAAGCGTTGAACTTCCTCACGGACACTCAATAGGCGGAGCGGAACGTCCCGCCCCCAGCATATTGTTGGATCATGTGACTTTTTTCCAGAAAGAAATTGGGGTAGTGAGAGGGGCAAAATGGTCAAAGATCAAAGAGCGCTCATCAACAACAGGCGAACTTACTGGGTGTCGAGATGTGCAATATCAGTCTCCCCCTGTAAATTATAGGAGCACAACCCATGTTAACTAGATACCACTTATCAGGAACCATCAGTTACAAGGAACGGAGTTTGCCTGTGGTTGAGACGTCATATTAGGAAGCGAGGCTTGTCAAGCCTCAGCACATAGGAAAATGTCACCCTGGGCAAAGTTGACTTGTCGTCCTCGGCCATCACTTTGCCAGGTTAATCGATTGACAAGCATCTTTAAACTCATGTCAGCTGCATACTCGACCCAACCCCCATGGCTGCAGTCTCTGCTGGGCCATCAAGGTTCGCCCCCAAAGCTTTACGCCTGGGACCCTGCAAATGTCAGCAATGATGCGAACTACAGTACCTCAGGGGGGGAAGACCTGCATCGTCGGATATACGTCCTAGGTGTAGGGAACTTGGGCCGCCTCTACGCAAGTTCCCTCAAACAACATCCGGACAACCCACCCATCACTCTAGTCGTTCATAAGAGGGAGCTTCTTTCACAATGGATAGACAGCAACGGCATCGAAATAACCCGTTTTGGAGTTCGCGAAGCCAACAAAGACTTCGATATCGAGTGGTGGACCGAGAATCCGCCAGAGCAAGGCCCCATCCGCGAGGTTGCTGGCGGCAAGTCGCTGCATAACCTCATCATCGGGACAAAGGCGTCGAGTGCCATGCCTGAAGCTGATCGCCTACGCAGGTATCTCAACCACAATAGCACCGTTGCATTCTTGCAGAACGGCATGTCCAAATTTTGGCCACCCCACGGTCAGGAATACATCTCTCAACGATATACCGCCGGAGGGGAGCCAAACTTCCTTGCATGCATCAACAACCATGGCGTATTCTCTGAGGGACCCTTCAAGAGCGTGCATGCCTCGCCGGCCGACGTAACCATGGGACCTGTGCTGCTGAACGGGAATAACTCTGTCCCTGCATCGAGCGTTAGCTATCTCACCGATATGATCACTGCCGCGCCTTATCTCAACGCAAGATCCGTATCCAGAGCTGACCTCTGGGTCCTGCAACTGCAAAAGCTGGTCGTCAACTCTGTCATCAATCCTCTGACCGCTATACTTCGGTGCAAGAATGGAGGACTCTTCGAGGATAAGGACGGTCCCGTGGCACAAGTCATTGACAGGCTTCTGGCTGAAGCAAGCGAAGTACTGCAAGCCCTCATCAATCACGAGAGCAGTGCCGAGATTCTAGCCCCGCCCCCTGAATCAACTGATAACAATCAAGGGGTGGACCAAGACAATCTCAAGCCACTCCGTGATCAACTCACGACCCAGTTCTCCCAACCCCAGCTGCGTCAGATGCTCTACCGGATTGGGGAGATTGTCAAGGAGAACAACAGTTCGATGCTCCAAGATGTTCGGGCCGGCAAGCCCACAGAGATCCACGACTTCAACGGGTGGATTATCGACACAGCATCATTTCTCAATCAGGAGGCGCATACCAACAGTGGCGTCAGCCTACACGCCAGCGTTCGGGCCGGCAACACCCCCACTCACCGAATTCTCATCGACCTCGTCGAGGCCCGCGTTGTCATGAATTTGTCAGAACTCGCTAAGTGTCTACTCGCTGCCTGAAATCCCTCCGATATCTCGCTTCATCTCATCGAGGCTTCGGCGCGACGAACCGACTAATTCCGGCAACCGAGGACCCTATACTACGGAACGAACTTAATGCGCCATGGCCGCGACGTAGGATGTCCCACGTTTGGCTCCCCAACCCCATGCGATCGGCATCGCCAAAGACCGCCGCATCAACCCGCAAGCCAGCGGAACAATGTGTCATTTCCAATCATCACATCATCGCATCTCACCGTCAATTTCCACTGTCAGAGTGACTCTGTCTGACACCTTGCCCCAAGCAGGGACTGGTCCCGTTTCTTCTCTCTCTTACTCTAACCCTCATTTCGTCATCGCAGCTTGCCATTCCGCTATTGCAACTCTGTCCTCTTCTCTTTTTTTAAAAAAAAAAACCCACAGCTCCGGTTCCGGCAATGTGAAACGCTACCTTCAACGAAACCATACGACACACAGACAAAGAGTGAAATACCCCGAATGCACACCATTCAAGGTAGGACAAGGCTCCACTATTCAGATAGGTTGTGGCATCTCTCCCAATAAATCAAAATAGGTGCGTAGCAGTTTGAGCCATGCATGAGCCACTTCTCACGGTGGTATCGGCTTGCCGGGTACTACCTTTGCACGCGTCACCCAATTCGTTCATAGGGGGTATGCAGAGCGAGAGCGAGAGAGAGAAAGAGGAGTTGAAGTTACAATTGTTGAGGGGGGAATAAAATTAGACCCTGAAAGAGAGAAAGAAAAAACGGGTTTCTGGGATTATCAAGCATAGAACTATTTCATCTGATAACTCTGATTTCTTACACCCCCCCGGCACTTCTTACCCACATCCTGTCAAAGCAAGAGCCTCAAAAAAAAAAAAAAGTGATGGGCAAAACGGCAGTTCTTACAAGACTACCAAGGGGGGGTATCCCAAACAAACTCTTTTTGCCAAGTTAGGCTAAATACACGTAGTAGAGGATCCCCAAAGTGGATGCCGTCCCTGTCGATTGGTCAATGGGTTTCAATTGGGACCCTTCATTCGGGGACCAACATGTCTGGCCTTTTCCTAAACCACACGCCCATGATTCTGGCGTGTGCGTTTTCGGGGGGGTTGGCGTACGGTGGGTGCCGTTTTTTGAACCTTGCGCTGACCGGCGACTTGGGAAACCTTGCTTTGGGAAGAAGAGCTCTTGAGGGGGGGACGCAAGCGCCACCTCGTGGCCCCAGATCAAACCCGTCCATCTGGCGCGCCATTTCTCTCGTCCAGAACACTACGACGGCTCCATATCATGATACCCGTTGCGGAAGTCCATTAAAGAAGAATGGCTATTCGACCACCCCCCCACTCCTTCGAGGTCTTTCTAATACCTACCTACCTACCTACCTACTTACCTACCTACAGATGTATGTACCTTTGCGGCCTTTGTGCTGACGTGAGCCTCGCTTATCTATCTGGGGGTGAATGGAGAGGCTCTGTTGGTGTTGCTGTTTTTGTCTTGTCTTCCCTCTCTATCTCTGTGTGTGTGTGTGTGTGTGTGTGTGTGTCCTGTCTGTGTGTTTACCATCTTCAGATGAAGCCAAATCGAATCGGGAACCTCCCGCATCTACTACCTGCCCTCCGTCTTCCGTCCTTGCCCAAAGTTGGAGAGTCACGGGTGGGAGATATCCATACCCCGATTCCCCGAAAAGAAGCGCATGGGCGCAGGTGACATGCGCACATTCGGAACATTCCATACAGGCTTCCCGCACGTGTTCCTCTTCCACCAAGCTTCCATTTCTTCGTCTCCATTCTATGGAAGGATGGGGGGGAGAAAGAGGGCCAAGGATTATTAATAGAAACATTTTTGGACAACGACGCATGTAAGATGATAAACGAGATGCGTGTGTATATACACGTTATGCATATTCACAACTATGTACCATAAATAAATAAACATAAAAAGAAATAATAAAAAAAGAAATAACAACCAAGGGAAAGAAAAATCAATAACAGGAGTAGAATAATAAACATCATACCAAATTTCCCATCGACAAACTGTTGTGTACCCTGATGCCGCGCTTCCCCATCCAAGTGTCTTTAATGCTTCCTCTACTTAGTATCGTCTATCCTTCATCCCTTTGTATCGGTTGTCTCCCAAAAAAAAAACGCCTGTTTATTTCCAGCCAACAAAGAAACACACAGGCCCCTTGATTTCCCCGTCTATGCTGTGAGACCTGTGTCGCCATACCCTCAACATGACATTCCTCTTTAGTCTGCCCAACATGCCCCAATTTCCCCAATTGTAGCGCCAAAAGAAACCGTTTCAGCACACGCTGTTTAGGGTACCTTGTCCTTTGCTCCCATCTCACTCGCTCCCTTCGTATCCATTGACAAGATTTGATTCAGAGTGTTGTTGATGTGTCTCCGCGGACATTTCCCCCTTTGCTGAAGAATCTTAGTGCCAGCGCCGCCTCTTGTCTCTCTTCCCACAGCCAGCCAATAAGCCAATGCTAAAACAAAAGGAAAAATAGTGGTCTCGGTCCCATACAAAACCTGCCATTTTCAAAGCTCAACTAGCAATACCCCAAAGATGCGGCGAACCCGATGTCTTGCCCCAAACGCTCACTAAGCGCTCCGTGCAGGGGTGTCTCTTCTGTAGCATGGGCCGCTCAAGTGTGCGTGCATCCAAGATGAGAAAATGTGGAGAGTTGCAAGGAAGAGCGGGATGCGCCATCATGATTCATCGGTGACAACAAGGAATACTTGACACTTTCAGAAGGTGGGGGAAGGAGAGAGAAATGAAATGGCAAAGAGGATTTTTGCAAGGGAGGGAAGAGGGAAGATGTGACATATGAGACTGTATCCATCTAGTCATAAACAATATTTTCCCGCTTTAGTCTAAACCGGTCGTAACATTCATAATTTGGTGTCTCTTGCTCGGGCAAGCCGTCGATACCGCGTTCCGAACTAACAGAGAAGGTGATGTTCAAAGCCCGTACTAGGCATGTATGTATGTTGGTTGTTCAAAACGGTCGGTGTCGGTTAACTGCAGTGTAAGCTCCGCTTCAGATGGGGGAGGTGGAGGAGAGAGCCTTGATAGCGGTGTTGCGTTGGAAGGCTCTTCATCGCAAACGAGTACGACAAGAAAATAGTATGCGGCATATTTCCACATACTTCACTGTAATCCATCAAGGATGTAGAATTGTTTCGTTCTTGGCCTTATTGCTGGAAGCTAGGTTCTCCGGCCTCGGGCGTGGCTTCTGCGGCACCAATGGATCGATACAGCTCCTCAGGATCCTCTCCCTGTAATTCCAACTCCCATGCCCGATCACGACAGGCTGCCGGCGTAAACCCACCACCAACTTTATGTGCTATGATTCGCCATTTCTCATTCTCGTAGTTTTGTAGCGCGTTGCGCAGTTTCTGATCCTAAACATACAAGTTAGCAAGATGTTGTCTTCCATATGCCCCATTCGTTTGGGCAAATTGTCTCTTTGGGGGGGGTTTGTAATCATCTGAGGCAAAAAGACCTTTCCTTGGTTCCATATGTATAGTGTGTTGTTCTTCGTCAAAGGTAAAGGCGTAAAGGGGGGTTCCATGCACAAAAAAAACGTACCATCTCTTCCGTCCAGTGTGTAGTCTTTGCCTTCAGCTTCGTGCAGTACCGCACTTGCAACGTGCCAGAGGACCGACCAGGGAAGAAGTCGGCAATCTGTTTCCAAGTCAAATTCTTTTGTTCTTTGAGTTCAATCAACAATTGATCGTCTTCCGGCGTAAACTTTAGCTTCGGGCCGCGAGGTCGTGGTGCTGGAGCAGGCATTCCTTCTTTACCAACCATGCTTGGGGCCCCCTCTCCGGTTTCATCCCGGAGCAGCATTTTGGACGGCATACCCATATCAGGGAGATGGTGATGGTGATGAGTCGGTCGAGACTGGCTGGCAGCGATACTTGCCGCGTGCCCATAGGCGGCTCCCATGGGCACTTGGTGCATGCTCTCGAGACCGGAGGGATCCAAGTCCATTCCCGTAACTGAGAGATTAAGCTCCTCCGGGCGGTGGCTCGGGTTGCCGGCAGCGTCGTGAGGGGCAGGATGGTGCTGGTAGATGGGCATCATGGAACCATGGTTTCCATACTGCGGAGAGCCCATCCGATGAGGAGACAATGGTGACTGATCCATCATCATATGGTGGGAGTGATGCTGACCGATGGGGTGGTGCTGTAGATGCGGTCCGGGTGGCGTATTTGTAAGCTCCGGGCGGTGCGGCGAGGCTCGGTGATGAGAGTGATGATGTTGTCTGAGGGCGGCTTGATCGTACGGGTCGTGGAGATGACTCTGCTCGCCCTCATCGTCCTGGCCAGAGTAGTCCACGTTGTAGTTCGATCCTCGATAGTGGCCCGCCAGCGTGCCTTCCTTGCATGGGTCCCGCCAGAGCAGAGTGCTCTGAGCGGCAACCTTTGTCCGTAAAATGGAGGTAATTTTGACGAAGAGAGTCGCCCTCCCGGGCAGCGTCGCAGTGCAGAGACCTTGTTGACAAAGGAAGAAAACTGGTTGAGGCAGGCAGTTGTGTGGCGAACTGGAACAAATCCCACGGATTCTTGTGGGTATTATCAGGTAAATGTTTAACGGCCCAGTTTTGGTACTGCGTAAGGAGCTGAGCACAGGTGTGTTGTTTAGGGTATACCAGAACACATATAGGTCTCTCCGTTTTTCGTTGGCTGGCGAGACAGCTCTAGTGCCGGGGGATGCTGATAATACCAAGATAATAAAAAGAAGTTCCGCAAGATGACAAGTCCAGCAGGGGTTCTTTTTAAAAAAAAACTTGTTATGAGGCAAGTATGTATGGAGCAGGGAACAAGGGAAAATCAGAAAGACTCAGTTCCTTGTCGGTTGAGGAGTGCAACTGATTCAAACAAGCCCAGGTGTGTGGAAAGCCAATGAGATGCAAAAGTGAGTCTCAAGGCCAGGAGAGAGCGGGGGGGATGATAATAAGTATTATTAAGCCGAGTGTATACTCGGGAGACTCTTTGGCCGATTCAATGACCCGCAGATTGTGAGCTTTGGTGTTGAGAATTTAAAGCAATGATGGAATGGGGGAGACGGGAAGCTGTCAACTGTTATAAGGCCCTGGGGTTTATTATGTCGCGGATGCCGAGTACGACGAGGAGGCAAAGAAAACAAGTTAGCGTCAAAGCCAGCGCCCACTACGTACGTATGTGCTTTGGTGCTCCGATAGGCAAAGCACAGAGATATGTTGCCATGTGCAAGTCGCAATTGGTTCCAGGGATTGGTTGCTGACCATGTGGTAACTTCGCTGGACTTGTTGGGATGAATAATTGGAAGATCTTATGCCATGATCCGGATGTAGAAACCGAGTCCGGCCGCTCAGCCCACTGCCTTGATGCCCGGGATGCAACTAGATTGCGGGAGGGGGATCCAATGGCTAGGCTATCCCACATGGCAATTTTGCGTGGGCACAAAGGAAGAATTTGGCACACAAAGAACTTGCTCGGGGACAGGGACCGAAACATCGGGCGAAGTCATGCAAGCTGGGCAAAGAAGCCCCGACGGCATAACCAGTCCCACGGTATACTGTAGGTATCGTGGCACTGAGAAATGGCAGGTCGATTTGACACGGACCGACTTCCACTTTAACCCGGTTGAACCAACAGCAAACAAGCAGACAGAGCAGGGTTGGCAGTGTACATACTCTGGGTACGGTACAGGAAGACACACACACACGCACACAAACAAACAAACAAACAAACAGAAATGACACAACCACCGGCTGGTTAGCTTAGGGCCTTGGAAGGGAGGGGGGGTTCAATTCTCAAGATTAAGGGCGATCACAGATGACAAGGCGCTTAGCGAGAAATGCGAAAGCCAAACTCCCTCTTCTCCGCTGCGGGCGCCCAGGCAGGGCCAGCGGTTACGAGCACTGGGAAGACGGCCCAGTGGAGTCAGTCAGGTGGGTGAAGATTGGGAGGCGGGCATAGGTTGCAAGAGCTTTGACGTGGATGGGGGGTTATATTTCGCCCGGGGTCCTATAATAGACAAAAGAGGTGTGGCGTCAACATAGAAAAACGGATGCGACAGCCGTGAGACGGAGACCCTTGGCTAGCCAGGAACATGGTTAGAGCAGTTGTTTCAAGGGAAACTGCCGAAGCCGTTTGTCAGAGAATGAACAGGGGACGGGATGGCTATAGTGAGGTGGGAATGAATGGCAGTCAAGCTGGGTTGAAGGATGCATGAGCCTGGGTATTCGGGACAAGTGGTTAAGGAGCGGACCCGGTGGGGAGGGAGGAATGCGCCCCAAACGCCGCCGCATAGTAGATCGACCGGCGCCGATTCCCAGGCTCAACCAACCTTATGACTGACAGACTATGTTGGACTGGAATGAGCTTGCGACGCCGCCCCAAATTGCAGCTCCGCTGCGCGAGGAGGCGTTCACAGCAAATCTCGAAAGAACCAAGCTTAAATCATAAGAGCTCTTAGAGTTAAAGTCTAACTCTTGAGTTGAAAATAGTGAAAGTGGACAACAACAAAAAAAAAAATCGTCACGGAAGCGTGCTTGTCGAGGCTATCCGGGTACCTCCAGATGCACAACAAAGACAACAATGACATATTTCTCCATTGGGAGCATCAGATACGGGGCCCCGGATCGCACGGCACAGTAGATGAGAACCATTTTTGGCCACGGCAACGGGCCTTTTTTTTTTGTCTTGTCTTGTCTTGGTCATGCTTGGTTTGCTGGAAAGTCTGGAGGTCAGAATAGGACATCATGAGCTCGGGGTTTCACCCCGGAAGGCAATGGAGCTGTTATGCGAGAAAGGAGCGGGAGCAGGCCCGGGCCAAAGCCATCAGCCAATCCATGAACCATGGCATGGCACTCGGCATGACCGTGGTAGGCATTCGGCAGATGAACAACGTGGGCTTGACGTCGTCAAGTGGTTCGGCGCATGAAAGCACGGATCTTTGCCTGATCTTGGCAATGTGCATGTTTATAGGCGTGCATGTACGTACAAAGTACGGAGTACATGGAGAAGATGATGGGTTTGCGCTCTCTTGGTGTGGTGGTGGTATGATATCTGGCTTGGTTTGGTTAATGGTATTGGATGGCTAATGTTGTGGCGGCAGGCAGACTGGGGAAATGATGGGGGGTGTGCGTGCATGCGTGAATGAGTGTGTCCTCAATGCAGCGATGCCATGTGCCAGACATGCGTTGAAACTGGTAGTCCGTCAGCGCAAAAATGAAAGGGTGTGTGGTTGTAAAACAAAAACAAGTAAAAAGGGATGGGGGGAAAAATGAAAAAAAAAAAAAAAAAAGAAGATAATAGTAATACGTGGTGTCGTAAAGTCTAGCTGTAGTCATAATAGTGGCGTAGTTTGCGTGTCTGCCGTTACAGCACAAGGTAAGATCCAATCTGTATGAGCGGCTCCATATACGTGGTTTGTGTATAATACCCATTTAGAATAGCGGCGACCGGGCTCAGGCTCGAATGGAGCAAGAGAAGCAGGACATTGGCTATGGTTGGTGGACAAGCTTAACAAGCTAGGCCAGCCTCGTTGATGTCAAATGAAAGACCGGCCGTTCCGTGACTGAGGCTTGCTTGGGTTGATTGTGGTAGTGGTGGTAGTAGGAGGTAGTAGGAGGATGCTGCTTGCAGACGCAGGCTAGATTGAATGGGATGGTATAGCAAGGATGGTGTCGTGGTAGTGGTGGTAGTGTCTTGTCTTCGCCTGATCTTTGTCTTTGCTGGTTCGGTACGGGTAAATGGCCGTATAGTGCTTTTCTAGGAGAGCCCAAGCCATGTCAGGCGATTT
The DNA here is from genome assembly GCA_004303015.1 of Cladobotryum protrusum. Taxonomy (NCBI): domain Eukaryota; kingdom Fungi; phylum Ascomycota; class Sordariomycetes; order Hypocreales; family Hypocreaceae; genus Cladobotryum; species Cladobotryum protrusum. Next base: position 1,539,795 of record RZGP01000001.1, read on the forward strand.
GATTGATGCATCGCCAAGTTCCCGGGATTTGATGAACTGGCAGCACCAATGAATAACCAGCGATGGTATGTTGGTTGGTTGGATGCTAGGCGAGACACTGGGGACATGAACGAGATCGCTGTGTGGCTACGGAAAGACAGTCAGCCACAGTCGAGACAGTCGAGACAAGGTTCGGCTGCATCGCATCGCATAATGGAGGGGTGGAGGGAGGGTAGGGAGGGTAGGGAGGCAGAGAAGCAGGGAGGGAGAAGAGAAGAAGAGACAAAACAAAACATGACAAGACAAAGCAAAGTAAGTCAATGCAAGACAAATCAATCCGAGACAGGGCGAAACAGGAAGACAATGAAACGTCAAAGAATCGGTCTCGGATTCGAGAACAGGCAGCAGTATTATTTTTTTCCTCAGTAAAGTGGATGGTGGTGGTTTGACGGAGTGTGACCGATACTATCGCAAAGCGTGATAGCAGTACTCCGTAGTGCATCTCGTGCGGGGCATGTCTCTGCTTCTCGCACTACTACTTGTCGATACTTGCAGAGATACCTTACTTGTCAAGTTAGCGTTGCGAGTGCATGAGGTACCCTTACAGTCTAAACCTGGTACTGTAAGGTATTCCAGAAGCCCTCCCTCCTTGGGCAAGAAACACTCATTGCGTTTAATTCTCCTTCCAGTCTAAACTTGTTCAGTTAAGGGTAAGTTTTATAGTACCTGCTAATTGCTACTAATCTACCTCTATCTGGTAGTACCAAGTTAACATCACTAGCCTTTACCAATTCTTTACAATTACAGGCATCTCTAATTCTAACACAGGGCTACCTTTGTTCAGTAGGAGGCAGAGTTATTTACTACCTGGGTATTTCTGTTGGGGATTCTAGAATACAAACAGCTCATAGATATGGATATTGATGAGTCAAAGTGAAAGTAAGTGTCCATCTATGCTTATCTGGGTCATATTCTGTCATTTCAGACAGCTCAAACAAGCTTATTTGGATAAAATTGCGTTAGATTACCTACTTGGATATGTACCTTATACATACATCATTTGTGATTACTACTACTACCCAGCAGGCATTCAAGTAAGTATCCGGGTACTGAGACTACCTGTTCTCGGTGAGTGCCCAATATCGCACAAACTCATTGTCAGCCTCTTTCTAGGTATGGCAGCAAGCCTCGAGCAGGTGTCCATCCATATGTAATCAATCTAGGTGAATGCAATCAATCTGCATACCTACACAGTAGGCAAACCACCAACTGGAGCTTCAGAGCTTGAGCCACTGTAGCGGCAGGATGCAGAGGAGCTACAGCGCACTAGCATCCACTAATAAAGCTGGACCTCCACTGTATCCAATCAGTCGTCAAGTCAGTTGAACAAACTACATCACGCACATGCAACACACAAGATAATAATACTCACCAAAAAAAAAGACAGAGAGAAAAAGAAAAAAACCAACCCCAGCTCAAAGATCAACTTACCCTGAATTGGCTGGATCTGCATTACGAGTATATCACCAATCAGTAAATCAGCATATATATGACATCTATTATATCTATTATATCGTGCCTTTTCTTAACACACCCGCGTTCAGACGTCATTGAAGAGGCCGGGACCTAAATCTAGAACCCCCCTTCTCTTTCCTCTGGTTTGTGTTTCATTGCACACCTTCCTGTGGTCTCACCTACTCTTACTTGCATTAATGGGTATCACCACCAACACCATCATCATCATCATCATTTAGCCAAGACATCAGACGGAAGGAACATTTCCCCAAATTTCCAGTTTTGCACGAGGCTACAGGAACTAAGAATAACCACTCCCGAATACCTACCTTAGCTCTTTCCTGTAAATAGTTGCTCGTAAGGGTGAGTACGTATTATATTTGTAATTTGACTTCAAATGTCTTTGTCATCGGTCCAAGCTTCTTCCACCTCTCCCTCCTTCTTTTCAGTTTCATCGTCTGTATGCATCATCATCATCTGCTTCATACGTCTTTCTCTCTATGCTGGCTTCCACGCACACACGCACATCCATACACACATACACACCCCTTGCATAACGCAACACTAAACAAGTCGGCCTACTTGCAGACATACCCAAGAACACGGGTGAGCCAATCGTCATTCCTAATTCATGCCGCTAATGCGTCAACTAGGCAAGTAAGCAGAAAAGAAGGGAAAAAAAGAAACGAACCAACGAACGAGATTTTTCGGGTGTCCGAACCATGCTATTCTTCAAGGCTTTGTGCGCAAAGTCATACTATTTCCCCATCATAAGACTTACCTTGCGGCACCGACATTTCCCCCATCAGAATCGACACTGACATTGACATGGTCATGTCGTCCATGGTCATAGCAACACAAAGCATGATGCTTCAAATACGACCGGCGATCCACGCTGTGGGTTGCGTTACATGTCAAAGTCCCTAGATTCGAGGTTGAAAGCACACTAGACATTCACACACACCCACACACACACACCACATGCTGCCACATGCTGCCACATGCTTGGGGTCTGCTTTTCCGCTTGTGTCCGCCTTTGTCCACCGCCACCTTGCTTGCATAGGAATACAACATCATTACTATCAGATTTAGAAGGGGACGCCTTGGTTTATCCCTGACCCGTGCTTTATGGGGAAAGCCAGCTTATGCTTCATGGGCTGGCTGGCTCATTAGACGGAAACCACCCGGGGTCACATCCTGTCCAATCCAGATGCATCGTGGATGAATGGCTTATACGGAGTACATGCACATGCACAATGCACGCACGCACGCGCAAACGTAAATGGAAATCAATGGCAGGCTGACTCTCCCGGGAGGGCATCAATATTCATGTCTCCCTTTTGATTTCTAAAATGGACCGAATATGAGGTTCCCAAGTGTGTCAGAAGACGTTTGTGAAGGGAATTACCGAGCGGGTAATCATTGGCTGCCTCATTCTTGGTCCACGCAATGCTTACAAACTCACACGTTCACTGGCACGCATTTCCTCTCCCCTGCTAAGATTTTTTCCTAAAAAAAAAAAAGTTAGGGTTACTATCGCTGTCGTTGGCCTCGTTGTTTGCCAAAACCGGCGTTGTTGACAGAAAGTGATTTCATCTTGAAACTCGAACGCCCCTCAATCAATACTACCTACTCACTTGAGCCCAGCCGCATATGATCGCCAACGACAAAACCAAGATCACGCTTCAACAAGCAAGCCGCAGTAAGCCGAGCTTTCTGCCTCGTCACTACATGGAATAAATCCGCTTTCGCATTCCACATATCATAAGCATTCCGAGTTCGGGTCTGACGAGATCCAGACAGAGCCAAAGCAAGTGCTGGTGGCCAGCGCCAGTGCCAGAGTCAGACAACCAAGGCATTCAGAAAACCCACCGAAACAATGCACGGGGTCAGGGCTACCGAAGAATTATCGAATATTCCAATACTACCCATCCAACATTTTAACTCTGTTTCTTCCTCCCTTCTGTCCATACCCCATAACGCTTCCTCCCTTATCGCAGATCCCTTCCCATGTGGCACCATGGCGTATCATGGAGAAGGGGTGGGGGGCGTGGGCATGGGTATGCAAAGCGTTGTTGGTCTTCCTTCTCACGAAAACAAGATTACTGATTTATCTCCTCACTCATTCATTAACAACCGACCCGTTATGTCTCTTTAAACCCGAGAATACAACCTCTATTAGACTCCATGAGCACATCACATTATTGCCAATTTCTAGCACTCGAAAAGCCCCGATTTGTAAGCCTCTTAGGCTTCTTGACTAGCTTTCGCAGTGTAGTGGATGTGGAGAAATTCTCCATCTTATTATTATCGTCGGTATATGTGCGAGATTGTAATTTTGTTACAGACAAGACAAAATGTGTGCCCCCTTTGGTCTAGACACACTCAATATTGATTGAGGAGACTGGAGGCTGTACGTGCACAGCCACGCTATTTTCATGCGGCCACGCGCCACACATGCCGTACCCGCCTGAATCCTTCTCTATTACTCCGCCGACTAAAGTTGTCTCTCAAGTAAGACTTCCTGTGAAGAAGTCTTGGGGCTTAAGAGAGTGGATGCTGGTGAGCAAGGACTTGATTCCTACCCATCTTATGAAGATGACAAAGGCGCAACTTCTCAATTCGCCTTACAGAACTGGATAGAGGCATGTCAGAGGCGTGCTTTTCTTCTAAAAGCATCACACAATGTCTTAACCAGTGTGTCTGCTTGCTCTGCACAAGCAATTACTCCGAGTCAAACTCCGGTCAGGTTCATGCAAGCCCATCCAAGTTCCAGGTCGCATGAGCAGCCAGTTCTCCTTTCGCCCTGTTTCGCCCGGTATTTTTCGGTGAATCCGGGCGTATTTGTCCGCTTAATATGCGGCGGCAGCGCTCTTAGACAAGTCAACATCGGTTTTGTGTGTCATGGTTTTTGCATCCTCGTAACGCATGACGGTTTGAGTTTTTCCAAGAGCATGTAAGCGAAGTTTGGGGCAATCATGAGGTTCCTGTCTGTACGTCCGTTTCCGTCCGAGGAACCAAATAGACAACGACAAGGCGAGAAAAGCAGACGGAGAGAGGGAGAGGGAGAGGGAGACGCAGGTACCCTTTTTTCCGTCTTGTCTCGGCTGCATTTGTCCCTTCTTCGTATTTTTTTCTTTCCAATCCTTTAGGCGAAAGCTATACTTGGCAACTTTTCTCTCATGTCTTGCATACCCCGATGCATGGTATGAGCTCACGCATCAACGGAAACCCCCCTCCCCCTGTGAAGGCGGAAAGGGGTCAAGAGAAACAGAAAGCCCATGTTCCAGAAGACTGATAACCGGCAATTGGTCATTTACATCGCAAATCTTTGGAAGAAATAAGCTGTTACAAGGGGGTATGGGCCACCTCTTCAAGGGTTTATCTTATTGGATGCATCCCACGCTTCGCCAAGTATTTGTCCCCTCGCCAAGTCTTTTTCTCGCTTCAACCACAACATCATGCCATGTCGTGCTATGTTATGCCCCATGTTAGTGAACTTGTTCCATATAATGACATACTACTTATCACAATAGACTGCCGTCTATGCGCACACAAACAAGCAACACAGGGCCGAGTATACAGAACAAGCTGCCCCCACCTGCACGCAATTTAGGGTCCCCTTGCTACCTTGGCATAATAAGGTCGGGTAGGGTTATTCGTCTTCCTTCTACTAAGAATCCGCGGCCGCGTTTTTCGCTCGGGTCCCTCTTCCGATCCAGAGTATTCCTCCTTTTACCAGGGGGGAGAGGGGGGAGGCACATTCAACCGAGGTGTGAGGAGTAGCCGGGTGACTTATGATTTATTCTGCACAAAGATTAGAAACTGGCTTGCCATTCTAATGTCTTCTTCATTCCTCTTCTCCTTCTTCTGGTAGTCTTACAAACACGCATGAAAACAGCAAGCTCCCTAGACGACCTTTCTTGGAGTTACAATATTGCATACATACAAGCATACATACATACGTACACCACACACGCACACAGAGGCGCACACCCATGTAGGGAGAAGACGTAACACGTGCGTCCTCATACATAGCACGCTCCATCTTTCCTCCAAATAAAGAGAAGTCAACGCCAAAGTAGTAATTCCCACCCTCCATGTTTGTTTAAAAAGGAAAATCATTTTCCACGACTAAACCCCAGGTACCGAGCCGCGACCCATTAAAAAGCAAACGGTGTAACCCTATTCTACCGATTGCCACATTCGTCCAGCTCAACCCGGCTGTCGCCCCCCTTCCTCCTCTTCTTTGACCCCCCAAAAAATACATTTCGACTCATAGCCTTACGTCGTCACCTCCTTGGCCCCCATCCCATGTCTAGACCAATAGACTCAAGCGACGGCTCTTTATCTGACCCCTGCCCGCTGTTTCGGAATTATGCAAAGTTATCCGCCCTGTCAACCCAAATGTCCTCCAGCTCTGCAAAGCTGTGGAAATGTACCGGTCGGTGCTGGTCGTTGTAGAACGGAAGGGGTGTGTCCAACTTGACGTGAACCGACTTCTTCTCCATCCCCGCAAACGCGCTACCCATGAAGCTATAGTTCCATTTTCCGTCATCAGGCACCAGGAAAAAACCCCTGAACCTGGGACTTAACAGCAGCTTACGCTTCTCGCCCATCGTCGTTGTGAATCCCTGAGGTTGATCGCTCTGCGTGTCTTTGTTCTCAGCTCCCCACTTGTAGCCTTGTGGTGTGAGACCCCATGCAGAAAGCGAGACACTGCCAGGAGTAAACGACACCGATACCGTCACCGTATTTGTCTTGTCCCACTGCTCGTGTGCGTCTAGTAATCTCGCATGCTCCGTAACGTCCGGCGCCGACATGTATGGAAGCTCGCTTCCCGACATTGTGTGGATTATTCCGAGTGGCTCCATTCCGTCCAAGAAATCGCTCTGAGGCAATTGCTGCGGTAGCTGAACGTTACGCAACCCGCCGATCTGTGGAATCATGACTATACATTTGATCTCCTTGACTTGGTCGTTATCGGGAGCTGAGGCGCCGTAGAGGTAACCTGCCACCTGCACCCTCAAGTCTGCAATCGTAATGAACTTCTTCAGGATGTTATTAGGCATGACATATGTTACATCATCCAAATCATTGTCCACGGATGACACATAGATATTCTTGGCTCGAGTTCGCAGGTTAGATGTAGCAATGGCGCGCGTCCGCCATTCCGTCTTGGAAGCAAAGGTCTGTTGTTCGAACTGAGAAGTGGTTGTAACAATAATTTCTTCACCATGAACGTTCTGTGTCTTGGTAGTGACAGCAGTCAACTGCTTCTGCTCTTCTTGCTGCTTCTCAATCTCGGCGGCTTGTTGTCTCTGCATGGAAGGTGCAGAAATTTCCATACCCAGAATGATGTCCCGGACTTCCGTGCTAGTCAAACTTGACACATTGACATTGTTCTTCTTTCCGTAGTCATTGAGAATGAGATCTCGAAGCTGAGTTTCGACCTTGATCCACTCTTCATCAGCCAAAGAAGGCCAGATGTGGTGATCATGAGTAATAACAGTCTTGTCAGGTCTCAGGATCAACTTGGTCTTGTCGGGATTGACGTGAAGAGCTCGCAGAATAAGAATCAGACGAGAGAATGCAGTGTATGAAGAAATGCTCTTAAGCCATTCATCATACAAGTTGAACAGCACCATTTGAGGTTCAGTAGCTCTCAAGATCATGTCACCCAATTTTTCAACCTTCATAGCAGCCTGGAATGGAAGTTGTAACTCGGAAGCTCGGATAGAGATATTCGGGAAATCGACAAGCTGGACTTCTAGAGGATCCAACAAACCCTTTCGGGTGACAATGAGCTGTTTGGGCTGTTCTTCGACGGGTAAGGATCGAATCAGGGCCGCAACTTCTTCAGCCGTCTTCCATTTCGCCAACTGTCCAAGACGCTTCTGACCAGCCCATACACTGGTGTGGATAATCTTCAAGAATAACTGACCAGTACGGGGGTTGAAAATGAAGATCGCTCCGTTGATGGGCTTTGTAGTCAAATTGCCTTCAAATGTCTTGTGAATGGTGACACGGTACACATTGGTATCGTCAATAAACAGTTGTGTCTGGTTACTAAACAGTTCCGAGTAGTTTTGGGAGTTAAGGAACTCTTGCTGAGACTCGGATGCATACAGCTGGAGACCCTTGCGAATACGCTCCCGAAGAACGTACAGCGCCGGGTTGGCCTTCATGATCTTGGCCATTGCTTGCTGAATAAGAACTTTCAATCCTGGGAAGTACATGCCGTACGCAGAGTAGAGATTGTACGCAAGATCAATACCAATCATAAGACCAGTAGCGGAAGGATAAATACTAGAACTGTCGGTGGTGTAATCGAGATACTTGGCGCGTGTATATCGTTCAATGTCGTGAGAGTCGTAATCACCATATCGCAATTGGATATCAATCCAGAACTTGTTGGTTGTCGTAGGCTCAATGGTGTCCTTGGTATCATAGAGAAGAGATGGACGTGTTACGTTCCACTTGTGACTAGCAAAGAGAAGAATATCGGCACAAGAACTGTTCATCTTGTACGACTTTCGGGGATGGATGGTTTCCTTCTGCACAGTCTCGATACCAAGAGATTCAAGTTCCTGATCAAGAACCTGGCAGATATCCATGACAACGGACTCGTGGATCTTCTGCCACAAATGGGCTCGGAAGATCTGAATAAGTGAGATCTTGAGAGTTGGAATCTTACCATGCAAGAAGATACCCGTAAGATCAAGCTGAACTTGGAAACCAACGTAGACATTGGCTCTGTTGATAGTGGGTGACCACCAGAGCGTAAAACGACGATTAGGAATCTGGTTGAGACCGGATCGTTGGGCGTTGGTCAATTTCTTGAACTTCATGGATTCCTCAAAACCAGAAGCTTTTTCCCAGAAAAGACCTTCCCAGGATGGGAATCCAGTGGCCTTGAAGAGAGTGTGCTCCAAAATTGTCTCAACACCACCCAAAGCCTGAATCACATCGGTTCGGTATGCGTTCAGGTTCCAAAGCTTACCATCATGTCGCTGGCTTGTCCACCAGAAGGGATTACTCTTCATCAGCTGGTAGATCTTGAATTCAGCACGGGCTCGGAAACCCTTGTCGAAACTGAGGGTGCTTCGATCCTTCTGGAACAAGGTATTGATTCTGGGTAGACCACGATCCCAGCTGTCTTCTAGGTCCTCAAGCGTCAGACGACGATTCTGTTGGTTGGCTTCCAAACGCTTCTGAGAATATTCGGTCCATACACGCTGGGAGTCAATGAATTCAGCTTCCCAAGGAATGATGTATCGGAAAATATTAGGAATGAGTGTCTCTTCGTCATGCGTCATTCCTGCTCGGTAGTGAGTGACGCCAGTATCAGTCTGCTTAGACCACCGCTTGTCACTTGCTGGAATGAGGATGTGAGAACCAGAAATCATACCCAAACCACCGAGTTCCTTGGGGGTGTAGAAAACAGCGGGAGGGAATCGAGAAGGCATTTTGGAGTTAAGGCCAATCTTAACTCGTGTTTGGATCTTTGTCTCACACTTGACAATGGTGTCAAGCAAATCAATGGTAGAGACTGCAGCCTCACGATAATACGTGAAGAGCGCAATCAGGGCGGTGTTCCACTTGTTTGCAATCTTGGTAAAGGTTGTTGAACCAGATGACATGAGGATTTGCCTGATGCGGTTGTTGAACTTCTGGATATCCTCCTCAGTTACCTGCAAGAAGGCATGAGCTGTTCGCTCCTTGGTGGTATTGTCAACCAAAGACCAAACGCTATCCTTTACAGGGAACTCTTCGTTCTGATTTCTAATCTTGGGCAGAATGCGAACCTCAAATCCACACATGGAGAAAAGTAAGTTCGGGTTGTCACGACTGTAGACGCTGACAAAGCTCTCATCCCACTCAATCGTGGTAACAGATCGCGGCAGGCGATTCTTAAGATCCCAGAAGACAGCGCGGCCAAGGTTGACATCGTGTCTCATCAAACGCATTCGGGAGTCTCTTGGCCAGCACTTCTTGCTCTTATATCCAATGACATTCTCAAAGTTGGGGTCAGGTTGCTCGGTAAGGAAACGTTGAATGAGATCCCGAGACTCCTCAGCTGTGAACCGTAAGAAGACCCAAATCTTATCAATGTATCGACTGTAAAGACGGATCGGGTGTCTGGTCTCCGTCTCACGATCTCTGAACTGCAAGAAATCGTTTGGACTTTGAGGAGGGCCGGCAATTTCACTGGCTCTTTGGGGTCCGAGTAGCAACAAGTCCAGGACAAGACCATAGTATTGGAACACAAAGGCCGAGAATTGGAGACCACGAATCATACCGTAGCTGTTGACGTGATTCATATCCTTGTATGTCAACTGAACGTTGTTCTTGGCAGTAATGTAGTCTGCAAGATTGTGATCCATGATCAGTCTAAGAAGTGAGTTGAGAAGAGTCAATTCCATCTTCTCATAAACCTTCGAGAGCTCAGTCTCGATCATGACGTTGCACTCGCCGTCTTCAGTCACCCAAACCTGGTTAAGATTATTGATACCCTGGGCCCACTTATATACCAATAGCGGTGGTACTTCGGAATCAGAAGGCTTGATCCAGGCCGGGAAAAGATGTCTCTGGTCGGCTTGATACCAGAGATATTGGTCCAGATAGGCATCGCTAATTTTCTCAATGGGCTCAATGTCATAAACAGGATTGATAGTGCTGTAGTTGTCGTTCATGTCGATATTGACTTCTTTGAAAGCACGTTGAGTCAGCAAGAATCGCTTGATTCGTTCCAGCGTTGTGCCAGGGCTATCATAAGCTTGTTCGATGAGTGCAAGCTCCTCACGTTGGCTCTGGTTCAAACGTCCCTTGACGGAGTATGCCTCTCTTAGACGTTCCAAGGCCAAGATAAGAATCTTTGTGTCGTGCTTGTAGGAAACACTGGGGAAGGGGATAGGCGAAAATTTGCGGGACTCCAGCCAGTGTACAGTTGTAGTATAGATAGCAACAGCCTCCTCAGATGAAACGTAGGGGCCATCTTTCATATGATTGTGCTGTCGCTCTTGTTCGGCTTTCAGCCACAGACGTGTCAAACGGCCAACGTTCTTCTTTGCCACCGTCTTGTCAACAGTAGCGCCCCTTCGAATGCGCTCTCTGTTGTAGTGTGCAACCGAAATCCACCAATCGGCCTTGGATTTCACATATCGAAGAATAATATTCTCGATAGGAGCAGGCAAGCCGGGCACCTTCCAGGGGATGTTACTCTTCCAGCATCGCCAAGCCTCTGACAGGTGCTGAAGGACAGTATTGACCTTGTTTTGCTTAATGCCTTCAGGCATCATATCCATAAGGTCAGCCATGACGGAGGCTCTGAGCTCGAGATCAAAGTGAGATTCTACACGTTGCTTGGTAACCGTCTTCGCGACACCCTTGCTGTGACGTCCCTCGAACTGACGAGAGAGAAGGTTGCCCAGCCATCTTTCCAACAGAGGAATAATACCACGCATGAAGAAAAGCCAGACTCTCCAAGCAGGTGCCCAGAAACCACAACCAGGGCCTTTGCCTACAGGGCCAGAATTGAATCGATAGTAAATCAGATGCTTCAAATCCTTGCAGGTTCGAATCTGATGCATCAACTTGTACTTGTATCGGTACATTCCCGTAAGCTGACCGACGTGATTGAAAGCATAGAGGATACCATCAGCAAGCTGGAAAGCATCAATGTTACCCAATCGATATTGAACCTGGGCATCCACAATCAACTTTGTCAATCGGAGAATCTCACGCATCAGGTGAAAGGCGTTTCCGAAACGAGACTTTTTACGCTCCTTGGTCGTAAGGGTCTTGACAGGTTTCAAGTTAAAGTTGTAGTCGAGGTGAAGATATGTGAGGTTCTTTCGGTGAATCAAGAGATTAAGCATGTTAAAACCCTGGCGACAAACCTGAAGACCAGCTTCTACCCAATCAATTGTGGTCTGTTGGAAAAACTTGGTCTGCTTCAATGACCTCAACAGGTTCTGGTTGTTTTGGGCCTTTGGTTTCTTCTTGTGCAGCTCATTGAGAACAAAGTTCTTTAGTAGCTTCTGATATGAAACTCGAACTTTAACTGGTGGTCGGTCTGCTGGAGGATGTTCAAGGTACCACTGCTTGATCAGCGGCACATCTTGTGCTCGAACCATCTTGCCAGAACGACGGTTGAAGGGGAATGGAGCCCACCAAAGCTCAATAGCCGATGAGGTGTCATCATTTTCAATATCCTCGTCGGAAAGGAAAGGTTCCACACCCGCAGGAAGCTCAAAGGCATCATCTTCAGGCTCTTCATTACTTCCAGGGCCGAACAGCTCATCTTCATGAGAGACTTCAACGTTCTTCGATGCTACCGTTCGTGAGGAAATGGGGTTGATCCGACGATCGAAGTGGAACGTTGGCAGATCCGGGTCATCAACACGATTGTAGACGACCTGCGGATGAGAGTGCCAGGCCAGATGTACACTCCTAGGCAATGAGTTATAGAGGTACGGGAAGGCAACACGGAACTCGGTTCGGATAGGGCTTCGGAAAATAATGCGATCAATAGCATTGAATTCACCAAAGTCCTCGTCATTAGGATTAATATCTTTATACAGAGGCTCGAAACGTGGGCCACCAGGCAATGCAACATTCAACGCCTTTGCCGACAGTAGACTCTTCAAGTCAAAGAGATAGAAGTAATTCTTATCCACAACATCAGAAATGAGGGGTCGACTGAGACGGAACAATGCTGCCATCTGGGGGAGGGTAAGGTTCCAGGTTTTATAACTTGGGCCATTGACATGCGATGTGTCAAGCAGCGGTCGATGGTCGTAAAACCATTCGTAGATCGCCTCGTCCTCATCCTCATTGAGCTCCATCTGGATGGGCTCCAGGGGCTCGACATCCTCGATATTTTCAGACCACGAGAGCGGTGGTTCTTCATCGTCAAAGGGTGGGAATCGCATACGCTTGAAAAGTCTTCGGTCAGCCTTCTCCTTTCGCATGAAAGTCCACATCATGGCCCATTGGGCAAAGAAGACAGGTTCGATGACCCTTGGAATCTCGTTAACCAAAGTCAAACAACCGTTTACATGGTATAAAACTTTGACCTCGCGCGCAGACTCCCATGGCATAGGCATGTTCTCCAGAAGCTTCATGACCGCGTGTGGCATGAACTTCAAAGCACCGAGATAGCTTCGTTTGTCGTTGGTATACTTCTTTTGAGAGACATCGCCAATGTCCTTGACGATTTTTCGTAGATGCTCCGGTGGCATGTCAGCCTTTTGTGTCTGCACAAAACCCGCCTTGCGCTTCTCGCCAAATCTGTTTCGCTGGTTTCGAAGCCATTCCTTCTTCTTTTGAGCAAACTTGGCAATGTGAGAGTCGGCCGGTGGTCGATAGCCCGGGGGTGGTGGCGCGGGAGGTGCAGGGGTCGATGGAGGAGGAGGTAAAGATGACGATGGAGGTGGTGGAGGAGGCGGAGGAGGGCCCCAACCTGGGGGGGGAGGTGGTGGTATTTGCGACATTATGGCTTCACGATGCGCTCGTTCAATGGCGATTCGAAAAGTTGCCTGCTCGATGGCTTCGAGCCGTGGCGCGTGTTACGACGCGCTAACAGCTTCAATGCTGCCTGAACAGAGTCGACTCCGAGTGAGATTCTATTAGCTCGATATCCTTACCGATGGAACTGTTACCGGTCTCACAAAGACACGCGGTGACGACCAGAGCGGCTTTAATGCAAAAGTTTAAGGGCCAAAGTCGCCTTCGTGACAATAATTTCTTGTTCAGGGATCGCAACCGGGACTAGCTTTGATGCAAGGCTATAGTGTCACGTGATTCTGTTGAATCCCAACGAGATGCTTCACAGTTGAGAGGATACATGATATTATTTTTGATATCCAAAAAAAACAACTATCTATGATTAACCCTTTTAATCCTGTTCCTTTACTTAAGTCACATGTTTGCAGATTGTAAATGCATTCCTGATGTTTTGAATTGGAGTATCAATTAAAGGCATGAGAGAGCTCTAGATAACTTTTGACCCAACGTCTAGCATGCGACACGTTTCCTTTCACTTGACGTGAATAATCACTTTGTAGTCAATATCATAGGCTAAGAATCTGAGAGATTAGACCACGAGAATAAGAGAAATATTCAAAGACCAAGATGCTTAATATGCATGATATTGGCTTCAGTTTGTCTTTGCACTACATCCCAAGAACTACAGGGTAAGTATCACTTAGCCAGTAGTGACAAGACTACAGCAGAGGAGAGCCAATCATATCCACCGTAAATGCATTACATAATCTCTCACGAACTTCACCAACGATTGCGAACATCCCTCGTCCATCGCGAGAACAGCCAATCCCCAGATCTACAGACAGAGACGTCGCCACAATTCAATCAAAATGGCGCACCTCAGTAAGCGATACTGCAGAAAATTCCTGAGCGGAACTAACATATCTCGGCAGACGTTAAACCAGACCCAGCTTACCTCAAGCTGCAGGGTGTGTAGCTTGCCAAAGCCGATCCCCGACGACGATTGTCCATGTTTCTAACTCGATATGTAGCGATGCAAAAGAATCGCCACCAGTACTTCCGATGGACTACTCGAACTGCCAGACTCAGCTTTATCTATATTGCTGTAGTTCCGGCCATTTTCGGATATGTTGCCTACAAGACTGATGTGAGTGCATTGGAACAAGAACTGCGCGGGGCGAGGTAGATTGACTGACCAATTCAAAGGGACTGTGGGATCTGCGGGCAAAGCGAAAGGGCGATTCTACTTACGAGCTATAAATGTTTATTTTGGTATCAGAGGTGGTAGGCTGTGTACATATCAGAGGCTTCGAAACGAATAAAGAGCCCGCATTCAAGTCGATTTGGACGACCAACACAAAGTCATTTCCTTTCCCCTTCGCTATAATCGCTGTCAATTACCCGGGTATATGTTTCATTACAAAGCTGATTGCACAATCTTGACGTATGTCTTCCAACGCCCTCTTTACAGTTACCAACGCCCTCTACCTCGTGGTCTTCCAGGTGGCCCGTCTGGTATCTTCTCTCCTCTCCTCCATTCGCCCATAGGAAACCCACTGCTCCCAGGAGCAGCATCTCTACGACCTCCTCTGCTTGAGCGACCATGGGTTCGACCGAAACTATCTTCTCGCCCAGAGAACCCTCCCCGAAGATTCCCACGACCCTCTCGCCCAGATATGGAGCCTCTTCTTGCGCTCGATGTGGGTGCTACTGATCCATCCGCAAGTGGGGGGAGTATCGCGCATGATATGTAATCTCCAACCACAAACCGTGCATCAGCCAACGTTTTTTGGCTTGCATCCTCACCTCTTAACGGGTTATCAAAGTTACCGTCATCCGAGTCCTCAAGACCTGGTCCACCTTGACCGATAACAATGCTACCCAAGTCCTTAACCGCAAATCTAGGATGAGATGTGCTGGTAGCACTTGTACCACGTAGATCTGGACATACAAGCTGGAAGGCGAGTCTGGTGCCGATAGCAGGGGTTGGTAGAGCAGACGATTTGGAAGCAGCGAGCTCAAGAGCCAGTTCGCTCAGGGTACAACTTGACCACGTATAAACCGGAATATGTGGAGGCAATGATGGTGATGCGAATTCCTCTGGTCTGGGGGGCATGTTAGTATAATTCACATGCATAAGGTAGCATTGCAGCAGTCGCGTACCGATGGAAGGCTCCATTTCGATGAAAGAGCTTTACTAGAAATGGCGCTGTGGGTTCGTGATCATTCTTGTCAGATAATGTTGACATTGCAGTTTCTATAAAGTAACAAATTATGTAATTTTACTTTTCACGTGAAGTTCTCAGCTGTTGTCATTCAATCGCAGATAATATGAAGGCTGGCTATGAGACGTAGTGGTGTTGAAAGCTTCGAGTGAGATTTGCCGGCGAATACCCGGGACGTGTAGTCACTAATCGATAAGCTTTTGAAGCTTCAACTCTGGGGGTAAACATTGCCAATGTTCTCTGCCATTGTCCTCTGCAGGTGCAATTTGTTCTGTTTCCATTTCATGACTCTATATCTACAAAAGAGTCAGATCTAGAGTACACTCATAATACGGCATATTTCTCATAGTATCCGTCGTAGCAGGCTAAACCGCTCTACCGCCACGATGGATTTTGCAGCTTTGATGAACAAGGAGCTATCCAAGTCCAAGAAATCGGCCAGCGATGACAACAAAAAATACATGAAACGTTCTGAAATAGAAGCCGAGCGCAAAAGGGCATATTTGGAAGATCAAAAGGCCCTCGAGGCCGAGCGCGAGGCCAAAGCCGAGGCGAAGCGTAAACGAGAAGAAGAAACCGCCGCCGAGAACGCGCTGAGGGAGGAGAAACGGCGCAAGCTAGCGGAAGAATCACGAAAACAAAGAGAAGAGAGAGAGTGGGAAGAGGAACAGGCGCGAAGGAGACGCCTGGGTCTACCGGAGCAGGTGAAGGGAGCACTAGAGGGTGATGATGTGGCGGACGGTGATGCTGGGGAGGATATTCCGGAGGAGGAGTTGGTACAAATGCTGCGGGAACTGGGACACCCGGCGATACTCTTTGGAGAGAATCATACGGCACGACTACGGCGATATAGGAAGTTGACGACAGTGGTGACCCAGGGACCAATACCGACCACATTACAATTGGTTGAAGAAAAGGACATGAAGGTCGACGGAACGCTGCCCAAAGACAACGAAGGACGGAAATGGCTGTTTAGACAGCTAGCAAGCTACTTTACAATGGTTCTGGCTGCCTACGAGAACGCAATGGAGGAGGAAAAGAAGGAGACGAGCGCAAGTAAAATGGCGTACAACGCCATGGTGCAGACGCGCGAGAACATGAAGCCGGTATGTCGAACTCCATAGCACCCTCATCCTTAATGTTTTTCCTTTATGCTAACTGCATCTAGCTTTTCCGCAAATTTGAAGCCGGCGATCTCGACGACTCCCTCCTGGAGCCCATCATCGAAATTGTCCAAGCCCTGCAGGAGCGGCGCTACGTGGATGCCAACGATGGGTATCTGCGTCTCAGCATCGGAAAGGCGGCATGGCCCATCGGCGTCACCATGGTGGGTATTCACGAGCGAAGCGCCCGCGAGAAGCTCCATGATGGCGAAAAAGGTCACGTCATGGGAGACGAGGTGACACGCAAGTACCTTCAGAGTATTAAGCGATGTCTGACCTTTGCGCAAGTGCGCTGGCCGCCAACTGATTTGAGACAGCTGATGGGATGAAATGATGAAATCAAGTGTACGAAAGAGACAGTGCTGCTGCACAAGGAAAAGCAAAGGCTGAATTACGCCTGTACGATACGTTGTAATATTTGATACCCTACGGTTAAATGATGGGATGAAGGCGTCGTCATCAGGCGCAAGACCAGTGCGGGGATGAACAGGGATGAATAAAGCGAAACAGGACATGATATCTGGCACTGTTGAAAGGGATAAAACACAATAAAACCCTGTTCTCCTTACGCCTCCATCTAATAAACACCAATGTGAATCGCGTGGTGCCGTCCTAGCCGCGGCCCCCAAAAGTCAAGCGGAGTACCAACGGGTGTGTGCTCAGCTTTAATCATTCCGACTACCAATAAGATCCTCATGCATCGTCCAGTTCGTGAATTCCCTCGTAAGTATGCATATTACGGCGTTGATTGCCATGCCGAGGCGTCAGGTTGATGGAGTCTGGTCTTGACACATGCCCCAAGACCAACGCCGATCACCTCTCACGCTTGGCCCTCAGCGACTTCAGCAACTGCAACGTTTTTATCATTGCCCTCGTACCAGGCTTCCTCCAGGCCAGAAGTTGTTGCAGTGCTAGTAGTATTCTTCTTCACACCGGCAACCTCCAGGCCTGCAGCGATGATGTTCATACGTCGTAACCGCTCTTTTGCTTCCTGCTCGTATTTGCGTGCAATATTGAGTGCATTTGATTGCATCGCTAAGCGTGGGTCGGGGCGGACTGCCACCAGGAGCTGTGATAATAGTCAGCCTGCTGAACGTGATCAGTAATGAGAGGTTGAGAGAAGCTCATACTCGATTTTTTGTATCTATCCGAGCCTTCAAAGAGCCCTCACTTATCATTCTGACAAGTTCGCCGTCAACCGATCTGCCGGATGTTGAGAAAGCAGTGTCCAAGCTTTCAAGGGTGACACAAGAAAATGGAATAAAGTATTGAACAATGCACTTTGTGCGGATTCTGGAGTAAATCTCGGATATGTGTGGTTGTAAGTATATGTCCAGCATGTAATCTGCTCGCACGGATTCCAGAATTTCCAGACAGTTGGAATAGCGTCCATTAACAAACAGTCCGATGGCCTTTCGAATGTGTGGCTCCTGTTCTAGGAAGGTTCGAAATGATGTGTTGTCTAAAATTCTAGCTTGAAGATCTTTTCTGTCCATGGTAGCGAGAGCCAGAAGCCCCCCATAGATTGCTACATCGTTGGGGCTTGCAACGTGGTTATATTCACTATACGGCACGTTGGGATCTGCTTGGATCAATGTTCTCGCAGCATCGCGATACTCCCCAAGTCCCAAGAATGCAATGCCGGACACAATCTTTGTATATGCCAGCAATGACTGCTCATCGTCGCCTGTCTGAATATTGGCGATCTTACCAACATGATTCAGGACAGAATTCCAGTCGCGGCGCTGCAGGGCTACACTGGCGAGATGCATACCACAGTCCACAATATGCTTGGTGGTGCTAACATCCGGGCGCATTCTGGTGTATGCTTCAGCAGCTTCGGTGAGCCGGCCAATGCTTTCGAGGTGCTTGCCAAGGTCTTCGTTACCCATCTGTCCAATACTACGTTAGAGAAGACCTGCAGACGAGACATAGATGAAGAACAGGAAAACATAGTTGTAGCTTACCCTGATACTCTCTTTGATGAGATTATTTTTGTAGCCCTTGAGCTCTGTCTCGAGACGGTATGTTTCCAACCTATTCGCAGTCTCTGTTTCCTCTATCCATTCTTCATCCCTTTGAGCTTCAGGCTCATTCGGAGCAACAGATCTAAGAATTTCCCACGCTTCTTTATATCGGGACACGTCGGATCCGTTCTTTGCTTCGATAATGGCAGCCTTTAGAGCTTCAAGACGTAATGGAACGGAGCATTTGCCGATGAGAATGAGTCGATCGTATCGCGTGCGGCCTATAGTCGTAGTGTGAGCTTTGAATATTGTGTCTGTCGATTTCAAACAGATGGCTTAATACCACATACCAACATAATTCTGAACGTAAAGGTCGATATCAAGCTTGGGTAGGTCTGAATGGGAAGAGGAGGTCAGTCCTTGAAATGTGCCTGTGGAAAGAATAAGGGCGCTACACACCGGTTACGATAACGGGCTCGGGAGGATTCTGCTGGGAGCCTGAGCCCGACTGAGTTGTGTTTGAGGTAGCCATCGAGGAGAAAGCCAAGATAGAGTCTATCAATGGCCATGGACGATGAACAAACAAGGCTGAGATGGAAGCTCCAACGTTCACGGGTGTGTCAGCCTTCCACTGAACAATGGCGGGGCTAGTGCTGTCTGATAGCACTGTGGCCCTGGAGCTTTTGGCGGGGTTCCGGCTTGGAGGCTCGGCCAATCAAGCTAGAATCAGACTAACGTTGCGGAGGCTAGCTAGTAGTAGTGGAATCTGCATGTAGTGGGGGGAGCTGGAGGGCGTCGGGGCGGGCTGGGGCTCTGCTCTTCGCTACAGCGCTCCATAAGGTAGGTACACCACAGTACATATCTGACCACTATGGATGCAGGGCTGGCACCAAATCTGGCACCGAGCCCGGCAAGGCCAGTGATCTGTCGCCAGCATTGAAACCCATTGAAGACTGACCGTACGCCTGTTAGGGAATAAGCTTAGCAATGCACATACGAGCTATCAAAGCAACTCCTTAACCTTGCATAGGTACAATGCGATTCTAGAAGCTTATGATATATGAGAAATGACAAAATCCAGTCCAGCATCCTTGATCACTCATCAATTCCATTCAAAGGTCTCATTCGTATCGTTGCCATTTAATATGGGCGTGTCTTACCCTTGCTTGCAAACGACACTGTATGGACTCGAGCACAGCCATTCAACGCTAGAGTCAGCACCTCATTTAAGTTTCCTTGAGATCTACGGAAATACCGGCATAACATGACCATCTTGATAATCGTAATTCCTGTTACTGCGACACGAGTGTTTAGTAATACCGAAGACAACTTGATGGAAAACCTGGAGAAGTTTCGGCATTCCAGTGGCAAAATGATGGATGCAAAGCGCGATCCAAATTTGGCTTGCGATGGAAACTTTCTCGTCAAGTTGACATTGCGATAGTCCAAATTTTTGTAATAAACATTGTTGATAACCTTAAGTGCAATAGTGGATTGACCGGTTCTGTCGATTGGGTATAGGGATGTTGATGTAGTGATCCAAAAGTCCGGCCGAGGAAGACTCTCCGGCAATACATGTCGTCTGCATCTGCAATGCCAGCGCAGAGTTGACGACCAACGACTCATGTATGCAGTGGGACATGATGCTTGTTTCTCGGTGATTATCCACGTTCCCAAGGCACTCGTAACTGTTAATGAGCATCGTAAGCGTCAGCAAAGGTTCAATCAGGCAATGTGAATATGGCCAAGTAAGTACGTTACTTGTACAAGCTCGATATTGTTGCTTCTGCTTGAACCTCAACGCCCTGGTCACCATCTCTTGTTATTATGGGTTGCAAACCGCATTCAGAACTCGGGTTTCCAGTGGGGGTGGTCTGTGGAGGGTCTGAGATTAGCTGGCGTATCGCGAGAGAAGCTTCTTTGCCAAGGCCCATCTCACAACTCGACGATGCTCCTTTCGGACAACCAGACGACAAATAACTATTAGGTGATGACAGCTGATTTGTCGGCGAATTTCCGTCAAATTCTTGGCAAAAGCATAATGATGTAATAATAACCCTGAGTGGCTTGAAAATGGCATGCTAATAGCAACGCCAATATCTGGGTGTCAAGATTCTGGCTGGCCTGCTTGGGATAAGAACACTGGGTTGTGGGAAAAGGTTGATATCTCGACCTTTTTGTTGCTGGAAAAAGCTGCCGATAGAAAAGGTGTGAATCTGTGTCATGGTTGGTTTGTAGTATTCTTGATAGCCTTTGACATCAAGGGTTGGTCTCAGAGTCAGCGTTCCACAGTGGCTTGGCGTGCATGGAGAATAACGGTTGAGACACCCTTCCGCGTGCCGCCGTGGGCAAGGGTATTGAAAATCCATGAACCCCCAGGTTGTAAACGATAGTGTTGATGAACAATTTCTCGATTTGATCGTGATTGACAAGATACTGTAAATTCGTGGATGTGTTTTCGGGATGCCAAATCAGCCGTATGCTATTGTTTCGTCCCGCTCAGATTTAGGTTTCCAAAAGCATAAACCCAGTCTTGGCCGTTTTGGCTTGGGTCGCTTGTATGCATCGTTCATTCCTAAAGATATATTGCGCTCTCTAGTGCCCGGTTGAATAGAGAGAGCTGTAGGGGTTCAACCATAGAGCAATCTCCCACGTCGTTTCTATTAGTCCTTGGTCATGGATGATGATGATGCTGATGCTGGGTGGCCTCCGGGAATAAAATGGGTTGAGATCAAGTGCCTCTAGGCCCCTGGTTCGCCTCCACGCGACTCGACTCGTGGGAGGGTCTGCTTGGTGGTGGGTTTGGTCGGGAGCGCCGCAGCCCGGATCGCTCGCTCGCCTACCATTGGTGAGACTCATGCATCAGTCCCATCTGTTCTCTGCATTGGCCCACCCGAGAGAAGCTACAGCGAATGTATGTCGCGAATTTAACGAGCACAGGAAAGGTCTTTCTTTGCTGCTCCCACAGAATGTTTCCCCTTGCAGAACGTAGGTGTCTGCTGCATGTGCGATGGCGCCATCATACAAAGTGAGCTTTGGTTACCATCAAACCACATATCTTGACTTTGTTCATCCACCTGTTCGTTGCGGCTTCGACAGACCTCTGTCAAGGTTCCTGACCAGTCTAATAATAAATTCGATGCGCTCACTTTCGAGGTACTAATCGGGAGTTAGCACTGAATCAGGCTGGCGGATAGTTGCATGGCACGGCACCATCAATCTCGGGGGGGGGGGGGGGGGGGTGCTTACGAGTACGTGTCCAGCCGCTCGTCCAGCCTCAGAACCCTCCTAGATTGGCTCTCCCACACACACAGGTATTGATAGTACACCAGGATCAGGAGAGTCCTTCCAAGGACAACCATCCCCTGTTTCCGTGCAAGTACCGCCTATCTGATCAGACAAGTCAATTTTGGTACTTGTTATGCTTGATTGCCAAGGCTCTCTCTCTCTCACCTTGTGAGGGTTTGGTACTAAGATGACGGATATGGTCCTCTTGGGGGCACCCGAGCTGATAATGTACTGCCTACCTGGGTACTAATGCACAACAGAATAGTACATTAGACTCGCCCTGCTTCTTGCATTGCATTCGATACCTTGGAACAGAGAGAGTGTGTGTGTCTCCACAAAAGACTCAGTTGCAGAGTCGCATCAAATCGCCCGTGGGTACGGAGTACGGACTTGAATACAATTTTTTCGTTCCCGCCCCAGGTACCGTGCGAACCGAACCATACGCACACAGTACCTCTCAAACCCGCTTGTTCCACTGAACCACCACCACTGCAACCTTGACTCGTCTCGTCTCGCCTGTCGGCGGGCAGGTTGAATTCGTAATAGCGCTCTCAGCCCAGCATCGCCCAGCATCCCCCCCAGCGCTGTCGTCCCGCAAGTTTTCACCAGCCACAGGCCCCAATCATCCCCCCCAAAATCCCACTGGACAGCAGCTGGAGAGGCCTTGAGTTCCATTGCGTTGAGACGCTGATCGCTGAGGTCGCAGTGCTCCGGAGAGTTTTCCCTTCCCCTTCTTCCACATCCAACTTTCGTTCCCAAGAAAAAACGAATCCATCGCACCGCTTCAATCAACGCCTTGCGAACCACTGTCGACGCTGGGGAGAGACGACGCTGTCAGTCTAATGGCCTAGATTGGCAGGCACCGGGGCAATTGGCACACGAGCTGCCACCGAATTTGCATCCCCGGGGTCCTGTCGTCCAGTTTCGAAGTCTCTTGAGTCTTGTTCCAAAGCGACAACCAAAGAGCCGCGCTCTTCCTTCAACCACCACACCACACCACCACCACCGCCGCCGCCAAACCGCTGCTATAGCGCCCGCCCACTGCTGGAATACTCTACCTAGCCCCGCCCTCTTCCCTATAGCGAGGGAGCCAGCGTACGTTTATTATTATCATTATTATCCCATCTCGACGCCGCCATTTAACGACGTTGATAATGAGGATTACTGTCTTCTAATATGGCCTTGACGTGTAATTAGTCTTTCGCATGCCCGCCGACATGTCCGACGATGAAGGCGGGCCACATACGGCCGGCGACTGGTCCATCCATGATGCACCATCGCCGGCTGAGAGCACCAAATCCGAAACCGAGATCGACGAGAAGATGACTGGCGCAGACAATGAGCCTTCGGCACCATCACAGCCTATTCAGAAGCGAAGAAGAGTAACGCGCGCCTGCGATGAGTGTCGCCGCAAAAAGATCAAGTGCGACGGCAAGCAGCCTTGTACTCACTGCTCCGTCTATAGTTATGGTATGCCTATGCGACTCCTTCGGACCGAATCCACCGTTCCGCGTTTCCCATCGCCATTCATTAATGATATTATCGAGTCTGCGCTCGAGAAGTTGGTGTTGTTCGCTGACATGGACCGTTTGTAGAATGCACATATGATAAGCCATCCAACAGAAGGAGGAATCCGGCACCACAGTACATTGAAGCACTCGAAAGCCGACTCCAGCGTGCTGAGACGCTGTTGCGCAAATTTATGCCCGATGTCGACCTGTCGGATCCAAACCTCGATCCTTCTATTCAGCAGGAGTTTCACAATCGAGAGCAGGCGCGTTTAACGTCGACAACGAAAATACGTGCTGCTCAACCACCTGAGTCTGACCCAAACGACACCCAACTTACTTCTATGATCGACTCCATTGGCCAACTAGAAATCGACGAGAGGGGCGGCTGGGACTTCCATGGCATCTCGTCAGGATCCGTTTTCTTGAGACGGATGAAGGAGCATTTTCGCGGCATGCTTGGTCCCGTTGGAAAGGTGCCGTTCCTCCCCCGACCCGATCGAACCGCTGGCCTTCTCGAAGCTCCATCCCCTATCGGAGGCTCGCCATTTTCATCCATGTCTCATTTCCCTGAACTGCCACCCAAAGAAATCGCCCGGAAATTATGTTATTACTCACTGAGTTGCGCCACCTGTCTTGTCCGCATCGTTCATGTGCCTGCCTTTTACGAGAAGTTTGAGGCCATCTACGAGAGACCGTTTGACAATCTCAGCCAAGAGGACACTCAATTTCTCAGTCTTTTTTACGCCGTTCTTGCACTTGGTTGCATGTATAACAACCTGGACGAATCTGTATTGGGCAATGTGACATATAAAGTTGCCATTGATGAAGGGTAACCTCGAGCCGTGTGAATTTTGCATAAGAATTTCAAGGGCTAACGATCCTCATTAGTGTTAAATACTATAAAATATCCAAGGCTCTCCTACGGGATGTTACGGAATGCCGTAGCCTCGTTTCCATTCAAGCTCTCCTTTATATAATTCTTTTCCTTCAATCCACAGCGAACCTCAGCACTTGTTACTCTTTTCTTGGAATTGCGCTACGATCAGCATTACGAATAGGACTTCACCGGCATTTACAGCACGAGCGGATAAGCGACGTTGAGCAGCAGGTCCGGAGACGAGTTTTCTATGCGATACGACAGATGGACATTTACGTGTCGACCATGCTTGGGTTCCCTCTTCTTTTAAACATTGAAGATATTGATCAACAATACCCTATCGAGGTTGACGATGAGTACATTACGACTGGGGGGACCTTGCAACCGCCGTTAGGGACGCCATCATATTTCCAAGCCTTTAATGCGCATACTCGTTTGATGGAAATATTGGGCAAGATTGTCAAATATGTATACCCAACAAAAGGTCTTGGCCCAAGCGTTATGAAGGGGGACAAGATTACATCTACTTATTTAATCAGCTACAGTCGGATTAAGGAGATTGAAACCGACCTGCACAACTGGTACGAGAGGCTTCCTGAAACCTGGCGGCCAAGTCCTGATGGACCTGTTGAAGTTGTTCGGTATGCACCATTTGTTCATTCATCTTAGGATGCTTCTGGAACGAGAATGCTAATTTCTTGCTAGTGTGCGACACCTGCTGCGGTTTGCGTATGCACATGTTCAGCTTGTCTTGTACCGACCATTCCTTCACTATGTATCGCCACGGTTGAGCCAAGGCAGCAGGGTCGACGAGCTGTCATATGCTTGTGCTGCTGCCGCTATTAGTGTTTCTCGCAACATAGTGCATATCGGTCTTGAAATCCGGAAGCAGCGTGTTCTCAGTGGACCTTATTGGTTCATGCTTTATACCGAATACTTTTCTGTACTATCCTTGGTGTTTTACGCCATTGAGAACCCGGAGAAACCAGGCTCCGCCGAAGTGCTGGCGGATGCACATGCAGGACGACAAATGATTGCTGAATTGGCCGAGAAGAGCCTCTCTGCAGAGAGGGTAACCAACGCCCTCAAACCATTGTTTGATCAACTGCCCGAGAGACTCGACCACAACCAGTCACGGCCAGTCACTTCGAAAAAGAGAACTGCTCCAACAGGAAAAGGGGTGCTCAACCCTGCATTGGCCGGAGGTATGTCATTACATAGGCCACAGGATTTGATGCGAAACCGCAGTGGTGGTATGGCACTAGGGGGTTTCGGTGGCACACCCAACTCGAGGGGATCTATTGAGAGCATGCCGCATTCATCAGAACATGGGTTTCAAGACGCTACCTTTTCGGGGAACATGCACGATCTTATGCCGATGGACCTCTCTTCGAGAGCAACTCCAGACTCCACAAGCACTGGGGAAAGCTCACATCGACACCAATTCCAAGCTCATCAATATGGTGGCCATAACCCGGTGCACAAGGTGGACTCGCTCATGTTTCCATCAGATGATCCCTTTGCCTATCCAAACCAACCCGTGATGGAATTAGGTTACGCAGGAAAGTCAGATATCCCCCCCGTCTCAATGCCTCATCAAGCAACAGACCCCAACTTTTTCTTCCCTGCGTCACTGGAAGATGTGGGAGACCAGTTCATGGGTCAGCCTCCGCCATACATGATGCAACATCAGCAGAATCAGCTAGCCATGAGTCTCTCCGGAAACATGTACGATTCTAATAGTATCCTGTCAATGCATTCGGGGCATTCTCAGCACCAGCAACATCAACAACAGCAGCAGCCCCCACCGCAGGCACAGCCGTTGCCACCCCAACAACCACCACCACAGCAGCGGCGTACCGGGTTTTCATTCCACCGTCGGATACGGAGAGAGCGCCAACAAGAGCAGCAAATAGAACAGATGTTTACGGATCACGGTATGCAACCTGACTGGGGGAGTTTCTTTGGGTCTGGCAGAGGCGGATTTCAAGGGATGTGAACGACAACCACATGATACCCATTTCTTTGACAATGTCGGATTCAACTATATGGTCCATTCAAGGCGTGTGTTTTTTCTAGTTTCAAATCAACTATTTTGGATATTGGGGATCCGAGGACGGAACGGCGCGGCGCGATACATGTTCACGGTTACATTTACTTATACCTCACATTTGACGGGTGTTTTTAGAGGTTTTTGATCATTTGCCTGGGCGGCTGATACACATGTTGCTTTGTAGATAAAAAGGACGGGCTGGAATGTACAAGAGGGAATTGTGTGGGATGAGATGAAGAAAGGATTGTATTGCATGCAGTGATGGATTTGACGCATAGTATTTTGTTAGTATAGGTGGTGCTTGAGGAAGAAACCTGAATGACGACTCTATCAACCTTGATAAGACGATGAGCCGCTCCTTTGTCATGCATGATTCATCGAACGCGACTGATTCATGGTGTTACCTGATTTGAGGCCGACTCGGCACCGAATACAGTGTGACTTCATACATGCCTTACAGACTTGGCCCAAGCCCGGCTGTTTGGGTCCAGGCTGGGGTTACTCTTTGCGTCCCTTGACGGATTTTCCCGTGGTCTAGACACATGCAAGCATCAAGCTATTTTACAACAGGAGAGCCATTATTGGTACATGTTTCTTTTTGCTTGCCAGGGATTAGATACGTAAGTAAATAGATGATAACAGGTGTGTATCGATAGTATGTTGTGCCATTCCTAGAGCCGGCTTCTGTTCTGGGGCTAGATGGACTCGTAAGCTACGGGGGGGATCAGGACAAGGAAGATCAGCGGCGGCGCATTGGCCTTGTGGGATGACGCGGAAGAGGGAGGGAAGGGGAGGGTTGGTTCGGCAATGAATCCGATTAAGAAGTCTCCTTGAGCTAATTTTGAGGGTTACCTATATGCTCTTATTCTTAAGGGGAGGGAGGGATGGAGAGCCTATCTATCACATGGCTGAAAGGCGTTTGGCTGGGAGGAGAGGAGGACCCTGAATGACGAGAAGGAGAAGCGGGAGACGCTGGGAGAGAAAGAATATGATATGGGGAATTTGTGGGGAAGAGGATTTGCCCAATTGGGATTGAGGAATGGTGGGGAGGTCATCTTGATTTGGTAGGTGTATTCTTTGTATAGGAGGACAGAGATACTGGCAGTCATGACATGAAGTCGGAAAAGTACCTTTTCGAGGGAATATGATGCTGATTGATTCAATATGCAGCTCAAGAATATAGTCCTAGTGGATCATTGAGTGTGTTTATCTCTATCCGTACCTAATAAGAAGCTCCAGGCATGCCTGTCTTAGCGGTAGTGCTATAGGTACCAGATAGTATTTCCCTTTACTCCGTCTTCATCTCTGTAGAATCAGTGCACCTGCCAAGTCTATCATATGCAGGTACTTTAGCAAGACTGTCACCGTCGGTTATACCTGGTAGTATGTATGCACTGTACCTCGGGACATTATCAGATCAAAATGATCATCCAACTTGATTCATCATACATATCAAGACTTAGTAATATCGCATTAGCAGGCTCTCACGGCTCAACTGTAAGAAAAGCCCGAGAGCCAACCAATTTTGACCAAGGTACATACATGCTCCTTCACCGTCCGGCGCGCTTAAGCAAGGGCCGCAGACGAGCTAAGCCCGATTCGTGCACCTTCCAAGACCCTCTGAATCTGAATAGGCAAGTTCGAGGCTGATTGATTGACAGCTCACGTGGAACCTGATCTTTCAATCACCAAACTCCTTCAACAAAGCCGAGAGACGCATTGATTTCAATCCGATAAAGCGCCGCCTGCAGATATAAGAAATAATGGAGCTTGATTACGAATTTGTGCTCGAGGATGAGTTTGATGCCGTGTAGGTTCGCCCCGTGCTCGCCTCACCCTGGACGGTCGGTGAGAGCTGTCATGGAGGGGGAAGCTTATCAGCTAACCCTCGACATAGCAATTTGGAGACGAAGAAGGACTTTGAAGCTTGGAGCTCTCAGAAATATCCAGGTACGATATACGTGTGTCGCCTAGGTAGTGAATCCTTGAAGCTAACATGAACGCTTCTCCTACCTAGCCAAGCAACACGCTCGCAAGGTTGCCGCCGAGCTTGGCGTTAGGGATGGTCTCATCTATCTACCTGGCCTTCCCACCGTCAACTATGAAGACTCGGATCAGCCTCCTCCATTGAGACAGAGAAGATAGTACGCTGTTACCCTCTTTTGCAGGCCCAGATGGCCTGACATAGGCTGCTCACCCAATTTGCTAACTGCCTGCCAATCTGAACTAGCTTTTTCTACATCACTGGTGCCAACTTCCATGACTGCTCCGTGACATATGAGATCGCCAAGGACAGACTTATACTTTGGATCCCTTATGTTGAACCTCGTCAGCTCCTCTGGTTTGGTTCGACCCCCAGCGCCGCCAAGGCCATGCAGCTTTATGATGTTGATGAGGCGCGATACACAAACCAGCTATCGACCTTCTTGGACAGACACCTCAGGTCCTCTACCACGCTTTACCTTTTACACCATGACCAAGCCCCGCCTTTGACCAAGGCAGTTGGCAAGATTGATAGTTCGAGTCTACAAGCTGCTATGAACCGTGCTCGCAGTGTCAAGGATGCTTACGAAATTGCCATGATTCGTCGTGCCAACGATGTCTCGAGTGCGGCTCACCGCAAGGTTGCGGAGAACCTCCTGGGCCTTACTAACGAACGTGACATGGAAGCCATATTCCAGGCTGTGTGTACTGCGCGTGGCACCCGCTCACAGGCTTATCCCGTCATTGCTGGCGCTGGTGCCAATGCCTCGACATTGCATTATGAGGACAACGACCAGCCTTTGAAAGGAAAGGAGCTCGTTGTTTTTGATGCTGGGTGTGAGTGGAACTGCTATGCTAGTGATGTTACCCGCACGCTGCCCATCTCGGGCAAGTTCTCCTCCAGGGCTGCAGCCATCTATGGGGTTGTCCAGCGGATGCAGGAAGACTGCATTGAGGCCATTAAGCCTGGCGTTGAGTTCCACAAACTGCATTTGCATGCAGCGGCAGTCGGTCTTGCTGGTTTACTAAAGCTAGGAATTCTCAAGGGAAACGCATCTGAGATTGCCGATGCCGGTACGGTAACTGCTTTCTTTCCACACGGACTGGGTCACCACGTTGGCCTGGAGGTACATGATGTGCCCGGCGACGTCCCACTGCTTCTTCACGAGAGTTTGGGACTGGAAGGCGGGAAGAGGCAGATGGTGACGGACAATATGCTATCTGAGATGAGGCGCATGGACATTGCCGCTTTAACTTCGCCCACTTCCACAGCGCCCATTAAGCGCCGGCAGATCTTGCAACCCAACATGATTGTGACTGTTGAACCTGGCATGTAAGTCGTACTCAACAATCCCCCGCTCAACATCATCCCAAAATCACATTCTGTCTGGAATACTTGAAATGCTAATCCGGGATAGCTATTTCTGCCGCGAGTATATTGAAGGATACTACCTCAGCAACCCGACACACGCCAAGTTCATCGACAAGGATGTGCTTGAGCAGTACTATTCAGTTGGTGGCGTGCGCATTGAGGACGACATTCTCGTCACTGAAGACGGATACGAGAACCTGACCGCGGCGCCTAAGGGCGAGGAGCTGGTTAAGATCATCAATGGTAAGAGGGAGCTGCGGAAGTGAGTGGATCAGTCCATTTCTTGGGATGCTTGTTATGCGAACTTGTATGGAACGATATATGAAGGTTAATTAGGATGATGATGATTGGAGCTCTAATATGGTAGGTTGTAGGATCACTCAGAGGCAGGATATAATAAACATGTACTCATTTTTTAGACCAAATACTTCATCCTGTCGCATGCATAAAGATATATAACCATGGTTTTTATACAATAATCCCGCTTTACGCTTTCCCGCCCATCTATGCCCGCTCAACTCACACGTTCATTCTCATTCCTCATCAAATCCTAGATTTCATAGCGATATACGTTGATTTAGAGATACTTCTTAGGAATGGCCTTGCGTCGCTTATACAGAATGTAACCCGCAGCGGAGAGAACATTTATGCCGACAATGACAGAAATTAGCTTGCCGTGGCCGGGAACGCTGTCAACCATTTTCTTCGATAGAGAGTCGTGGTGGTTACTCAAGACGCCCCTGAAGGCCCTCTCATTATCTATAATCTTTTGACCAAGCTCGCTCCTTAAGCCGCGCACCTCAGTCTCAAGCTTGTCGATGCGACGTTGCAACTCATATACTTCGTTTAGTTTGTTGAGTTGACTTTGGAAGTCCTTGAGGATATTCTTGATCTCGGTGTGTCGTGTTTCGTCCATTTGATGGTGCTTATTGGCAGTGCGGAAGACGGCTGAGAGTTGGTGGTTTGTGACTTGAAGACGATTGTGCAAGTCCTGGAATTGAGCCTTGGAGGTCTGGAAGATGTCTGCCTTCTCGTCGGCAATGTTTTCCCAGTCATTGTTGCCATCTGAGCCGGAGCTGGCGCCCGAACCTTGGTTGTCTCTGGGCGCTTGCTGTTGCTTCGATTGATAATCATTCTTGCTGTTGTCATAGTTGTTGTTGCTGCCAGAGCCGTCATTGTTGGTCTTGGGACCCTCGGACATGACGACCACCTTGAAAATCTCAAAAGAGTCGGGATTATCAGGGGTGACAGCAGTAACGCCAAGGTTGTATCCGGTGGGAATAGTGACCCTGCTGGTCTCGAAGCAGAGCTTTCCATCAATCTCAACTCTGAACATATCTGACGTCTGGCGCATCTTGACTTGTGAAGGACGCCCCAAGTTTCTGTAAGGGAAATTGCAGTGGCCGAATGCCAATTGGTCCACATTGTGGTGCTGCGAGTAGTCGGCTGTCCCGTCATTCAAGAAACCGCGGAGCATTCCTCCAGTGTTTCCATGCGTATCAATAACCAATGCCAACCCCTCAAATTTGCCGACCTTGTAGACGCTGCTGGCGCCGATCTGCTTGTTCCCGTTGTGCGCCAGCCAAATAGTCAAGATACCACCAGCTCGTTCGGGGCCATTGGCGCGAAAGTCAACGTCGGCGAGCCATGTTTGATGCAGCAGAGTCTTTTCGCTCCATACAGCGCCGCGGTAGTTGCCTGGAGATACGGGAGTAAGGACGATCTTGTTGGAGAGCAGCTCTGGTAAAGTTGGCTGGCCAGAGATGGCAAAGTTGGGGATATGTCCTGGGCTCTCTGGAGAACTCAATCTAACAAGAAAACAAATGTCAGCTTTGGGCGTGCGGTATCCAGTCCTTGAGTAACCAACCGTCCTGAATAGCCAAAGCTGAGCTCATTGATCAAGTACTGTGCTTGGCCAAGGCTAGCTGCCAGCAAGGTTGCCAGCGTCGCAGGTAAAAGCGAGCTGCGCATTGTGATGATATTTGAGTGAGTCCCTTTTCGATTTATTATCCCGCAAGAAAACGTGCAAGTTTTTAAGAAAAACGAGCGTGTCGGGAAAGATGACAGCTGGAGAACGAAGAGCTTTCCCCAGACTTTGCGCCTCGAGTCGATAGTGAGAGGACACTTTGCACTAGCGATGCTGAGACAACTGCCGCCGCCGCGGGGGACCCTTTGCGACCAGCGCTTTGTAAGACCAAGAGGAATCACCCGCCCGAATCAATTGGGAGATACAGAGAAGAAAGAAAAGGACGTTCAAGTGAAGAGATGAAGTTTTATTTCAGGGGAAGGAAGAAGAAAAAAAAGGAAGCTTCACCAGGCACGTTTGAAAGCTTCCTCCTCCTGCCTTCTAGGATTGACCCTCGCCTTCTTTGGCTGGTATTATTGCTCCGTACAAAGTGGCAGGTACTTCATAGTTCATACATAACACACATAATACGTACCCAGCTTCAAAAACCGTTTCACTCCAAGTGTGGCTGATGGTGGCTTGGGCCTTCAGGCCACCCCACGGAAACACGCGACGCTAAGACAATCAGTCAGGTACGTACCGCTACCCCTGACAAACGCCTCAACACAAAGAAGAAGCTTGGACCAATTCTGATGGCTTGCATGCAACTTGGCCCTTCATCAACTTCCACCCACACTCTTTGCTTGGTCTTGTCGAATTGCGATGGGAGCAACAACCGTTTTCAGCCAAGGTTGTGGATCGATTGCCATGAGGTAAAAAAAAAGATTAAACAGACTGAGATACTTGGAAATGGCAGAATCACATCCATCATTGCTCTCGTGCGCGCTTGTCGCTGCCGCATTCAAGGTTCTTTTGTTCCCCGCATAGTGAGAGAGCTCCCTCCCTACCTACCTCCCTTTGCATTGAGCCGGCCTAACAACTAGAACAGCAAATCCACCGATTTCGAGGTTCACCGAAACTGGCTGGCAATCACAAATAGTCTTCCTTTATCCGAGTGGTATTATGAGAAAACATCAGAATGGACTCTCGACTATCCCCCGTTTTTCGCCTACTTCGAATGGTTCCTTGCCCATATCGCAAGGGTGGTGGATTTCCATATGGTGCGAGTATACAACCTCAACTACGATAGCTGGCAGACTATATGCTTCCAACGAGCCTCTGTCATTGTCACGGAGCTTCTCCTTGTTTATGCCCTCCAAATGTTTATTGACTCGTCGCCACTGCAAGGGAAGCGAGCTGCGCAAGTTGCCGCACTGTCCGTCATTCTGTCGCCTGGATTGTTGATTATTGACCACATCCATTTCCAGTACAATGGCTTCATGTACGGAATTTTGGTCGCATCACTGGTTTTAGCCCGGAACAAGAGCACATTATTGCTGAGTGGCCTGGTTTTTGGTGTGCTTTTGTGCTTCAAACACATTCACCTCTATCTGGCCCCCGCCTACTTTGTCTATCTACTGCGGGCGTACTGTCTATCAACAAAATCCATATTCCAAATCAGGTTCTTTAACTGCATCAAGCTTGGCGCTGGCCTGGCGGCGATATTTGCTGCTGCCTTTGGACCCTTTGCAGCGCTCAACCAGATTCCTCAGCTCCTCAGCCGTTTGTTCCCCTTTTCGCGCGGCCTATGCCATGCTTATTGGGCACCCAATATTTGGGCACTGTATTCGCTGGCTGATCGTGTCCTGATTTATCGTATGTCGAATGCAGTCCAAACTCACCATACTTTAGTTAGATCATGCTAATCATCGCGCAGTTGCCCCAAGACTGGGTCTGACCTTGAAGACAGAAGCCCTGAACAGCGTTACTCGTGGTTTGGTAGGGGATACAGCTTTCGCTGTTCTACCCGAGATCACCCCGAGGATATGTTTCGTCTTGACATTGGTGTTCCAGATCCTAGCCTTGATTAAACTATTTGGGCGACCTACCTGGGACAACTTTATCGGAGCAGTCACTCTTTGCGGCTATGCTTCATTTCTCTTTGGGTGGCATGTGCATGAAAAGGCCATTCTCTTGGTCATCATTCCATTCAGCCTCATCGCCCTGAAAGATCGTCGGCATCTGGGCGCATTCCGGCCATTGGTAGTCGCCGGCCATGTTTCGCTATTCCCTCTCATCTTCACCCCGGCAGAATTCCCAGTCAAAACCATCTATACAGTTTTTTGGCTTGTTCTGTTCCTCACAGCCTTTGACCGTCTGGCACCGGCTTCTAACAAACCAAGATTCTTCCTTTTGGACCGGTTCAGCACTCTGTACATTGCAGTGAGCATTCCGCTCATAGCGTATACCTCACTCTTCCATCATATAATATTTGGAAAGCGTTATGAATTCCTTCCCCTGATGTTTACAAGTTCCTACACAGCTGTGGGTGTCGTTGGGAGCTGGTTAGGATACATGGTTGTGTATTTTACTTCCTGAGCATGGCCAATGATGGCATAATTTGAGCGAAATAGAGATACTAAACGATACTTTCCGTGCAAGTGACTGTTGTAAAGTGTAGTTAAAGGAAGTTGAAAGTCTGTACATGAATACACTTGATTTGATATTGCATCTTCCACTTTTCAACTGCTGCTTCCAACATGTCCGATATTTGGTGGCAGGAGTCCATTACAATATGATGCACCTCGGATAGAGTCGCGCTAGATGTGAGTTGGTAGCAGCACCGTGATGAAAGAGACGTAGGAGGAGTAGGCGGGTGACCATAGTCCTAAAGGATTATTGAGGGACCAGATAGCACGAGTAGTTTCTTGGTCTACCCGACATACAAAGATGTGATGGAAAACGCCGCCAAAGTAGAGCCAGTTTAATCCATAAAGCATAAATGTTGCTGGCCGTGACATCTGGAGCTGATGCGGAATGACGCTACCGTTCTAATAAACAAACCCCTTGATAAACAGACTTGTTTGGATTAGCTGGGTAGTATGAATGGGAGATAAAAAAAAAACTTTCGAGCTGAAGTTTGAGGGTCAAAAAGCGAATAGCATCAGAGTTTCATGACTCTGGTATTCAAAGCTTACTGTTTCTACAAGAGCGTGGCACATGCTGGAGTTGACAATTTAGGAGGAGGGAATAAGTGGATGTAAGGGGCTCATAAGAGCATAAGGGACACCGCGGTTGGTGAATGGATGGTATCAAGTAACTGGAAGGGAGAAGGATGGACTCGAGTGTTGCTCTGAGTGACTCAATTCTACAGCGCAGGTCAGAAGTGTGAGATTGCACGGGGTAACTGAGGAGGCGGTTAGTAGATGTAGAGTCAGTCCTGGGGGAGGGTGTAAGTGTGCATATGCTATATATGGGGGAATATGGGTGAAATTTGATCAAAAAAATATCCTTTGACGGCTTAATTGATTCGTCGTGTCGAGACGAGTCGAATGAACCCGAAAACGTTGGTATTTGGTCCAAGTTGTGCTGGGAAGCTTGATGGAGGAGAGTGCAGACAGTTGGAGGATGCAAATGGGGTCGGTTAGCCGTCCGCAAGCCGGGGATCAGGCCGGGTGAGGTTCGGGCCAACAAAAGCCAGGGC
Source organism: Cladobotryum protrusum (assembly GCA_004303015.1). Lineage (NCBI taxonomy): Eukaryota > Fungi > Ascomycota > Sordariomycetes > Hypocreales > Hypocreaceae > Cladobotryum > Cladobotryum protrusum. The sequence goes on from RZGP01000001.1 coordinate 1,574,728, forward strand.
GGTGAACAGGGATGTATGCACAGGGCCGTGAATCTCTGTTGGTTCGGAGGTACTTTGCTAAGGAAGTACTGCCCAGAGTGTACATACATAGATACATACACTGAGCGGCCTGGTCCAACAAAGAAAAGAAGCAAAAAAGAAGACGAGCTTGTTTTTATTTTTAGAGCATTTGGTAGCAATCCAGTCTCGTGGAATTGAAGAGCCATCATTAGGTCATAGCTTTTACAGAATCTTGCATGGAACAAAGACGAACCTGGCCGCTGTAAAAGGAAAAAAAAAGAGAGTCTTAGAGGAGAGAGACAAAGACAATTGAACGGAAGGGGGGCATTGCTGCTAGATAATACTTGTAGTAAGGCAAAAGGTAAAAAGACCCATGTACCTCGATGTAAAAGATACTTTTCACAAGTATCTTCTTACCATATTCGTCCCGCAGTTGCATCCATGGGCTTGGCTGGCCCGCCGCTTCTTTTTGCTGGTGTCCGTCCACTGACTGGGCTGGAAGTACTCTCCAAGGGTACCGTCGAGGTAAAGGTACTTTTAGACGCCAGACCAGTCCAGCGGGACCAGGAGTCCTTGTTCCATTTAGGTTCCTTGTAAGCTGCTGCTGTACCGGCACCAAAGCACCAAAGCAGCAGCAGCAGCACCGGCACCAGCAGCAGTCGTCCTCCTACCCACCCGCGATTTCTTCCTCCTCCTTCTTTTCCTCCTCCTCCTCTTCCTTGTTGCAAACTTTTTCCCTCCTCTTCCTCTTCCGTTTGTTCCAGCTTCGGTCGCGTCCCCCCAAAACAGCCAGAGACCACGACAACGCTCGCATCGAAAATCCATCATCCTCATCGAAATATGTGAGCCAAGCTGCCCCGCCATATATATTCTGCCCCGGATCGCGTTCCCGTTTCCCTTCGTGTAAGTCGCCCCGGTCATTGTCCCAGCCCAGGCACCGCGACTTTTCGCCCACTCCGAGCCAAAATTTTAAAAGCGAAACGCCCACGACGACAACACCGCAATTTCGACAAAACATTACTCCTCGGTATTCTTCGCCGCACATGCAAACCGTTGGTTCTGCCTGCGCCTAGCGGATGCTCCTTGATATAAGATATATATAGGGATAGAGAGAGGGCTTCCCACCCCCCCCCCCCCCCCCCCCCCCCCCCCCCCCCCCATCAGATACGCGCGCACTAGCTCTCTCTACCTCTGCTTTCTGCTCCTCAGCCTTGCAGATCCATTGGAGGGCGGCTCTTTTCGGCACATCTCTATTTACTTGTTGCCAGCATGGTACGACATCTCCAACAATCTACAACATCAACCTGCCAGAGACTTATACATTGCCAGGTTCTATTTAAGCGGAAACCGGTGCAGTTTCTGCCACCGGCCGATGTAGATGACGAGGATGAAGAGGTACGGAAGAGAGCATACTCAATTCCCTTGCCATATCAAACGAAACCCGCGCGGCTGACTCTTTTTCTTTTCTCTCTCAAGGTGTGGCATATCCCCCAAACCGGGGAAATATTCACATCATACGAAGACTATCTCAGCCGGTAGGTTCCTTTGTTCATCACATGCAGGCGATTCTGACTGACATGCCTTTAGTATGGACTTTTACAAACAGGTAACTTTGCGACTTGCGCCCCTAGCTAATCGCGAGGCATTGGCTAAGTAATATCACCCCAGCGTCGTTTCAACGACCAAATTACAGGACATTCCGGCCTCACCTTTTTTGAGGCATACAACAGCGAGGTTGGTGCGCCACTGCCCCTCTAAGGCGCTTGGTAACTTACCTATTTGCAGCTCACGGGCGGTCGTGAAGTAGAGGCTTCATTCCCAGAACCTCTTAAAGGACCCATTCTTCGTAAAGTGCAGTTTCAAATCATTTCTCGCTTGGACAATTTAGTTGATATGATTTACGACGACTTTAAGCATGACTATTATCCGGGAGAGGAGGTCAGTGTCACCCAGGACGATGGCGAGAAACTTCACGGCCTGGTCAGGGAAAAAACGACGTTTGGCGTAAGAGTTTTGCCTGATGGATCGCACTCAGTGCCTACTACGAGGTACCTGATTACTATGAAGGGCAGTGGTCGGGAGACAATCGCAACGGATGAACTTCTTTGTCGCGATCGAGGCGTCTTCACCAAATCCATGCTTCGGTCCTTCATCAAGAAGACGGTCATCAGAGAAGCCTGGAACGGAGCCCCCTGGTTGGTTAAACATGATTATGCGAACCAATATCATATCGATATCAAAGTACCGCCTCATCTGCGTTACGACACCAAAGTACAGGAGCGTAAGCAGCTACAGGCGCAGAAACGGAACAGTTTGTTGCAGGATACCAATGGGCACAGTCCCAGCGTTCAATCTGGCCCCGTCCGGTTACCAGAGCTAAAACCAGCCCCAAAGAATCAAAAAGGAAAACCAGTGCAAAACAGTCAGTTATCTAAAGGACTTAGGTGGCCTCCAGGTATCCCACAGAATGGCATAAACGGATTCTATCCAGGCCCGTACAGCGAACAACGACTTGTGCCACGCGATCCGACACCTCCGCCTCCACCACCACCACCACCCCCTCCTCCCAAGTACCCTATAGAGGACCTCCAGCTGGCGCCCAAGGAGGGCAATGTGCGACCCGCTCTAAAATTCATGTGCAAAGATCCTACGGCCGATGTCGAGCTCGAGAGTATCATGTATGAGAAAATCGAGATGGACACTGTTGGCCTTTTATTGGAAACGTGGGATACCCTCAATGTGTACTGCGAGATTTTCAAGCTGGATTCCTTCACCTTTGACGATTTTGTCGAGGCTATGACGGTAGCTTCTGAGGATGTCAATGTCCAGCTATTTGATGAGATTCATTGCTCCGTGCTAAAGATCTTGGTCGATTCTGAACCTGATGGTGGTAAGGTCAGGATAACACTGCCTGAACTCGAAGAAGACGGCAGTGACGAGGAAGATGATGAGGGAGCAGATAGTGAGGAAGAAACCCCTGAGCCAGAGAGTATTCCGGTTGCGCGAGCTACTCGCAGCAGTTTGGCAAAACTGGAGGCTGAAAGACTAGCTGCCGAAGCCGCTGCTGCAGAAGAAGAGAGTCTTAGGGCAGAGCTCGAAACCAAGCACCGTGCCGAGGAGCTGCTGAGAGAATACGACTGGATTGATCACCTGCGAAAGCGCGATTTCCAAAATGGAGGTTGGGAGAGAATCATGGTTGGGCTACTACATCAATTGTCAAAGAATGAGCGGTATCAGAAGATGTGCGAGGAACTACTTTTGCTACTAGTGCCGCCAGAAACAGAACCAACCCAAGAGAATGTACAGCAGAGATATGCTGAACTCGATGTTAACGATCGAGTGAAGGCCCTCCAGATCATCTGTATGCTCACTATGGAGACAAAAGCCATCAGGGGCTACATGGAAGACTGCAGTGAGACAATGACCAAATATCGCAAGGACAAGATTGAATGGCAGCGACAACGGAAACAAGCGTAAGTAACAGACCTCTCTCTCTCTCTCTCTCTATCCCTCTAGTGACATTATCCCACTGACTGCATAATAGGACGGAGGAGCTTCGGCAACTCAATGAGACGCGCAAGGCCCTGATGCCAGAAAATGAGCCAGCTGAGCAATCAAATGGTACTCCTACTAAGACAGAAGATGATGTCAAAATGGTTGATCCAGATGAGTCCCAAATTGATAAAGAAGAAGAAATCGAGGACAGCATGGATGAAAGCCAATCGCGCAAGAAGCGTCGCGGCCGTGTAATATCTGAGAAGCAACGAAAGCGTGAAGAGGAGGAGCAGGAGAGGAAGGCCAAGGAAAAGGCCAAGGAAGCCGCTAAGCCGAAACAGTCTAAACAGTATATCAAGCTCTTGAAGGATATCCAGAAGAAGGAAGATTTCATCAAGAAGTGCGAGGAAGAGGTGGCCGTCATCGATAACGATCTACGAGAAGCTGACTGTCCTCGAACCCGAGTTCTAGGAAAGGATCGCTTCTGGAATCGCTACTACTGGTTCGAGCGGAACGGTATGCCGTACGCAGGGCTGCCTGACAGTTCGACAGCTTCGGCTGGGTATGCCAACGGTTGTATCTGGGTCCAGGGTCCAGATGATCTCGAGAGAGAAGGATATATCGACCTCGCCGATGATCTCCAGGGTGAATACAAGGCCAAGTTCAACATGACAGTTCCGGAGCGAAAAGCGATGGAGGAAGGAGATACAAGCGTTTTTACCGCCAGGCAGTGGGGGTATATCTCGGAACCCGAAGACCTGGATAAACTTATCAAATGGCTTGATCACCGAGGATTTAACGAAGTAAAGCTACGGAAGGAGTTGGTTGCATACAAAGAAAAAATTGCCACGCATATGGAGAGCCGCAAGGCATATCTAGCAAACACTGATGAGATGGAAAAGGAGAAGGAAAAGAAGGAAGACAATAGACGAACGAGCTCGCGGGTGCGAGAGAAGACGCCCGATCCGCCAAATTATCGCTGCCTGAAGTGGGAGAATACGATGGCGTTGGAGGAATTAGGACACTTGCACGGAGATCCTCCGCCACCACCAAGATCCAGGAAGCAAACAAAGAAGAGAGAAGCAATGAGTGAGCCAGCTCCAAGACCAACCAAAACACGACGTCGATAGTTGGCATCTCTTATGAGCTTGGCACAAGTCTAAAGAAGAAGAGAGAGAAAAGAGAGAGAGAGAGAAGGGTTTTGGAGTGGTTTTTCAGACGATGCACGACGATGATTTTGGTGATTTTTGCAGAAGAAACGATGTACTGATGAGACTTGTTCCGCCATTTGGCATTTTGTTGACGCAACCCGGCTTGGAGTTTGAGAAACGGCTTGGCTAGACGGACTGATTCTTTGTTAGACATAGACGGCGCCGGGGGCAAAGGACCAGCGTCCCATGTTTGTTGATTAAAAGGGGGCATTCTGCTTTGTAATGCCACGATTATATGTTTGCTTTGACGGAGGGGGTGAGTGGAATGCCACGGGGCTGAACTTGGCTTGGAGTTGAAGTTTTCTGAAGGTGGTCTGCTGATAAACGATTGCGTGGATTTGATCATGTCTGGGGGTTTTGTGGGAGGATAAGCTTGGGTGGGAGATGGATGTTATCAGATTAGGGATAGGGAAATAAACAAAGTCAATATCATGGATTATTCAACCGGCTGGTCTCAAAAACCGGTGTATGAAACGTGATGTATGTTGACCAAGGCCCATTCTCCAAGCCAGCAAAGGAATCAAAGGTGATAGAGGAGAGATGGGTAATGCATAGTAAAGCCGCAAATAGATGTAGACGAGGTGGTGGGACGAAGACAAAACTAGAATGATGCCAAGTCTGACGTGTTACCCTACAACCATGTTCAGAAAGTCCAATAAATAGGCTTTGAGATAGAGATGCATTTGAGCTGATACAATGGTGGCTTCTTCATTTCCAAGTGGGGAAGGTCATGAACGATGCATGAGGGTCTGGAAGGGCAAGATAAAGCCCTTGGTGTTCATACATGCTTAATATCTGTCAAGCTTAAAACACGAGGTTGGCCAATATTGCGCCACTCGTCATACAGGATCTTGATGTCGTTCCCGCAGGCCGTCAGCAACGATACCCGTATTACTCCGACCCCCAGCACGAAAACTGGATTTAGCAAAACTGAGACATGATCGCTTATGTGTAGCTACTGCATAGGAGAGGGAACGGAACCACAAGACTTGCAGCAAGTATTGGGTTACACTGGGGTGGTTCTTTGTTGGGGGGGGATGTGGGATGGGGACGCCACGAATGGTCAAATCAGGAAGGCCGTTATGAGAAGCGTATGTAACATAAATTATAAGCATGTTTTTTCTGGAGTTGCATTTCAGCTCTGGAAGAGCCTGGAGATGGTTCGTGTATAAATAGGCTCGATGTTTCCCTATGCTTTAGAGTTTTTTTTTTTTTTTTGAGAAAGAGAGATAGGATTGCTTGATCGTAAGCTAGACTAGGTGAAGTACACTGGAAGCTATTCGCGATGCGTGGGATCATCTCCCTGTGGCTGCTGCCAGCGGTTTTGGCTGCACCTGGTGTTGTTACCAGACGTGATGAACCTGCTCCTCTTCTTATCCCTCGCGGCGAAAGCAAGATCATTGCTGATAATTATATCGTCAAACTCAAGGATGGTGGTGACCTCGCGGCCCTGGATGATAGTCTGGATTTGTTAAGTGTCAACGCCAAACATGTATACCGCTCTGTATTCAGGGGGTTTTCGGGTACATTCGATAAGGCTACCTTGAAGACCTTGAGGGATCATCCTGATGTGAGTTGGTATACTGACTCTTTTTGGAAGCTTGGATTGGGATCTGACCTGGTTGAAGGTGGAATATATTGAGCAGGATGCTACTATCAGAGCATATACATACCTCTTTCAACCTAATGCTCCATGGGGTCTAGGTCGTATCTCTCACAGGCTAACGGGCAACACGACGTACATCTTTGATGACAGCGCAGGTCTGGGAACGTGCTCGTACATCATCGATACAGGCATCGAGACGACTCATCCCGTTAGTCTCCTTCCCTTCCACCATTGAGAGTTCTCTTTCAAAGAAAGAAAGAAAGAAAGGGGGGGAACAAAGAAAACTAACATGTTTGAAAAGGAATTCGAAGGTCGAGCATCCCAAGTAGCCACTTTTGCCAACGGCGATACCACCGACGGAAACGGCCACGGCACGCACATTGCAGGCACCGTCGGATCCAGGTCCTATGGCGTCGCCCGCAAGACCCTCCTCCTCGGCGTCAAGGTCCTCGATGACAACGGCAGCGGCTCGCTCTCCCAGGTCATCGCGGGCATGGACTTTGTCGTCAAGGACTCGGCCACCAGGGCGGGATGCTCCAGGGGCGCCATGGCCAACCTCAGCATCGGTGGGTCCTTTTCCGCCGCGGTGAACAAGGCAGCCGCTTCGATGGTGACGGCGGGAGTGTTTGTCTCTGTGGCGGCTGGGGGCTCGAACACGGACGTTGGGAACACGTCGCCTGCTTCGGAGCCGAGTGTCTGTACGGTGGGGGCGACGACCAAGACGGATGCGAGGGCGAATTCGAATTACGGCAAGTTGATTGATGTGTTTGCTCCGGGGGTGGAAATCTTGTCGACGTGGCTGAATGGTGGGACGGTATGTTTCTCTTCTTCTGCCTTTCCCACTTGTTTTCAGCTGTTGAAAAGGGGGGGGGGAGGCTGTTTCATTTGCTAACTGTGATTTCTTTTTTTTTGGTTCGCGTAGAATACACTCTCTGGAACGTCGATGGCAGCAGCACACATTACGGGTCTGGGAGCCTATCTAGCTGCTTTGGAGGGCATCAAAGGGGGAGCGATATGCGCGAGGATTCAAGAGCTTGCTACGAGGAATGTGATAACTGGCGTTCCCGCGGGGACCGCCAACCTGGTTGCCTTCAACGGAAATCCGTTTGGCTGAATAATCTCTTTCACAAAAGTGCAAACGGATCATGGGATGGTGAGGTGGGCTTGGATAGTTTACGTGGGCGTGTGGGCGTGTGGGCTTCAGGGCAGAGTCACAGAATAGGATGCCTCTACGAAAAGATGGGGGTCTGGTTCTTGGACACGAGGCAGAATTTCAATCATCAGATCACTTTTTTTTCTTTTCTCTTCTTTTTTTTTGGTTTGCGAAATACAAAGCTTTTATCACTTTTCGAGGTCAGATTCTAAAAGACCTTTTCTTCTTGACTGCTCTATGGACTACTGTCTTGTTACTCCCAGTCCATGTACTTAATGGCAGCATGTTACGCATTCCCATTCCATCTCCGTGTCGTAGTGAATCATCCTGGGGCTTGGAGTTAGCAATTTGTTTCAGGCATCGTCATTTTCATAGACGTGATGTGTTGCGTAGGTAAAAATTGGGATTCATGGGCTTGAAACTTACTCAAGACGATTGTTCATGGAGCACGACGGTAGGTATTGCCGGTGGCAGCGTATAGCGAAGTTATGTCGACCACGAGGTCGTCTATTTCACCTCTCATCGCTGCCTGGTTTGCTTGAATCTCGGCTACAATAACAACAAGCTGAGCTACGATCTCAGTGAGATTGTGTGCCGTGACTGGGCCGCCCACAGGGCCGCCCTGGGCGGTCGGATTGCCATTCTGTTGGTTTGGATGACCGTTCATCTTCTGGAGCAATGTTATTATGCGCTCCCAGTGGTTGAATCAGAAGATAGATCTGGGTGCGAAGAGAAAAGAGAGAGAGAGGGGGGGGGGGAGGTAGTGTCTCTGACCTTTGAGAACCACTTTGGGGGCGAGGGGGTTGAAAGCAAAGATCAGAGAGTTGAGGTAAGAGAGAAAGGGACTTACGGTATTTGGAATGAGAACTTGGATTTCCTTTTGCTGAGTTGTTGTTGGTTGCTTTTGCAATTGAATTGTTGGGAAACTCCTAGTGTTGTGGTGTTGTGGTGAAGAAGGAAGAAGGAGAGGAACTTCAGGTCGGAAAGAGGAGTTTAAATAGTTTTCCCCTGTGGGTCAGTGATTGTGCGGAAAAAATAAACAAAAATAAAAATAAACAATAGTGATTGTGCAGAGGGCTGGCGGAAAATGTCTGCCAGCTGCCCGCTGCCTGGCAGTCCGGCAACTATAGCGACGAGGACGACAACTTTCCTCCTACACCATCAGAGTGGGGAGGGGGGGCCACCTCGAAGCACAAGTTCCGAGCATGGTAGGATTAGTATGGAACTTGTGTAGAAAGCCTTTTCTTTTTTTCTTGTATGAATAGGACTTGGAGAGTAGATAGATAGTTGCGAGTTGCGAAGAGAGAAGTAATAGGGGGGGCGTCGTTGGTGCGAAATGGCAACTACCTTGAGATCAAAAGCAAACGAGAACAACTCAGGACCCTTGTTACGGCGTAAGGAAATGTGCAAGGAAATCCTTGAGAATGCTTTGAGTCTTTCTACTTTGTCGCTGGTTTGAAAATTTTTAACTCTACGGTTGTCACTGGAACTGGCGAGACGTGATTGCGGAGTTGAGGCTGAGACAACCACATTGTTCTGAGACGACACTACATTTTCCGATCAAGACTTTGGCGATGAAGACTACGAAAAACCCACCGTCTATATGCTCCAAAGCATAGGTTTTACGAAAAGTAATAGCTCCGACAAAGCTTGTACTGTGTGTGTGCCAACGTTCAGAGTCAACTCAGACTAACTGGCTGCAACTCCTTTCTCTAGGACCCAACCCCTCTCTTCCGCCAGACGATACTTTCGAGAATTCTACGATGGACCACCGACTGCTATTTGTACTACGAACCGAGAGCATAACAGTTGCACAGACTGAAGGCGACTGTGCCATGATGCTTTGTCTACCCCTGAAGAAACACCGACTCTTTGCCTTGATCGACTCGCGACTACTGACCGATACTTTGACGATGACGAGATGTTTATCGACTATGGTATCTTTGAGAGAGGGCTGAAAAAAAAAGGACGACTCAGAGGAAAATGGGACTTGTCATATACTGAGATGTGTCGAATCTGCACAAAGACTGGGATAGTATAGGGTGTCGACAAGAGAATACCTTGAGCAAAAAAGCTGTCGTTTGTTCAAATTTCAACCTTTATGGGAAACATTGCTCTGCTAGATTTCTCATGGGGCATAACATTGGAAGATGTGTTTGTCTGCGCCTGGGACTTTACAGCGTAACCGCCCCTTCAGCTTTGACTCGAGAAACACATCTCCTTTTTGTACGATTACATGGAATATTCCATACCTTTGTCGTAACTTTTCTTTGAGAGTAGAATAAATACACAGCAAAAATAATTGTGTTATCCTCCCCCGTAGGCCTTTGTGGCTTTGTCGTTGAGTCGCGAAACATCAACAATGCAACGGCGTCCAGGCCTATGCGCTGGCTTGGGCCAGGCCTGTGGCATCTTTGACATGGCTGCTGCTTGTGGTGGTGGAATAAAACCCAACGGATAGCAAGTAGGTTGACTAGAATGTAGAAGATATAGATTGCTGAAATGGTGCCCGTGAATTTGATGCTTTACAGTGTTGTGATGGCCCTGGACTGCTATAATAACCCCCCCTAAATCACACTCAACATGGGGCGATGGTGTTCCTCTTAGCACTGGTAGTACCTGGGAGTTGGTGTTTTCAGGTTAATTCCCTCTATTCCTCTTCTCTTATCTTTATCGTGATGGGCACACCTCAGAATAATGACAAGTGTGGCCCTCGACTTAGTTTGCTAGGCCGTCCATAGCATGTACGTTGGATTGCGACAAACTCAGTTCACGCCAGTTCTTACAACCTAAAGTCAAGGCTTTACGGATAGTTTTCAAATCATTATCTTGGTTGACGGCTTCTACTACGGAGTTTTTTGCGAGCTAAATACATCGTCCGACTTGAGACACCATGCCCAGCCCTATAGCTCTCCCACTTTCGTTTCATCTCCGTGCAAGTCGTAACCCCAGTGATCTTCCCTCTCGCCCGTCTGGCATGCCGTGTTCGCCTTCTGATGCTTAGAAAATCCTTCCGCTAAAGAAGGTGTGTTTCTGGACCAGGGAGCGGATTGGCAGATAGTTGACCAGGTCGTTTGCGAATGACCTCAGAGAATCCGGCGAGATCTTAGTCCGCCAGACGATCTTTCCGTCAGAGCCCAGCCAGATGACCTTGATAGCCCTCTTACTCAGGGCTTCTTCATCCAAGAGGTAGATCAGCGTGGTGCAGTACTTATCAGCCATGTCGATGGGGAAGGGAGTGTCTGGGCAGAGAGACGGCGAGTATTCCCAGCCCGAATCCTGAGAGTCTTCGAAGCAGTTGTAGGGGCGGGGGTGGACCAGCATCGGAATGCGCTTGAGGATCTTGGTCCAGTGAACGCCATCGTAGAGCTTGCTGTCGTCGAGCTTTGCGTAGTCAAGAATGACGTTGGAGTTCATGGACAGGTTGCACACCTGATCGAGTTCTTCCTTGTAGCATGCTCGTACAATGACGGGTTGGTAGCGCAGATCGCAGGCGTTTGCACAAATGATGCGCTCCTGGATTGTCTGAAAGGGAGCCAGGCAACGAGAGATTTCCTCCGAGGTGGGGAAAGATCCTTCATCAGGGCGCTCAAGGTTGGTCCATGCCGCCTTATGGTAAGGCTGGCGAGGAGAAATGGGCGTGTCAGCGAGCGTGTTTCTATAATCACTTTCAAGGGGGGGTTAGTGGGATCAAGTAACTTACGAATCGCTCCTTGGAAGTCAGCTTCCAGTAACGCTGAACGAGATTATCCCACTGTTGGGCATCCTGATCGCGAGGAAGTTGGCAGTTGAAATGCTTCTACACTTGTCGGTTAGAGGAAAGGCAGTCCCAGCTCTAGCAAGGGATGACATACCAGGACAAAAATGTCAAAGGACAAGTTGCCATAGCGAGCTTTGATTGGAATGTCAACCCTCATCTTGAAAGTCGGTCGTGGAGAGTTGAAGTTTCTGTTTGACTGTTTGCGTGAAGGAGGGAAGAGAAAGGTAAACAAACAGAGGTTGGCAGCAGTTTCTTATAGGCACCACCCTCCCCCTTTTAGCCTTGCTATTAATAGACACTCTGCAGTTGGATAAGCGAATATTTCAACGACAAAATGCTTAAAGCGAGTTGTCAGAGAATCTCTATTGAATCACTCTGTTCTAATCACAATAGAGGACAAAAAGATTACAATGGTCTACTGTGAAGGATGAAAGAAAGGGTCTTGGGCTGATAGACAACTCCTTTCAGAGAGCACGAGGAGCATCCCACCAAAAAAGCCCTGCCATTCTTATGAGCTACACTTGGCGAGCAGCTATCACATAGGCTAATGTCTATTATGATATACTAAATCTCGTTACATTCTTTACCCCAGCTCAAGGTCTGCCATTTTCGGAGCCCTGGGGTTTCGAGTTGGAAGCCACATGGTTTCTGCGCCCGAAAGTGACGCTGCGATAAGTTGCAGATCTTATCTAGCCGACTCAGATGTAGCTCGCTATTGCTAAATCGCAAATCGATAATTGCATACCTTGGATGTGCTTGAGCGGGCCAGTGACTGGGGGGGGGGGCGACTGCACTGTTACCCAGCTGTACAGGGGCAGCTGGCATGTCGCCTCGCTACTCGCCTCACCATTACCCATCAGACCTCAGCACTCCTGATTATTCACAATGCAGGCCTACGCCCTCAAAGCTGCACTACCTGACTCGTAGACGTGCATTACAACGGCCTACCACCTCCATCAAATCTGCTTCACCTGCGTCTTCGAAAGAACCCCCTGACTCTGCGACTGTATTCTTGAAGGGGAGGCGACTCCAATATCTCCTACATTCTATTCGCAAAGAAGAAGACACAAGGTGAGCAGGAGTATTTATCTTCGATTGCGGTTGCACTCGTGTCTGACCATTATGTCCAGAGCTGGTTTACCAGATTTCCACATCTCTAGATGCACTGTCGCTTTTGCCCATATCAACCAAGGCTCAACCAGGGAACCAGCCACCAAAAGTGTCCAGAGATTTCATATTAAGTCAATCTTTCCTACAGCAAAGACGGTGTGAAAGTAATTCAAGGACTAATCGTTCTTGTCAAACCTGAGCTTTTCTGTGTAGAAGCTCAAAACATATCCAGCTATCAAGGGCCCTCGCCTCGCACATTGAGATAACACTGATGCCTCTCATCATTCTTGTTCCATCCAATGCAATTCCAACACGACAACAAATTATCCGGGTCAAGCTGTCTCTTGATACTCAAGAGGCGGGCGTAGTTTTTCGCACCCCAGAAGGAACCGATAGGGTCGGGTTCGTAGACGTCGGCCTCGTTCTGGTAGGCACCTCCGTCTGGCGTGATGGCACGCATGGGGTCCATTTGTTTGCTAATGGTCGCGAACGTGTTCGTGAGGGCTTCGGGGCTCGTGGCGGCTGGATCTGCCGGGTCCCAACTGGCCCTGATGGTTAAATGCCAAAGAGAATCTCTCTGATCAAGTGTGTTAGCCAAGCTGAATATCGACCGTGCATATATATACTGAATTCGCAGGCTAGACTTACCCATGCTGGTGTTACTGAAGCCTCACCTGGACCTCCAGGTTTGTCTGACTCGGGCAAGGTATGGTTGGTAGGAGAGGCAATGACAGCGGCCCAGCCAGGCGTAGTCGTCATGAGGATGTCGACAATCTCCTTTTGAGCTTCGTCACCCTGGAAGTTTCGTCGCGGTACTAGTCTGGATGATCGGGTCAGAGATACTCCAGCTTCGGGCGATAGAAAGCCGAGCAATACTGGGTCGTTCTGCGCGGCCCACTGGTTCGGCAAGGTCTTGATGTTGATGACGAGCGTCGCGTTGTTTGATCCGAAGGACTTGAAGTAGTTGCTCACCGGCTTCAAAGAGGCCTGAGCCTGTTCAATGTTGAGATTGGCGTTGAAGCCAAGGAACCGAGCTGTGCTACCAGTTGTTATTCCGCTCACTCCATAGAGCCCTCCCCAGCCCTCGTCAGACCACTTCTCTGCGTTCGCAACCAGAATTTCGTTGATTTCACGAGGGTCAGTTGGCAAGGTCATTTGCAGGAATGCATACTAAACAGAACCCACAGTTAGCTGTTATACGACTTAAGAAGTTCAAAGCATGTTGTCTCAGGAAACCTACCGTAAACTCACGGTCCTTGTGAAGCGCCGCAGTGGTCTCCGTGACTACACCAAAGGTGCCTCCACCGCCGCCGCGTAGGGCAAAGAAGATGTCCTGGTTCTGGCATCGATTGGCCGTTACAAACGTTCCGTTGGGCAGGACGACCTTCATTTGCACAGCATTGTCCACCCCAAGACCAAAAGTCGGCGAGAAGATGCCGTGGCCGCCTCCAGCCACCCAGCCCCCCGAAACTCCAACAGTTGGACACGAGCCAGCGACAGTCTAGGATTGAATCGTTAGCTCGAAAATAATGTCCCCTTTCGACATGAGACGACATATACTGACCATGTAACCCGTTCCGGCAAGACTGTCATACAGTTTGGTGCCGACCTGGCCTGCGCCGTAGGTCACAACAGGACCGACGGGACCAGGACACGATTCAGGAGTGAAATTCTCGTCAATCTTTGGCGCGGGGGCGATGTTGTGCGTCCAAATAGCAAAGGTGTTGAGACCCGTGCTTCTACCCTTGTAATCATGGCCAGTATTCTTGATCGTGACGGGGAGTTTGTACTGCTGGGCGAACTCCAGACTTCGCTGGATGTCCTGGACCTCTCGCGCATCGACATAATAGTCGGGCACGGTGCCTTGATAGCAGGTGTCATTGTGTATGCCTCCCGGGCTGCGCGCGCTCAGAGTGCATTTCTCACCGCGAGCCATGCAAGTGCTGAACGTCGGGTTATGATAGGACCCAAAGGTCCGGATGATGTCCGCCGACGTCGACAGGCCGTCTTCGACTATCTTGCATTGATCTGCATTCGGCACGTTTTCGCCAAGCCCCCATGCATTTTGGTAGCTAGTGAAGCAAGGCAGGCCCACGGGTGTGCCAAGGTGCAGCCGGCCAGACACACTGGAATTGAGCGAGTCCCAGGCCTGGCTTGGGACGGCGAGAATCGATGATGCAGATCCAGCTGTTGCATTAGCTGCAACTGCCAGGAGTGCAAGAACTCGCGGAGGCTTTCCAGATATCTTGCCCATGGTTTTTCAAGGTAGGCCCAGAATCAAATGGTAGAGAATGCAATACTGGATTGTCCATCAATCAAGCCGTATGTATATATATATCCTACCCAGAGGTACTCATCTCTACAGCATAACGGTCAGCCTAACGCATATATATCTGATTAGTATGCAACATAAGCTGGCGTGAGGCATGGCATGGGTCCTACAACCCCCAAGACTCCACCGGTAGGATTCAGGACCCTGCGTATAATCATAGTTCATGAATGGTCTGACAGTCCTTTCCGCGCAAACTCCGGCTTGCCTGCGCCCGCAGAAACAGCCAAACATATAGTTTACGGAGCATCGGACGACAATATTGAAGTGGATAGAAGATGGGGCATTCAAGGATTGTATGGTGCTGACAGACTAACTCCGCAAAGATGCCTTATAAATCACAAAATCTCTCTCCCCAAGCCCGGTCTAGTGTGAATTTTGAAGGAGGCATATTATAAAATTTTCGTAAACATGAGTTGTAGAGACGCATATGCTAAGCTGGAACTATGAAAGGGACCTAGAGCTTGACACCGGCACCGGACCTCGAGGACGGCCCGGGGTATCTGGGCGCTGAAAGGTGGAGCAGTTGGCAAAACTTCGGATCGAGATCATGAGTCCTATCATCGACGTCAATGAGATGTAGATTGAGATTGATAAATTGCGTAGATTGGTAGCTGGGTGGCACGCTGAGTGGCTACTAGCAAACACTAGCTGGTGTAGGTTTTGGTGGCTTTTGTGTGGAGGGGGCTGAGTGAAGTCATCCCCAAGTACCAGTGTGGTGTGCGCGATGTGAGGCAGGGGATTGACAAGTTGGACCATCATCCAGGCTCCCTTGGCTTCAGGTGAGGTCTTTTACATGTAAAGGTCAGGTAGAATTGTGGTTGTGGAACTTGATCATAAAGACATCGCAACATCGCAGACTATACTCAAAGGGCCCGCCCAAATGAGCATGCAAAGTATCATGATGGCTTTATAAAGATGAATTGGTATCAACGACGGCTATAAAATCTCTTTACCCTTGTAACTAAACACCCGGTACATCCCCTATCCCAAATCTGGTATCATGGCACTACGCCCCTGGTTCTTACAGCTCGAGAGCCTTCTTCAACCTAGCCAACGCCCCAAACAACTCGTTGTCATGATACTTTCTCGCCACAATCTGCAGACTGATAGGTGAGCCCTCGAAATCGCCAGTTTCCCATAAACCTCGACTTATTTCATCATGCTTGCTCAAGATCTCATTGGTCTCGAACTCCTCTTCTCCCTTCTTACAGGCCTTAATTGGGGTAGGAAAAGCGACGCCGGGGTAGTCGACATAATTCCAGAACGCAGTGTAGTTCCAGTAGTAGGCGGTATCATGCTGTGACGGGGCACCGACAAAGGCGGGGCAGATGAGAACGTCGATATCATGAGAATTCCAGTGCTGGGCAAAGTCACATCGGAACTCGTTGCGGATCTCTCTCTGCTGCAATAGCTCCTCCTTGGTCATGTCCACACCTTCGACAACCTCCATGATCCACTCCGTCAAAGGTAACATGGGCTCCCCAGTGGCCTCCAGGTGCGTCCTGATAGCTCTTCCGCCGTCTGGCCAATACGACACGACGAGGCTTTTCATCGCATCAGCCACCCTATAAGGCTCAAAGTTCTTGATTGTAAATTCATCTGGGAACTCTTCCAGTTTTGAGATGGCCCACCGCAGGGCGTTGGTGACTGGTGGATGCGGCGTAATGTAGCCGTCATTTAATAGGAAGCCAACTTTGAGAGGGCCAGGTTTTGGTGCTGTGTTGAGGCCTGTCCAGGGGATAGGAATAAGTCGAGGATCACTGAGGTACGGTTTTGCTGCTGATAAGACGGACATGAACAAGTCAACGTCTCTTAGCGTCGTTGCCATTGGGCCCGTGGAAGCGAGAATATTGAAGTCGGACAAACAGCCTCCCGGGAGGAAGTTTCTCATGGGAAGAGAATACGAAGATGGCTTGAAGCCGTAGATGCCACAAAACGCGGCGGGACAGCGAATGCTTCCACCAACATCTGAACCAACGCCCAGAACGGATCCTCGCATAGCCACAAGAGCACTTTCGCCTCCGGACGATCCACCCGCAGAGAGGTGAATATTATGAGGATTCAAGGTGCGGCCCCAGTAACCCGAGCAAGTCTCAATATGCATGATGGCTTGAGGCTGGTTGGTCTTGCAGTAAAAGACGGCGCCAGCAGCCCGCAGGATGGCGACCATTTGGGAGTCTTCGGTTTCTTTGCGCCGCGCATCGAAGAAGCCAAAACCTGACCAATGTCCGGCCATTGGCATATGCTCCTTGATGCTGATGGGAACGCCGTGGAAGGGACCCACGGTCTTTCCAGTGGTGGCAAGATGTTCATCCAGAGCCTTGGCCCGCTCAATGGCTTCGTCCATGAACCATTCCGTCAAACAAGAGGTCAGCTGATGGGCAATGATGGCTCTCTTAGCAAATGCCGTAGCAACGGCCACGGCGGTCAGCTCTTTGGAGGCGATTGCAGCAGCCAGGGCGGTGGCATCATATTTTTCGGTAATGTCAATCTCGGCTGGCGACAGGATGCCGCATTCCCGAGGGATTCCGGTGACATTGATGGGAGGGTTTTTGATGAGCTCCTCGGGAAGACGAAGCTCAGGAGGGACCTTGGAAGCAAACTCTTCGAAAAGAGCCTGACGCAACACCTCAAAGTCTGGGGTGCCAGAGATGAGAGGCTTTGATTGAACCGTGAGAAGCTGCTTGGGATGCGACATGATGGGGGTGGGGCTGAAAACGGGAAGATATCGATAAGGCAGAAGCTGGATGGATGGAGGAGGGTAAGGTAAGGATGACGGTGGTTGCTGATGAGTGTTTACAGGGAGCTGATTGGGGGTTGGTTAGGGGCTGGTCGGGGGGAGGGGGGAGGGGGGGACAGATGGAGTTGCAGCGCCGTCGCCTTAGCTAGGCTGGCTAATGGAACTCAAAGGAGGAGAGGAGAGGGGTAGTAGACGTTGACGATCTGCAAGAGGAAAAGCCTTGGAATGATGAATTCCAACTGAAAGAGAATTGAGAATTGAGAAATGAAAGAATAGGCAGGCTCTTCCTATTTATGTCTTTCCTCTAGCCTCGCCTTCTCCTCTTTTCTCCGCACCTTATCTCTACTACAGATATCGCCTTGCCAGTTGTCCAAGCCAGCCTGCTCGTCATATCCGACCTGTTTCTCCTCGGTGTCACCTGGAGCACAGCCAGCCTTCACGAACCCGAATGTGGTATCCCGCATGGATCCCATGCTCCATCTTGCATATTCCTTCACTCCTGGTGGTGTAGGTACTTGATCTGTCTACGGATGGCTGAAGCTGCTGTTGCTTTTTCCTTAGCTCGATTGCGGGCTATCGCCTCCTTTTGGAAAGGTGTCCAAGGATCTGGGCAGCCATCAGCTGTGTGTGTCTTGGAGGGCCTGGACTGTTAGGGTAGGATTGTGAACAGCAGTCCAATCACTTGACATCCCGGCCCGCCTTACTGCTTTCGTGTCTCGGAGCCATGTATAAGTGTATTATTGTTATGTAAAGTGTCTTTATGGATTCCAAGGTGTGTGAAAGAGATGATATACCTTTATTATCGTGCATCTTAGACGATCTTGGCGTAGCTTTCTACATCTATTCTGTCTAGCTATAAAAACGGCATATAGCAGTGAATGATGTATTGCATATACGGTCTGGATACGATAGATGATTGGATCATATCGAGTAAGATACAGTATTACGGGCACACTCAGAAACAGCGATTGGTTATTCGACTCATATGCTGTGTGCTTGCTTCCAGTACGTATGACGGAGGTCGCTCACGGCTGAACCTAGATGTGCATCATGCTGCTCCTCGCTTCCGTCTCGACCAGGGATCTCCATCTCCATCATCTTCTTGTTAATAAGAGTATCTCCTTTCATTGGATGAACAGAGTGAGCTATTCAAATAAGCCTATCCCATCACATGAATCCCTCCAAAGATGCATGCCTTTCTGTCCTACCCGCCAAGGAAGCCGTTGTGTTACATCCCGTCATAAAAAAAAGCATGAAATTGCAGATCCTTTGTGAATGGCCACCCTTCGAACTACCCAACAGCATTACGTTAGCCGTCGAATATATGCCCTGGCAGTAGGAAATGGAAAACATATTAGCCCACAGACTGGATTCTGAGGTGGGTCGACTGATTAAGGATCTGACATCCCGCCTACTCGCTTCGGCCCGCGCATACTAGGATGAAGACCTTAGTTCATGTCCGCCGCACAGTCGATACACCAGAAAGGAATAGATGACCAAGCTACAGCTGCGCCGAAACCAAGCTTGATATAACATTTGAGCTCCAGAGTCCACTTCTTACTGATCAATGCAGTAACAGCGTTACCAAAACACGACCTGTATGACAAGCATGGCCAGCTATACTAGCTGCGATTACTATGCACATACCCTAATACTGACCATCGTGAGTATTACATTACACCGACATTCATTGTAGAGCCTACATGTCGGGTCGTGGGGGAGCCGAAGACCGGTCAACTTTAGCACTATATGAAGCGCAGCCTCACCC
This sequence comes from Cladobotryum protrusum, assembly GCA_004303015.1. Taxonomy (NCBI): domain Eukaryota; kingdom Fungi; phylum Ascomycota; class Sordariomycetes; order Hypocreales; family Hypocreaceae; genus Cladobotryum; species Cladobotryum protrusum. The sequence goes on from RZGP01000001.1 coordinate 1,593,903, forward strand.
TTTGCATAGATCTATACATGATGGAAAGTAATGTGGATGCGTCGACCCAACTGCGCGAGATATAAGAACTCTGAGGTGCAACTTGAAGTGAGACTAAGACACCTCCCGGGATTCTTATGAAGCTTGCTATCATCAAAGAGTTCCACCACTTGTGCAGATTCACGTATGTGATTTGAGCATCCCTTCTCACACCTAAATGCGACGGCAAATGCCAAGACTCAATAAAGCGGCCAGGTTACTAATACGCGTACATTTCGAGGTATCAAAGTCAGGTGAACAGGGAAGTTCAAACTCTTCTTCCCATTCCTCCCTCTCTTCTGCTTACCCATCGTGCAGTTCAATTAGGCCGTGTTTCGGCAGACGATAGCCCGCTTAGGTCTGTGATAATTCTAGAATAGTAAAATCAAGGAAACTGAGGTATTAGAAGCGAATTGAATCCACCAGAAGGCCCCATCATGTCCGACTTCGGTGTTCTCCCCTCTCTTTCGGCTTCGGCAATTCTGATAAACTCGATTGTTCAGGAGACCGCCCCCCTCCTTGACAGGGAAGAGGATTGTGGAGAGTGCATTACTTTTTAGGAATGCAGTGCATATTTTCCGGCTCACCGGCAAGATCTATGCAGTATGTATTTATCCATTTCTCCTCGGTCTCTCACACCCTCAGATTAACGTACCATTATCCTGTATAGACCTAATTGAGACCAGGATTCAGATATAACTTGAGTATCTTAGGAGTCTCATCTTGTTCACAACATAAATTATGGATAGAAAATATTAAACCTTACATTGAGCCGCTTGATGGTCCCTTGTCATCGATACATCCATGCCTCTCTGTATGCTATAATCTCCACCGGCATCCATGAATCCACAGTATACAAAGACTTACAAGGGGCTTCACCGACCCCAATCTGAATATATTCCACATTAGGAAAATTTAGTGCTCAAAAGAATCGTTGGAATGATCATGATTCTGATGGGAATCAATGAGGGAAGTGTGCAATATGGTCGTCCCGCAAATCCGAGAACCTATATCTACCATGAGAATTCATGCCCATCTGGATCGAACCGACAACTATCGGAGTCAGTATCAACAGCTCATCAACCATTTCCATGCACCAAAACTCTCCAATCGCCATTGTAGGCTTTGCCTATCGTGCCCCAGGCATCGGTCGGAATGGCCTGTGGGAATACCTAGCTGACAGGAAATCCGCATGGTCCAAAGTACCGACAGAACGTTTTGACCAAGATGCATACCATCACCCAGGTACCAAGAAGCCAGGCCTGGTCCCGGATGGTGCGCACTTCTTGCCTGACGATATTTACGCTTTTGATGCCCCTTTCTTCAGCCTGAGACCCGATGAGGCCTCTGCTATGGACCCTCAACACCGCATGATGCTGGAATGCGCCCTGGAAGCATCTGAAAACGCAGGCATCACTCTTGCCGACCTGGCGGGCGCTAACATTGGTGTCTTTGCTGCAAATGGCTCTCATGAATACTTACAGCTGGTGACAGAGGATTTGGCCTATACGAATAGGCGGACCGCTACGGGAGCTATCCCGTGCATGTTCGCTAATCGTCTGTCTTACTTTTTCAATCTCACTGGACCAAGCATAACACTTGACGCTGCCTGCTCTAGCAGTGGATATGCAGTTCATATGGCGTGTCAAAGCCTTCGCTCGGGTGAATGCAGCGCGGCATTCGTTGGCGCGTCGCATCTCATTATGAGCCCTACGATGTGGAGTTGTCTTGATAGTATGGGGTATGTCGACGGCTCGAGGCTCACCTTTGTGGGAGATTGATTGGCTGATAATAAATCGATAGCGCACTGGCACCAGAGGGTAAATCCTTTTCATACGATTCAAAGGCTTCGGGGTTTGGGAGAGGTGAAGGTGGTGCGGTTCTCCTAATCAAGCGTCTTGAGGATGCAATCGAGTGCGGCGATCCAATCCATGCTGTCATCCGCAACTCTGTCTGCAATCATGTTGGCCGATCAGAAGGAATTACCAGGCCAAGTAGGGCTCTCCAAGAAAGCCCCATTTTGCGCGTACACGAATAAATAGGCTTGGATCCTACCGAAACATCTGTTGTAGAGGTAAGGATGCCATGGCATTGCTCTTATCGTACATGTATATGTCTTGATGAATACTAAGTTATGGAATAGGGTCATGGAACTGGCACGAAAGTTGGGTGAGTGAGGCCATATTCTCAACTTCGGTCGCTGACGAAACGGAATAGTGATCCAATCGAGGCTGGCGTCTTCGCAACCGTCTTGGGGCGTGGTAGAACGCCTTCTAATCCGCTTTATATCGGCTCCTCAAAGTCGAACCTTGGGTCAGTCTCCAGCAATAATTCCCCGCGCCTCTTTATAGACTCTAATTAGGGTTCCATGTAGACATTTGGAGGGTGCCAGTGGTGTCATCTCCGTCATTAAGGCGATTCTAATGATCCAACATGAATGTGTCTTACCGACCGCCCACTTCGAGAAGTTTAACGAGAATATTGAAGGGAGGGATGTGTTGTGTGTACGTGTTTATGGTCCTGCAATGGGCGCTATATATGGTGAACAGAGGTTTAACAATACTCTTCCACGATAGGTACCCCATACGACTATTTCGTGGCCGCCAAATGCGCCCAAGCGTGTTCTTGTTACAAATTTTGGTGGGTAAATGTGTGAGATATCATTGCGTTGAGACGAATCGCCAACGAAATTCAGGATTCGAGGGAGTAACGCTGCAATTATCCTGGAGGATGCCTCGATTGCTCTTCGACCATCTGGCCAACTCACAAATGGCACGATTGTTACCATCAGAAATGGTGTCGTTAATGGTCATGATGATTCTTCAAGGAGGCTCTATGTTCTCTCAGCAAATAGTGAAAGAAGTCTTACCTCATACTTGTCTTCTTTCTTAAAGTACTTGGACACCGCGCCTGACTCGACCAAGTTTGCAAAGGACCTGAGCTTTACCCTCGGACAGCGCCGCACACATTATCCTTACCGAGTGGCAGCGGCAGCGGCATCTATCGTTGATCTCAGATCTCAGCTATCCTCTGCCAAAATAAGCAAAGCCAGAGACTGCGTCCTCGCCTTCGTTTTCACAGGCCAAGGGGCTCAGTAAGTCATTCTTTGAGCGCTGGCAGATATGGAGTTCAACTTGATTAACCTTACAAAGATATGCTCGAATGGCAACTGGTTTACGGTATCATCAGCCCTTCGAAAGCGCTATGAACCAAGCCGAAGCATGCCTTCGTGATATTGGGGCGACTTGGTCCTTAAAGGGTATGTAATTTCAGCTCCTTTCGTGACACATAACCCCGGAACTAATAAACTGTACAGAAGAGCTTGCGAAACAAGAAGACGAATCAAGAGTGAATGAGGCAGAAATCAGCCAACCAGCTTGTGTCATTATCCAACTTGCTCTAGTATCCCTCCTCAAGTCGTGGGGAATCTCACCGGCTATCGTCGTGGGACATTCAAGCGGCGAGATTGCCGCCGCATTTGCTGCAAATATACTCTCATTCCGATCAGCAGTATCTATTGCATATTTTCGTGGCCAAGCAGCTCTCAAGCTGTGTCAAGAACACGGTCAGAAGGGAGCAATGGTGGCTCTTGGGCTAGGCTTCGACGAAGCAGTAGCTCTAATCGAGATGAATGATCGTGGATATGCGACCATTGCCGCCATCAATAGCCCACAGAGCGTAACCATCTCGGAGGATGAATCGGCTATAGAGAATATACGCTACATCGCAGAGGCTCGTGGTCTTTTCGTCCGCAGGTTAAAGATCAAGCTGGCTTATCACTCCCGTCACATGGAGCGGGTTGCAGATTATTACTTCACCTCAATCAAGCACTTCTACGATGAGAAGTCTGAAGAATATCCACCTTCTAACGACAACCAGATTCATCCGGTATTTGTGTCTTCTGTTACTGGCAACGTCGAGAATTTGGATGCCGTGGATGCATCATATTGGGTCAAGAACCTTGTCCAACCCGTGAACTTCAGGGATGCGATCGAGGCCATCTTCTCAACAGCGGGAAAAGAAGGCACCAAAATGATCCAGCATACTACCAACAGTCCAAATGTCATCTTGGGGATTGGCCCACATTCCGCTCTCAAGAGCCCAATCAAGCAGACGCTGGAAGGGCTTCGCCAACAGGGTCACCAATCTAAAATGCCATTCGTCTACCTTCCCTCTTTGGTGCGTGGGATAGACGACAATGAAGCACTTTTTGCCCTTGCAGGGTCTCTGTTCTCTATAGGAGCTTCAGTTCGGTTGCCAGAGATCAACCTCCTTGACCATCATAAAGCTAAAGTTCTGACTGATCTTCCAGCACATGAATGGGATAAATCTGTGCGCTATGTCCATAAGTCCCGGATTATGGAGGCGAAATTACATCCGGGAGAGTCGTACGACCCGCTTCTCGGATGGAAGAGCCCATATGGAAACGGTAACGAGCACGTATTCAGACAGGTCTTTACTCTCGACGACATGCCGTGGATCCGGGATCACGTCGTAGCTGGCAACGTCGTGTTTCCCCTTACAGGCTATATATCAATGGCAATAGAAGCCATGAGAAGGGTCAACCCCACTGTCCCGTCGAGCATTGTTATCAGAGAATTGCACGCCAAGCGCATTCTGGAGATCAAAGAGGATAAACGTGTCGAGATCACCACAATGCTACGGCCTGCTGCTACTGGGACAGAAGAGTTTTCCTCCAAGATCTGGACATTTGAGATAAAATCCTGGACAGAGAGTAATGAATGGGTGGTGCACTGCCAGGGCCGTATAGAGCCAGAGGCCAGCGACATGAGTAGGAAGAGCCCAATCCTGAGAGCATTAACACCGCTCCTTGAAAGCAATGAGCTCAGTGAGCGTAATATAGAGCGTGAATACACCTTATATAAGAATGAGGGCATTATATATGGCCCCTCATTCCGAGGAATGAAAAGAATATGGGAGGGACCCGACTGGACCGTTACGGAAACCGAGCTCCGCGATGTGGACCTCTCTACGCCCTATCCCCATGGATCCCCTATATCTGTCGATCCTCCAACTATTGACGCGTTTCTCCAGAGCGTGAGCGTTTTCCAACATGTTAACGGTATGAAATCCGTGTACATGCCCAATTATATCGGCCAACTTCGAATCTCAAACACGATTCAAGCCATCAACAAGCAGAGCTTTACTAGCATTGCTCGCCTGAATAGCCATGATCCCAAAATAGGGAATTTGAGTATCAATGTGGCCGTCCTCACGAAAGGGGTGCATGGTGAACTGATTCCGATTACTGAGTGGGAGTCAGTGAGATATCGAGCCATCACCTTATCTGACGCCCGTGATTTGGCCTTGAGCTTGCCGTCGAGCTACGGCTGGGAAATGATACCTAGCTTAGACCTTGCCGATGTCGAGGATATAAACACTTTCATTCCAATTGATCCTGTGGATAGAGATGAGCTTAAGCGTCGGCGGCAGTTAAATCGTGCTGCGCTTTACTACATGGATCAGGCATTGAAGGAGACGGCTGCACAAGATATTCCTCAAACATCATCCCATCCAGTCAAGTTCTCGGACTGGGCTAGAAAGCTCGTTTCTCGAGAGGGGCGGGATTTCGATGGTGAGCCATCTTCATTGCTAGCCGAAGTAAACAGCTTTAGCGCACAGGGTCAGATGCTCTGCACGATAGCTGAGCAACTATCCCCGATCTTACGCGGTGAGCTTCAGCCGCTTGAGGCTATGCTCAATGATAACCTACTCCAGCGCTACTATGAGCAAGATGAAGCCTCCTTACGCGGCAATAGGGCGCTGGCGAGGTATGTCAAATATCTCTCAAAGGCCAAGACCAATCTGCGCGTGCTGGAGATTGGAGGAGGAACCGGCAGTGCTACCCAGCCTGTCATGGAGGAGTTGGCAGACGAAGCAGATGAGCTTCCCGAATTTATGAACTACACATTTACCGATGTTTCCACCAGCTTTTTTGAGGGAGCCCGCGTCAAGTTGCACAAGTGGGCGAAACGCATCACTTTCAAGAGACTCGATATTACACAGGACCCCAAACAGCAAGGCTTCCGCCTCGGGGACTACGACTTGATTATCGCTTCGAATGTCCTGCATGCAATTCCAAACATTGCCATCACAATCGATCATGTCAGATCTTTGCTACGGCCTCGCGGTAAGCTTCTCCTGGTGGAAACCACTCGTCACCCACCTCTGGTTCTACCTTTTTCCCTGCTTCCAGGCTGGTGGCTTTCCGAGGACGAGTATCGCAACAAGGAAGAGGGTCCGACGCTATCTCAAGAGAAGTGGCAGCTCCTGCTCTCTTCAAGGGGCTTCTCAGGGGTGAATAGCACAGTTGATGACTACCCGGGTGATCCTGAACAGCTGGTCACTATGATGTGCACGACAAGAGTAGGCAGCTATGGAGAAAAGGAGGATGTAGAGCAATCGATTACGATCAGTGGGTCTCTGGTGGATGAAGAGGAAAAGAAGTTTGCTCGGCTGGTTGCAGACTCCATCACCAAGCGCCTCAGTTACACTGTTAAGATCAAGCCATTTTCGGAGCTGGATGCAGCGCATGATTGCTTTTGCATCGTTGTTGATTCTCCACGTAATTGCTTGCTAAAGAATCTATCTGCAGACTCGTTCAAAACGCTAAAGGCAGTTCTCTTGGAGACGGCTGGAGTATTGTGGGTTGTCCCAGAGGACCATCCCCCCGAGGCCGAAGCAATCAAGGGCATGTTACGCACACTGCGGCTCGAAACCGAGTCAAAGAACTTGCCCATGATGGAAAGCATTCCCCGCGATTACAAAGGCGCCGTAGCCATCTGTAAGGTTGCCGGACGCTTGCGAGATCCAGAAATGGCCAGTGAGATGGATCAGGATTTCTTTTGGCACAACGGCATGATCCATCTACCTCGTCTACGACAACTGCCTGGGGGGAGGGAAACGTTTGCCTCTGAGGCCGGGGTTCCATTGAGAAAGGTACAAAATATATGGCACGGCCAAGACTCACTCGAGATGACAGTAGATACTGTTGGCAGTCTTGACTCGATTTACTTCCGCAGGACCAACATTCTTGAGCAGCCCTTATGCGATGACGAGATCCTCATCCGAGTTGAGGCAGCTGGAGTAAGTTTTCGGGACCTCCTCCTTCTCCTTGGTTCAGTCCCGTGGAGAACTCCTGGCTTTGAAGGCGCGGGGGTGGTTGTTCGTACTGGTTCTCGCGTAGCTAATCTACAACCAGGAGACCGCATCCTGTATGGCTACCTTGGAGGAGGCAGCTTTGCAAACTATTTGCGGATGCCTTCCTGAAGAGCATGCAAGATTCCCAACGGCATGAGTAATTCAGACGCGTCAGGCCTCCCGATCGCATACATGACTGCCATTATGGCAATTATGCATGTCGCACGGATGAGAAAGGGCGAAAGTATCCTCATTCACGCCGCATCCGGCGCAGTCGGCCAAGCATGCATTGTGCTCGCGCAATACATAGGAGTACAACAACTCTTTGTTACAGCCGGCGGTCCGGCAAAGAAAGAGTTCCTCCATAAGACATTCGGCATCCCCCAAGAACACATCTTCTCAAGTCGCACCCCTGAGTTTAGAGACGGCATCATGTTCGCAACCAAGGGGGCGGGAGTCGACGTCATCATCAGCTCCTTGAGTGGCGAGCTGCTACAGGAAACATGGGACTTGATCGCAGATTACGGCCGATTTGTGGAAATCGGGAAGAAGGACTTTCTTCATAATAGCTATTTGCCTATGAGAAACTTTGATCGCAACGTTTCCTTCGCCGGAATTGACATCAGCAAGTTGTCCATCCAACGGCCTGAGCGCCTGTGAGAGTGCTTAGCAGATTTCGCCGACCTACTTGAGCGCAATGTCATTGTGCCAATCCAACCGGCAACCCTGCTTCCCATTTCCCAGATCGTAGCGGGTCTACGCAAGTTACAAACGGGTCAGAATATGGGCAAGATCATAGTAACGCTGGGTGCGGATGAGTGCGTGTTGGCTGAATCCCCTCCTGTATCAAATCTGGGGTCAAAGCAGTTGCTCTATTGCGATAGAACATATCTCATTACTGGAGGAACAGGTGGCATTGGAATGTCTCTGGCAAAATGGATGGCCGAAAATGGAGCCCGCAGCATCGTCTTACTCGGTCGAAGTGGTTCCTCTCGCCCAGAGGTCCAACAGTTACTGGAGCAATATGAGGGCACCGACGTCTGTATCAAGGCGATTGCCTGTGACGTTGGCTCTCGAGAAGATCTCATCCGTGCTCTGAAATCGGTTCAAAGCCTTCCTCCAGTGCGCGGTGTTATACATGGCGCTCTCCATCTTCGGGTACGTTCAATTTCTTACTGATACCCTCGGCAGATTAGTGTTGAGAGAAAGAGAGAGAACTAATTTTCTCATGCTAGGATTCTGTATTTGCAAACGCATCGTTCGATGACTGGCAGAAGATTGGGTCGCCTAGAGTTCAAGGCGCATGGAACCTTCATAAACTGTTGTCAGATCTCGACTTTTTTATTGCCCTCTCCTCATTTGTTGGAATAAACGGCAATATTGGACAATCTATCTATGGTGGCACAGCGGTAAGTATCCCCTGAGCCAATTGGAATCATCAATAGCTAATGCCCATCCAAGTCATTCTTTGATGCCTTTTCGCAATATCGCAACACCCGTGGGATGCCAACAGTTTCGCTCGCGTTGCCACCCGTGCTCGACGTCGGCTATGCAATCGATCACGCTCTGACCGAAGAATTGAAGCTTGGACTGGGCACCTTTCTGACCGAAACTCATGTCCGGACACTTGTCAAAGGTGCTATAATAGGCCCCTCATCCTCCTTGAACTCATATGGCAACGGTATTGGGTTCACTCTATCTTCGGGAGACGACCCGAGCACGCAGGCCTGGCAGTTATTCCACCCACAGGATCTCGTTCAGCATGTCAATTCTAAGCTACAGGGCGGACATGGTGACAACGAGCCAGGTCAGAATCAGGGCACAAACGTCAATGGAACAAGATCCACGAACAGTAGCGACCCTCTACTACATTTAGTAGAGGGCTTGGTCAACAAAGTTTCCTCGATTACGATGATCGAAAGGAGTGAGGTCGAGCCAGACGTTGCACTTGTCAAATACGGCCTGGACTCTTTGATATCTGTGGATTTGAGAAACTGGATTCGCAGAGAGACTGGTGTTGAACTGTCGCCGGCGAGCATCATGGCTGCTGCTAATATCCGAGAGCTGGCGATGCGCGTTCTCAATGAGAAGGGAGTAAGGTAGTGATATGATAGAAACAAGCTGTACAATCCGCACCTCAACTACTTCAAACAAGTGCCTTAATATATCATGTGTTCTCTATTCGGCCGGTTCACTTGATATCGTTTACGCGGGCCCTCCCCAAATATGATGGAGCTAAACCGATCCCATACACTCAAAGACACATGAACCCCATTCACGAATAGCCCCGACAATGAGGACGAATGAATTGGTCAAGAGTACTTGTTCCCATATCTCTTTAACAAACCAGAAAGCTTCTCTGTGTAAAGACAATATAAATATATGACCATGATGCCCCCAAGACCGAGAATAGTCAAAAAACGAGAATAGAGCCTTCTTCTTTCATTCAATTTTTATTTGGAGTGGGTTGCCTCTACAGCTTTATTGGATCATCTGCTGTGAATCCAATAAAAGCTACCATCGAGCACATACAATTGTAAGACATGGAGAAGTCAGGGTTCCGTCAAGCTGTCACTTTAGATTACATTTCGACAGCATAAATAGCAATAATCTAAATCGATCGGATATCTGAAAACAAACCTTTATCACCCCTATCCTACCTATTTCCAGCTTCAAAGGCTGGTCACGATAGTCTCCATTCCTCTCTCCCAGAGACCATAACTTACGCTGCCTCTTGTTGTAAGTCAAGGTGGAAAGAACGAATGATTGAGTCGGTATCGTCGATGGCAAGGGGACGAATGTCGGCCATCTGCTTGATCTTGGAGGTCCTTCACATCCTAAGTCAGCCTTCGACGTCCGAAAAGATGGGTCGAATTGGTGATGTGGACTCACAATAGCTTTACCTGATCATCACTCATGGTCAAGCCTAGCTGTTCTACACGAGATTTGATGGCGTTCCAGCCCTGATTACAGTCTGATTAGCATATTTTTCCGTCATGGTAGCGAAATACTGGACGGAAAAAGATAGTTGACCAAGTCAAATCATAGATGGTCCATCACGTTCATGGCATATTTTTTAACATACCGTAAGCCTGCTGGAAAATGATACGTATCGAGTCAATCCAAAGTCTGCAGGGTTAAGAATTTCGTATGTTGAAGGGTTGTTCAAGATTGCCTATGAATATTTAGCAATGCTGTATGGTGGTTAGATGAAGGAAAACACTTGCCTTGGCATGTATGCCTGCCTTATGTGTAAATGCAACTGGTGAGAGCCAGAGTTAGCATGGTTAACGAGAGAAAGGGATAAGTCGTGTCAGTACCTGTTCCAGTTATGGGGTTGTTGAACGGAACGTTGATTTCGACCTTTTCTGCGACAAGATCCTCGATGGCCTTGAGTTTGTGCAACTTGTAGCGAGACTTTACGTAGTCGGGAGATGTTACAATCATGCGAGCCAGGAGTCCCCCCAGAGGCTGTAAAATGTTAGACTACGATGAGTGTTCAGAATTGAGAGATATCTCACCGTGATGCCATTGCGCTCACCAATGCCAAGTACACTTGTGTCGATGTGTGTCGCTCCAGCTTCCCTATTTGTAACAATATGTCAATAACTTTGAACCACTTACTGAGGTGGCGATTGAAGCTTACAGAGCAGCATGAGCATTGGCAATTGCGCATCCTGTCAATCACAACCTTGATTAGGACATTGTTGAGGATCGGACCCTAGGTTCAACATTACCAGTATCATTATGGAAGTGTGTCTCAATATCGCACTTGACAACACTGTAGAGTATCAGTTTAATGACTCTGGCGGGATGGGGGATCCAATTTAACGAACCCTCGAAGAGTGCGGACAAGGTCGTACACCTGTCTGGGCGTTGCGCAACCGACAGTATCAGCGACTCCTACTCGATTAACACCAGCAGCCTGTATATAAAAGTTAGATCCAATCCTATCCCGCCATGTGTGTCTGTTATTCTTACATCGACAGCCTTGTATAGGCTCAAAAGGTCAACCAGATCGGCTGGAAATGTGTCAGTGCGGATGCCCTGCCAGTTTGAGGTCACTACTCCACTCACAGCGAAAAGAGTCCTCAGACGAGAAGCGGACTTCGATTCCTTGGCTATGAGAGATGTCAGGCCTGCTCTGATGCACATTCCATAGGTGATTAAGTGAGACAATTATACCTCTTGACATATTCGATGACCTCGAGGGCAGACTTGGTGATGGTAGCCATATCCTTACCGTGCGAGTGCTCTCGGAGGAAGCTCGATGTCCCGATGACGAGGTCCAACCCGTCACAGCCAGTCGATACACCTAGCTTAGCATCCTCCATCTAAAAGGGGTTACTAGGCAGACTAGGTAACGAAGACTTAGAGTCACTTACAGTACATCGCACATCTGAAGGGTGTCAGAGAAAGTTAGAGAGATAACATGGTACAGGTGTTGAGTGAGGGATGTACGAACGGGTCAGAATCTTGGCCTGAAAAATAGTTAATATGCATGTAAACATGGGGAGCCAAGACGACTGACCTTGAGGCCAAGCTTGCAAATGGCCTCACAATCCTTGCGCGATTGGGGTGAAGCAGCAGGCGAAGTGAGCTCGATATATTCAACGCCAAAGTCGGAGAGAGCCGTGGCACTGTTGAACATGGGTAAGTATCTATCTATATGTAAGGTAACCTGATTCCATGAGCTTCTCGCCTACATCTGGATCTTGGTCTCTGTTAAGCACGTGGTCAGTCCTTGTTCCTACACGGCGTAAGAGGTATGGAGATGGGGTATACCGGTATCGAAGAAGGCATTGGCGAACTGTTCGCCTTCTCGCAGAGTACTCTCGATGATCTTGAAATTGCCCGTGTTGGAGAGGTAGTCTTGGACGGATTGGTAGGGTGAGTTCTGGAAATGGGGGGTCCTGGCCGCCGCCGCAGGGCTGGCATTGGCACCGCTTGATTCCTCTGGACCTGAGCACATGCTGGATGGCTACTGCTTTGTAGGTGAGCTTCTCGTTGGATGATAAGGCTAAGGCGAATTGGGCCGAGATTGATAAAATCAAAGGAGATGATGAAAGCCAACCGCAAAAGAAATTTGTTTTTGTGTTTTTTTTTAGACAAGATCCACAGGTATTAATAACCCGGGGTTGGGTTGACTGACTCGAGTGCAAATGCATCCCATCCATCAATCAATAGGATGGGGTTTTGCGGGGCACTCAACCCCTCCAAAGATGATGCCGGTAGCCTGAGCTAATCCGATGACATCATTGCATTGGATGTGACATTCTTTGCATTGGCACTCTTTTCATAGCATCTTTAATTAACCCCTTTTTTACATGACATCTCTACATGACATCTCTACATGACATCCTTACACCCCAGGGCGCGGCTATCCTATTTTGACATGCATGCCTCCAATGTATCGGTTGGAGCCTTGTCAATTTAGATGAAGCTATGTATCCCTGCAAATGACAGACCGCGGTGTAGGTCAGACGGTGTGTCTATCGCATTACGGTGACCTTGGATGAAGTTCTTATAAACTATATCAATATTGTTCGAAATGACCAAGAATCAAGATGGTGAAAATTCCTTCACCACAGAACTTGCGGCACTCATAGTGATTGTGACAACCTTCCACTTGGTTGAACATGCATATAGAACAGAGGGTCTGGACACTTGATGTAACTTACCATCAGGTAAACATGCGTCGATATCCTCAACAAGGGAGAAATATATTTCCAATGCGCAAGCCTGTAAAACGCGTCTCTCTCCAAAATCTACAATACTCTTAGGCTAGATCTTTTTATCATAATATCCAAGTAAACCTCACGGCACCAGCTCGATTCCAGTCCGTGGCTTGATTTTTTCTTTTTTTTTCCACCCAAGCCAGTAACCACATCAAAGTCGTCGTGGGATCTCAGCTATAGACACTAGCGATCAATCTGCCTTACATCACAGCCCGCTTCCACTTCCACTTCATAATGAAACTACCTTGCTTTGGCATTAGCGGGAAGCAATATTAACACCATCATTTCTTTTTCGTTAAACACCTTAATTATTAGTGTTATCTTGGTCTCTTTCTAGTGACGGCTGTGCCTGGGACAGCCCTCCCTCCCACTCTGTATCAAGTAGCTTAAGGCTCTTCTACGATATTATTGCGGCTATAGAGAAGGCATATAAACTGACGGCACGTCACCTCTCCTTTGCACATCCGACATTAATCGTCTTCTACTTTTCGTATATTTTCAAATAGTTATAAATCCTCCTGTTTTTTTCTTACAGCTCTTACAATACATCATCATTATGTCGGGTAAGTCATGGTCAACATCTATAACCCTATCCTCTACTGTTACACCATACTCACGCAGGTTTGCAGACGAAGATGGACCAACCATCATTATAGACAATGGGCGCGTATACCATAGCCCAAGATTACCTGCCCGTGCGGCAAATAGTTAGTATCACTGCTAACAACCCTCGATTACAGTTCAGGCTTCATAAAGGCAGGTATTGCTGGCTGCGATGCTCCGAGTCTTGTATTCCGTAAGTTTTTATTGCTTTAATGTAATATTTAGCCACAACCTGCCTCACTGGCCGTCAAAGGCGATATCTGGTCTTTCTTAAGTTATGGTCAAAAAGAGTCATACAGACTCGGAAGTCCTCGCCCCGCAAAAACTCACTGTACGCCCAGCCTAAACAGTTTACTGATCATATCACCATAGCTTCCATTATCGGAGAGGCTTCTCCCAATGAGTAAGAATAACTCTAATTGTCATGAATTGCATCAGTGGTCTTTTTTTTCAGGTTTCTCTCAGAATACAGAGCCCCAGCTAACCATTCGCCATCTCATCAGTATCCAAGGCAGCAGGCGATTCATAGTCGGCAGCGATTTACTCGAATCTCATGACAGCATAATTTCCAATCACCCCATTAATGGGGACCAATGGGACATGGAAAAGCTGGCGGCACTCTGGAAATACTCACTTGAACAACTAAACGTGGATCTCGACGGAGCCAAAGTCATGCTGACCGAGCCTCCCCTCAACCCCGAGGAGAACCAAAGGGCGGCGTATGAAACTCTTTACGATCTAGGCGTCTCAGCAGTTAGTGTCCAACTCGCACCAGTATTGGCCCTCTGCGCAAACGGCAGAACCACAGGTCTGGTCATTGACTCTGGCGAATCTACCTCCGTGGTACCAGTAGAGAATGGCTTCGTCAACCAACGCAACATACACACATCGTCAATGGCCGGTGGCCAGGCAGTGACCAAGCGTCTTCAGGAAATACTAGCAAGTAAGGAACATCCCAATATGGACGTGTACATGGTGGAATACATCAAGAGAGCATGTTGCGATGTTGCCGAGTTTCCGGGACAGTTCAGCACAAGAGGCCCAAAGACCTTTACGCTTCCCGATGGCAACGAAGTCACCCTCGACGAGGAAGTCCTCCACGCCCCCGAAATGCTCTTTCAGAACGGCAGCAACGATAGCATCCAAGATCTTGTAGCCAAATCACTCGAGAATCTCCCTGACACATCTCGTCAGACACTTCAAGATAGCATCATTCTGGTAGGATAACGCACCCTCTCTCTTCCCAGCATCTTCCCCCCCCCCCCATCGAGGGCACTCACTAACCCCCTTTCTCCCTTCCCTCCACAGGCCGGCGGCAACACCCTATTCAATGGATTTTACAACCGCTTCGGGTTTGAGATATCAGAGTTACTCCCTCAGGGCACGATGAGAATTTATGCATCAAGTCGGCGCCAGTACTCACCCTGGATTGGCGGCTCGATCCTGGCGTCACTGAGTTCGTTCGATGGTTGGCTGACCAAGGAGGAATACCTCGAGCAAGCCGACTCAAGGAGATGATGGTTGATGGAAACACTTGTGCAAGCTAGGGTGATGAAGACATGCAAATACAAGAAACAAAGCGAGTTCACAATGAGCAAAGATAACCTGTATCAAATCCAAGGCACAGAGATTTTCCATTCCGTATTCTACATGACATTCTTGTTCCCATACTAATACATGAACTCATCCTGTTTCAGGACCCGGGGACAGCAACCCAGCCAAGACGCGCTTTGAGAAAACCCATGGTAAAATATAATACAGGAGAAATGCTGGAACAAGCAGCAATGGTAATCATGTTTTCAATAACGGATAACTCCCCAAAAGACACAGCACCAGCCCAGCCTCGCCGCATTCCCGTCTTTCCCAAGACAATTCCCCGCGTAATAATAAATTATATACATTTGAAGCGTTCTCTCACTCTCTTCTCTCCCCACAATAAAGCGTTGCCAAGAAGTGAGAGCTGAAATATTATTATGATATTATTATGGCATGTTGCCAGCATTCAAGCAGTTATCTCATCATGTTCCTGTTCTGTGGAAGAATAGAACAAAATTGGTGATTGAAGAAGTTCTGTGTAGCATCACAGATGAAGAAATCCAAATAGCATCAAGTCGTTTATTTAGCTTTTTCAGTTCGCTTCTTGTCCGCCAACCGATCCGTCCTGGGACCAGTATACTTTGTGCCCAGGAGGGTATCCCAGAATGTGAAAAACGGTTGTGAGAAATTTGCCTTGATGCCCCATGTTTGGTGATGGATATCATGGTATTCGGCATTGTTGCTAGTGATGAGCTGAAGAGGATCCCATGGGAAGGCATAACCGCAGTGGTCGTCGATAGTCTTGATTGTGGAGAAGCTGAAGAAGCAAATGCCCTGGCGAACCGACATGCCTGTAACCTTGAAGGCGATACCAGCACCAAGAGTATCAAGCAGGAAGCCCTCAAAAGGATGGTTATACAAAGCACCGTAGGCGTAAGGGACGTAGAGACGGTGGTGTCTGGAGTGAAACGTGGCTAAGACAACTGGTTAGTTTTCACATGTCTTGAAAAAAATGATTGGCTCAACTTACTGTACATCCAGCGGTTCATGTGCATCAAACGATGAAGGAAGTATTGCCAGGTATCGAGAAAGAAGATGGCAAGGAAGTACTGCACGGCGGGAATGAGGAGGTGATAGATGACGTTGGCGGCAGTCATCTCCCAGGCAGCAAATGCAGGGATTCCTGTCGACTCAGTAGCCATGGGATAATAGCCACCAGCAAGAGCGCCTGCCAGGACAGGATGCGAAGCAGAAATGCTCTTGGAAAGGGCCGAGGCATTGAGTCCAAGAAGTCCGAGCATACCAGGCAGCGCACGCTGGGCAAGACGGACACGAGTGGCCCAGACAGCAATATCGTAATCCTGCCTGCCAATCATCTCTGGCTCATCAAACATGCTGAGGGCTGCGCCAGTTGCGACCTGAATAACCTGTTGGATGATGACATCGCGTGCAACTTCGTATCGTGTCGCGTGGTTCCGGCGCGAGATCTCTTCGGGGGTGTGTAGACGATACTGGGGGAATAGATCGAGGGTATCGACGAGGTGGAACACGAGGGACATGATCCAATAGACGATGACGGGGAGGATCAGGGACAGACCAAAGTCGGAGATCCAGGGGAAGAAGTCGGGCTTCAATTCCAGGCTATACGAGGGTAGCGGCGGCAGAGTCGCGTCGAAGAGACTATGGTTCGCCATGGCGGCAGCCGCTGCGGTGGATGAATGGTTGACCATGATGTGTGTGCAATTATGAACGAGATGCGCCAAATGATGGTGCGCAAAGCACAGCGATCAAGACGGTTATCATGCAAGGCTGATCGGGGGAGGTAATACAGTGCGAGGCGATGGCGATTGTTTTGCGCGTGCGCACAATGAATAGAGAGAAAAAAAAGGAATAGAGCTCAGCCAAACAACAAAAAAGTAGTTAAATAGTAAGTAGTGGTAGTAGTGGTAGTAGTAAGTGGTAACAGCAAATTTGGGAAGAGAAGGAGAGAAAACAGAATGAGAATATGAAGCACTCCAAGACAATTAATGAGAGTGGCCAACTCTGCCTTGGATGAGATTGGAAGTACAAGTACGGAGTAGTTGGGAAAGGAAAAAGAAAAAGGAGAGTCGGATGACGAATAGAATGGAATGGAGGGGAGATGAAAGACGATGCAGGGGTAAAGAAGCTTTTTTTTTTTTACTACTACTACTTGTATGTGTATGTATGTATGTATGTACATACTATGTGCGAGCCCGTGTCCGGTTGTCCGTCCCTGCCCGCCCATCTGGATCGGAAGCTCGGAGATGGTCAACGGTTACCGTCAGTTATCCATGGATATGCCCCCCTCCCCCCTAAGCTTACCTGCATTCAGTAAGAAGAGCCATTTCTGGATTAGTAGTAGTCTTATTACTCCAGATAGAGATGTGGGATCTCAAGTAGGTATGTATGGAGTACGGAGTACGGAGTACTTGTAGCATCCTCTCTTGTTCAATCTCGCTTATTGTGTCTATTGTCTGTCTGTTTGTTTATAATTGCGTGTTGCATATCCCCAGATCAGACCACGCAGTACGAGTTCCTCTTACTTCTTACTTGCTACAGGTACTCCATAGATACTAGGTAAACAATTGCATTCATCCATGTGCGCCATAAGGCATGTACATACATACATCACGCATATCTCGGGCCACCATGGGCCGGTGGTTAAATGATTCACAATAAAAAAGGAGCCCGCGGGTTGCGTCTGGATCAGACTCGGCGCATGGACAAAGGTTTCAGCCATGATCCTTCCATGCACTGCTCTTGTAAACACAGCATATTCTAAGCTGACCCTGACGCACTGCAAGCAAGCAAAGCAAAAGGCTTGACGTAATTAAAAAAGCAACACAAGCCCAGTCTACTCATGGAGATACTTGTACATAGATAGATAAATGAATAAATAGATAGGCACTCGGAGCTGTTGAACAGAGTCACGAGAGTTAGACATCATCTCCAATGGGTCAAGGCAATCAACGCATCAGATAGACTTACCGCTCTTTAAATCCCTGCAGGCATTTTACTTACATGCAGGTTTTTATTGCAGCTGATGAATGGATTTCATCACCACGGCCTCTTCCGTGAAATGAGATATTACTGGGCAGACTTGGACAATCTGAATGGATTCGTCACGATAGTTGCTATAATCTAGGAGGTTTTTTTTTTTGCTGATACCTGGCACTTGCCATCTTATTCTTCATATTGCGACATTCATCACTCGCAGCTGGGTATGTGTGCACCTTAGTCATGCACATGGGAGAGAGAAAACATGTTTGGAATGGAGTCTGGTATGATACTTGTACAAATCGGCACAAGAGGAATAGACGAGACCAAGTAAAATAAAGAGAAGCAAACCAAATCATCAAATATAAAAATAGAATAAAAACTATCAACGAAAACAGAAGAATAGGTAGAAACAATTAATGGAAAAATACATACATCTATTAAATCTAATATCCTAAAATACATTATCTACTTCTTGTGTCATATAACGTGCCATAAAAGGCGATGCTTAACAAACTCTTGTCCCATCTCCATATTTCTCTACCCAAATTAGCCTTGTGGGTCGACTGACTCCTCCTCTCTTCTCCAGATGAGCACCTTGCACTCCAAAGGAAACGCCGCCCCCGAGAGAAAAATGGGCAATCCATTCATCCATACCAATTGTGATTCTGGTTATGCCTACCCTATAGCTAAATAAATAAACATAAAGGGTTTTTTTCCCGGATAGTCCCTCCATGGTGGCGGGGCAGCGTGTAAAAATAATCCCCTCTGTTTGGTGGTTCGTCTTGGCGCGCAAAACCCCCACCTCCCGCTTCGAATTTTATTATCGAGAGACGCCTCTTTTTTTTTTTTTCCCTTCCTCTTCCTCCTCCCCCCATCCTGCTCATCAACATCTCTTCTCTTCATTAATTTTATAACACTCTAGGACACCCCCCCTTCATAACCGCCACCATGATTATTTTTACCGTTAGTTATCCCACCTTCCAATCTCGCGGTCCAAATGCACTCCCTGCGTGCCCCGCCAACGAGAGAGAAACGCATTTTGTGCTGACCCCGCAATCAATAACAGGATATTGTCAGCGGAGACGAGATCATCTCCGACTCCTTTGAATTCAAGGAGGTTGATGGCATTGTCTACGAGGCTGACTGTGCTATGATCACTGAGAAGGCCGTCGAAGTCAGTATGTTCATCCGCCTTCGTCGCCCCGTTGTACAAATCGACACACAATCAGCAATATGAAACTAATATCAAATCTTCCCACTAGACACCGGTGCCAATGCTTCTGCCGAGGGTGGCGATGACGACGCCGTTGAGGATGCTGCCGTCAAGGTCAACAACATTCTCCACTCTTTCCGTCTCCAGAGCACCAGCTTCGACAAGAAGAGCTACCTTGCCTACCTCAAGGGTCAGTCGTCCAAAGATGATTTGTTTTTCTTGCAAGACAATCAACTAACTAAATTCATATAGGTTACATGAAGACCGTCAAGACTGCCCTCGAGGCCCAGGGAAAGTCTGCCGAGGAAGTCGCAGTGTTCACCACTGGTGCTCAGAAATTCGTCAAGGAGAAGCTTGTCCCCAACTTCAAGGACTTTGAGTTCTACACTGGCGAGTCCATGAACCCTGATGGAATGTACGTTACCGCTCACTTGACTCCATGCCACGAGGCTCTCTCATCTGCACAATCTTCATTACTAACCTGGCATATAGGGTTGTCCTCCTCAACTACCGTGAAGACGGCACCACTCCTTATGTTATTGTCTGGAAGCACGGTGTCAAGGGCGTCAAGGTCTAAGCGTAATGTTTCGAGTTGATTCTCCTATTCCATATTTGGAGATTTAAAAGATTTTAGGTTTCCTGGCGCATGGCATATATCCCACAACCAGATAGCAGGGGAACAGGAAGAGACAAATGAAAAAAAAAAAAGTCCAGAGTCGAATTATCTCATCCTTGATTTGCTTTGAGTTTTCATAACACCGTAGCTAACATAACAGTCTAAAAATAACTTGTCTCGAAGCATACCAAAGGGGGAAAGCTGAATACACATTAAGGATGCAAGACCAAACAAAGCGAATCCGAAAACATCCCAGGCCTGGAGAAGGAAGAGGGGTTGGAAGATTAATCCGATATCTAGAATGTAGGCCGTGTTGCTAAAGGAACCGGTGGCGGCGCATCATCATTAACAATACTGGGCTTCTTCTTGGGAGGAGGTGGAGGTGGCTTCTTTTTGCCTGCCAGCCCAGATGCGGCCGTAGCTATAGAGGAGGCAGAATTCCGGCCACTGGAGGTCTGTGACGCAAATCCTCCAACTTTATCTGCAATTCCATACTTTTGATTCAAGTTGTTTGCGGTATTCAGTCCTGCGGCCACCTGATCACCATGTCGTTGTCGAAAGTTGTTTGCCGTACTGGCCGCGGCCTTGGCGTCGGCGAACGACACAGATGTAGGGTCTTTCTGGAAGGAAGATGCGGTTTTGAAAGCGGCCTGTTTTTGAGCCCAAGTGGTTCCCTCGCTTGGCGGCGGGGTTGCTACCGACTCCGTAGAAGAAGTTCCCAACTTAGAGAATCGATTCTGAAGTGAATGTAGCTGTGGAGCGTTTGGCCGCGGTGGTTTTGGCGGCCCAGAGGTTTCGTCATTGCCTGGTTTCGGGGAACCAATGCCAAATGCCGGTACTGATATTCCAGCGGCGCCTAGCCTGTTGATGGCTCCTTGATTCAATGTACCTGGAGTGGGCAGCGGACTGATCCTTTCTGGGCTTTGAGAGTTGGAGCGAGGGGGTAGTCGGGGAGGTAGCGTTGGTCCAGAGCCGACTGAAGAAGCTGGTGAAGGGGCCGGCGGAGGGAGTCTCTTTGTTGCCGTAGTAGAATCATATGAATGTGGACTCCTTTCATTGGCTCCATCTCTTCGTGTTGGTGGCAGAGGTAGATGATTTGTCGCCAGTCCTGTGGTGTTCATTCTATACGGGAGAGATGGAGGTCTGTCTTCTTCGGCATCAGGCGGCGCTTCGAGCAATTGCCTCCCGCCTGACACATTCTGTTGAGGAGTCGCGAGGCCCGAGGTCGTGCGCCTGGGCGGAGGCGCAAAGGATGCTGGATCGCGGAGGGAGCTGAGCGGTGCGGCGACGTGGTTTGGGTTGTCGGCGGCGGCAGACTTGCGTCCCAACACGCCATTCTTGAAAGAAAAGAAAAATTGTGGTCAGAATGGCCCCCTGATTGGTTTACAGTTTCAGGAGGAGATTCTACTTACCACTTTGCCCTTGACGCCGCCCTTCAGATTGGAAGCGCCGCTTTTGAGACCGGACGCCTTGTCCATTGCCATATCCTTGTATTTCGACATTGCGATGAGCTGGTGTCTCCTTTGGGGAGTTCAATGAGTGATTTTGCCAAGAGGGCGAGTGAACACGATGCGAGGTATGAAAACTCAGGAGAGAAATACGGAGGTTGTTGATGAATGGGATTAAAGGATGGAGCCACTGGAGACACTGTCGGTTCCGCTGCTGCTAAAATTGGAGCATCCCATCCCCCAAGAGCATGGGTGGGATGACGTAAGGCTGTCTCTAACCTGTCAGGGACCGCTGAAACGCTGCCCCACGTTGAAGAAATCCCCCAGTTCAAATTCCACATGGATCTAATGCCTCCTCCAGCCTTCATGCTTGAGATAACGATAGGTTCTGATATCTCCAAAAATAATGCTGCATGCTATTAAAGCCCGAGGGACATGATCTACGGGGATATTGAACTGTAATTGGTCAAATTGAACTGAGCTTATAGCGATTGCATTTGCTCACTCACTTTATTTTATTTTTTTGGGCTGCGCAGCGAGGGAGCGTCTCTTAATTGGGACGCGTCCAATCGCGTCGTGAAAACCACCAAACCTCCAATCTTCCCCCCCCCAATCATCTCCCACATGCCACCATGGCTGCGGCAAGCAATTCCGACTATGAGCTCCTAACAGAGCATTTTAGCTACCCCCCGGTTGTAAGTCTCCATCTTAGAGTCCCCATCTTCCTCAATCTCCTCTTCTTCCTCCCCACAAATATGCTTACCCCGCCAGTCCCTCCTCGACGACATTATCAACACCGTCAACGTCCTCGCCGACCGCGCCCTCGACTCCGTCGAACGCCTCCTCCTCTCCATCCCGCCCCAGAAGCTCGGCTTTGCCTCCAAGAAATCCAAGTCCAAAAATGCCGACCCGGAACCGGAGCTACCCCCCGACGAGGCTGCCAAGCTCGAGATAGAAAATGGGACGCACCAGCTCGAGACCCTGCTGAACGCTTCTATTGACAAGAACTTTGACATTTTTGAGCTCTACGTCATGCAGAATATCATCAATGTGAGGGCGCAGGACCAGCCGTTTATGCGCCTTTCGCATTACGAGGGGTTGGACTTCACGTCTTCTTCTTCCGCGCAACAGCAGCAAGACAAACCTACCCCCGAATCCGTCACCGCACTAAGACGTCGCCTCCAAGCCAGCCAGAAATTAAACATTGCTCTGGAGGCGGAAAAGGCGAGAAACGAAGTCCTCTTGCGCAAACTGCGCAGCCTCTTGGGCGTAAAACCAAGCGGCGAAGGCGTCAAGAACGAAGAAGTCGTTGCGGCCGGCGGTGCTCCCTTTGGATTCCTACGCGATAAGGGCGGGTTGGAAGAAGGGGGCGGCGATCAGCCCATTACCACGACGACGGAGTTCACTTTGTTCCAGCTCCAGTCCCTGCGCTCGTTGTCTAAATCATTGCAAAAACTGCTGCCCGATCTTGCGCAAGCAACGGACGATGACGGAGGCAAGACCAAGTCATGGCGTCGCGAGCGCGCCGAGTTTATCGAGTCCTCGTCGAGAAAGTATCTCGAGACGGTAAACGGTTTGGAGCTTGGCCCTGGTGGCGATGTCCGCGATGGGGACTGGCAGGGCGAGGGACGAGGGTTGAGTAAAGGTGAGGTAGAGGGGCTAGAAAAAGTTGTGGCTCTCCTTGGCGGGACCAAGGACGGTCCAACATCGTCTGCTACAGCGGGCGGGAGTGGCGATACCATGGACCAATCGTAAATATATCATGATTGTGTAGAGACGTTCGAATTAGAGCGTATGCGGCGTAAGGTCGGGTATATGTATGTGGTCTTATTTGATATCAATGTGATTCTATTTGGGGAATTGTCTATGAACGACCAACAAGTACATATAATGCAATATAATACCCCCTGTGGAGCATTTTTGTCTACAAACGTATCCCACTCTTCTTACATATTCCCACATCTCCAACTGTTCACCCCCGTACCTCGTTTCGTAATTGTGGCGGCAAGTTATCCGAGCTTAGCAGGCCGTTGTCTTTTGCCATGAACCAGAAGTGATGGCGCCAATACCTCCCATCACTTGACCCCTCTCTGTTCTTAGTCTTATGGCTCAGTACCACGCCGACGACACTGCGCGCCTCCTCCAGCTGATTTGCTATGATGAGCGCCCTGAGAATATCTGTCAGGCACGATAGGGAGGTAACAGGCCGTCCTGCTTGCGCGAGGTCGTTAAAAATGACCATTGCGCCGGCCGTATCACCAGCAATAGCGTGTGCGCTCATAACGCGCTCCCAGAGAGTTTGATCGCCCTGTCCGATTTCCTTGAAGCCGTGCTCTTTTAGCAGCCCATGTACAGCAGCAATATTATGCGGGTCGCGGTTCATTGCACGCTCAATTAGGATAGTAACCATATGCGGTGTGACAGAGATACCGTCGTCACGCATGTGCTTCAGCACAGCGTCGATCGTCTCATCTGCACCGGTGGCCAGCTCTGCAACAGCATAAAGCATCTTTCCGTAAGTCTGCATGTTTGGTCGGAGGCCAGCCGTCTTCATCTCATCAAAGACATACTGTACGGCTTGGACTTGTTCGCCAGCCGAGGCGCCGCTCATGCTTCCAAGAACTTCCTCGAGAATGATGGTGAAGGTAGCTTCATCCGGGTCAATGCCTCGCTTGTTCATCGACTTCAAAAGGCTTTGTACATCATCGGTCGAGTCGTTTCGGAAGCTTTCCCGAAGAAGAATGTTAAATGTCCGCACGTTGGGTTCAATCTGCTCCCGACCAGCCCATTCCAGCACCTCAAAGGCAGCTCTGCGGTCCAAAATGATTAGGCCCTTGAAGGTGGCATTGACTACCTCAATGTTGGGTTGCACAGCTGTGTGTGGCACTTCTTTCTTGACGGCAGCCTTCCAAAGAGCCTGCATTTCTGCCAATGCTTGAATGCCGGCCTGCGGCTTGCCGGCCTCGATAAGACTGGAAATGCGTTCTGTCCAGATGAAAGCATCAAGCTTCACACCCGAACTCACCAGCTTCCCCCAAAGAGCTTCGATTTTCTCAGTATCCTTGCATATTTTCCACCCATGCATCATGTTCGTATAAGTTCTTATAGTCGGGCGCACCTGAAGCCGTTGCATCAGATCAAGAGTTTCCTGCACCTTTTCCCCTCGCCGCATGGCACACCAAACAAAAATCCACTCATCGAGGAACTCGGAGTCGTTTCGCAACTGCTGGGCGAGACTCGGGTGTTCCTCCAGGCGCCCTTTAACGTCCTGCCACAGGCCAAGAACTGCCCCTGTGTTGCGGGACTGGTGAGCCGCTCGAAGTTGTTTGTGGAGCCTTTCAATCATTCCTACAGGAGCTGAGCTCGAGCTTCTGGAAGAAACCAGACCTTGTCTCCAGATGGAATCATTCTTGTAGAGCATCTCTACGACCGCGGACCATTGGCTGGTGACATACGCTTGAAGTTCCTCCAGCTTTGACTTTGGGAATCGAACACGCTCATTGAACGCGCTCGCAATGAATGACTCAGCTCCACCATCGTCTTTCAAGGCTGCAGCAACCAAGTTTAAGAGAGGTGCTGCTTCCATCTGAAGGCTTTGCTTGGTATATCTGGTGTCTGATAACACAGCAATGGTGGCTAAAAGGCCTGGGATAATTTCACGGGCCTGGTCTGGGTGAAACTGGAGGAAAATGGATGTGAAGGCTTTGGCCGTAGGGTGCATATGAGTACCGCTGGGTTGGCTGATGTCCTTGATGACTTCATCTGCGGATGGGAAGACAAACTGAGATGATGCATTTTGCTGAGTACTCATTCGCCGTAGCTGTGAAATGTGCTTCCACATATCAATAAGCTCCTTCATAAGATTGCCACGGCCAGCCGGTAGTTGCTGTTGATGGAGCAAGGCGTGGCAAATATTGAGAACAAGCTGATTCCTGATGTCGAGATCCCATTTACCGATTCTGCTGCATATTTGAGACAGCGCAACGCTTCTCCCAGTGCTCCCGTTCTGGGCCATTTCATCGCAGACTATGGACATGAAATGATTGGTAGAGACAAAGAGATGCCTAGGTAAGCCACGATGCTCTTTCAGATGGGGCCACAGTTCCGTCTGGAATATTCGCAATTTTTCCGTCGCTGGGATCTTTTTTTCTGTGAGCTCCTTCATCTTTGCCGCGATTTCCCACTCGCCCAGGGAGGATGACCTTTGCTTTCTTGGTGAGCGATTGCCAGGTCCGGGTTTCACCACGTCGTTGAAGAGAGCGACAGCAGAATCCTCAGACCTCTTGGACGAGCGTTGTCTTTGAGGAAATGGCTTCCGGTGACCTCCTCTACCAACGTTTGCGTCTTGCCGGTTGCCATCTTCATTTTCATGGCCCTGCACAGCCGCCGAGCTTGCAGATTCGCTCAATGCAGAAAATAAAGCTGTGCCGCCCAGTTTCCGGGTCTGCGCTGGGCGGAGTTGTGACGCACACCTCGAACATATTGCTCTTGTTGCGTACATGGCGCCGGAGCGGAACGCCCAATAAGTGGGTGAGATGGCCTGCCGCGACGAGGGCTCATGAGATTGAGGGTTTGAATCTGGAAGTGTTGGCCATTTTTTGAGGTGAGTGGACCAAGGGCAGTGGTTGAACCGACCGAGGTGTGCAGCCAATCACAGGGGCCAGATCTTCCTCCAAAGCATCTCGATGAAAACGTGTGCAGCTTGAGCTTCAAAACATTAATCAATTGATTTGCAAGCGATGTATTACTGATTTAACCCCCCAACGAAAATAAAAACTCAAGTATGTGCAAAAGAGCCGGCTCTCGCCTGTCTAACATATAGCCCAGACCTTGGAGTAAAAAAAAATTACAATTACAATACAGTTGCAAATTTTCCGTCAATCTCTTCAATCTTGGCCACGCTTCTCTTATACCCCTCCTCATTTTCAAGAAGCTCTACGTACTCCAACACTCTGGGGAACGCTTTCTTCCATGAGCCGCCCTCAAACTGGCCGATACTATCGAAGCGTTCCTTGGCACCCAAGAGTGGGAAGCTCATGAGGATGTCAGCTGCAGTCAGTTGGTCGGAGCATAGATATCTGCCGCCGGAGGACTTGAGCTGCCCGTCCAAGAACTCGAGGTTCTTCTTAACGTTGGGGAAGACGTAGCCCGCGTACATGCGGTCGGCTACTATGCTCGTGATGGGGCGGATGTAGAAAGGTACATTTGGCGATTTTAGCTCTATGCTCAGGTCAGTCAACTTTTCCCAGTTTGAACAGGGTGAGAAACACATACGGGAGATTACGAGGCTCATGACGAGGAATGGCATCAAAGTGCCCTCGCTGTAGTGCATGTAATACTCGTGACGCAGCCACGCCTCCGTCTCGCCACCAATCTTGCCCTCCATGCCATCTTTCCAACGCTTAGGCACAAGACGTTCGCCCTCGGGGAAGTGCTGGCAGAGGTACTGCGTCATGAAGCCACTCTCGGCCAGCACAATGGGCTCAACGCCATCGCCAGGGGGTGTTATGGTAATGACTGGCGACTTTCCCAGCGGATGCACCTTGGACAGCTCAGGCGGTGCCAATTTGGTGGCCTTGTTTCGGTGAAAGACCTCTACGTCATAGTTGACTTTGAGCTCCTCCAGAAGCCAGAGAATGCGTTGAGATCGGGATTGATCGAGCCTATGAGATTGAAATTTTGTGAGTTTTAGTGAGCGTGCAAAAGAAAGAAAGAAAGAACATGTGCAATGACAGGGAGGTTAGATCAAGTCAGAGGCATGGATGTATGTGTGTGTGTGTGTGTGTGTGTGTGGATGCCTCGGCATAAATATTAATTGAGGCCTTTGCTATGACGTACCAGTAGAGGGTGACCTTGACGTCTTGCTCAGCCATGATGATTATCGGATACGGCAGTAGAAATATAAAAGAAAACGAAGAATAGTCGAATAGATTTCTCAATTTCCGGGATGTATAATGTTAATTAAAGTAAACAAATGGAATTGGGCGGCGACATAAATCCGTCATGGTGTTGGCGATCTCACAAAGGTCGACCGGTCATACCTTAGATAAGCGCCTGGATAGCTACAAGTAGATTCGGCCTCGGGGCAAATGGCCGCAAGGGGATGCTTGAAGCGCTTTGGACAACCACTCTATAACCTATTCGGATCTTTAGACAAGCCGAAGTCCTGTTTTCCCACGCCTTTTACTCGCAGCGAGATTGGCTATTTTTTGTCCTTGGATGCAACATCACCTCGGCACGGCTATTATCACCCATGCTTCCAGGGCCTAGGCTTGCTACGCTTGGTTCTAGCCGAAATTTGGATAGGGACACAGTATTGAGTTAATAGAGGGCTGGTTACATTGATCTACTACGCAGGTACATGATCCCTAGATATATGTATATATATGGATATTATATATATGTATTGGTTTTGTTCCTAGCATGCAGATAAAATGCCATATCAACATGAATAAAATATATCCAATTATAAAATCCACATGTAGTCTTTCTGTTTGTACAATCAAGCAAGCGCTGGCATTCATTTAATACAAAACTTCCTCACAATATCCACCAATTTGGTTCTCGTCTTCCTCCCGGAAAACGCCTGGCCATGGCTCAGTTCCTGAAACCACAACACATCAAGCCCATCACCTTTCCATACCCCATCATCCCAGCATTCTACCTCCAAATTCCAATCATTTGCACCAGTAAGATACGCTCCAATTACTTTCGTGTCAACAATTTCGTCTCTCCCGGCCAAGGCCACAGTCACTCGATGTCCTCGGAGATCTTCTTTCCACAGGACATTGTCAGTCCAGAAGAAGCGTCGGAATAGCGTATGTGAGATACCCATGTCTTTTGAGCCAAAGTAGGAAAGCAAGTATTCGTTCGCACAGCTTGGCTTCCGATAGACCTGAAAAGCAATGAGGTCAGCTGGAATTGCGACGAAAGCACGGAGGACCTCACAAAATTGTATGCCACATCAGGGAGATGCAGTAAGAAAGAAACCGGATCGACAAACACAATCGGTCCAATCTTTCGTTCGACCTGGGGTGTTTGGAGTAGATGCGCAGCAACCACGCTCCCATAACTTCGCACGTTAATGTTAACATATGACACCGGGAAAGGATGCAAGTATGGGAAAATTAACGAGGGGATACCCACGAATGTGACACCAGTACAAATCTTTCCCACCCATGTGCCTTCAATATGCAATGAACCTCGTCGCACATTTCATCCTTGAGCATTGCCGGGGCCGTTATCCTAGAACTTACTGGCATGATCTCTACGGCGATGATTCCAATCTGTCCATCAGACTGATCTTTGTCATCCTCGGCATTGAGGCCGGCCAGAAAATCTATATATGGGTAGAGGCCAATGCCGATACCATGGATGAACAAGATTGGGAGTCTTGTCTTGGAGGTGTGTGGGCGGTACCAATAAGTGAGTGATTTGGCAGGAGAGTGATAGGTGGTGAAGAGAGTAAGGAGACGTGAGGGGAAGATGGCGAGAAACCGGAGAAGCGATGTACGGTGGAAGTCAAAGGAATGATACCGCAAGTACAGTGATGCCGTCGTGTCAACGATGAAAACACACTATAGAAAAAAAGCCAAGTCAGTGCTATTGTTCATTCTTTAAAGCAGTTTTTACTCATACTTGGCCGTCAGATGAACTCACCAGATACCACGTCAAGCTCCGATGCAACATATCTACCTTGTCAAGAGTCAATCGGAGGCACTTCGCGCTGCCACGTCCAGGTTCCAACTTTCTCCCCAATAACTTCTCCATCGCATCAGCGTAGTACTCCAGCTCTTCGTCATATTCTGGGTTGTGCTCTGCGGTGCTCAAAAATGCCCACCGGTAGAATTCCTTGACATTCTCTCTCCTGATCTCCGATAGCGGTGCATCCAGAAACCATTTCGTTAGGAACCGATCTGGATTTGGGATATTGGCATTGCAGCGCCAGAACAATCTCTGGCGATCTTCGCGAGAAGATGTGCTGGGATGCGTGGCGGCCCTTTGTAGGTAGGCATTGTACGGGAGATAGATGAGAAGGTAAAATGCTGCCTCTAGAGCCAGCCAAACTCTCAATATTTGGGGGCCATGGAACGGGAGGTGTACCAGCCAGCTAACAAGAGAATAGATGACGCTGATGGGTGCAACTAGGTGCAGGAAGAATATGCATGTTCTGATAAACATGTAGTCCCAGAATGGAGCTCCTATCATGGCGATGAAGGTATAAAAGAGTCACCCATGAAGTTTAAGGCCGTATGTTTTATGACTCGAGCAATCATGTATACTTTACCCTTCTTTTCTAGAAAGACATTATACCAGTAACATGGCTATTCAATCAGTTTGTGGACCCGCAGCCTAAGAATTCGTGTTGAACATGACAGGCCGATTCTGTTGGGGATTCACATCGCATGTGAAAGACACGTGAAGAGATATTGGCGATAGGTTGGGAATACGTAGTTTCCGTATACATATCTGCACAACGTCATATTGCTATCATCCCATACACACACGACTGTTCCAATGAAATACGTCGGTAGATCTAACAACTCTTAGCTTTCCATGCACTCCAATGAGTGAAATGAAAGATTCCTGACGCAATATTTTGCGCATAATATTAAATATTCTAAAGTCCGTTGCGAAGATAACGGCATCGGCCACCGATGATGGTACCGGCTTCTCTTTGACAAGTAATCCTGCGATAAGACAGTGTGCCTTTGATATATTGTTACAATGGTCAAGCATGCAGAATGGTGTGATCGTGTAGCTCAACAAACCGGCGGGTGTTATGGTTGAGGCAATTCAACATCTCAATGTCATGCCTCGGTAAGAAACAATGACTTTGACAAATGTTCCTTCTGTGCATGTAAGTATCCATTCAATAGCCCTGTTCGCCTTGATGGCAATGCCAATCGTATTTGAGTACGACACGGGCTGATCGTTGTGTAAACCAAAACCTCCTGACCAAGTTCAACCAGCTGGTAACCAAATTGACAATCTTATAAATTACATTGTTTATATATATGTAAGGGACCTTGTGGGAAATATTAGAGCGACCCTATATGACTAAAAAGGACGATTTACCCCTCGTTTTCGGTGACCTATTTTTTTTTGCGTTCCAGTCAGGCTTCTAGAACTCTGATTTCTTTTCTTGTCTACTAGTAGGTACACGCTTTTGCCCACACGAAAGGTGCCAAAAACACTCACTGCCAAGCAAACATCACACATGCAGCAAAAATACCTATAAAAAATCACAAAAAAAAACATACAACAGCCGGTGTTCGCTGGTGGTCACCCACCCAACTACTAATCTGCCGGTTAGGGGCTTATCTATGGGGGAGCGGACGGGACCCCGAGTTCTCCACTACCTATGGTCGTATGTGATAGCTGATGGTTTAGTGAAGATTATATCCAAAAGAGATAAGCTGGTATGCGGACGGAGAACCATTTATAGTCGCAGAATATACCCGATGTTCTGCCGATCTGTTTTAAAACGACTAGAATCTTGAGTCACCACATGCACCACAACAACAAAGCTATTAAGAGAAAGATTTACAGTTTGTTGGAAATTGTATTAAAAAAATTCAATTCAATTGTTTCTCCTGTAGACTTATAGATTTATTTTCCCACCTAAAATAAAGATAAAGAGCTTTCTTAGAAGTTTCTGGGCCAAGCATCAACTGAACAAGACCATATAGTATCTATAGGGTAGCACATTTATATTATTTTTGCAATGCACAAAATGCATACTAAATAAACCAGGAGCTTCTGCTTTACGTATCCATTTTTCCCCCTTGGTTCTAGTAATGAGTACTGTTAGGTGGCCATGGTTTTCTCACAAGCAGGGCAACAAAGGACAAGACAAGTAAACGGTAAAAAAAGACAAAAAGCAACAAATTCTCCGATACGGGGAATCGAACCCCGGGCTGCTCGGATCTTCAACTTGAAGGTTGAGAGCGAGCGATGTTAGCCACTACACCATATCGGATGTTATTATTGGATGCTGTCTCGGAGACCACAATTACCTTATCGGGCCATGGTGAGAGAATAAGCAGCACCGGAGATAAACGTGGCTGGATCAAAAGGCTCTCCGGCTTCCATGGAATAAGCGGGTTGGATTCTTTGAACACCTGGAAGGGGGTGGATGGATGGATGGATGATGATGGGTTGTGCACAATTCTCACGTCTGACGTTTCCCTGGAAGGGGTGGCGTTCCGTGGCGTTTTCTTCAGTAAGACGGTGAGAAAGCCAAGGGATCTGCCGCCTGATGGAGAAGAAAAAAAGCTTCGCTCCACTCGCTTGACCATGAGTGAATCTCTAGAAGCATGTTCGCAGTAAGCTTCACGATGAAGAGTCTGCAGAGTGAAGTCTCCACCATACCTATCCACATAGAATGGGCGATGAAAGTTGCTGCATTGCACGTCGTGAAATTCACGGTAGCATTCATGATACGAGTATCTGCATTGATCGATGCACCAAGGAAACGAAGTGTAGCCTTCGGAGATACCGTTAGGGAGCTATAAGATATTTCTTCATTAAACCAATGAGTCACTGAAGAGGGAACCAGAAACCCCGGCCAGGATTCGTCATTCTCGTGACCAGGGCCCCCGGAAGTATGTTTAAGAATAGGAGCGACGAATGCCGAATTTGCTCCACGGGGCCCATGCGCTATACAAATACTTGTAGGACACAGCCCTCTCAACGGTCCTTGCTGTTCATAAAAGGTCAACTCTTTGTGTAAATGACGTTATTGAAGACAAAATCTAGCCTGGTCATCTAAACCCAGTGCGTGCTCTCGTAAGGCAAGACTTTGACATAAAATATTAGATGCTTACCAAGTGGATAGAAGGCGAGGGGCGTGGCTATTACGGTGTAGACATCGAAGCATGAGTAACAGTGGAAGGTCTCATTATTCCGTCCCGTTGCGCGCGCACGTCCCGTCTTCTGACCATTTGATCATGATTTATGATCGTATACAACATTCATATCCGTTAATTCAGGAATCTATGACGATGAATAACGGGCTGACATATGGACCCCTGCACTTGCCCTGGTAATTTGGCGTTGATTGGAACCCGACTGTATGGATGCGAGGTGGCCCGTTTGCCATGCCCTGACATAATGATGGATGACAGTCAAGGGTTGATCGGTGATAGGGCTGGACACTTGACAGCCTCAAACTCAGCGAAGCAAATCTTTGCGGAGTGCATGTATCCGATGCAGAACTAGCGTATTCTGTCAAATTGTCAAATTCTCAAGTTTTCAATGAGTGATTGGTTTATAGATGAGCTCAATTGATACCAACTGCCGTGGACAGGGAAGAGAGAGATGATCCGTACTGAAAACTTGTGAGCAGAATTTACCACCCACTCACTCCAAACCAGGAGTGGGACCGTGCAGCACAAGGACATGACAAATTGGTCACGTGTCCTATTTCAAGCCTTCTAGAAGGCGATGCCCTGGCATAGGATATCGGCGATCACTGGATCCTTTGACAGGGGAGGCGAAGAATACCCATGTCCCATAGAGACGAGGCCGAACTCTGATTTGATCACTAAAAGAAATTTTTATGGTGGGTGTCTGAAATATTCTGAGATATTTACACAAAAGTTGGAGGGTGGAATTGGAGGCTATTGGACACTTGTCCAAGACATTGCGGTGACATTCTTCAGCAGGGCCAGGAACATGAACTCTGTTGGTCCTTTCAAGATGATAAGAGCTAAAAAGCCGAATTTTTCAGGGTCCTGGTCCGTGTCACTCAACTAACATCAAGCTACGGGGTAGAAGGTTGACCATTGACAGGTTATTTATCCCGCCATTTGGCCCAGTCCGGTCTCCGGAGGTTCGGCGGGAGAGAGGTCTCGGAGGATTAGACATCCGGTGATGGCAACTTTTGATGGTGTGGGTGGGAGAACTATGAATGGACTAAGAAAGAGAGACATGTATTGTCTGGATCGTCGGGACCAAGCAGGTTGATTGGGAATCAAAAGCAAAGAGGTTGGCTCATTTTGACCCAGCGTTGAATGAATTTCCGAGCCAGAGCTTTCTTCTCTTTTCGGACTGGTTTTTCACGAGAGGCGCTAAAATGTCGCAGATCGCACAGGGAGGCTTCATAATTCTGCAGATGGTCCCATGCAGGTACGGAGTGTCTGGATTGGATAGAGACAATCTGGCTCGGCCTCCACTGTTTTCTGGAAGGCTTCCAAGCCTTAGGGGAACTCGCTATTCCCGCTTACTCCTGGGAGGGATGAATCCAATGCCAGCCGCAATAATGGAGCATGCATTTTATACGGCGACTTGCGCCTCATCCTGCACACAAACGGTGATATGCGGGGCCATCGGGGATCTATCCTGGCTTGTGCATGAGAAAGAAGTTGAAGAAATAAATGCGCATAATACTTGCATGAATAATTGTGCTGTGCCACACAACCGAGGCAACGCGGCATGATGGGTGCAGTCACCACTTCAATGTTGCTCAAGATAATGATTGAACAAGTACGAGTACGAGATCTGATGTTGCACTCCGACAACGGCACAAGTCAACTGAAAAAGAAAAAGATGAAATTTCTTTCATTTTTTTTTTTTTTTTAGCTTATTCCTGACTGATGTCTGGACAACAGCTTGATTGCAAACTGTCTCGCATTGCACCCTCCACGTGGAGTTGTTTAATTGAGGGTGTGTCGAAGTCGAAGTGGCCAAAGCGGCAGGGGTGAAGGTTGGCGAGTTGGAGAGAGCAGCTGAACACGAGATTGGTTGATTGAGCGCTATTGCGTGTCGATCATGACACACGACATCGATTGACTTGTGAAAGCATCGTTGTGCATTTTTGCTTCAGATGCACAACGTTTGGTGGAGATGGTGGAATGGTCGAACGTTTGCCCGAAAAGCAATTTGTGCTGTGCCACCTGCCGCGCTGTATTCCACAGTGTCCCTGACAAACGGGAAGGCACTGCTCTTGTGGTTGTGCAGCATTTCGGCAGGTTCGGAATCAGGTGAGCGGGGAGAGGGAAGGAGAGGGAGAGGGATGGATGGGGAAATATTGACGGTAAACACAAGCAGGCATCTCCATTCAATTTGTTTCAGCGTCAAAGAGGGCTCAGCCCCTCAATCAGTGCAGATCTCCAGGATCCTTCATCTGTCTTCGTTTCACGTACGCTTGCCATCATTCGCAAGCACATGTATGGATCCAAAATCTCCGCGCACCCTGTTGACATTGCACGATTTCTCCATTTCTCCGCGCAACGCTCAAACGCATCTTTGTGGTCCGTTGCTTCAACCACCGGATGCTGTTGTGCATTTGCATTGGTTGCATTGGTTGCATTCAAGCCGTTAGAGCACTGGCTTTTGTCTTTTGATTGGCGTGGGCTAATTCTGGTGCATCTCCCTTGAATCTGGCCCATCCCTGGTCTGGCCAAGATTCCTGCCATCGTCCAATCAGCTTGGAGTTGTGCCTGTGTCCTCTGGTCTTCTGAGGGAGACCCCTGCCGGACCCTGGCATCCTTGTTCCAAGGGGCAATTGCACCATCACCAACGAAGCTGCAGCTTTCTGTTACAGGCGGTTGCGATTAGACAGAGCAAGCTGAAATCAAGGATCGTCAGCATCCGTCAGGAGCGTCCTTTCTGGCTGGCTGGACAGATGGACGGTCTTTTGAATAAACCCTCAGCTGCAAGCTTGAGTGAGGATAGAATGCAAAAACCTGCTCAGAGCTAAACCTTTTGCTCAACACTGAATCCCCCATCCCTCGTTACCCTTTCAATCATTCCATCGACTCATCCCTCCGCCTGCCTACGGTACGAAGACAGAGACATTACAGACAACTTGGCGACACTTGCGTTACGCTCCCTGCCCAAGGCAATTCTAGGGGATTTACTGCTCGCCCTTTACTGCTATGCGTGTTTTCCCAAGCAAAAACCACCGCACAGGAATGCCATAACGGTTTCTCGAGATACTCACGTCGCCCTTGCAACCTTAAGCAGTGTTAAAAGTCATTACCCATTAGCCCCTGCTGACCGCGGTTTTTTCTTACAACTATCCTGACCGCCAGCCACCACCGCGCATTTGAGCCGGGAGTTTTTCTCATCTCCTCACCCAGACTGCTGGGCTGTCTTCTTCGTCTTATTACCACCAGACGTCTCTCTCACAAACAAGTAACAACAACTGCGCCAACAGCTCCAGACCGTCTTCCATCTGCTACTATTAACCAACTATCGCTACCACTACTTCGCCTGTCCCCGACCCATCCGGGCGCTTCGGCCAGACGAATTTACCGCTTTCTCATTGGCCAATCGCGCCACCCAAGCTCTGTGCTTCCAGGCTTCCAGCGCCTGTTCAAACATGCAATTATAGCACCGTGTTTCACCCTCTTGAAGCTCACGTCAATACTCGTGACAATCAACCAGAAAGTATCCGTACTTCTCCAATAGCATTCTCAAACGTCTCGGCTTCAGTTTGTCTTGCCGTCCAGGCGCTTACTGCTGCAGGAGGTGGCCCAGAGAAATTTGACGCTGGCGTCAACTCGAATCTGCTTGAACGGTATAATAACGCTTTCCTGTCGCATCTTATTTTCTACTTTCGTTATGGATCCGACGACGACTCTCTTTACTTTCTTGTTGTGAGTTTTTTTTCTTTTCGGGATTGATTCCCTTTTTCTTTCTTTTCATTTACTTCTGCTCTTTGCTTGCTTGCTTGCTTGCTTGCATTTATTCATTGTCATTGTCTATTCGCAATTATCGGTCGAGACCTGATCGTGCGCGGACTTGTCTCTCTTTTGCTTCGTTTGATACGTGCACATCCCCTCCTCTATCTATACGAGCCTACGCTATCAATCGTTTGATTCATAATTTCCGCGGCATAACTTTACGCCTTGCACGCCTGGCAGTGTTCTTTTTTGTGCGCCCGTTTTTGCTTTTCTTAACGGTCCAGTCCGTCGGGTTGAGATTTAGAAACACGGCAGATCCTTGGCTTATCACCCTGTCTGTTGTCTGAATACTCAGCGTGGTTGTCAGCCCGTCATCTCCACACTTTCTCAATACCTTGCCAGCCCGTCGGTATGCTCTAGTTTATTGTTCTGTTCCATTTTCCGCGTCTTTTGCCCTGATGTGCCCTGATTTTTGGTCATATGGTTAGTTACCGTTTCACGACCCGTCCAGCCCTTTCACAAAACCTGTCTAGCTGTCGCACACCCCCTTGTCTAAGTTGTCAGCCCTATCATCCTTATGGTTGGGACGCGGCACCGACTGATGGGATCATGATTGATTCTTTATACCCCGTTTGTTCTAGTATGCTGTTTGTTTCACATTGCGCACACATCAGACCCCCCATGATAATAATAATCCAAGCCGTTGGGATGGACTTAAGCTGACGCCTCATCTCAGTCAGACGGACCCTTCAGTGCAGTCCGTGCAGCTCATTGGCTCCTGGGATAACTTTTCCACGTGCTATACGATGGAGCGGGATATCCGACGTGGACATGGTCAGTGGAGGGGGTGTCATTCTTTCAAGAACATTGTCTGCGAGGACAGCGTTCGCTCGGACTCTAAGAGGAGTGGGGGCCTCAAGATGGGCCATACCTATTATTACTACGTATGTCTTCATTCATATAACCTCATCCCCCTCCCTGTATCTTGCACCTGCTGGCCCAATCATTCTGAAAAACACAACTAACATCCTATCATCAGTACGAGGTAGACGGATCTTCAGAGACTTACGATCCCTCCATGCCTTCTACAACTGCCTGTCCATATATGCCTGGCCAGACAGTCAACACTTTAAACGTTCCAATGGAGCGTACACTACGATATCGTAGTGCCTCGATGGGCTCTATGCACCAGGAAAATTTCAAGACAATGAATCCAGAGGCAAAGTTTGATAACCCAAAGCCGTTGCCTCCACTTCCATCAGAAGCCTTTAACCACCGAGCGGCTTCTGCTTCGATCCTGCGACACTGCGCTTCAAGTCGCTCTCTCTCCCCTGCTCCCTCGTGGAAAAAATTCTTTGGCCGCAAGATGCAGCACTGCGAGGCTTCGCGTGGTCGATCTTTCGACCAGGAGCACCAAGAGAGACGTCTGTTCACCTCTTATGACAACACCATTCCTTTCCCAACACAAGAATCCTACTACAGCCGGACATCTACACCAACTGAGGGCACACGAACCAGAGACATCTCCCCTGAGTCTCTTCGTCGCTTCCTTTGCGAGGATCTTCCTTCACGACCTAGCTCTAGTGCTACCGAGCGCCCATTGTTGGCAATCCCCGATGAAATCGACGACATTGACGACGACGAGACTGACGACGACGATAACTTTGCGACATCTGCTGTCTCAGAGAGCCAGTCCTATTTTACTAGTCTTTCACCGCCACCCTTTCAGCGTTCGGCATCGTCTGATTCTATTGCTCTTGCTACTGCGGCCAAGAACTCTCCTGCTCAGACGCCTATCAAGTCTTCCAAACTCATGACACAATCTCAACCTCGCTGGTCTATCTCCGTTGCTTCTGGAGCAGTCTCATCCCCCACTTCGGAAGATGAGCACATGGCTTTTTATGACTCCAACGATGAGGATGACAACGAAGACGACAACGAGGATGATAGTCCTACGTACCTCAACCCTCCTACCTCTCTTCGCCGACAGCACACATTTAAGGGTTATAGCCTGCCGCGTCCAACCGAGGAGAGTAAGAACATTTCAAATTCTGCTCAAACATTTGCAGGCCTCAACTCTCCCAATCTTGTTCCCAGAACAGGTTCAGCTATCCCAGTCAGTGGATCCAATCTACTCGGAGGCCACATCGATTCTGGCTTGGATGACTTTGTCAACGAGCTGGGTTGGATTGTTGAAGTTATTGGCAATCTTGGCGATAACTAAGTTTATACTCGACTATATTACGAATCTCATCAACACACACTTAACTCTCATTTACTTTTTCTTGTCTATCTTTGCCTGGCTGGCCAGCACACCTATGGCATACATACATGCACACATACACATACATATACACACACACTCACACAATGGCTCCCGTGTCCATTCAACCACACGGTACAATATAGACCATTTCTTTTGACTATCATTTCCGAGTCATGATAAGAAGGGACTGGCGTTTTCTTTGGATCAATCATTTAGATGGGCGCCTTGCGGCATACGGATTTGGGGACGGTAATTGACCACACGGACAACACAATTTTCATTTATTTAATCTAGATACCCACCACGTTTGGAATGGACCTCAACTGGTTGAGAGTCATATGGAGACGAAAACGCTTCGGAGAAGCTAATACTGGGAAAGGGAAGGGGGGTCTCAGGGTCTCAGGGTCTTCAGGGTCCTCGTAGGTTCGGGGTTTTGGGCAAAGGAATAATAGATGAGATGAGCACATAATACGATGAGACATGGCCTTAACGTGGAAGAGAATTTTTTATTGCTACTCCCAATAGAGACTTGAAGCTATCTTGGTTAGATCCAACACACTACTTTAGCTCGTACTCAGATGATGAATTGGAACTTGTTGAGAGGCAAAAAGAAAATAACACAGACCGAACTAGATCTGGATCCATAATTACCCGTGATGAGAGTTGCATGTAAGGACCAATCTGGTTTGAGTTGGTTGACGCCGCAATGAAACAGGATTGGTGAGAGGCTGGCTGAGATGAAATGACGGGATAATTTTTTTTGGCAAATCCGCCAAATCTCCGGCAAAGAGCAAGTAGATTGTTTACTAAGGCTGCTGCGTTGTGGTCGGCAGTTGGACTAATGAATGCCGATGGGTCAACGTGAATACATAGACGAGTGAATGGTTAGTTGATTGATTAGTTGGGTATCTCCAAATCTATTCAAAATGCTAACATGGGTGTGTCATGCTATGCCTTGACATACTAAACATACAAAATCCTGAAATCATACAGTAGGAGCAGCAAGACTTGGAATCTCGTAAATTGCCTTCCCCCCATTTTAACCCTGAATAGCTTGACCGTTTCCTGTCAGGTTAGTGGAGGCTGAACTTGAGGCTGAGATTGCGACTCGGGCAAAGCCTGGGTCATGGCTAGGGATGGTTGAGGCTGCGAGGTTACATGGTGTGTTTTGGATGCCTCAGCGATAGCCGATGTTGGTAGCGGCGGCGGCGGCGGCGGCAGCGGTTGTTGCTGTGACGGTACCTGCTGTTGTACCTGTTGCGATGGTTGTTGTGGCTGCTGCTGCTGCTGCTGCTGTGATGCCTGTTGTGGTTGTTGAATGGGAGCTTGTGCAAGCTTTGCCTGCGATTGTTCCGCTGGCAGTGGAGAATTCTGTTGTGTTTGTTGCTGAGACTGCGGCTGCGGTTGGTTAACCTTGGGCTGAGACTCGCTCTCCTTCTCTTGCGTTGTCGGCTCTTTGGCCTGTGCTATCTTGGCTTTTTCCTCAGCCGTTTTGCTCGGTGCATTTGGGTTGAGAAAACGTTCTGGTACACCACGAGCTGCCACAGTACCGCTGCCAACCCAAGCGTTAAGAATCTTGCTCCAATGGTGCTCGCCTCGGCTGAGTCGTTGTATCTCGCGGTAAGCGAAGGCATTGTAATACGGCAAGCCTGATTTTGGGTCACGGTATCTGGCAGGTAGGTTGGTTATGACACAGATGGGATTTGGCGGAGGTTCTACGCGAGTGATGTTAGTTAAATTTGCATTGGAAATGGGAATGGAATGAACCATACTGGAAAGCCTGTTCATTTTTCGCCCAAACAAAAGTTGGGTCTGTATACCCTTGTCTCTGATAGCATTCTCATCGAAGTTTTGAAAAATAATTGCATTTCGAGTCGTGGTAGTGAGGTCTGCTGATGATTCTGTCGCCGATTGAGGCACTGACTCGGAAAGACTAGGACTTGCTGATTTGCTCATCAGAGCTGCCTCACTTTTTATGGTCTCTATTATAATATCCTTCGGAACAAACTTGGCAACGGTAGTGTTGGTATTGGATATAGGTTGCCGAATTTGCCCCTGGATCAATGATGGTGCTGGAGCAGACGTATGCTGCGATGTGTTTGGTAAAGCAAGAATATTGGACTTTGGATTTGGGTTGGTATGAAAGTCTGCGGTCATAGATGGAGGTGGAGCAAGAACTGGTGCTGCTAATACACTGGATGGTTTGCTGCTGGCTTCTAGTGAACGGGCATTGTCAACCCCAGAAGGTGTGGCCAGAGGAGATAGTTGAGGGGGGGCAGATAAAGGAGCAGCCAAACCACTCGATGATGGTGGAGGAGGGGGTAAGGGTGGCATGGCCATTAGCCTGGGACGGTCATCCGTATCCGGCTTCGTTGCAGGAGTAATGGAAGAGGCAGGAGCGGCATCAGCACTGGAGGCAGTGGTAGCAGGTGGTGGAACAGATAAAGGCGGAGGGCGAGTTTGTGTGCTCTCAATCACTGGTTTCTCCTCTGGGATCTCTTTGACAATGGCTGTAGGCTTCTTCTCTTGTGATGTTTCAGAGGCCACCAATAGTGTGGTTGCGTTTGGTTGAGGTTGTGATGGTTTAACATCGATAGGATCGGTTGTGGGCGGTAATATAGGCGACTGCTGCTCTCGTTGAGTAGTGGCATCATCCTTTTGACCAGACATATTCCCGATTGCCTCCTTATCAGTCTCCTTATCCTTGCCAGTGGCTTTACTCTTTGCCTTGTCATTTTCCTTGGCACCCTTGTCCACCCGTCTCTTCTTAGGCTTCTCTTCCTCTATCACAACCCGTCGTGCTTCACCAATACCACTCCAGAATGTAATCACAGGACCCTTGAGTGTCCTTTGGTGGAGAGCTGCCAGCTTTGCCCTCCTCTCCTCTTCCCTCTGCTTCTCCGCCACCTCCCAACGATTCAAGCTCTTGCTGTTGCGCTTCTCCACAATGGCTGCCTCACGCAAACGATCCTCCTGTGTCATAGGTGGCTTCTTAAGCGCCTCCATCTTGGCCGCCTTTTTTTGCATCTGCGCCAACTGCTTCAATCGCTTCTCCTCACGCTCTACCATTTGCTGGTGAAGCTGCTCTTTTGACATGCGCGTGGTCTTGCGTGATGACGCTCGTGTAGGGAGGTCTGCCAGTGATGGTAGCCAAGACGTGCGCTCAGATTTCTTCTTCGGGCGTGGGGCTGGCGCGGGTGCGGGCGTTGGTGTTGAAGTGTCTGATGCTGTAGTATCGATGCGGACCTTTTTTCTGAATTTGGCTGGAATGGCTTCTTGGGCCTTGCGTTTGCGCTGTGCGGCTCGCTTCTCCATTGCCTGCCTTTCAAGCTCTTTCTCCCCCTCGAGATCATCGCCAGCATTCGCCTCATCCTCGTCGTCCGAAGATGAGTCCATATGAACGTCGGAAGCATCCTCTCCAACATCCGAGAAACCTTGGTCGTTTTCATCCTCGGCAAAGAGAAGCTCAAGATCATCGTCGGGATCCTCATTTGCCAGCATAGACTTCATGCGATTACCAGCAGTGGATCTTCGCGCTCGTGTTGTAGCCAGCCATTCTATCTGCTGCCCTTGTTGCCCTTGTTGTTTTTTGTTCTTGCGCTTGTTCCGCTTCGCTTTCGCCATCAGAGCTGTCGGAGTCGCTTAGTGGCGGATTAGACAGTTGAGACTCGTCCATCTCGGACTGCCTTGATTCGGAATCCATTATGAATATAGTAGCGATTGATACGGGCGCCGTCTGTGCCGTCTAAAAGCGCCGTCTGTGTAGAGCTGCATTGAATTGTTGGTATGAAAGAGTGACAAAATTGCTATGGAGGGGGAGACGCGTTGGACAAAATTTCGATGCGCTGACATCACCTCTCACACAGGCTACGTTTAGCAAGCACATGCTGGCAGAAGCACCACTCCTGGGTATCTGTCTCGCTAATCGTATCAACTACTTGTAAACACCACAAACTTATTTTCACATGGCCCAATAATTCATTATTCACTTATTCATTGACACTGTTTGAAAAAAAAAAAAAAACAGTCGTGACTCATTAAACTTTTCTTAGGCTGACATATCCATAAGGAGGCAATAATAGTTGACCCGTAGATGGTACATTGGCGAATTACCTCGCAACTCAAGTTTAAACAGTTCCTATTATATATACAACCACCAGCCTTATATATAGAAACAATCCTGATGAGAATCAAGTGTTTGATTGGTACGGGAAAAAAAAGAGTTGCCTAAATCATCAATTTATCATTTCGCCACTTCGTCTCGCTGATCGAATACAAACGCCTCATCTAAGCCCAAGTCAAATCCATGCCCTAGCATCCCAAAAGCACCTAGATATGTGTAGTGCATATTCTGTATGCTATGCTATTCTTACAAAAAATATCTCATAAACGCCCAACATGATTGCTTCCTCCCAGCACGGCTCATTTAATCAATTTACCAAGGTAAATAGACTAACCAAAAAAGCCTTCCCTTTGTATTATGCAATCTCCATTTCATGTATGCTCATTATGGTAGAGCATATACTAGAATTCTATATCTCATCTGGTGAAAAATCGGCTTCATCTCCTTCCCGCTCCTTGCAGTAACCAAACCAGCTTCGGCGGAGACACTTGCCCGTAGAGTGTGGCGCAGGGCTTGGAATAGCTGTGGGAACCAATGTTGGAGCTTGTGTGATAGGCGGCGTTGTAATGTACAAAGATGGAGAGCCTGATGATGTTGTCGTTGAACCATCGTTGCACCCCCAAAAGTAACCGGGATTTTCACATGTTGTAGTTGCTGTAATTGTAGGTATGAAAGTAATGGTTCCTGTTTCTGAGGGCAAGTCATCGCAACCCCAGAAGCGCCCCGGAGTCTTGCAGGTCGTAGTCGATGAGGGCGCCGTGCTCGTCTCTCTATCGTCATTGCAGCCCCAGAATCTCCCTGGAGTCTCACAGGTTGTAGTTGGAGCAGCGGAGGAAGTGGTGCTAGTCAATGTGACAGAAACCTGTGTAGTCTTGTCCTTACAGCCAAACCAGCCGGGCGTTTTGCATGTTGAAGTAGATGTAGAAGTGGTAGTTGCAGGGGGCATGTCTGTTGTTTCGTCCATACAACCCCACCAACCTGGTGTCTGGCAAGTCCTAGTACGTGTTCGCGTTCGCGTGGTCGTAGTAGGGACCGCTGATGTTGTAGTTTCAGTTCCGTTACTCTCGTACATCTTCCATAAAGGACAGTCCCGGCACTCCGGAGTGAGGTTACACTTCGGGACTTTATCATACTTCATTATGACATCCTGAATAACTGCTCGGATCTTGTGAGTGCCAATTCCCACGCGCCAACCCATGTCTGCGACTACATCGTATGTACACTCGTAGCCAGTATGGCAAGTTGACTCCATAGCATAGCCGGCGAAGGAGCATGACGCGGTGGCACCGTTACATGTACCAATATATATGGGATCTGCGGTATGGCCAAAATGGTAAGTTCCTGTATAAGCCCGAGTCTGTGGTGTACTGGGATCAGCCCCTGGAGGAACTGGAAGACCCAAACGGGAGGCAGGAAGAGCTTCTGGCACAGCCTCAAAGGTGACGGCCGGTATACCGTATGTGAGGGCAATCATGGAGGAGACAGCGCCTCCTAGTGAATGTCCAGCCAGCCAAATGTTGGAATTGGGGTAGAGCTCGGTAACA
This sequence comes from Cladobotryum protrusum, assembly GCA_004303015.1. NCBI lineage: Eukaryota > Fungi > Ascomycota > Sordariomycetes > Hypocreales > Hypocreaceae > Cladobotryum > Cladobotryum protrusum. The sequence continues at coordinate 1,637,823 of RZGP01000001.1, forward strand.
TTAGAGTACAGCTCACGAGCAGCTGCGTAGTAGCGGTTCTCTTCTCGAAGAGCCCCCGCCACACATGTATTGTTACAAGAGTAGGTACCAGTAGCGCAGTCGCAGACCTTGTGCCAAGTCCACTGTCCCTGCTGGGCACAACAGCAACTGAAGAACAGATTATCATTTTCTTTATCGTTGGTTGTTGTGCCCTCTCCATCGAAAACAGCGGGAGAAGTACCCTTCAAACCAATGACAACTGTTGAGTTACTTTGATCGGCCCAAATATGGCCTCGGAGGCCGTCGGTTTCCCAACCAAAATCGAGACTCCGGTTGAATGGGGTACCAACGTCCTGCCAGTCTGCCTGGCCCTCTCTTTCCACATAGGCGTCTGCCGTCATGTAGGCCATGCTCAGAACAGTATTCTTATCCGTCACATCGGGGGAGGAGACCTGATCCATGGTCCATGCCGATACATCAAGTGCTGCAACGAAGCCCCGGCGCCGAGACTCCGCAACAATGGGGTCAACGACGGAGGGACGTCGATCAGCCAGACGCTCCATTGTAATCGCTCGACTCTTTGCTGTAAGCCGTGTCATTTCGTGCTCGCCATATCCCTCATCGGCGGCAAGGAAGATTCGGGATTCGTCATGGACGACGTCAAGCTTCTTATGAAGCCGCGGATGTCGATTTGTTCCATGATGATAGATGTGTCGTAAGGTGAATGTATGATCTGCTGGTTGTGGTGCCTCTGGCTGTATAGGGAGTATTGGGCCCGGCCCGGGAGGGAGAAGCACATGTTGATCGAGTGCAACGTCACCGCTTAATGACGCTGAAGCCGGGGTGACAGCTAGAAATGATAGCAGCAGGGTTGCGGTGACTCTGCCGGCAGAACTGCATCGGAAGCCACGAGGCATTGTGGACGGGTATTTCATGATGGACTTTTACCATCACAAACAACGGGTGTATATCATGAAGAACAAAGAAAAGAGAGATGATGACAATGGAGGCGGCGAGAGGAGGCTGAGATGAGATGTAGCTGTCAGGTGATGCTCGGAGGGACGGTATGCTTTGTATGGCACGCGCCGGAAGCACTGACGTTATCTATCTACGGGGGAATTCACAAGCTACCGCCTCGGCTCAGAGGATGTAGCCTATAACAAAGAGGATGGAAGAGAACAAAGTTTAAAGTACCTCGTGGCCTTCTTTCTCTGGCTAGGTACAGCACACTACGTCAGCTGCTAGCAGTACTGTTTACCCTCCGCTAGTCTGTACTTCAAGTGGAGCGTTCCCCAGCAAGGCTGTGGGGCGAATCTGGCTTAGGTTCTCGTTGGTGCTACAGGGTCTCAGTCGTGCTGGCAGCTTACGAATGATTGGCTCCGCTAGACCTAGTGGATCCCTCTCTGATTGGCCTTATCGGTAGTTCCTCCCAGGCAGGTACCTGCTTCAAGTCTCTTTTCAGGCATCGAGGCTCCAGTGACAAAGCACCAGCCTCAGAGAGCCCCAAAGCCACCACTTTAATGCGCCACTAGCCACAGAAAGGTTGCCTCGCCAGTGGCGCGTCTCAGCGCGGTCGGTCGCGCTTAAGCTCAAATTTAATCAACTATACGGAGTAGCCTCACTACTCCAAAGCTTTACCAGCCAAAAGGCGAGGAGAATCGATTATCAATAACCAGATTGCGCATCGCTTCTCAAAGCCCAAAGATGACTGCCATGTGAGTTTTCGTCATAAGTCATGCACCTAACAGATGGCGCACGTTGATTCGTCCATCTCTTTCTTTGTTCTCCATGAACTTTGTGTCTTCGATTTCCAATCTTGCCCGGCCTCAACCATGAAGAAACAACTTTGCTAATCCCAATGGCGCCAATTAGTGAGAGCTTCGACAACATCTATCTTGACCTCTCCAAGGAGAGTGGCAAGTGCAGATTCGCAGAGACTGGTTTTGGCTGGAAACCTGCGGGTGGCGGCGACACCTTCACCCTCGATCACAGCAATATTGGCGGCGCACAGTGGAGTCGCGCTGCGAAAGGCTATGAAATCAGAATCCTGCAACGCAACTCGGGAATCATTCAACTGGATGGCTTTCAGCAAGAGGACTACGAACGCCTAGGCAAGATCTTCAAGAACTGGTACAGCACCGTTCTCGAGAACAAGGAACATGCTTTGAGGGGATGGAACTGGGGCAAGGCAGAGTTTTCCAAAGCTGAGCTCACTTTCAGCGTTCAGAACCGACCAGCCTTCGAATTGCCTTATTCTGAGGTTGGCAACACCAATCTGGCTGGCCGAAATGAAGTCGCCGTCGAGATGATCCTACCCCTCAACGCAAACGACACCGGTACCGATGACAAGCTGGGTGGTGCTCGCGGCAAGGGCAAAAAGGCAGGCGCCGGAAAGGATCAGCTCGTAGAAATGCGCTTCTACATTCCCGGCGTCACAACCAAGAAGGAGACTGAGGGTGAGGAAGCTGGCAGCGACGACGGTGGTGAGGAGGAAAAGAATGCCGCTACTCTTTTCTATGAGACTTTGATTGAGAAGGCTGAGATTGGCGAGACTGCTGGTGATACCATTGCTACCTTCCTCGACGTTTTACATCTTACTCCCAGGTACGCAACCTCCCTACTATTCATCATGCTAATCCTATTTCTGACATCCTTGGTAGAGGTCGTTTCGATATCGACATGTATGAGGCTTCATTCCGACTTCGCGGTAAAACATACGACTACAAGATCCAGTATGAAGCTATCAAGAAATTCATGGTGCTTCCAAAGCCTGATGAAATGCACTGCTTGCTCGTTATTGGTCTGGACCCACCTCTGCGACAAGGTCAAACTCGATATCCCTTTGTTGTTATGCAGTTCAAAAAGGATGAAGAGGTGACAATCGACCTGAACCTTGATAAGGAAGAGCTGGAAAGCAAGTACAAGGATAAACTCGAGCCTCATTACGAAGAGCCCTTGCATCACGTTGTGGCCAAGATATTTAGAGGACTAGGGAACAAGAAAATCTCGTCTCCTGCCAAGGACTTCCTCACGTATGTAAAACCTGCGCCTAATGGCACGACTTTCTTTACTAATTTGATTCATCAGACACCGAAGCCAGTATGGTATCAAGTGCTCAATTAAGGCCAGCGAAGGTTTCTTGTATTGCTTGGAGAAGGCATTCATGTTTGTCCCCAAGCCAGCTACCTATATCGCCTATGAGCAAACACAGTCCGTCACATTCTCTCGTGTTGGCGGCGCTGTATCTGCTTTGTCAACTTTTGATATCACGGTGCAAATGAAGAACGGCGCTGGATCATCCCAGTTCAGCAACATCAACCGTGAGGATCTCAAGGCTCTCGAGGCATTCTTCAAGCTCAAGGGTCTACGTGTCAAGAACGAAATTGACGAAGATGCCAACCTCCTGGCAGCTGCGCTGCGCGAGGAGGCTATGGATGACTCAGATGATGAGGTTGTCGCACCCAAGGCTGATAGAGGATCCGCTGATGAGGATGAGGAGAGTGTGGACGAAGACTTCCATACTGACAGTGAAAGCGACGTTGCCGAGGAATACGACAGTAACCACGAGAGTGATGGCTCAGGAAGTGCCGAGAGTGATGTGGATGAAGATGACGATGATGCCATGGATGAGGATGACGAGGAAGAAGAAGAACAGCGACCAAAGAAGAAGAAGAAAACCGGTTAAGTGAACGGGGAGACTCTGGGGATCTTGTATGTTACACGGGGGGGGGGGGAACACTTGCAGGCATCTGGGGAGAAGATCAGTCATCTCTTTTCAGCAAAACCATAAAGACAAAAAGGATGGGCGTTCAGGAGGGTGGGTGGAATTGCACTTTACGGCCTTGATATGGTTAGGCTTGTCATCACATAGTTGTATAATTGGTCTTGAAAATCAGAATTACACTCCTAATACCCAGAGGGTCTTGGTTTTTTTTTTCCCCTTCTTTTCCTCTTCTTTCATACTGCCCGCTATGCTGCTATTACAGAATGTAGCGTAGCCGAAATCGATAGTCAACTCAGAGGGGTTAATCAAGTGCAGATGGGGAGGGATCAGTAAAGACAAGTGCAAGGTCTCATTCCTCAAGATCATCTCATCTCGAGACTATGCTGTTATCTTATAAAGGCAACTAGCTACTATCCAATTTACAAAGGGGCTGGATTGTCAGTGTAGGCCTTCAGCTTGTCCTGTGTCCACGGCCCCTTGTTGCCAGTAGAGATTATACCAGTAGTCTGACCTCCTCCCAGCAGCACCGTAAAGATACCGCGCTCAGGGAAATCCCTATAGGCAGGCTTGCTCAAATCGAACGGACCTTTTGCGAAAATCTTGTCATTGATGTTGATGTTCTCGTAATCAGACCCAATAGCAGTGTCGCCAAAGATGTAGGTGCCGCCGGTGCCCCAGCGCTGCATATCAGAATCGCCGTCAACTTTATCTTTCTGGCTCGGGAAATGGACTGCTGAAGTCTGCCAGGGCATTATCCGAGTTCCCAGGACATCATGCAGCGCTCCGCAAAAGTCAAAGAATCGGCTCCACTCGGTGGGCCCATAGCCATTGCCGTCCTTGTCGGAGCGCTGGGTGAAGCCATCGGCTTCATAGCCCCTCACAGCCAGGAAATCAGGGGTCCATTCACCGCCGTATACCCCAAGCGACTGAATAGAACTGGCCGTTTCCCCAGCTTGGCTGACCGGGTCAATTTCTGAGTTGTACACCCAATCCACGGACGCAGAACCCCCAGTGTTAGCCGACCACCCAAAGGTAACCTCAGGGGCAATCTTTCGGGTCAGCCAGTTGACGGCTTGGACATACCCCCCGAGCGTATCCGTGATACTTTCAGGGATGTCGCCCGAAACTCCCCGATGTTCAAGGGCCTGTTGCAGTGCTCGCCGCGCAGGCATCTCATAGTCTTTAGAGAACGCTTTACCCTGCCGTAACTCTGCGAGGAAATCAGGGTTCACGATGAATGCCGCAGATACGGACTTGTCGCTCTTTGCGGCCTTCTTGACCGTCATGAGCGACAAGATGTAGTTGCCAAAGCTGTGCTTAAGTTTCGATTCATCCTGGAGCTGGCTCTCTTTATCACGGCCAGCGAGGTCGCAGGTATATGAGATCAAGACTGCCAGCGCCGAATGGTCGCCACCAATCTCGTCCTGCACGCTCTGCGCGGTCGTGACGATCTGGGTAGCTGCGGCGTCGTCACTCAAGTAAGCATCAGAGTCGCCAGCTCCATCGACGCCAGCGTAGCCAAAGATGGGTGATGCGCGGGCTGTCACCAAATCCTTTTGGCTGTCGGGCTGGTGGTCTGTGTCGCCACCAAAGCTCGAAGAATTGGGGAAACCTTTGACAGACATAATGATATCTACGCTGCGATGCCTCAGTGGAAGATATGTTGTGGATGGAGGTGAGAATGAGGTGGCTATAGATCCGTGGTAGATTTGCGTCCCTGCTTTATATAAAACAGGAGTGGGACGGTAGGGAATAGGGAGAATGTGGAAGCTGCATCAAACCTGATGTAATGCTGGCAGGACACGTGGTGCTCTGACATAATAGTGCGAGACATTTTGGAGGTTTGGTGCAAACATCACATTCAGTAGTCATATTTTAGGGATAGTGCGGTGGCTTGTCATCTTGGAACTGAGTAAGCCGGCATTGCAAGTGTGTAGATGCAGTCGTCATAACAATGCTTAAAGCAAGATCGAGTGGAGGCTGATAGCCGTAGATGCAGATGCGGGTTGTTGGACCGAGGCACGAATAATAGTAGTATAGATCGATGATGGTGCAGAGTAGATCTCTGCAGCTAGCTATAAGGAAGAGGCTACAGGTTTAGCTGACCAATACGTGACTTGTAGTCACATCGGGATAACCGTCCATCACGGATTGACCGACAAGAAGCCTATTTCTCCCTAACAGCCCGTGCGATCTTCCCTATCTAGGAGGGTGGATTGGTATTACACTGCCGTGCCGCTAATCTTTATATCTCACATGAACTCCGTAATACTCTTTGTGGTGATATATACCTAAGTATTCATGAGCTTCATCTCATATCACCATTAACCCGCCTTACCTGCTACCATCAACTGATGGCCATGATTACCGCTTACTGTCCTCTCACGGTAAAGAATATCAATGCCCAAGATATCTCGTGCATAATCCAAGCTTTCAAGAGGGGTCACATTGTCAGCCCTTTACGACACCACTATGCCCAATTTGTGGGATAGGTTTTCAGCTCCCCACATGGTACCAAGCAACTTAATGCAAGATCTGCAGTTATCTGCAAGTCATATTGCTAAAATACCCGAATTAAGGAGCATACAAAGAAAGGGCGGAGGAGGGTGGAGGAGGGTGGGGGAACAATCATATCTCTCGACGTAGATATTGTTTCTCTTCGTCTTCCCCCAGTGAGCAGCATAACGGGAATATTTACTATATATATATATATATATATATAAGCGCTTGCCAATCAGATGATTGGTGCAAACACTTCATCTTGTGGAATTAAACTTGTACCTCCTCAATAACATTTATCTCGTACTCTCAACCTCGTACTCTTCCCAGACACCAATCAAGCTTTCACAGTAAATACCTGTCCCAAACTACATAAAAAACAATCCGGCCTTTCTCATTGCTCCAGAGCTGTGAGTCGTGGTCAGGGCGGCCGTAGCGGCTGTAGCGGTTGTAATAGTAGTCGAAGTCGCAGTTGTGGTTGGACGAACAGGCTCAGAAGTGGTCACGGGTGCGAAGACGTTGATAAACTTCTGGCCGCCACATATCTGTGTCTTGTCCCCGCTGCATGGTAAGTTGCATTCGGTCGTGTTTCGGGTCGTCTGTCCTCCGACGAAACTTCCGCACCAGCATTGATTGCCTCCCTTGACACCGGCGAAGAGAACCGTACTGTTAACAGAGGCGTTCCAGCACATAGTCTCGCAACCAGAAATCTTAAGGGCAGGGTCGCCTCCGTCCTTGCTCACTTGCTTCTCCAGCACAGGATAGACTGGGTTATCGTCGGTATAGCAGCCCAGAGCTCTCCAAGATGTAGGAGAAGGGACGTGGGTGGACGCAGTAGTGGTGGTTGTTGTCGTCGTAGGAGCAACGGTAGTTGTAGACGTAAAGGAAGCCCATTTCTCCTTGGTCAGGATACAATAGGATACGGGATCCCACCATGGCTCACAGTCCAAACCGACAGAGGGATTCCATCTATGAAAGTCCTCCGGCGTGATTCCGAACAGGTCTCTGACGTACTCGCATGAGCTTGAGCCGTCGTTGTTGTACCATTCAATGCAGCTGGAGATGGTATCTGGATCCCATTGCATTTCAGGCTTTTTGCTGGCTGCGTGGACGTGAAGAGCAAAGGCCAATGCGAGAAAGCCTCCGGTGAGGGCTGAGGATGGCATGAACTTCATGGTGAAGGAGTTTATGAGTTTCGATTTCTTTTTCGAACGAATGAGTATTCAGGAATGGTGATGTGAAAGGACTTGGGGAAAGAAAAGAAAAGGTTTTGTGTCAAAGGGTTGGGGGGCATTGGGTAAGCCTGTTGTTGGTTGACAACTTTTTCTTTAGTTGGATCATGGATCTAATCTGGATGTCTCGCATGTTCTATCCAGGGACTTTGCAAAAGAGTCATCTTACAATGAATGGGTACCGGGCACGGAGTGCATAAAGGTACATTCCCCGGCTCGGACACTTTCAAACTGGGATGTCGCGCTCCGTTCTCCATAAATTACATAGAGTTGTTGGTTCTATCACTTTTGTATGTAATTGTAATATGTCCGGGTACGCCTTGTGTGTGACTCAGGCGTTGCGGCGAAGTAAAAGTGTTGTTGGCCCGCATATATTCTAGCCCTCTAGCCTTCTAGTCCCCAGATTGATGCGAAGGGTCGTTTTTTTCTTCAACCTTTATCCTTCATCAATCTCGGTATAACGTTTCTGGTCTTCCTCCTGGGTTGAAACAAAAGTTCATCAAGCCATGAGCACTTTTCACCCCTTTCCTCGTCTCCCATTCGAGCTCCGCGCTCATATCTGGAGCCTGACAGCAAACCCCCGGATCGTTCATGTGCGCGTTGAGGATGGCAGCTTACATGGAAAATACGGGACTGATTATGTGGGCACACCAACGCCGGCTCCACCAGTCATGCAAGTCTGCCATGAGTCTCGCCAGCATGCGCCGTATCAGCGAGCATTCGCATTCGGTCTTAGGGCACGTTACATTTGGGTCAACTTCGAAGCTGATATGATCAGCATCCGATGGGAGCATGTTGAACAGCTCGAGCCCCAGGCGTTGGATATACAGCGGCTCAGGATCATTGTTGGTGATGTCCGGTCATACGATTCGGTCTTCTATGACGGCAATGAATATCTTGAACCGTTTTCTATGTTGAATGAAATTTACTTCGTAATAGAGAAATCCGTTTCAATGTGGGCAACGGTTTTTGAACACAGCCGCTTAGGGTCGTGTGCCAGAGAGAACATAAGATTCATGGACAACACATCCGGACTTATGTTGACTGGCAATCAACTGTTACTGGTGGATTATTGGCGTATAGTCCACTCATGGGACAGCGCAGGAAAAGTAGAGGATATAAACAACCTTGCAGAGGAGATTGAGTGGAATAGCAGGCATATGAGTTTATGTGAGCTTCAAGAAATTGAAGAATAATGTCTTGATTAAAGCAAAACGAGAAAGAAGAAAGGTGTAAGGACGAATGATAGAAATAAAATGTTATTTAAAGAAAAACCGAGTTCTCGAGAAAGAATAGAGTCTAAATCCAATGGACATCCCACTACGAACAGCTGCTTGTTGCAAGTCGTGTGTTTAATAACGTGATCCCGTAAGGACGGGTTGCGCATATTCTCTCCCATTTACAAGCAATGAGTTTGTCTTAGACGTTGCTCAGAGATTTAATGATGCAAGCCCAGTATATGTATAAAGCTTGGCTAGCCTAAGTATTGCTTACGAGTGCTTATGGGCATATAATTATCGAGAGTTAATATAAGATAAAGTCCAGGATCAAAAACATATAGTGTTTGGCATAAACATCTTCCCTAATATATTTTATACAAGTCTGGCGCCCGCTGCGGCATTCATAAGGGCAATCAAAGCTTCTTAGAGAGCTCGCGTATTAATTTCTTTCTTCCTTCTTTTAGTAACGCTCGCGCAAGCGCTCGCTGTCCTCACTTCGTTCGTTCCGTAACTACTTGGGTCAATAGCATTATCAGTAACCAAGCTTAATGGGCGGCCACAAGCCACTCCGAAAGACCATTATCTTGTCACGACCTGAATATATAGTCATGGCTTGCAGGTATATCCCGAATCAGTAAACCCGGGAGGATTGACCCATCGGGGTAGATCAGCCCTACCTCAGACTGCTCATACACTTTAAAAACACCAGTTCTTAAGTCAGTAGACTGGGTTTATTTAATGGCGTTTGTTAGCCTGATGATGGTTGAAAGGTATCATAATACCCGGGTGTTATAACAGCAAGCAGGTTGAGGCTATAGAAGTCAGGATGCGCAAAAGTATGTCGCAATGCTTTCCACTCGGTTTGATCCTGACGTACAGTTTCATACTTGATAGCTATGTTTAACGGTAGAGAGTGTTGCTCCTTATGTGTTACATTGTCAAAAAGGACATCATGAAGACACAAATCTCAACTTGCTGAGGACACTCATCTCTTTCTGCAGTAGGCTTGATTAAAGTGTCAGAGTCGGATATCGCCAAACAGAACCTCACCAGACTATTAGAGATTACTATTTCATAAGTATATAAAGAGAGGACTATAAAGCGACAGGCAAGTCAAATCTTCTCCCAGTTCCTGACTCGAAGAATATGTCAATTCCAATAAGTCAGACGTACCGTTTCGACATCCCAACATAAATGACACAAACAAATACAACAAGCCTACAAGTTCCCAACGCAACCAAAATTATGCAAATACAGATATCTGCCCATAGAAAGAAAAGGAAAACATGTAGACCAAACATCCCCTTAGTTAAATAACCCCCCTCCCCCTACCTCTCCCCCTTCACTCCGACTCCGACTCATACTCAGAATCAGAATCCTCATGAGACGGATAACACTCCAAATCAAGCTCCATATCCTCTCCCCCATCCTCCAACCCCGCAGCCGCCACCGCATCACCATCCCCACCATCATTACCACCCCCATCATACCCTCCCCGAAAGATCTTGTCCTTCTGCTTGGCCTGGTCCCGCGTCTGGCCCAGCCCCGAGCCAAACAGCTTCTGCGAAAAGTATATCCCACTTATAAACACAACCACCCCATCTTGGTCCTCGTGCAGCTCCGTGCAGGAGCTCCCGCCGCCATGGGACCACGAGCCCCTGGGCGCGAGCGTCAACGTGCCCTGGACGTCGGCCTCGAGGTCAACCTGCACAGTCGACGACTTCTCCGTCATAACGGCGATGCCGCAGCGGCGCGTAGAGTAGGTCTTGGTCACGATCCAGACTCCGTGTCTCTTAATGATGCCCCTGAACCGACGTATCACCTCTGGTGTGTTATTCGCCATCCACTGCACGGCGCTCGATTCCTTGCCCATCTGGTGCTTCAAAACCGGACTCTCAGTGGTGAGGATCGCTCCCACGTCGCTTTTGCTCTCGAATGATACCTTCACCGAGGCCTTGATCGGCGCGGCCGCCACCCTATGAATGTCAGTAAGATACACCACACACACACATGCAATACAAAAAAGAAACCGGGGCATGCTTGCATACATGCATGCATACACACATGCCCCATTCGAAACTTACGTGGCTCCAGCTGCACCACCCGCGGAACGAGACTGGACGGAAAGCGAACTCTTTGGGCCCCATACCATCGCCTCGGGGATTTCCGTGCTGTTTATTCCATCGTCTGGAATCGTCCATCCATGATCATCCAGAGCATCCGGGTCCGTAAGATCGAGAAGCGCGCGCCAATCGCCATCAGTGTCAAAATATCCGAAGCTGCCGGGGAATATCTCTCGTCTGGTAACTTTCTTGTAGAGAGCCCACCCGTACGGATGGTGCCGCAAGAGCTGCGCATACACTCGATCAAGGCGGGACTTGTCCGTCATGATGATGATGATTCGGCAAATGTATAAGCGCTTCTTCTGGTCGAGTTCCAATACTCAGCGTATTACCTTTAAATAACCATGGGTTTTCTATGCGGGTCCGTTTATAGTGATGCCCAAAGAGATGCCTTGAACCCAAGTAGTTGGGCTGCATGCACTCTTGCATTATCAATATTGGGACGCCCCAGTCGCCTGCGGGGCGGTAGAGATGCAACATGAGCAGCATATGACGGAAGAAAAATGAAGGTGAAGAGGAAATATAGAAACAACTCCACTGATTGCTCAATCAATCGCACCACTCCAGCAGCGACAGGTGGCAGTCCAGGATGAAGCGGAATGTAGATGGAGATTTGAGACGATATCGCCACACAGACCTCCAGTAGCACAAAATCGCATTGAACATCATTCCAGATATGAGTAAAAAAGGCTTAAATTAAACCTATATTCAGAGCATCATGCGCCAGTGCAATAGCATACACTAAGACGCAACACTCCATGTGCTGATATATAAAAAATGCATCTCGTCTAGAGAGTCTGACTCCATTCGCCTGAGTCATGAGTCCATCATTCATCCCCAACTCCAACCAGCTATTGCTTCAGCGAGTCCGTCCTCCAAAAGAAAATCCCAAACTCCCTCTAATGTTCCCAAATTCCCTTCCTTTAGTAAAGCCATTCGCACAAAAATTCCTCTCTTGCTTTTTTCCCTCATCATCCTATATCCCAAGAAAAGCCCAGGTTGCGGGCGTGGCGGTGACGCTATGGCGTCTCTATATATATGTATCTATATGAATAAAATATGAAAACGCCCATAAAATTGAGATCAAGATGTAGATCTCCAAACAATCAACCCTTTTATAGTCAACAGACCATGTAATATGATGTACAATTCGCTTGTTGTACACAGTCCACCCAACTCCGTCTAAAATTGCAAATCGTACATTGATATATGTGATAGAAAAGAAAAAGAAAAGAAAATAAGACTAAGCAAATGCTTTTGTTCATCCTCGAGGGGTATGATTGGTATAACAGTCTAAATTTGATCACCAGTAGGTCTGATGTAGCTTCGAGGGAACAATGAATATTGTCCGACTGGTGGTGCCTGAGTGCTCATGCTGGTCGTCCTGGAACGCGATCGCCGCGTTCTCATGGATTCGAAGCCGCTGGCAGAGTGCAGTGCCTCATGGCGAATGAGAGACTCGCTGGCATGTGTCTTGTGATAAGAGATCTTTCCGGAAGAGGGGAGAGAAAATGGTACGAGTTCAGGAACGGTATCCCCGGTAGGAGAGTGAGTGGCATCCTGCATATCGTTTGCTACTTTGTCAGATGAATGTGTTACAGGAAGAGGCTCTGCGACCTCGGTATATGACCCAGTCATCTTGCTGATGGATGTACTACTCGTCGTAGGTCGAGTAAGGAATGACCAGGACGAGTTAGCAGAGTGGTGACGATCTCCACTAGAGTCAGTTCTGGATGTGGAGCTTGTATCGGTAGAAGTGCTTGATCTTTGGTGAAACCATTGAGCAAGCTTATTGCTAAGACCCGGGCTAGTATCATCATCGAATTGAGATACTGGAATTTCATCATCGTCGGTATACGAATCTCGGATGCCTTTGGCTAAAAGCAACTGATGATGAATTTCGCTTGGAATGAGTAATGATGGTGATAGAGTGAAGCCATGTGATTCCTTGAAGCTAGAGGCATGTGAAGCACGAATACGTGTTCTGCCGATTCGCGGGAGTGAGAAATTGCCAAGCATAGGAAGGTTGGATGTTGGTGTGACGGCTTCACTACCCAGTCCAGTCGAGGCTTGGCTCACTGGGCTCAAAGCCGGTAAGTCAAAGCCGGAGACAGAGAGCAAGCCGGGCGATGAATGAGCAGTGCCAATTGGCACATGGGCCGGCTCAGTGGCCAGGAGCCCCTCTGCACGGGACAAGCCCACGTCACGAGCGGTATCCAAAGAGGCCCTCTCCCACTGGTAGTCACAGTTTGCCTCAGCCTCATGCTCGTAGCAGTAATCAATATCATCCTCCCAGCTTTCCTCGATAACACCGAAATGGAAGCCATGCGCCTCTTCGGAGCTCTCCACAATGATCGGGTGAGCCGCAACAAGATCGTGGCGGCCAAGAGTCTCGGAAGTACCACTCATTGGGCGCTGGGATTTAGACAACAAGCGCAACATGGGGACAGATTGGGTAGACTTGAGAGATGAATCGCCGCCAAGGCTCTGCCGGCACTTTCTTGGCTGGTTATTTTGCTCCTCCTCTTCCGGTACATCAGGGAGTGGTGACTCAAAGGATACTGTGACGGGGCTAGCCAGTGGCCAGGCTGCTTCTTTAGCAGGAGAAGCAGTAGGCGATGTTGCGGTATCGTTTTCAGCGGTGTCATCCTGTCTTGGGGGTGTCGGGGGCAAGTGAAATGAGATTGGGAGAGGCATTGGATGATGCACGGTTTCAGTAGGGCTAAAGGGCTCCGGGTGTCTGAAGCCACCACTTGTCTTTGGTCGGACCAGGCTCAGAGTTGCCAAGTGCTCATTGACATCACGATAAGCAACCTGTCGGCTAGAAACCCGAGGGGGTGGAATGGGGAGAAAGGACTGAGGTGATATAGGTGAAGTTGGTGATCTTGGTGGCCGTGGGGGTGATGATGGCAAGGAGGGTGTCGCTCGGAATTCTTCCTGTGAGCGGATTCGCCTCATGAATCTATCAGGTTCAAAAGAAGGTGCAGTATTCTGTGCCTTGTCCGCATCAGGACCGGTGACATTCACGGCCAGCGAATAAGATGGCCTGGTGACTTGAACTTCAGGGATGCTTTCGCGATCAGTATGTAAGACGTGCTTAAAGTTGAATGGGTTTGAGATGTGGAATTTCTTTTGGGAAGTATCGTCACGGGAAGGCTTGCGCCGAGAGAAGAGATTGGTTCTAAAAGAGTCCTTGTGACCAGGTGAGCCATTGTCTGCTGATGAGTCTGTCGAGTAGAGAGAGCTAGCAGCCGAACTGTTGGTGCTGTTCTCCCTCTTTGAGCCTCGTCTTCGGTGGAGGATGTTTCTGCTAAAGCTGGGAGAGCTGTCGCGTTCTCTGTTTGGTGATTTGCCTTCTGTGGATAGAACGGATGGGCGTCGAATAATAGGCAGGTTATCCAACGATTGCTCCCATCCGAGAAACTCGCTGTGTAGTGATGATATAGAAGAAGACGCTGAGAAGGCTGCGCGATGGCCTGGGTGACGGTGCAAATATGATTGCTTCATTTGTTGGTTTACCTGTCGTATTCTCTCCGGAGATGGAGGCCGATCTATGGCGGGTCCGAAGAAATCGTCGAGGTTTTCTGTAGACATTGGAGGCGAGGAGTATTCGGCTTTGGGGGAGGATGGAGCAGTAAAAGACTTTGGAGGAATCTTGCGAAGTTTAGCTCCAGGTCGAACTGGAGGCAAGCCAGAGTAGATAGCCATTGCATTAGAGGTCCACATAGCTGGTCAGTGCAGTGGCAGAGGGCGACGACAGGCCGTGCCCTCTGGAGATGTGCGACGTGTTTGATCCAGGGTGAAGAAAGACGCGATTTTATCGTCGTTCGGCCGATGATACAGGCGTCACTTCTCAGCTCCGTTACTCCGTATGTGTAAGGGTGTAGAAGAACAAGGGGACGTTTTTGGTGGAATAGATGACAGTAAGCAGGGGAGAAACGTGGGGTGGACATCCAGCAAGAGGAGGTGATATTATAAGTCGAGACGAATCCTCCTACTTGTATGTCCGTTTTGAGAGTTTCGTCCAAAATTGGGGGCTGCGAATGACCCCAGGTCAGGAGTGAGGACCGGGCAACCCTTGAAGCTAGGTAGTGGGGAAGGTGCCCTGTTCGCTTCGGTCAAAGAGGACCTTTGCAACTGGGATATTGGGTGGTGCGGATGACTGGGATAAGGCAGTTAGGGATACCGATTGGGTCATAGAATGCAAAAAGAACAGTGCATACATACAATACAGGCAGATAGATATATGCGCAGTTGAGGCATGCATGCACATTGCATTCTGCACCAGGGCCCATGTAAATGCTTAGGTGCACAGGATGCAGGAACGAGAGCCCATGCGCTCAGCAGGTGGTAATATGTACTCCGTATAGGCGAGAGTTCAGGGCGTGACGAGCTCTATTGCCGATACAAATGAATGGCGAGTGCAGATGGCAATGGACCTTTGAAATGCCGGTGTGTCTGAGATGGCGGTTGACGGCGTGTCTCAACCGTTGAGTATCTTTAGACTCGCAGCCACAAAGGGCAGTGAAGATCCAAGGCCGATCGATGGTTGTGTTTGATGTCGGGGGCCGAATGATTGAAGCTTAGAGAGAGAGAGGGCGAACTGACGCGGGCATGAGCCGTATGTACAAGTAGGTGCAGTTTACAACGAGGTGTGGCACGACGACGACAGCATCATTCTCACGGCAACTGTGTGCGGGCATCCGCGCTGCATGTTTGTCCAGGACACACAAAGACACACACACAGGGCCGACCCAGGACACAGCCCGCGCGCCGCGAGGTAGAGCCAGGGTGGGTATTATTCGAGAGAGTACATGCTAGTACTGAACAAGAGGCAGGAAATGGGAACCCATGTATCCCGTGTCAAGGCAGGGCTATGGGTCCTAACCGATTACTGTAGCATTTTTTTTTTGCCAAGTACCCAGGTCGGGACCAGGATTAAGGTGTGTATCCACCAAGTCAAGGCCAGGAACCAGAAAAAGCCAATTGGCTGGTCAATATGTAAACCGTTGTGGATTGGCTCAACCCGCTGCCTTGGAGCACATACGAGTGCTAATGCACCAAGGGCTGTAACCATTGGCTCCAAGGCCAGCCTCGACAATTGGAATTGGGCAGTCCCCGATCGTCAAAGGGCTCGCTCGACAACGACGTAGCATAGCATAGTGCGCGACTCCACTATCAATATGCAGGAACGACGACATAGGCCACACGGGTTTCTGAGCCATCTGCCCGTGAAGGTGAATTGCATGCAGGACAATCAATGCATAGAGCACATTTCCGTACAGACATGCGCGCGGTTCTGATTGGGTCTGCTGAGACTAACAGAGACAATTGGTCAGTTCAGGGCTGGATGCCTAAGGACAATGGAGCAAACACACTGACGACAACACAAACAGACCTCGACCAGGTCAGACCAGACTTTGAGCCATTGAAGAGGGAAGAAAGAAAAAAATCTCAAGCCAGTGGGGCCACCCACCGCAACAACAGAAGAAGAAAACTTAGCATCCTTGAACCATGTATGCCTCTTCCCCCCCTCTCCACACGAGCTTACAACAAGGGTTACGGGTTCCGACCCAGCCAGGGAGTTGTGAAACGTCAGGCTAAAGAAACCCGGCCCCCAAGCGTAAAATGGTTTTTTTCCAAAGTAATTCCGTTCAGCAACAGCTTAGCAAGGATGATGGAATGAGGATGATTAGTTTCGATTCGCGTTGTTTTTTTCTTCGCTCTCTCTGTCTTGCTGCAGCTTGAACCTTTTTCGGGTTGGCGGAATGGGATGGTGATGCTTGTGTTGTGTTAAGAGACAGGTGGTGATGTTATTTTTTTGGGGGCCCCTACAAGCAAGTGTGTGTATGTACTTTGTACTTTACATCATGAGTCATTTGGCAAGTTTGTTCATGAACTGGATGGACCTTCCACGCGACACAGAGCTATTTTTTGCACAAAAAGCACATGTCGGTCGGACAGTACGTACCTACGACGGAGCACGCCTACCTAGAAGAGGGAGGGGGGAAAGGGACCAAGTTCAACTGTGGATATTCAAGTGTGGATACAGCTTCATCTGGGTCAAAAGGGGGATCCAGTAACAGGGCTGGTTTTGCTTGCATTTTATTTTATTTTTCCCCCCTTCCCCATGTCGGCAATGTCCTGATGGGTAGTACAAGCATGAGCTACAGCAGAAAACCTCATTTAAAGAAAAGGAAGCAGAAAAAACAAAACAGATTAGCTGGAGGGGCTCATGCGGATGAGATCCCTCATGCACGGTGTAAGTAAAAGCAGGTAAGATACCTGGGCATGTATGTACCCGACGATTGTTGTTAACAAGATAGAGTCACAGGCAAGACAGACAGCTTATGTGTGTGTCAGTTCAGATGCATGGAGCATTTGTGTGTGTTGAGATAAGGTAGATACTTGTACACGCATACACATATATAATAATACCACACATACTATACACATGCTACAACAACCCTACCCTGGGCCTAGGGTATTATTGTGCGTTGCATCCATTGCTACATGCACACATACATACACACATACAGGTCGGCACATTTGTTCAAGACAGTGTTTCAAGCGCAAACTCGCATGTCTAGTGCGTTGTGTTGGGCCGTGTCGTGCGGCAAGAATCCATTCCATCAAAACAACAATTAACCAAACGAGATTCGATTTGCCCGTTGTGAGCATCTGCAATTACCTGTAGCTAGCTACAGGTATAGGTAATATTGATACGGGTGGCATTGATATAGATAAACCATGAAAAATAAAAACAAATCGAGATAATCTAAGTTTCTGCTCTTGGCTTCGGTCATGCCAATTAGAAGCACATCCACTATGAGCTTCAATTTAAACCATCCCTGGGTCCCCCATGGTCACCTCCACGTGCATTTTCGCTTATCTGCTGGAAACTCTGAACGCCATAAACCTGCTTTATTGGGGTTTTCGGTAACGGGATAAAGTCAAGCATAGTACATATTGTACTTGTGATCGCCCGCGACGTTGAGTCGCTCTTAGGGTAGAGTTACCTGGAAGGGTTTCCCCTGCAATGAAAGGATGGATGATGGCTGGTCTCTCTCTCTTTTTAGAGTCGGGTGTCTTATAACCTCGGTGGCTTGCACTACCTAAAGACGGGCGCTTGGATATCGCGTTGTTGGTTCTTCAACAGCGGAACCATGAAATATCATGACCATTTTTCATTTTGGAACAGGCGACGCATTTTCGCCTACCACTATCGACCTTGACCAACGACATATGATGCGCCGTATATGTATGTATTAGACCTGTCTAGAACACTCAATTAACACTACCTGATACTCTACCTTCACCGGAGACCTGTCTGGCCCCAGTTGGTTGTTAGATCCCAACTAACAAAGACAGTGTCATGCGGAGGCCAAAAAAAGCGTTACATCAGGAAGAGATCAGCACATACAAATCTGTAACGCTTTTTCTGACCCCCCCTTGAGTGTGTGTCTTTCGTCCCTTGATTGAGTGGACCTCATCTAGGGTAAAGGCTGAAAAGATTGTCTCGCCGATCTTGCTCCGTTTTTTGGTGCGAGACAAAAAACAGGCAGTCGTTCGGAGCGTGTCGGTTTCTTAATCCCAATCCCAGGCCAGGTATGCATAAACTTTAGGCAGTTGGATTAATTAGTCCAGATATGTATATATATGCATGTGTGTACTATCTATGTGTGTATGTATATTCACAAAAGTTCATTCCACCAAACGGCGCTCAGGGCCTGGATGGGGCAGGTCAGCAATGTTCAGTCATCGGTCCCTGCATCCGCTGTTGGCTCTGTTGGATTATCAAATAAACTGCAAGGGTTGCAGAACGCGTGTTCTCCCTGCAAACACCCATGTTCGAGAAAAAAAGAGTCGTCAACGGCGCAGGCCCGTGTCGCACAACTGTAAATCGCGCTGCCCATGTCAAAAAGCCAACGGCAAAGAGAGAGAGAGAGAGAGTTTCGGCTGTCCTGCCTCAGCGTTGCGTCCGCCTTGGACGGCGCAATCGTCAGTCTGCAGACGGATATGCACATACTCGCCGGACTCTACGGAATACATACTGCTAGGGGGGATTTGGAAACAGAGAGAGGGAGAGGGAGAGAAAGCAGTCGTGTTACAGAAGCGACGGCATTGCCAATCCCAATGGTCCACCATGTTTCACACGACGCATGAATTTACGCTTGCACCCGTACGGATTCTCCCGCTGGTTCGTTAGCACAGGACTGCACATATCCGTGGCCTGATACCGCATAACAGCAGCATCAGCAGCAACAGCAGCAGGATAAAGTGAGGCAAGGTCGTGCATGTACTTGTAGTGAGGAATATTGGAACTGACAACTGAACTATAATATACAGCCATACTAGGTAATCTGTAGCACCAGCATCTACAACTCCATGTTGCATAGAGATGAAATCGTGACTCGATGGAGGGCGAGTGTTACGTGACCTTACCCCCTACAGATACTTGTACGATGGAAGCAGGTTTTTACGGAGAAATACCCCATACGGTCGCAACCCGTTGTTTTACTCCGTGTTCCATGTTTTATTTTATTTTCCGCAATCGTTCATTAGGCAGGTCAAAGGACCTGACGAGATTGAGAACCGTTGCCTTGGGTCGATGAGAGGAGGCCCATTGGTGAGGCCAGCCACGCAGGTCTCTCAGCATTGACAGTCAATGAATAAACCCTGGGATTGTCTCTCTTTCTCTCTCTCTCCCCTTGTCTCTTACTTGCCCTTGTGTCTTGCCCTTGTGTCTTTCCCTTGGTGCATGCATATGTATGTACGTATAAAATGTACTGTGCATATGGGTTTGCAGCAGCAGCTAGGTCTCCATAACTCAAATGATGACCGGTTTAGGATTCCGGTTGTGTCAGGCGAATATATCCAAAGTCGCACCAATAAAACAATTTTGTTGGTCACCAAAGAAAGAAAAAAAGAGAGACAAAACTTGGGTCTTGGCCCTTTGGCTATGACGATTAGGGAAAGAAAAGAAAAGAAGAAAAAAAAAAAAAAACGCTGGCCTTGAGATCAGCGGTCAACGTCACGGACTTTGGAGCCGTCCGTCTTAGCATGCCGCCGCCGCTGCATCCAGCCGGGCTCTCTTCAGGTTTGAGGGCTCTCTCTCTTCTTCTTTCTTCTTCCCCTCCCACCTTACCGAGCACCGCACCACCTTCAACTTGCGAATCCAGGAACGCGTTAGCCTCGACGCCTCGCGACCCCCCTTGGATCTCCACGACGGTAACCCTGATTAGGACGCGGCTGGGCGAGCTTTCCCGTCTGTAGATGTGGATGCAGGTGGTTGATTTCGTCCCAGTCCCAGAAAATCAGCTTCGCCTTGCCTCTCTCTCTTGTTCTTGGCTTCTGACTGCCTGGGCCAGGAGGGGCTGGAGTCCTGGGTTACACGCAGCCGTTTCCCGCCCTGTCATGTCATGTCCATCATCATTACCATGAATCGATCCCCCGTCATCATCATCACAAGGGAGGGGGGAGGGCAACTTTGCCCTGCAACATGCAAGTCGCGACAAGCATTCCCATCTCCACAGTGTCCGTAAATACACACACACACACACAGGGAACTTGCAGTAAGCCGCCGACCACTTGGGCGGCCCTTGTCTTGAGGCCAAACCCCTCCTCCCCTCGAAGCCGAAGCCGTCGAATCTTCCATTTGGGGGCCCTCGCTCCGTCCCTTTTGTCTGGTGCGCCAGGAGGGAAGGGGAAGAAAACATCATAGGCCAGAGCTCTAGCGTTGTCGTCCGCCTCTTGCGGCTGCTCCCTAGGTCTGTCTCACCAGCAGTGACCGCTATGTCGTCCGTCTTTCAAGGTTGTGGATCTTCGTTTCATGCTACGCTGCGCTGCTTCTGCTGATGTTGGAGGGGGGGGGAGGATCTGCTCCCCAGTGCCGCAGATTTTGACGTTTGGATGACGACAAATCTACGGCTGGATCGGGTCACTTTCTTTGTGGAGAGTTTTTGTTTTGGTTTCTTTTTCTAAGAATTCATCAAAAATTTTCAATTCTCTTTTACAGATCTGAGGCTGCCTATGCAAGAGCGGCTGATGATGCGACTCTGGCGGGTTGGCCGAACCGAAGCAAAAAAAAAAAAAAATGATCAACGTTTACAAAGTAAGGAGTAAGCTCGTATATCTAACCACTGGCCATAGGTAATACAGAGAATGCATGGCTGGAATTCAAGACAGTAGTCAGAGCCTCATTACCTGTAGCCATTGGCCAGCCACCACGCTGAATACCCTTTTCCCACGCGCAAACTAGTTGGGAAATTTCATTGACCAAAACTGGTAGAAGAAGCAAATACTGTATCTACCGAAAGGCAGAATAGGGCTTCTCGGCCGTCCGCTAAAGACAGCCACCGAAAAGACAGCCCTCCCAATGAACAACCCAGCGCCGATAGACCCGAGTGCCTGGAAACGTTCAAGGCCCCCATGAAGAACTCGCGTTTCACAAGCTTTTTTGATCGAGTCAGTCAAGACCGAGGCTCCTCATGTAAGCATGGGTGTTCCTGAGCATGGGGATAGCTTCCATACCGAGAGAGAAGTCCCAACAGAAGTGTGTGCAGTGCTTTCATGACATTGGACGGATCCTGGTAGCATGTCAAGCCAGGATTGGGAAATCAAAGGCAACCCTTTTTGGAGCATCCAAAATTATTAATCCGTGTATTAATTACCGGGGGAAAAGAATGCGGGGAAAGAAGATGAGTCCGAGATTATTGCAGGGCTCGACGACCATCTTTCCTGGGGTTGCCTTACCGGAAACAGCTTCACTCCGTTGTTTTCTTCTTCTTCTTCCTCCTCCTCCCCTTCCTCCATAGTCCTTGTGTAACTGTACTATACGTCGGATAGCTGTTTTAGCCCGACGTCGACGTTGCCCTGTAGGTAACCAACAAGTGTGGCGCTCATATTACTCGTATGTGGTGGATACAGGGAGTGCACTTTCAGCAGGCATGAGAGTCATTGGCTGCTGATCGACAAATTGGATTCCATATGTCGTTGAGAAAGTGTGATTGTGACTTTGTGTTATATTAAACGTACGACGTTCAACGCATGGAACTTGCATAAGTGTTGTTGATCAACCATCGTGAAGCATGGGAGACAATAAACCCGACAAATTAAGAGGTAACATGTCTTCAGCCGGCATCGGAACATGATCGTGTCGGAAGCCTGCCGGTAGCATTAATCAAGGTGACCGCCAGAAAGCAAAGCTTTTATGTGCGTGTGTGTGTGTGTGTATGTGTGCCTGTGGCTGAACGCCATGCAGTTCTTGGCCCCGAAACGACGCCCTTCTTCAACACCATTGCTATTCCCCCCTCCCCGCCATGTGCAAATATGCCATGTGCTCGCCTCGCACCACACAGGTAGTGTCATGCATCCGTCCATCCGCCCATCCCCCGTCCCCCCAATCCTCAAGAGATCAAGCTCAAGTCGGTGTGACAGAACTGAGCTTCTACATGATGTGTGTGTGACGCCCGCAGCGCGTATGTACATCCGAATCCTGCTGCGGTAGAGCGACTGAACCCCTGGCCGGAGGCCAAAGAGGTCGGATCCCGCACCGGAGGGATCCATTGCTACGGTATCTAGAACATGCCATACAAGTAGGAACATTGAATCACCCCATGTTATGCAGTCCTTAATCACGAGGGGTCTTTTCTGTCTCACACAATTGAGCCGCAATTTCTCAGACTCATGATATCTACTTGTAGTATTCTGGAGTACCCTACAAGGCTCAGGTCAAGAAATCCATGGGGTTTGGTTGCCTTCATACAATAGCTTGTAAACACATCAATTTTTTTTTTCGTATTACCTGGCTCTAAATTAACTGGAGTTGATAAAAGAGAGTTGAATCTGGCACACATTCCCTGTTTCTAACCTTATAAGAAAATAATGCACGCTTGATGTGTCTGTATACGGCTCTTGTCTATATCAACGAGAGTTCAATGGCTTTATAAGTCCAATCGACACTTATTCATTCCTTTTCATATTAACGATTAACTTGAAGCCGTTACGTTATTAACACTCCATAATCTCCAATTTCATCCGAGAGGCCTGTTTTCCTCTTGTACTTCGTCAATTGCCACCCAGAAAGAATTATTACATGATGAAGATAGAAAGGGAAACAAGAAGTTCATGATAGTGCCAGCTTATATATACCAAACATAGCTCTTCAGCCCTTGGGTGGTGAATTCGACTCAGACGCTGTGCTATCGTCCAAGCCGAGCTCTTTCAATGATTGAATCATACTGTCTATTCGTTTGTTGTCTGGATTATCCGTGATGCTCGCTATGTTAATCGGATATGAAGACTTGACTTGTCGTGAAACGATTTCCCTTCTCTCCTCCTCGTAATCAATTTCAGGGAGATCTTTCAGCAGATGCGGAAATTCTGGTTTCATCTTGTCGCGAAGGAATGTAAAAACGGCCTCTGCTATGTATTGGAAGCGACTCTGTTCTCGAAGTCCTTTGGCACAAAGCACAACCGTAGAGAGCATTGAATCGTAGTCTGTCTCATCAGTAATTGCAAGATCCCTCAGTGCGTTGAATCCAATGAACTGAAGGTAGACGATTATGATGGAATCCCAGATATCAAAGCCATGACGCAGGTAGTAAAGACGTGTGACTGACTCCATACAGATCTTGGAATGGGTTACAATATCCCTTGCTGTCAAGATATCCGCCTCCACTCTGGAGTTACTCGTCGTTGTCGGGCTCTCGCCAGATGTCAGAGGTTCAAACAAGCATATCATCAGATTGTGGAAGTGCATGCTATAGCATCATTAGCGTATAAATAATAGTTTCTTTATAGGATGCGGGATCTTGTACTGGAGTTTCAGCGCTGCAGGTAGTACTACGCGGTGCGCCGTGAGTGGAGGTGGCAGCGACCATAACCAGTCCAGAAGCTTCTGACGATACACCATAGCTTCATCGAACATTATCGGACCTTTGTTCTTATCACGACCAAAACTCCGAATACCAACTTCATTTATTAGAGCACGGAATTTGGAAAGAGCGTGGAAAACCAAACTATGGTTAATGGGCCACGGGTCCCTCGCTTGTGGGTATTTTACCCAGACCTCCCCCATATCACCCGATAAGGGGATAATGGGAGGTTCGGACATCAAAGGCTCCTGGTAGTAGTGAAAAAGTTGTACACTACAACAATAAAAATGCGGATTAGCATGTGACTGCGACGCGGAGTTCCACGGTTCACCTACGCCTGCCATGTATACAGGCTCCAAGCTGTGAGAGCATATGTAACCCTTAGTTTTGCGTCGCAATCCTCAAAAGTCTCTGAGAAAAGACCGAATTTCTGACCCATTGCAATGGCTTGGCGGAGATACTCTGACCCTATTACATCTATACCATCCATGTTGGAATTGATGCATATGAGCGCACCGGCTTGGATCGTGGTAATCTTGGGTTTCCCATGTCTTTCGAGTTCCCAGATTCGCTTGGCTTCGGCCAAAAAGCGATAGCCAAGTGTTTGTGGGTCCCAGAAGGTCGTGCGATCTTGGAATGCTCTATGACCGTGCTGGTAGCATTATTAGCATTGATAAACAAAGAAGAATGGGAGATGGAGTATGTTTCGTTTGAGACTCACACAAGCGAGGGATAGAACAATATTGAACAGCAGCGGGGTACAATATTCCTCCCGGCCAGCAGCTAGATCGTCGAGGAAATGATCTATGTGGAAGAAGCAGTTTGAGGGGTATTCGTATTGGAAATAGGTTTGAAGCAATGTTCGCACGAGTTCATCAGAAGAGGTTACTGGCGTCCATCTGGAAGCTTTCACGTTTTCGAGACGAGGCTCAAAAAGCTTTGCAGCATGAAATGGAACATCATATACCTTTTCGTAATCGGAAGTGGTATTGCTGGGATTCTCGAGGATCCGGTGGTAGAGTAAAGAGTCCAGATAAGGGTTGTTCGAACTAAGGAGAAATTTGGGCATAGTAGAGACGAGAGGGAACTTATATCGAAAGCGTGTTTCTGGCTTTAAGGAACATTGGAGAAGAAGATCACCGTCACGAACGAGTTTGACTATGGTCTCGATTTCGTCACCGGCTCTCAGTCGATTAAGGACGGCGGCAACATCGGTGGCTTCTCGTGTACGTAGGATCTTGATAAGCTCATTTTGGACACTTGATTGCTTGTCCAGTTCAGTGAATTTCCGTTTGAGGGCATTGGATCGAGTCTCGGTACCGCTTGTATCGTATTCGCACTCATTGCCGAGGCGCGCACATCTACGGCATTTGGGACGGCTTGCATCGCACTGCAGTATCACATTATGGATGTTAAAAAGAAAAGCTTTTCGCTCATGATGACCTCATGATGGATGGAATATACCTTAGCTTTGCCCCGACGGCATTGATTGCATGCTGCGGCAACGACACGCCGCTTTGACTGCACATTCTGATCTTGGTCCCCTGTTCTATTTGGCGGTGGCCAGGGCAACAATGGCCGAAAGGAAGAGGCTGACTGCGAATCTGTCATGACTGGAAGAATAGACGCTGGGCCAAGTAGTCGATAAACCGTTCATCGGGCTAGAGTTTTCCGTATGGGTGAAATCAGAGAAGCGTCAGGGTTCTGGGGGATGCTCCGGCCCGTGGTGCATTCTGACTGGCCAGCTTATCCACCCTACTTTGTTGTCTTTGGCACAGGAGGGGGTATATTCAGTTGCAAGGGCGGATAAGACGAGGAAGCATGCCTAACTCCTGGTATGTACTGTGCGCCGGGTCGTACCGAGTTTGGATTTATGAGGAATTCCTGATCAATGCTTCCAGACGAGGAATGAGTCGGGGGATGCTTGAAGGGAGCGGTTCGAAAGGGGGGGAGGTTGACACGAGGAGATGAGGCGAAGGCGGTGAATTCATATGTTCGCGTCAAACTATTGGTTTTCATCAAGACCCTTCCCCTACGTTTTTTGCCCTTCTCCAATGGCATCCAAAGAGATCAATTGTCGAGTATTGAGCCTGGGTTGCGGCCATGCTCATGTTACATGTGTTGTAATTTTGGTGGTAGAGATGCAGGCTGCTAGGTGGGGTTGAGGGAGTGTGGCTGTCATCGGACCATTCATACAGATTGGATCCATTAATCACCAGAGCGCTGTCTGGAATGTACGGACCTGCCTCCGGCTGCTCTGGGCCAATCATTAACGCCAAAACTCAAGAATAGAGAGATATTGGACTGGTCTGCCTAGTGCGTCTAGATGCAAGATACTGTACTGACGAGTGATGTGGGGGGGCAGAGAGGGGGAGGGAACCCAGGGACTTCAAGCTCTGTCGAGAGCTGAGACTGATAGGTCGATCAGGGCGGGCGCTGAGCCTGCAAGACAGCTGCCATAAAGACAAGGGCTGGGGGGAAACCCCATTTCCAACACTACCTACCTCTGCACTCTTGATGAGGGATTCATCTGGCGTACTGAGACATGGCACACAAAGCACCATATAGATATAACCTGATAATGAGGCATACAGAATACCGAATACCGCACTCGCTACCTCATCTCTCTTTCGTGCGCTTCTATGGTGGGATAGTGGGGGTACCCTTGTCCTGCATTTGAGCCGGGCAATTCGGGGACAATTCTTTGCATCCGGTATGCTCAGACCTCAACAGCCGTTCCGTATGTACCCCCACTCGGCGCCGTCTTCGATTTAGTACATACTTGTAGATGCATTCCTTGTCCGAGTCCGGCATGAGATCATTCGGTTGGTTGTTGTAGACGTTCGGCAAAGCAACAGGTCAATGACCGACCCAGTTTATCCTCGGGGCCGAGCCGGCACCTGATTCTATGCACCTCCTCAATTGGACAAATAATCTTTCTTCCAACAGCCCCATCATGCAACATTCATTTACAGCCTTGATAATGGGCTGAGGGCGGGTTGCCTTAATTCGAGGCATGGGTTGCATGGGAGGATTGAAGCCCAATCCCCGCTGCTCGTCGGGCTTTGCGGGGTTGGTTGCATTTTCGCTGCTTTCTAATTCTTCATTCTGGTCCCAACCGGGAGGTCTTACTTTCTGAAACATCATTCGATTCATCCTTTGCTAGCACAAGAGACGTACATCTTTGAATCGCTGTTAACTACTTACAGAATCGACACCGGGCAATCCCTCCTACGCAAACACGTTGATACCCCTCCCGAGGACCCTGGGTGAGGCGCCTTGGCACTTCACATCCATACCAAGTTACGTTTCGGGGAGTCAACCCTTGTCGCAGCGGTTACTATGACTTGTGGCGACAATGGACTACGTTCGAGTAGAATCCATTGTCGTCATAACTGCTATAGCCACATTGGTCTACTTGTGGTTCTCGGGGAAAAACAAATCGCTGCCACCCAAAGAAAAGGTTTGTGAACCTGTACCATGATAAAATGAAACCATATTAACTACTTGATAGAATCGCGCTAGAGAACCACTGGAAGTATTGTATCATGGACCACCAAACGGCGATCCAGAAGTCGAGTACGTGTTGTTACCCATGTTAACAATGAGCCCATCTAACTGGACCAGTATCATTGCAGTTCATGGCCTTGGCTCAGACGTTGACTAGTCATGGACTTGGAAAGATGGCAAAAAGCATGTCAACTGGCTCAAGGACCCTAACATGCTACCAGCAAAGGTCCCTAAATCGAGGATCATCGTATACAATTATGATTCGCGATGGCATGCAGATGCCCCGAAGACGCGCCTTCAACTTTGTGGAGAAGAGCTTATTCACAGTATACACACATTCCGCAGCGATGTTCAGGACCGCCCCATCATATTCATCGGTCATAGCCTGGGCGGGAATGTCATTGTCCATGTAAGTACCAAGTTAGCCTACTCCTCTCAGGCTATATCGCTGATTTGAGAAAAGGGTCTTCTGTACGCTGATGTTGACAACGCTTATAAATATCTTCCAAAAGCAACCGTTGGTCTAGTCTTTCTCGGCACACCTTTCAGGGGAACGAAATGGAAGGACTTTGCTGAGTCACTTGGATGGCTGATGAAACCGGTTGGCTCTCATACAGGAATCATTGGCGATCTTGGATATGATAGCACCGTACTGCTGGACAAACTCCATGGCTTTTGCCGACTCCGAAATGAATTGTCAACGCCGGTATCCTGTTTTAGTGAACTTTACGAAACAGACTATGGACATAAATCAGGTGTTCGTATCATCGGCGTAGCGAAAGGAATGGTATGGAAAACGAACGCACATTAAGCGTTAAGAAGAACTTACACTGACGTTTTTAGGTTGTGGAAGAGGCTTCAGCGTGCATATCTGGACTCGAACGATACGCACTGCATGCAGATCATTTGAAGATAAATAAATACTCAGGACCACGCGATCGTTCTTTCATCCAAGTCTCGGACACGATATCTAAAATGTGCGCCAATGCAACTGTTGTTTCCCAATACCGGGACAGTCGTATGTATCTCGCTACCCAAATGTAGAAATATCACTAACTTTATTTATAGCAAAGCCAACCATCACTGACAGGAGTTGTAAGTTGTTGAGATATGCTTGCTTTCATGAACGTTGCTGACAACTCAAGATGCACTTAAGAAGAGACCCGAAGCACGAAACTGTTTGCGCGACCTTTTCCTCACCGACCCATCAGAGGATAAGGCATCATTGAAACGCAAGAAAGGAGATCGTGCTAAAGGCACTTGCGACTGGATACTTGGCACCAAAGAACTTACCACATGGCTCGAAGAAATATTCGATGATCTCTCGAATAGTGTCTTGTGGTTATACGGGAATCCAGGCACAGGAAAATCTACTATGGCTATATACCTCACTGAAAAGCTCTCAAAAACTTTCTCTCAAACAGAAAGGAAAACATTGGCATACTTTTTCTGTGATTCGAGCTTCGAAAAGCGGAAGACAGCGACATCGATTGTCAGAGGCCTCCTTCTCCAGTTCGTCCAACAGCACCCACAGCTTCTCGACTACATCCTGCCAAAGTACGAAGAGCGAGGATCTGAGCTATTCAATTCCTTTGATGCCCTGTGGAAAATACTCATGGATGCCGCCGCGGATGTTGATACAGGCCGAAAATATTGCATCATTGATGCTCTTGATGAATGCGATCAAGACTCTCAAGCCGTTCTACTACAGCAGCTTTGCGAAACCTTTCAAGGTGCAGATTGTCCTTCAAACATTCGGATTTTGATCACCAGCAGACCATATCCAGAAATTCGCGAAAGCCTTGAAATGTTTGCGAATGAAGATCTGGCCTCATTTCCAAAGGCAAAACAAGACATCGATTTATGCATAACGGAACGGGTGACAGAGCTTGCTAAAAGGAAACATTACACCCATGCGATAAGGGATAGAATAACTGAACTCCTTCGAGGAAAAACAGAGGGAACCTTTCTTTGGGTTGGCTTAGCATGCAAGGAATTGGAGTCAGTCGATTCCAAAGACGCTGTTCAATATTTGAACGATATGCCAAAAGGACTTCACTCACTATACGAGAGGCTTCTAGACACGGCTTTTGAGAGGAATGCAGCTCAAACTGGTGTGATTCGTCGCCTCTTGGCATTCGTCGCCGTGTGTTTTCGACCACTTAGCTTACTGGAGCTCTCTGATGCTTGCCAACTTCATCAAGACGAGGCAGATACAGAATCTCGGGTTCAGTTCATGCGCGAACAAATTGCGTCCTGCCGTTTGCTTATCCTTGTTCAGGATAAAAAAGTACTTCTTCTTCATCAGTCCGTCAAAGATTTCGTGTTCAGATCCGGCTCTGATTATTTGACCAACCCACTTCAGGCACATGCGAATATTGCCTACAGATGTGTTGGTATCCTGATACGGGATTTTCTCACAAATGATCAATCGAATTCTCCGTTTTTAGGTTATGCTGCCGAAGAATGGCCCAACCACGCACGCATGGCTGAGCGGAGTTTTGAGGTGAAAGATTCGCAGGCAGAATTCTTCGCAATTCGGTCCTCAAGTCGAGATCATTGGCTGAAAAAGAATGATATCCGGCGTAGGAGCCTATACATTCACTCACTGGAGAAGTATTCAATACTGCATGTAGCTGCCCAATGGGGGATTCCTGTCCTGTTTGAACATGTATTGAGACTCGATTACAAAGAATACCAGAACGGAATTGACCGTGCTGATTCTTATGGTATAACGCCACTCGAAGAGGCTGCTGAATATGGTCATCTCATGGTCGTTTCTATGTTGCTTGATGCTGGGGCCAAGGCGACTGACCGAGTCCTAATCGCCGCAGTGGAAAATGAGTACAATGGTGGAGCGTTAGTGAAGCTGCTTTTGGAGAAGGAAGGCGATCAGATCACAATCACCGAAGAAATCATGAAAGCCATAGGAAAAAATTACGCCAAAGGTGAAGAGATTATGTCAATCCTTCTCGACCAGCAAGCAGAAAAAATCCTTCACTCTTCAAAACTGGTAGCTGCTATTGCCAGACACGGGAACGCAAACATCATGACAATGCTCCTGGAATTACAAGAATACCAAATTGACATCACGGAACAATTACTACAAAATGCGGCGTCAAATCCCCGCGCGAACGATGTATTGTCCGTATTGCTTGACCGTCGAGATCATGAGATTACTGTTACAGAGAAAGTTTTAATTGCCGCGGCACATAATCATCGGACTAGTGCTTTAAATTTACTCTTTGACCGTCGAGATCATGAGATTACCGTTACGGAGAAAGTTTTAATTGCCGCGGCACATAATCATTGGACTAGTGCTTTAAATGTACTCTTTGAACATCGAGGTCGTGAGATTATTATCACGGAAAATTTTTTAATTATTGTGGCACGTAATGCTCGGACGGAGACTTTGCTGGCTTTGCTCCTTGAACAGCGAGGTCATGAGATTACTATTACAGAGAACGTTTTAATTGCCGCGGCGCGTAATATTCGGATTAATATTCTGAGTTTGCTCTTTAAACATCGAGATCATGAGATTACTATTACAGAGAAAGTTTTGATTGCCGCAGCACGTAATCGTCAGATTGATGCTTTAAATTTACTTTTTAAACGTCGAGATCATGAGATTACTATTACAGAGAAAGTTTTGATTGCCGCAGTACGTAATCGTCAGACTTATACTTTAAATCTACTCTTTGAACGTCGAGGTCATGAGATTATTATTACAGAGAAAGTTTTGATGGCTGCGGCACAAAATTATTGGACTAATACTTTAAATGTACTCTTTGAACATCGAGATCATGAGATTACCGTTACGGAGAAAATTTGAGTTGCTGCTACAGCAAACGGAGACCTGAACCGTGCCCTACTTGCTTTACTCTTTGAACGTCGAGATCATGAGATTATTATTACAGAGAAAGTTTTGATGGCTGCGGTACAAAATCGTCGGACTAATGCTTTAAATTTACTCTTTGAACATCGAGGTCATGAGATTAACATCACTAAAACAAACCTGGAAGCTGCAGCAAGCAATCCATTTGGGTCTCACGCGTTTGAACTGCTCCTTAATCGGTGTAGTGACCAAGTGAGCATCGATGAGGAGATGGTAAAAAATATCGCATCATCTGGTAATATAGAGGCACTCAATCTCATATCTGAGTACTATTTCCCCATCGAGGATAAATGGTATCGCATCGCGCAGTTCCGAAATGCGGCTGGATACGGAAATGTTCATACTGTCAAACAACTTCTCGACGAAGGAATAGAACCCGATCTACAGGATGGACGCGGATGGACGCCGTTATTCGCTGCCACCATCGCTAAAAAAAGGCGCTATCGTTAAGATCTTGGCAAACCGATCAGATGTGAATGTTAATTCAGTGACATCAGAGGGCGGAGTATCATCTTTATTGGAGGCGTCGGTACGGGGGTATAAGGATATCGTGTCTATTTTGATCGATGCTGGTGCTGATCCAAACGTCGCGTTAAAAAATGGAAATACAGCTATCTCGCTAGCAAGGAAAAAGAGGCATGCCGGAATAGTCGAAATGCTTGAGAAGCTAGAAGTTCATAGACCATCTGCAATTTGAACACAGTCTCTGTTTCACTCTATTTAGGGGATTTTGGGCTTAGATAGAACTGATGGAACAGCTCCGGTGAAAAATTAACTTCTCATTGCATCCGCCGCATGTTTGATCTTCAATATCCTTGTGAAGAACGGCGCCAGCTACACTATGTCTCTTGCTTCTTGAGCTTTTCGTCATGCTGGCTCCCGAAGCTGAACCTTCAAGTTCCGGGCATTCCATTTCCTCAATAACCTCAGGAATACTAGTATTATCATTCCGTTGAACACCTATCAACTCCTTCTCATAATCTACTATGGTTAAGGTTATATCTATATTACCCTCTAAGCTACAAACAGGAAACAGCTCTGCGATAAGACGGGTTGAATAGGAGACGACAGACCGGGTGAGGAATGAAGTTACTAGACTGCCTACCGGTATGACTGCGATTTCAGGAGCAATGACCGGTTTTTTGACGAATGGCTTGTAAGTGGATTGATCCAGCGTGTTCATCATCAGTGAGACTGCTCACTTCATTTAGGTAAGCGCCATAACATAATGCGCATTTCTTGGGCAAAATGGATGTTATAAAAAATCATTCATAAATATTCAGTTTAATCAGTCTCTTTACGAGGAGTCATTGTACGCTCATGCTTGAGTTTATAGTGACCAGCGCTGCAGCTGATATGGATCGACAACCTCACCCTTACAACCTGGGCACTTAATCAAGACAATAAATACAGCTCCCAGTCACTTTTTCAATGTGCATGTATGTCTTTGTAAATGAATCTCCTAGTATTCTACGTTATGAAGTGTCTGGTCAGGCCATGAAACGCGTATTGTCCTCCATGAGTACGGTTAGAAGACACAAGAAGGAGGTCGAAGCACTCGAGACTCGTTGCGC
Organism: Cladobotryum protrusum; assembly: GCA_004303015.1. Taxonomy (NCBI): domain Eukaryota; kingdom Fungi; phylum Ascomycota; class Sordariomycetes; order Hypocreales; family Hypocreaceae; genus Cladobotryum; species Cladobotryum protrusum. The sequence goes on from RZGP01000001.1 coordinate 1,670,457, forward strand.
CCAACGACAGCCTTGGCGATCCTCCAAATTATGACAGAAACAATAAATTAAAGTGCTTTCAATTGATAAAAATCTAAAGCTATTCTTACAAAGAAAACTGTATATAGAAAGATAAAGATAAATAGCAAACTACAATAGCCAGCAGGCTATAGGCAGTCATACCGAATACTCCAAACAGTCTATGACCCTTCCAATATTCTTTTAGTACAAAACCTCCACATCGTCTAAGATTTCAGGCATCTTCGACAACCCAATCAACTGGTGGCATTCGGATCAGCCTTCAATTGCTTGACAACTTCATCCCAGCCCTCATCGCCAGAGAAAAGAGGAACCTTGATTTCGCACTTTGTTCCTTTGCGAGGCAAAGTGCCGTTCACAAAGTACGATCTGACGGCTCTCGCTGTGCACAGCGAACCCTGCATCAAACTGTCATGCTACAGAAATCTTAGTTAGCCATTTTCCAATTGAATCGCTATTTGGTGAGAGAAAAAGACTTACTCCATAGCTGTTTTGTTGAAGCAAAACGCTTCCTTCGAATGTCTCACTGACATTTCGCGCCGATACAAGCGGAGTAACTGGATCATAGGTGTTGCCAATGAGCAGAACAGGATTCTTGGGCTTGACCTTGAAGTCTCCCATATATCGTTCCTTGGCAGGCAACTTCCACTGAGCGCATCGTGCGGGCATCTCATCCGTGACATCCCCAAAGAAGCGGCCCATCCCGTGACGCTTCTCAAAGAAAGAACGCATGTCGTCGAGGTTTGACGTGTGAACGCGCACGTCGCCGCACTTGATTCCCTGGAGCGCCTCTGTGTGCCCGGCCATTGCCTCCGTCATGATAGAATTACCGCTATCACCAACAACAGCGGAGAGATTTCCCGTCATCAAGCCATGGAGTGTCTTGGCCGTGTCTGGCCACACGCTCGGGAAGTCGAGGCTGGGCTGTATGATGTATTTGACGACGCTGGAGTCGATAATGACACCTCCTCCGGGGAGGCCCGGGGATGGGACGGGGATGGGATTTTGCTTGAGGTGCTCGAAGAAATTGAAGATTTTGGTCTCAAGCTGCTCGGCGGTGAGATTTTGGGCAAGGGGACAGGCTTTGGGAGCGGCGACGCATCCTTTGATGAAGCCTTTGAATGATGCGTCAGTGTCTGTGAGTAGTTCGGTTTCACTGTTCTCTAGTTAGTCAAGAGAAGCAAATCATTTGAGGAGCGTAGAAAAATATACTGATTGGCGTAGTACTCGAAAGGATTAACAACGCCGTCCAAGACCACCTTGTCGACCTTGTTAGGAAACATGGCAATGGCTGTCGAACCAAGGAGAGATCCATAAGAAACGCCCCAGTAACGTAGCATGCCGTCTTCACCAAGAGCGTTGACGATTTGCATCATATCACGCACAACGAAGGCGGTCCCAATAAGATTGCCTGTCTTGTTCTGCGCCGCGTAGCAGCTCTCGGCGAAGAGGTTAGCTTTGGCCCAGACCTGACCAAGAGCGACATCAGAGGCATTGCCCGTGAGAGGAGTCGTTGCGAGAGTCCTTGAGTTTTCGTCGGCAAAGCAAGAAAATGGAAGTGTATCATTTGTTCCACTAGCATTTGAGTGTCAGTTGGGTCGAGGTAGACATGCTAAGGGGTGGATAGTTGAGCATACCGTGGAACAAAGGTAATAAGATCGTGGAAACTGCCAGTAGCCCTATGGAACGACCATGTTAGCATATGCTAGATTGTAATGGATTAGATATCACCATCTTACGCCTGAATACGCTCAGCAAAGTAGTCAAAGTCATCTATACCGCTGGCTCCCGGGCCTCCAAAGTTGAGCAGGATGCTTCGCTTTCTGGACGCCTTGATTGCTGCAGGAACGCGGAGCAGCCTTAGATCCATCGTCTTGGTTGAGTTTTTGTCGGTATAATCGAGAGGAACCTTTAGGGTAGCGCATTGCATAGTTGTCGGATTCGGCTTCTGGCATGGAGCCCAGTGAATGGTTTCTGTGGTGCGGGCATGATGCTCCTGTGCTGGATGAGCTTGAACGCCCAGTGCCAGCAAGAGCAGCGGTGTAATCAGGGATTGAAGAAGATGCATTTCGTGCAATTGATTAGAAGAGTCTGTCTTGCTTGTTGTTGCATCTTGAAACTGAGTGAGAGATGTCTTGAAGTTTATATAGAGGCTCGATCAATGTGCACTCCCGCCCAAAACATCACAGAGCGCTGCGTATTTCCTATTTCGGACAAACAGTGCCTCAATGTCTGAGATCATCACAGAGGCACAAAAAAGTGGGAATGCAGATCAGTCAATTTCCTCATTTAACCTCTTTCGGTCATGGTCAATCCGGCGAGTTCCATTTTCTGCCAAATCATGTAATTACAAGGTCTCGGGCAGTGCAGTGAAGTGCAGCGCAGCTCAGCGCAGTAACAATACACGGCGCATTGCAGATGTTTCTCCTGGCAATGAAACGGATGCTTATGCGAGAGCCTGCTTCTGGTTCAATGGGCTTCCGTGACGTTTGCCACGTAGTCTGGAGTTGCAAAAACGCATGTGGCGTCTCCTACTTATGACTTGGACTTGGCATTACAGCATCGATTCCGGTAGGATTTGTGCCTTGTCGCAGCCTCCGTATCAATTAATATTGAAGTTCAATGTCATGACACAATTTGCGTCATCGTTGGCTTTAAAGCAATCCTTCACATCTAGCTCGACGCAGCGCACACCTCCAAAAGAAAAGCTGCAGTCTAGTAGCAACAGCGAAAGAAAATAAATGCTCAGAATCTAGATGCAAGAAATAATATCAAAATAAAACACACAGAGGGAGATAGGTTACAATGCGCATTCCCATGTTGAAAGTGCATTGAGAATGAGAGTGTGTGTTGGATTTCTGTGCCATCTGCAAATGGCAAGATACCTATATATACTAAAATTAAGCACAAAACTTCGCCTTCGGGCATTTGGTCAATTTGAAACGATGTAAGTTCCTCCACTTGGTTGAGTGGTTAAGTGCACACGCTAACTATAAATAGACAGAGAAGATGTAAGGTTCCCTGAGGTTCCTGGTTCGATTCCGCATACTGACTTGAATTCCAGTAGCATGGCCCCTGCACTAAGGATGACACGCTCAATCAAAGAGAAGCTACAAATTTTTTTATTCTTCCTTATTCTTGTTATTTTTTGTTTTTAGATGGCAAAACTTATAATACAGGTAAATATACTCTCCCTTTGGCAAAAGAAAGTGCGTGATTAATCCAAGTAGGTGGTAGAGGCACAGCCATGCAATACAACAAGCGCTTGTCGTAAAAAGAAAGACATCGCTGATGTAAACAGTTAAGGGCATGTCTCACTTAACCTACAGTCATATGTTCCCCAAGAGCTGTTCCATCATTACGCTACTAACCAAAAACATGATTTCAATCTCTTGGATTGTCCACTGAAGATACAGACACAAAAAGTTAAATTCAAGTAAAGCGGGCCTTTGACCCAACCCACACTTGTATATGGTATCTTCATGATGCTAATTAACGAAATGAACTTGTCTAACCATAGCCAAAATCAGCATTTTGGACTCGAGAGGAACAAAACAGAAAAATGCCGAAATCCAAAGCAGCCCAAGCCTGTATAAGGTTTGTATCCTTGCCAAACGCCACCACAGTGTGATTATTTCCCATAAACTCAGGACATATGCATTAGATCGACCGAATAGACACAAAGATGACGGCCAATCCTTTTTACGGACTGCGACTGTAATCCGCCTCTCCATCACTTACCAAGTCACTTTCTTTGGAATCCTTCTTTGGGCGGAAGAATTCCCCAATAGCATCGCTGAGGCTTCGGGACCTTGTGCGGGGAACATTACCAACAATCTCGGCCTCCGTATTCTCGGATGATCTCACTAGATTGTCGTCTGAGGCAGGAATAAGTGCTTGCTCTGGGATTGGCCTAGTCTCATCATCGTCTTCATCGTCGAAATAGAGACTGGCCCTAATACTGGAGCGAAAAGTACGTCTCATGGAGGATCTGTTCGCTACCGAGCCGTCGCCTTCCCGGAGAAAGGCATCCTTGACAACGGTCGTGACGGTAGATGAAAGGGGAGAAGGTGAAATAAATGTCCTTGAGCGATGATGAATGCTCGACTTGTGGCTGTGACCGCGTGGCGTTACCGGCCGGTCTGTCGAATATGTGGGTGGTATTTGAGTGTCCTTTGTTGGTGTTGTAGAGTGTGAATGGATTGGCGTCAAACCCAAAACAGACCGAGTAGCTACGGAATCTGCTGAGATCGTTCGAATCCCCCTTGGGGGTGACGATGAAGGTTCCCATGAGTTTTGCCATGGATTGCTGACAAGTGCCTCTGTTTGCTCATCAAGGTATATAGGGGAGCTGTTTGCTTCGGGATACCGGAGCGAATGAACCCCAGCCCCATCTCGAGACGGTTCCGGTTTGACTGCCCCAGAAAAGCTTACCCGTGAAAGCTTACTGGACCGACGAGATCGTGTTTGTGGTGTGGGATCATCCTGGTATGAGGGGAAAGACGAACTCCCATCATGCTGAGTTAAGCCGATAGTCTCTTCAATGCCATCAGCTTCGGATAGAAAATCTTCGTCTTCGTCCTTGTGCCCTCTCCCAGTGGTAATGAGAAAAACACCGAAAAATGTGAGAAGACAACCGCCGACGAACTTTGCTGCTTGTTCCGCCGTAGTCTTTTCAAAGTCGCGAAACAAGACAGCGCTTCCAATGATGACACTTAATGTGAACATGACGAACTGAATGGGTATGACCTGAGTTGAATCGAAACGTTGTAAAGCCTTGTTGACGTATCGAATCTGCATGATTGCGGTGACTAGAAGAACTAAAACGAGCATATATGTTACTGGAGTTTTGAAGGCTCCCCAGAGGGTTGAGGAAAGCATCGATGATACACCCTTGGTAGATAAAGCCGTATAGCCTCCTGCATTCGATATAAATTAGTGCACGAGACGATAACATCAAGAACTATGTCACATACCAAACAGACCAACAAGACCCAAGTCGATGAGAATGGTACGCTTCCCATATCTTCTACTGGCCCACATGAGGGCAATAATGAGAGCAGAAGTGACGCCCATGTAAATCTCGAATTCCATCGTGGTGATGGCGTCCCAGACATCATCGGGGCCTAGTTTTGTTTCTTCTTGTTTCGCGCTTAAGACAACGGTGACTACCCCTGATACTGCAATGACGACACCCCAAAAATCCCGGTGCCGAAATTTTTCATGAAACATGGCGGGCGCAATGATGCAATTGGATACCAGCGCGACCACCCCAAGCGGGGAGACAATCGAGGCTGGAGCAAATCCGTACGCCAAGAAGTTGCCCATTTCTCCCAATGTTATCAAGATCTGTCCGAGCCACCAGTATGGCGATTTTAGATAGGTGCCTGTGGGTTTGGGTGCATCGCTCTCGTCCTCGCTTTCCGTGCCGGCTGTCGTTGAGCCGGACTGAAAGGATGCGGTTAACGGGTCGTCCTCATGATAGTCATGGTGCTCTTCGAAGTCGTCATCGGCGTCCAGCAAGGTGCCGGCGTTGCCATTGCTGTAGCCGTTCTGACCGTTCTCCGGCCTGTCGGGGATTGTGCCGTATGTCCCAGATTCTCTGCTGCTCTGCGCACGTTTCAGCGCAGCTCGCGCTCTCCTTCGTACCTGGTTTCGTTCCCTGTGAAGTCGTGTGTGCGCGTATCTCTGTACGTTGAGGGCGAGGGCGATTAAGACGTTGCCCACAATGGCCGTGATGATGCCGATTAGAGATGACCATTCTTGAAGTGTATCTCCGCCATCTCCGCCGCCTCCGCCTCCGCCGCCATGATGGCTGCCGTTGCCTCCTAAACCGCCGGTAAAAGTTGGTGCTAACAAAACGGTTGTCCGAGTTGGTAACGACGTCTCAGCAAAGGCTGATCTCATCGTCGCCGCCGGATGATCGTCGATCGTGGGGGTGTGAGCTTTGACTTGACCGAGGGAAGAGAGGTCTATAGTGGTCGGTCGATACTGGTCGAAGCGATCAAGAAAGCGCGAATCTGCAATCACCGTAGAGAACAACGAGTCGCTACCGATATATCATCGGACCGAGAAAAAGATTCCGACGCCAAAGTAGAGCTTGATCATTATTAAAACCGCGTGTTGGTGGAAAGTTGGTTAGGTGACGTCGCATGGCTGTCTTGAATGGATTAACAAAAGCCCAGCAGGCATCACGCATCGGTACCGAGCTTGGCGCCAAGTACCCATGTACCCTCGTACCCCTGTTAAGGATAAATCCAGCGCGCCGAATTTGACTAATACCGTAATTACCCGAAAGTGCTGCGCCACGGATCCTGCAGCCATGCGCCACAGATTCCTGTTGGCTGTGATTCAAAGAAAACAGGTTAAGTCATCAACTGTCACGGGAACTTGGTCCGACAAACATTCCACAATGTGTCGAATTTGAATCAGTCATTTAAATGCTTAAGTTCTCACTAACAAATGCATCAAACAGTCAGAAAAACATGAATTCAGCATGAGCCGTGAAGGCAACACTCCAGTAAACGTCTTTGTCAGGTTTAAGCAGCATGTGGATTCCAACGTCTCATCCGGCATACATGCACTACTCGGCATTCCCCGATCGCCTGATCTATCTCAACCACTCTTGTCGTCATCCCCACCAACAAGCCAAACTGACCTGACAATCTCAAAAGGCCCCAATCCGGCTTCTTCATCGACCCACTCAATTCAATCTCATCCTGCAGCCATGGACAGCCTGGAGAAGCAGTCATCGCAGCTAGACTTATTCTCAGTTGCTTCATGGTCTTATGCACCCTCAAATCTTCGACATCTAAGACCACCTGTTCCAAACGACTTGCCATCTCACTATAACGCTAGCATTTTCACCTTTGAAGATGCATTCGAGGATTTGTTAGCCGTCTCGCAGGGAAATTTTTTACCTGACATCAACACGAGGCTAAGCCAACGAAAACTGCTACGACAAATGTACCCCAATGGAGAACCTATGTGGTTCTGGCTTCGGAGACTTGAGTCTCAAGGTCTTCTAAGACGCCCCAGACTGGATGAAATGTACGGACTTGACGATTTTAGCCCCCTCAGCCGGCAAAATGAGTCCGAGCTCTTTCAACCACACTGGCCAGATTGGGAAAGCTTCCACAACCAACTTGAACGACAAGCCTCGGATGTCTGGAGACGTGATAATGAGGCTGACAACAGACAGAGCACTGGTGATTTATTTGATGAAGTGCACAAAGTTTTTAAGAGTTTAGAAGATGGCTTTACTCGACGCAATTCGACACGCGCCGAGGAGTCAGACTCAAGACATCACACCCAGCAGAGAGGCTTCCCAGACAATTTTGATGACCTCTTTTCCTCCATTGCCTCGGGATTCGCAGAGGGCCAGAAGACCTGGGATACCTTTGTAAAGTTAATATCAGAAAATAAGTCTCTTCCAACTAATCGAAATCACCAAAAGACCAGGCAGGACGAGAATGGAAACAAGGAGATTGTAACCCAGGATGAATACGTCGACCGTTTCGGTTATTTACACTCCACGGTCACACGCAAGACTTTTGATAAGGACGGCAAGGAGATTGGAAGCCAAACACATTTTACAATGAGACCGGCGGATAAGAAGCCGGACCAGAGTGAAAACCAGGAGGGAAATGAAGTGAATGTGATTGAACGAACGGATATGAGCGCTGATAGTCGGCAAATATCGGATAAAAAGCCAGGATGGTTCTGGAAATGATATCAGAACACATAGTCCAGGTAAATTGTTGAAAACACTCACCTCAGCTCATTCTTATGTAGTTCGTTAGTTAGATGCCATAGTGTTAGTTTTATCAATCCAAAATGATACACTAAGGTCCAACATATCGACTTCCATTCATATCATTGTAGTGATTATTAGAGGCTGCCCTCCATCTTCATGGTTGGCAACTGAGATATATAGGTTGAAAATGTATCGAATACTATTTACAGGACATTAGATCTGCCTGTCTACTTTTTGCCCCTAACCACAGCCTTTTTCTTCCTCATCAATCTTTTTCGAGCAATCAACTTTTGTTGCATCGCCTCCTTAGCATTGAGAGGCTTTGAAGCTTCCTCCTCAACTTTGGGTTCCTTGCTTGGTGCTTTGTTACCCTTCTTACCCTGATGCTGTTTCTTGCCCTTTGACCCAGAGGCCTCCTTTTCGGGCACTGGTTCAACATCCTTTTCGTTCTTGTTCCTCTCCTGTGCCGCCTTCGCCGACCTATCCTCAGCAGCCTGTCGTCTCTGAACAACTTGGGCATTCTCGATGGCAAATTCCGCAATTAATCGTTGCTTCTTTCCATTATCACCACCTTCAAGCTGGTGGCCGTTCAGATACCGAAGGCCCATCAAAGCCAACCTATGCGATGCATACTCGATGAAGCCGTAACCACGACTTTTGCCTGCTCCACTGGTCTCGGTAACCTTGGATCCCTTGGTGTCCTCAAATACCACCTTGGCTTGTCGGACTATACCCTTCTTTTTGAGCTTCCTCTCCTTTTCCTTCTCTTTCGCATCCTTTCCATCTCGTGCATTTTCTTCCTTCGAGAGCGGTTGACGCCGACCCTCCTTTACATCCGTCGCAAATCCCACAACGGCCTTTCTTGCCAGCTCTTTCAGCTCCCTCGATCCAATGTTTCGAGGGATATTACGAAGCGCAAGTCGTGTAAGGCTCACGTGCAGCATAGGGTTCTTCTGCACCATTTTCTTGCGCTGGACTGCACTTGCTTGCCTCATCCGGACCTCAATAGGACTCAAGAGACCATGTAATGGCGAGTTCGGCCCGATGGCGCCTTCGGCGAGAAGATAGAGCTTTCTCTTATCCTTTTCTCTTCTCTTTTCCAGTGAGCTCTCGGCCAGGTTACCAGCCTCTGCCTTGCCAACTGCTTGAACAACCTGGAGAACACGACCGTCTAATGTGTATTTTCCCGTTGGATCAGTATTTTCATCTTGAAGAATAGAGTTTTTGACTCCTGCAGTAGGTAATGCACGACGGGGCGCACCGACAATGCAAATCTTTGCATCAGCTTTGTCGACAAAACATACGAAGCCAGTACCGGCTGGCCTCTCCGTGACTTTATCCATGACAACTCTGGCATATCGAATGTTTCCAAAGTGGCCGAAGAAAGATTTGAGTTGCTCATCTGTTGTTGTAAAAGGAAGGTTGCGAACGAATACTGTTGAGGAGTTATCTGTTGACTTCTCTCGGGGTGGCTGAGAAGACTCGGCGACATTCTCATTATCATCCCCTAAATCAATATCCAAGTCTTCTTCATCCTCGTTATCATCATTCTCCTCTTCCTCGTTATTCTCGTCCTCATCTTCCATATTTTGCATGTAATTTTTCATAAAATTCGCCAAATCCGCATCCAATTGCTCATCTCGGTTCTTGGTAACGGTGCCCTCCTCATCTGGCGCATTGCCAGACTCCGATTCGTTTTCATCTTCGTCTTCGTCTTCATCCTCTTCCTCTTCTTCTTGATCACTGGCCTCTGTGGGCTTGTTTTCCTTGGTTTGCTGCTGCTCCCAAGTCCCTTTATCAACTGCCCAGTCGACCGCCAGAGTTCGACCGTCAATAGTCTTGCCGTTGATAGCTTCGAGTGCTTTCTCTGCATTTGGCCTTCCTCTGATGGTGACAAACCCGAATCCTTTCAATTTACCCTTCGTTTGAGGAAGATCGGCATATTTGACCTTGCCGAAGCTAATAAACAGTCGCGCAAGCTGATCAGAGGTTTTGATACTCCAAGGCAAGTTTCGTACAATCAGCTTCGGTGGTTTTTGAAACTCTTCGTGGGGCTTTAAATGTTTGGCCGGCGATGCCTCTCCGGGACCAGATGCAGAGTTTCTTTGACGTCGCTCGGCTATTTCAACTCTAATTCGTCTCCCATCCCATTCCTTCTTGTCCAATGCTGTCTGAGCGCTCTTGGCATCATCAGCATCTGCGAATGTGACGAAACCAAATCCTCTTGATTCTTTGGTCGTCTGATCGGCGACCACAACAGCATGCTTTACAGGAAAGTGCTGAGAGAAAAAGTCTGCAAGGCTTTCGGTCGTAGCGCTGGGAGGTAGAGAACGGACAAAGATGGATCGTCGGTCCTCAACTTTGGCCTTCTTAGTTGACTGAGCACTCTCGGTGTCTGATTTTCTTTTCGAGTTGGCCACTACATCATCTGTAACTGGCCTTCGGCGCTTGCGATCAGATTTAGAGAAGTCCATTGTTCGTAGTCAGGCCAATTGCAGCCTGCACAGGTTTTGCGATATGAATCGTGCAGTGCAACAGGATCAACTTGCTTTACTCTAAGAAAAAAAAAAGCCAAAAGCTCAGAAACCATTATCTTATCTTATCTTATCACACGTGATGGCGGGGTGTTGCTGCACTATTCCAAGGTGGGATAATTGTTGATTCGATGAAAGGCAACAGAACGCGCGACATCCAAACACAATATCAACTTTCGGTATAACAAACCCCACCCATAAACCGACATACCTTGAAGTGTGCCTTGGGAAACCGAAAAGATGCCTACGAAATCTTCAAGTCGGTCATCGAGGACATTGTCCAACAACCCCCAGAAACACTCAGCAGCAGCCGCATACGTCGACACACCCGACAATGCCTTACGAACACAAATATGCGCCGTCTTTCGGGATGCGCAGAGAACTACGGCTACCCATCGAAAGCTGGCTGTCAATCTCAGAAAGATTCAAGAGTCTGCATGCTATGAACCAGAATTGCCGAAGAAGTCGACTACCGAACAATTCGACGAAGAAGCATTCAATGAGGAATTCAATCGATGTGTCTTGAGAATCATGCCAGTTAAGAAGGCAGAGAGCGTCGGTGAGAGGTCAATTCGCTTCATTGGTTTTTTTCTCCGATACGCGGGAGACAAAGACAATGAACTCCTCGGAGAAGTTGACGCAGATACGAGCTTGGTACCTGAAACGCCGACCTCTCGACTCACTTCTAAGCTTCTCGAGACTGTGCTTCCATTGATGGCAGCCAAGGATAAATATATTCGATTCCGGTCCACCCAACTCGTCTCACACATCATCAATAGTCTTGAGGCAATTGATGATGACCTCTTCCAGAAACTCCGACACGGTTTGCTCAAACGCATCCGCGACAAGGAGGCTATGGTCCGTGTTCAAGCGGTACTTGGTCTGGGTCGACTTGCTGGCAACCAGGCAGAAGGTGCCACAAACTCCGATGACAGCGATGAGGACCAGGGAGCCGGCCTATTAGAAAAGCTACTGGATGTTCTTCAGAATGATCCAAGCGCTGATGTACGACGAACGCTCCTTGTAAATCTTCCACTTCTACCAAACACGTTGCCTTTTCTGCTCGAACGTGCCAGGGATCAGGACGCAGCTACACGAAGGGCGGTCTATTCCCGTCTGTTGCCTGCCTTGGGTGATTTCCGTCATCTATCTTTATCTATGAGAGAAAAGCTCCTTCGATGGGGCCTCCGAGATAGGGACGAAAACGTACGCAAGGCAGCAGGTAGACTTTTCCGAGAACGTTGGATTGCAGATTGTGCGGGAATAGCTCCCCAGGAAGAAGCTGCCCCCAATTTTGATGGCCTACAAGAATTGCTGGAGCGAATCGACGTGGTTAATTCCGGTGTTGAAAATGGGGTTGCCCTGGAGGCGATGAAAGGCTTCTGGGAAGGCCGTGCAGATTATCGAGAGGCTGTGAACTTTGATGATAATTTCTGGGAGACATTGTCTGCTGAATCTGTCTTCATGGCAAGGAGTTTTAATGACTTTTGTCGCAAAGAGGAGCATGGTAGATTCGAGTCACTGGTAGAAGAAAAGCTTCCAGAAGTCACTAAGCTTGCCTTCTACTTAGAGCGCTATCTTAAGGTACTGATAGACTCGTTGAGAAAAGTTGCGCAAAATAACGCTGAAGAGGAGGAAGAGGCAGATACAGTGGAGCAAGAATTCATTATTGAGCAATTGCTTCATATTGCTTTGACTCTCGACTACTCTGACGAAGTGGGCCGTCGGAAAATGTTCACTCTTCTTCGGCAGTCTCTGGCGATACCTGAACTCCCAGATGAAGTCACAAAACTTACTACCGAAGTGCTCCGATACATTTGTGCTCCAGATGCGTCTGGGGAACGCGAATTCTGCAGCGTTGTTCTCGAATCTGTTGCTGATGTTCATGATACCATTGTCGATGATTTGCCCGGAGATGACCCAGAAGAAAGCTTCCACTCTGCCAGGTCCGAAGTCAGTCGAGGGAGTGCCCCAGCCACGGACGCCAAGTCCGGACGTGGTACAGAACTGAGCGAAGAGGAGGCACACGAAAAGGCTGTTAGAGAAATAGTCGTCAATATGAAGTGTCTTCATATTGTTCAGTGCATGCTTACCCATGTTGCAGGCAGTCTGAAGGAGAATACAGATCTGGTGGCCATGCTCAACACTTTGGTTGTCCCAGCAGTACGAAGCCATGAAGCGCCAGTTCGCGAAAGAGGGTTGGTCTGCCTGGGTCTATGTGCACTTCTGGATCGATCACTAGCTGAAGAGAACCTCGGGCTTTTCATTCATTTCTTCAGCAAGGGCCATACTGCTTTGCAAATCACAGCCCTACACATTTTGACAGATATTCTCAATGTGCATGGAGCTCAGCTACTCTCCTCAACACCAGCATTATTGAAGGTATATGTGAAAGCTGTGAAAGGTGGTGGCAGATCACCTGAAGTACAAGCAGCAGCTACTATTGCAGCATCAAAGCTGTTGCTTGGCCGTGTTGTCTCTGATGAGGAAACATGTGAGGAGCTACTGAAATCTCTTGTTCTTGCGTACTTTGACCCTGCGTCGGCTGCCAATCAGACGGTCAGGCAAGCGCTCAACTATTTCCTCCCAGTATTCTGCTTTTCCCGTTCAGAGAATCAAGATCTCCTACGCAGGATTGCGGTACATGCCCTTCATTCCCTTCTCAATCTGCGCGAAGGGTTGGAGGACGAGGATGTAGATGTCGAAGAAGACATGGTTAGCATGTCTACAATCGGCGCGTGTCTAGTTGATTGGACAGATCCTCGAAAATGTTACGCTCCCGACGCCTTGTTAGATATAGAAAAGAAGGCTGTCAATGGTGATGTTCATCTGGACTTTGCACGCGATATTCTAGAGAGGATCCGTAGCAATATTAGTAGTAAGTACACCACCTCCTTTTTCAACTAATCAGAGACTAACGATTGTATTAGAGGAGGAAAAGAAACTGGTTGGTACTCTGCTTGGAAAACTTCACGTATCGCCAGGGTCTACTGAGGAAAAGCTACGTGAGACCTATGCCGACGTCTCTGAGGTTGTGGAGGACGGCTTGCTTTCTGACGCCACAAGCCGCAACGCCCTTTACAAAATTCATGTCAGTTTAGGCAAGATTGTCAACAGCCTTGACGATCAGCAGCCTGCCAACAGGCGTTCCAGTCGCAACACGTCCATCCTCCTAGATAGGCACGCAACCGAGGAGAGGTCTGTAGTGGAGGAGCCCACAATTAAAGAAGAGGAAGATAGCGACGAGGGAACGATAGTACCAGATGACAGGACGAGAGACTCACTGGTTAGCGATCTATTGTCAGATGATGAGGATACGAAGATGGAGGATGCATGAATGAGCTACATTTGAATGTATAATGAATTAGGCTTAAAATGGCCGAAGGATATGGAGACGGAGCATGATTTCTGGTGTGATACCTTGATTATACGGATAGCATGATGTTCTATTTTCACTTTCATATGACTTGTTTTATTCGAATACATACAAAAATACGTTCATGGTGACTAAAACCAGACACTGATAATAGATCAAGCTTTTCATCAAGCTCCCACCCAGAATAAGAAGCTTCCAAATCCAACGTTGATCAGCAAATGTTGTCCAAGACTCCACGCCATACAATAAAGGTATTTGGGAGAGAAAACCGTCCAGATGAACAAATGAGTCCTCAAGGTCGTGCATGCAGCCATAACGAAGGCAACACTAGCTGATGTGAACAGCGTTGACAAGATTAGATGACGTCTAAAGGCGTCCGTCTGACCTTGTTGATACTTTTGCAAGAGGAGTATGTTGGTTGCGGACGTCCAGAAGATGGGCCCCGCCCAGTTACTGATGAGAGTGAGGAAGCCGACGCCAATGACGTTGAAACTGCTGATGCCGTTGTAGGCACTAGACAAGTCGACAGAAGATATAGCATTTGAGCCGCCAAAGGCGAAGAATGAGGTGTACTGAAGTAGGATGGAGGTTGTGGTGATTTCTGCAACTGAGAGATTGGCTGTCTGGATTACATCAAGTAGGATATTGAATAGAAGGAAGATCGGTATGTTGGTAGCTCTGGATTGAGTTACGGCCAACAAAGTGTATAGATGGTGTAAAATAAAGGCTGGATTTGATACCTTGTTAGTTCTAGTATGTCAGAATATTTAAGATGAGGCTCACCAGATGATCGAGAACTACGAATTCCGCCGGTCTTTGCTTGATAAGCAGCATAACCCGACAGCATAATTATGAGACCAAAGACGATGCGTGCTCTTGATATCAGCAGCCCGCCCTGGAAGACATCGAGCAGATTTCGAGCAAAACCAACAACAAGCTCTGGTGCATCCTCCGCAGTAAACGCCAGCTTGAACTTGAACGCGGTCGATGCTAGAATAGAAATCGCACCCGTTGCTACCACAAAGGGAAGATCCGAGAGTATCGGGAGTATCTGGAAGGATACAAGGATATACATCGAAGTAATGAGAATCCAGAGAAACTGAGGATTAGGAATGAGGAAACTTTTGACGATGTCTGGGTTTCCGGCGAACTTTTGGCCAGTTTGGTTCCAGCCCCTTATGAGCCTGAGGGCACCCAAAGCAGCAGTGTACTTGAGAGTAGCTATGATTTGAGGATTTCTATCAGGAAATTAGCTTCGTCAATAGATAGTAGATGGTTCTCCTTACTTCTTTATTGACCAACTGCCAAGATAGGCAATCCACAGCGTTGACGACCAGTACCAGAAATGATGCTCTTCTTCGACATAACTACTTGCATACATCATCGGGCCATATGATAGAGTGACTAAAGCCAGCGGCAGCATCGCCCAAAAAGATCCGGTTGTCTGTAGAAACAGACCGGCAACACCAGCGAGCACCGCAGCAATCGACAAGCCTTGCCCAATGATCAACCTTGACATGTCGTAGTTGGATGCCATGCTGCTCATTAGATCTTGCGCTTTTCGAATCCATTTCGACGTAGCTAGTAGCCAAGATTCATCAACTTCTTTTGAGGATGCTAGATAACCTGCTCTCTCGTTGATCTTGTGCCACTCGCAAGCCAACTCATTCACTTCTGTTGATTCCAAAGTGCAGGGGTCAACCTCTGTTTGACTATCAAAGAGTTCGCCGCCAAATGCTGCGGTAACAATATGGAGGATTTGTCTTGCGTTACGGATGAGAATCTGGACCCTGTCACCAGAGCTCGGCCAGAACGGTAGAAACTCAGGAATGAATGCGCCCAGGTTATTCTTAGAGATTGGGAAACCTAGTAGTGCAGCAAGTGTCGGGGTGATATCGGACTGTTCAACCATGGAGTAGTAGTCAAATTCGTTTTTAGGTTGTGTAGGGGCTGAGAAGCTTGATGCAACCCCTTTCAATCTGGGTGAGATGAACACTAGAGCCGGCGAGGTCTCTCCAGGAGACGAAGCTCCATGGTTGCCAGCCTCATTCATTCCATGATCGCCACACAGGACAAGCAACGTCGAGTCGAGGTGGTCGTTAGATTCGAGGGCTTGAAAGATTTGCCGCACAATTTCATCCATTTCACGCTGCTTCGCTGGCATGTGAGTGCTCTGCGGTCCGGATTTGTGTCCAATATGATCAAGGCCAAGATAATGTAGGACCATGAGACTCCAATCCTTATTCTCAAGTTCGTCAGCCACATGTCGGGTCACATTATTGTCTACCTCGGTGAAGTCCTAGAATAGCAATGAGTAAGGAACCAATTAGGTGGAATTTGAAGTTGGTCCTCACGGAAACAAAGAAACTTGTAGTACCATCATGGCGATCAAATGTTTCAGGAAACAACTTGAGCCATGTATCATCACCGTACATTAGTAGCTTGCCTGGTTTCTTGGCCTTGAGCTGTGCCAACCAGGTGTCTTGTGCAGCAAGAGTTGAAGAGGTATCGGCTTCATCAAAATTGAGAATCAGATCAACAAAAGATGGTATGGAACCTGTTGTGATGGCCTTAATTCTCGGCATCGTGACTGTAGGTGACCGCGCATTTGCCGTGAAAGGAATGGCACTGCCATCTCGAATAAGACTGGGACAATGATCAGATATAACATTGCCATAGTCCAGAATCAAATAACCAACCTTTGCGTGTACTCAAATCCAGAATTCTCTGAATATACAAAGTCGCTATCATATTGTGTCAGCCAAGTGACACTATAATTGACAGACACATGAATGAGTTATACCTTCTCAGGGCATCAACTACTATAAAAACCAATCTGTCGAACGGGGCACTTGGTGGAGGCCCATACTCGAGTGTCTCATACTCGGCCAATCCGGTAAGAAACGGCTTATATGGAAAGAAGCCAGTTGCAAATACGATGATGGATAAAGGTATCAGTATGTTGGCGGTTGTGATGAGTATCGTCCCTAAGAGGGATCCATGTCCTGAGGCCACCATGTCCAACCTCCAGACTGGAAACGAGCGAATGAATTAGAAGCAAGGAAATATAGGCGAAGGCGTATTTTTATTGCGACCGAAGATCCATTAGAACTATTAATGGCTGTATTTCACGAGATGAGACGCGACAAAAGACAAAGACTAAGGCTCCCTTTTCATCGTATGTATATGGTACTGGGAAGTTTGCCTGTTGGTGAGATACAAGGTAAGTAAATCATGGGTGATGAATTGGCCGTGATTAGTTTAACGCGAGCTCGAGTCAAAAGAAAAAATGAGCTGCGCCACACGAGTCAAACTACCAAGCAAAAAAAAAATGGATCTTTATCGTGGGTATCGTTCAAATTCTCAAGATTCGATAATCATGCAGACAAAGATAAATAGAAATACGACAGAGGAGACAAACAAGATGTCGCAATAGAACAAAACAACAGCTCAAGTATCATGTGAAAGCCCATATTAGATCCGGCGCACTTATTTCCCACTTCTCTTCTTTTTGGCGGCTTGCCTATCGCTGTATTTTGTAAAGACGATGCCAGACTTCTTCTGCTTTCTCTTGTCGATGCGTCGCTTTCCAATTCGTGTACTCGATGGCTTGGCTGATGAATCGACCTCCATGGCTAGAACATAGATACCGTTAGTGAAGTGTAGAGCAAGAATGGCGTGTCAACATACCGGCATCTTCTTTGGCAGCCTGTTCTTCCTTGTCCTGATCAACGGAATCCTCGTTAATCACTGGAAAAGACTTTATTAATATTCCTTTCTACTGCCGAAACTTCTAATTGGCGCATCTAAAGGACTTACAGTTCATAACCGCATCAGAAGACTCAGGTTTGGGCTGCTTTGCCAGCTCTAGCAACTTTGCAGAGAGGCGTTCACGGCGAGCATCTTCCGCAGGCCCAAACACGTTTGTGGCCAATCGCCTGTTGTTTGCCTTTGTGGCACTTGAACGCGCTCCCTTTGCCATTATTGCTGTGATTGTCGCTGATCCAAAATGTTGCTGAATTTTTTGGTTCGGTCTCGATGATGAAGATCCGAGAAGAAAGAAAAGTTGCAGATATCAGAGGGGCATTTTGCGATAAGACTGTGTGGCGCAAGCACCAAAATGTGTTTTGGACTTGTGGCTTATTTCCCAACCTTTACTAGCGCACCATGATTTTTAGCACCTACCTAGGCTGGTAGTAGCACTCACTCCTACAGCATCAACTAGGCGATGTAGGTACCTGTAGGCATTAATAATTTAGCAGCCCTGAAGCAGACTTGTCTTAGAGGGCTGCCAGCTGCTGCTATCCGCTGTAATAAGAAGCGTGCGTTCTCAGCTGTTTCATTAGTATTCGCTGAACCATATTCAGATGTTGATGGCGAGACCGACATCAAGGTCAAGGTCAAGGCCGAGGAGAGTGAATGAGAAGGAGACCTTCTAGTGGAAACGATTTCCGAGTGGGAGAAGCAAATACTAAGACGACCCCCCTCCCCCCCAGCATTCACATTGCAATTCGCCAATCCAGCATACACAAGACTCGCCTTCATCCTCGATAAAACGAACTTCGACTGCGCTTTCGCCTTCACCTTTTGCCATTACCATCGCCATCGCATCTCCGAGCCCGCATATATCCGCCTTTGTTGCAAGCGAAAAAGTCCGCGCGACGAGTTCATCTGCTATATTTCGCCTTTCCTTTTTCTTTCTTCTCGCAAGCTTCCCTCCCAGATTTGGCACCAGCTTCAGCATCTGCTCGCCTCGGTCACGCTCCTCCGATCGCATTGTTCTGCTGCCTACCGCTTCACCTGCATGACGGCTGCCTTCATGCCTTTGCGAGGCTTCACTCGATCTCCTTCTGCCACTCCTGCATGCCTCATTAGGGCACAATGGCGTCGCCGATGACTTCCATCCCGCGGCAGGAAGTGAGTTCGCTGCTCAGACAAGTCCAAGGCAATTCGCTTTTCAATCGTCAACTGTCGTCCGTATGCCAGGTAAACGGCCTCAAGAGTACTGGCGTCAAGGCTGAACTTCAGCGACGCATCATCGATTGTAGGTGACCTTTCCCATCATCTGCATCAAATCACATAAAGATACCACTGCTTTCTCCATAATAATCTTTGGGCACCACCGACCCAATCCTGAGTTCGCCAGCGCTCTCCATGCTAACTGTGTTTTCGTCCGTTAGTAATCCAAGAAACCGTTAATCTCAATGACGTCTCGCGATTTCACCAGGTCCGCCAAAGTATTGTCAATGCAGTCGCACAGCGCTCGAGTCCCTCAAAAGGCCCCACGGCACGGAGTAACGTCAACTTCACACAATCCTCGTTGCCTTCCACTCTACCGCCCTCGATGCCGCAGTACAACACAGGAAACTACAACATTGCGGGAGACTTTGGTTCCGGTGCTTCCAATGGACATCGGTCACTCTCTTCATATACCACGTCCTTGACTCCTCCTCTATCATTCAAGCCAAGCCCTTTTTATCAAATCGAAGCTCCTATAAGCAATGTGCGCGTCTGCGATGGTAAGTAATCAAATCACCTCCCCCCCCCCCCCTGTTTCAAGGAATGGCGCCTAACATATCCATTTATCCAGCCATGGCACAGCATAGGAATTCCGTGACCACCCCCATCAAGTTGAGCGATCACCCAATACTCCAGCGATGCCTCGATGACAAGAGCTACAAGATTATGGTGTTCTGCGCTGGAGACAATACAGGTGTTCAAGAAATCGCTTTTCCTCACCAATCTGAGCTCAAGGT
This sequence comes from Cladobotryum protrusum, assembly GCA_004303015.1. Lineage (NCBI taxonomy): Eukaryota > Fungi > Ascomycota > Sordariomycetes > Hypocreales > Hypocreaceae > Cladobotryum > Cladobotryum protrusum. Next base: position 1,689,897 of record RZGP01000001.1, read on the forward strand.
GAACGGTGATGAAGTCAAGGCAAATCTACGCGGTCTTAAGAACAAGCCAGGCTCTACCAGGCCGGTAGATATCACCAACTCTCTCCGTCTAAGATCGAATTATATGAATAACGTTGAATTCACTTATGCGTTAACGAATAAGGCAGGTGGCCGTCACGTCAGAAATCCCCCGTCAATCTTGGTATTGGCATGTCTCCGCTGGAATCACTTAGGCTAACATTAATAACTTGCAGAAATTCTACCTCCTTATAAACTTGTGCAAAACAACTCCAGTTTCCGAGTTGGTTACTATGGTTTCCACTCGTCGCAAGATTCCTAAGGAGTCGGTAGTAGCAGAACGTAAGTAAAGATTCGTCTCTACACTATCATAGACATGTGCTAACGGACGATAGTGAATGAAAAGGCCCAGGATCCTGATGTGGTAGCGACATCGCAAGTCCTGGACTTGAAGTGTCCATTATCATACATGAGATTAGATGTGCCATGTCGAAGCATGAGTTGCACACATATTCAGTGTTTTGACGCAACCTCATATTTGCAGCTTCAAGAACAAGGACCACAGTGGCTGTGTCCGATTTGTAATAAATCAGCGCCTTTTGAGCAGCTTGCGGTGGATGAGTGAGTCATGTAACCCCCTTCATGCGATAATTTTGAAACTGATTGGTTTTCTTCTTCTCTTAAGATACGTTAGGGATATTCTTGAGAACACTCCCAAGAGCCTTGAGTCGGTTACAATTGAACCGAACGGTCGGTGGTCGATGAAGGCGCCCCAGGATGAATCGTCATCAAGACCTGGTGGAACATCATTGGGGGATGATGATGACGACTTTGAGGTATCCGAAGTAAATGTTGTTGGCGGGCGCTTTTTAGAAACGCCAAAGAATCTCACACCATCCACTAGCACGCCAGCTTCGGGAGGTAGAGGCGGTTCCTCTGGAGCACCACGCGTTCCAGGTAGTGCCAAGCGACCAGCACCAGCAATCATAGATTTAACATTGTCATCTGATGATGAAGAACCCATTCAGCGCCCACAGAAGCGGCAGAACACAGGGTCGAATGGGTACCGCGGTGGGCTTGAGAGCTTAGGATTTCTCAGTCCTGGCAATGATAACCTTTCTTAGGCGGGCTATATCAACCATCTGAGTAGCTTTAGACTGGCAGGCTATGATATTTGGTCGAGGATCTGCAAGGTTACTTCAATGTATAGGAGAGAGGGAACAGAGTGATTTTGGTCAGCATAGGCGTTTTAGGAGATGAGGAAACAAAAGGATGATTCCCCCATGGTGTCGGTTGAAATGCTAACTAGCGAATTTGGGGAGTATGGGTTTTTTTCTATTAAGGCAAAAGCATTTTTCTTCATTGTGCTTTGCTATCATATTAGATTATACAAGGACTGGATATCAGAGGCATCTTATATACTTTTGGGCATTTTTCCGTAATATTTTTGAGATACGAGTGAATCGTGCGTTAGGCATGTTGGCAAAGTGAGTTGATTGTGAGTCGAGCTCATTTTATAGAATAATTTATCACTCTATTCTTTAAGGATATGAGCTATATGTAAAAATGAAGCATGAATTCCTGGTTTAAGAGTGATTAAATGTTGAAGTTGGGGGCAATCCTAGCTAAATATCAGCATTATTGAAGCTTATCGATTTGTGACAAGATGACGAAAGCTATAGGGCCCCACCACATTCCGGGAGCTACTACATAGCAGCACCCTGTAACGTCGCAAGAGGTTCGTCCTGAACCTTCCGACCGCTTTAGATTCTACCGTTTAACTGCACGACTACAGCAAATTCCCCCATCACCACCGCTTTCGCCGCGAAAACCGAACTCTCACACACCTGCTTCTCTCCAATTCAGATCCGGTTTCTCAAACAGAGCCCGCCCTCACCCAACAAACCAAGGGACCTTCCTCGTCCCCCGCTCCTCCATCCTGACCCGAAAACACCAACCACATTCAAGCAAATCAATCAAACGAACAAAACGGCAATCATGTCCCTCTCCCCGCCAATGCCCCCCTACAACTCCTCCGACCCCCACGCCTCGTTCCTCTCCTCCTCCTGCCTCGACTTCCTCCTCATCGAGCTCGTCCCGCTCGCCCACCGCATCACTACCGAGCGCGATACCCCCGCCGCCCTGCCCGCTGCGGATAACGCCTCCGTGACGGGCGCACACCCTCCCGCCAGCATAGCTGCTCCCGAATCCGTCAGCGCGAGTCACCACGGCGGCATCGCAGGGTCGGTGGCCTCGGCGCCGAGGAGGCTGGACGAGGATGAGCATCTCGATGCGGTGCATTTCAGGCTGGAATCGCAGGGCTATCGAGTCGGCCAGGGCCTTGTAGAAAGGTAGAGTATGATCTTGGCTATTACACAATTACACATTGTGGCCTACTGGCTTGAGTTTATAGAACAAGCTCACAGTCATCTTACAGGTTCTCTAAGGATCGCCCGCGCTTCAACGATACATTAGACGTCATCAAGTTCCTCTGCAAAGATCTATGGTCTCTCGTCTTTGGGAAAAACATCGACAATTTAAAAACAAATCATAGGGTATGCAATTAAATCAATCAAAAGCCTGGAAAGGCCGTCAACTCATATAATCATAGGGTGTTTACGTCTTAACGGATAATGTTTTTCGCCCATTTTCACGTATGAGCACAGAAACGGGCAGTCAAGCCGTAGTTCGAGCACAGCCAGTACGTTCAACTATATATTTTACTTTGTTTTATTTTTGTTGTTCAAAGCTGACTATGATAGTTTCTATGGTTTCCATGTGGCATCGTACGGGGAGCTCTGGCTGCTCTTGGTATTAATGCCACTGTTCAGGCAGAGGTCACTGAGCTGCCGGGGGCTGTGTTCCAGATTAAGACCATCCCGGCTAAACCATAGAGACAAAAAGACACTAGCATAACTTTTGCCAGAGAGCAAGGGGGAATGTCCCCATCAGGTCCCAAAAGTAACTTGTCCAACCGCTTCAACGAATCAGTTAAGCCCATTCTCAGACGATTATGATCCTGGACAGCTCCCTGCTGCGTCCTCATCGATGGATGGATAATAGAAAACTACCTTCGGTAGTTTCGCGGGGACATTGCACTTTACAGCCTATGAAAGAAAAGAAAACCATCAGTAACCCTGGTTGATATCATATATTATGCCTAGCACACAGCTATTTTTCTCAAAACACGAGGGCCCTCGATCTGAGAGGCTACTGATCAAGGGGTATTTGGGGGATATATTCACTTTTGGGTAGGAAGGGGAGGGTTCTTGACAAAGTCGACGCCCTTCTCAATGTTGGACTTGAGACCGTCAACAGCCTTCTTCAAAAGCTCCTTTTCCTTAGAGGTAATACCCTCCAGAGGGTTGTTGGCCTTCTCAGCACCATTGGGCTATTCACAGTTAGCTATAGTTTCAGGGGCTGCCAATTCCAGGTTTCACTTACTCCAAGCTCAATGGGCACGGAGAAGAAGTCAACGCCAACCTCCTTGGCAACAGCATCACCGCCGGGGACACCGGGCAGGTAAACATAGCTGGGCTCAACAAGGCCCTTCTCGCCCTTGGCGGCACGGATCAGCTTCTCGGCGAATCTATGAGGATCAATGTTAATATCGGTGTCTAAAATTATTCTTCGTAATACATTGATAACGTACCGGAAGCCGGCGTAAGCCATAGAGAGAGTAGCGGAACCACCGCCGTCCTTGGCCTTGACAACCTCGTCACCGCCAAACTGAATGCGGTTCACAAGGGCATCGTACTTGTCATCAGGGATAGCGACAGCTGGGCTCGCCTTGCTGAAAAGGGGGAGGATGGTCTCGCCAGAGTGGCCACCGACAACGGGGATGGTAAGCTTCTGGGGCTGAGATTCGCCAACGATCTCGGCGACGAAGGTCTCAGCACGAACAATGTCAAGAGTGGTGACACCAAAGAGACGCTGAGCGTTGAAGACGTTCTTGTTCTTGAGGACCTCGGCAGAGATAGGGACGGTAGAGTTGACTGGGTTGGAGATGACGAGGATGAAGGCCTTGGGAGCAACCTCAGCAATGACCTCGATGAGGCCCTTGACAATGCCAGCGTTGATCTTGAACAGGTCATCACGGGTCATACCAGGCTTGCCTATCCATATATATCAGTATACAATCACTATAGTGACACTTGTTGCCAATGCTAAGATAGGATATGGTAATTCATACGAGGAATGCCGGCAGGAATAACGACGATGTCAGCACCCTCGAAGGCCTTCTTGGCGCCATCATCGGCAGGGAGGTAGCCAGTGATTTTCTAAAAGGTGGCTCGTTAGTAAATTACCGGTGGATAATATCGGGCCAAGGGACGACTGCATCCGGAGTAATGGATAAATGTGGTGGAGGGAGCTTACAGCAGGGGAGGAGATGTGGGAGAGGTCAGCAGCAACACCGGGAGTGTTGACGACATCGTAAAGAGCGAGCTCGTCAATGAGGGAGCTGGTCTTGAGCAGAAGAGACAAAGGCTATTTGAAGAGTCAGCTAATTCGATACAATGAATAGGAAGCTCCAAAAACCTACCTGGCCAATGCCACCAGAGGCTCCAGCAACAACTATAAACAGTTCCGTGTTAGATAATATTCACGACAGCACATGCAAGCTCTCGCAAAAGACGAGCTCGAGTGCGGGGTTTGAGGGACAAGCTCATCCATACCAGCCTTGACCATTGTGATGAGAGTGCGGGGTGTTTTTTTGTTGGGATATAGAAAAGAGGAAGAGAAAAGGATATTAGCAAAGAAGGCTGCAGTGTCTATGCACAGAAGCTTTCTTTAACTAGATAAGTAGGTGGTGGAAAAAGATGGGTTGAAGAAGAGGAGAGAGGAAAATGAGAATGGGATGTGAGAGAAATGCAAGAGGAAGACGTGGTGACGCGAGGCTCATTCTTGTAAGTTCGCAATAGCTAGTATCCTTCCCGATTTGCCATGGAGGGGTAGTGAAGGAGGAGGGGCAACGCGGGCGATGAGGAACCAATCGGGGAGAGGGGTTTAGCTCCCTTGCAGCAATGGAGTACTTGGTAAAATCGCGATGTTGCTTTCATCATCACGAGAACGGGGTTTTTTTGGGGAAACGCCTGTGGTCCTCTCCAGCTGGCATGATTCATTGTTGATCCGTCAGGTTCCGACATATTCCATTCTTGTTCTCAGCTTGTGACGATGGCTCGGCTGTTAGCTGTTTCTTGTTTTCCCGGACTGTTGGAAGCTATTACTGGTTCCGAGGTCTACCGGCCCGTCACGGGCTTCATCACGTCAGCGATTATCCGCACCCGGCCATGTGTTACCGAAGCTTGTATAACCGAGCGTGAAACAGTCTTGGTGTGATGACACGACACCGTGAAGTACAAGTTTCTAGAGCCATCTCTCTACATTTTACTACATGTCTCCATTTTCAATCTATAAGCCGCATCATGAGAGCGTCTTCAGAATGCCTACCGTCCAATGATTGCAGCGCTGTACTCCGGTTTCTGAAACATGGCGCGTGCTACCCCAACTCTAGCATCTACCTCACCATTCACCTACAACCACACCACTTTCAAAGGCAATAAGATTATCCAACCGTCTCTCAGCATTACCTTAGAACATCAAACCTCTTACTCTACATTCACAATCATGTTGTCAGCCTACGTAAGCGCCGAATCAATCCGTCTCAGCTGCCAAATTAGATGGTGAATATCAGAGTCAAGTGGAAAGTGGTAGTATCAAAGTCCAAGGAGCCATATTCTTTTTTGGAGAAACTTCAATTCTGGTATCCCATCTGGGGCCAGCCGTGTTCTTTTTAACAAAATTGAGTTCCAGTGCCAACGCCAGCCGTGACCTAGGAACTTCAGTTGATGCTCATCATGTTGATGACCTCCCAGTTTATCGAGTAGCTACCGTAAGCTGCCAGACCTTTGATAAAGCCAACAATTTCCAGTTCCCCCCTTTAACCATCTTAAGAGGACTCCTCAGCGGCCTTCTTGGCCTTCTTTCCCCTCAACTTGGGCTCGTGGTCAGCCTTGACGGGCTGTTGGGACTTCTTGATGGCAGAAGCACGCTCAACGGCAACGCTTCGGAGATCAGCACGGTAGCCAGTCTTGGCGGTCTGGCTGGCAACAGCCTTGTAGGTCCTGATTATGCCCATTATTAGCCTCCGAATTGTTCATCTTCCAATATGCCGACTCGACTCACTTGCGGTTGGACTTGCCACCACCAATGGTGGTCTTAGCAACAGCCTGGGCGGGCTTAGCAGCGGCAGAGGTCTTCTTGCTCAACACAACGACACCACCCTTCTCGCCGGGGACAACACCGATAGCCTATTATTTTATCAAATTAGAATCCATTTTAATGAATATAAGATTCTCGACGCAATCGCACCTTGTCGTTGACGAAACCAGCATACTATCCCAAGGGTTAGCTATACTCAATTTCCAAAAGGAAACTTCTCAAGTGATAATTTCGCACCTTGCGGGAGTGGTTGTTGGTCAAGTTCAGGGGATCCCGAGAAAGCTGAATACCGCCATTCTTCTTGGACTTGACGAGGAAGCTGTTGTTGTTTCCTGGCCAGTTTTCTTCAGCAACATTTCCACTAGTCTCTGACAGCAATTCGACTCACGGACAACCTCCCAGATCAAGTCTGAGGAAATGTTAGAAAGGGTAGAAGTGGCCATTGTGACGGTATTAGGGATTCGTGACGGCTTGGGAGGATTTCACGCTGGTTTCAAGTCGATATCTCCAAAATTGACTTGGGAGTCCTGAAAGTGTGGGCTCGCTTAGCTGCCGCATTATGGTTAGTGCAGTTGTCGAGTTGTGCTTATTAGTGTTAATTGAATCAAGTGCAGTGGCGCATGAGGATACTCTGTACTTTTGCAGCTGCACAGCCACAGGTGACGTGCATTCCAGCCTGTTGGAACGGGAACTAAGTGCACCTCCTACATGCATTGCTTCCAGTCTCAGTGTCAGCTCAGGCCTCCAGCTCTCGCCAATCTTGCATCAACAAAGCTGCGCGACAAGAACCAACAACACCACCGACCAAGGGCCCGAAAAACTGTCGATTTCACAGTGGCCTGCCATGAGTAGGCTCTAGACGTCCCTCGATACTTGGAGGCTATCTTTCTGCTTGCTTCTTTCATCGACTTGATAAACGCCTACGCCGACGAACCCGACGCCGCGCTGCCCTGCACTACACTACAAAGTCTCGCTTTAATCTCTTTTATTCCGTGATTTCACCATGGCCTACCTTCTCTACTCCGTCTGTTTCTTCTTCATCGTCAGCGCTACGGCGTTATTCTTCACGCGAGCCTACTGGATTCACCATGTCCCCGAAATGCGCCTCCCTGGCGCTGACTACATTTACTCGCGACTCCCCTCTACTTTCGCCGGCGATATCGAGGCGGGTCTTTCCAGCAGCACCTTTGATCTCAGCGGTAATGTTGAGTCAGGTGACCGTCGCGCAGGACTAGACGATGCAAGCAAGGCTGAGATCCTTAAAATCATGAAGAAGAGACGCATGAATTTTGACCAGGCGCGCAAGGTCTATATGGAGAATCGCTTCAAGGCTAATGGAATCGGCGCCGACGGCCTACCAAGAGATCCCAAGTTTGTCAGCTTTTCATGAGGACCATAACACACACACACACACACCTTTCATCATATCTCTACTATCGACCTACAGGGACAGTGGCCACCCTTTATGTCGTGCTAACACCCTAATTACAACCTCCATTATCAGTTCAACTCACTTTACCTATGTTTTTCGAGTCCTTTGTTTCATCACACTGATCCAATAAGCCCGTCAAAGTTGCGGGTCACACAGTCTAACTAGACATCACATCTTTTCCTTGTTTCTCTACTTTATGCGTTAGGAGTTTGGGAATGCATATTACTATTACGTTACCAACTGCTATGTGTCGGCTCCTTTGTTCAGCTCGCATATGAATATACAAATCATACGTCATTTCCATAATCCTTTTCCTTAACGCCTCAGCCGTCTATGAGAAGAAAAAACGGCCTACCCAGGGTGGTATCGCCCCAATTCTATGGAGTGGGGTTTGCAGCTATATACCGAGTAAAAGGCGGCGAGTTCAGTGAGGTCGGCACTCAGATGACATTGCTTGAGCTTTAATCCGACCTCCCAAACGCTCCAGCATCGTGAGATCCGGAATGTCCTATTTGTTCTTCTTTGTAAGCATTTCGGGGCCGTATGTGCGATCGTCGTCTCCCTCGATTTCCTTGACAGTAGAATCAACCGCATTAGACTCATCCTTCCACTTCTTTTGAGACATTTTGAGGTCCTTCTCGAACATCCAGGCCTCTGGCATCTTGTAGGTTCCACCAAGTCGATCGAAGGCGGTAAAAAATTGACCATAGTTGACCTCAAATCGAGAGTGGTGAAGGGAATGACAAGCAGCACCATTGACAATCGGATTATTGGTGAGATACTCGCCATCGTGAATAAGAATAGTCCAGAAGTTGATGAAGACGAAGAGGAAGACATATGCCAGCTTCTGCAACGGGAAGATGAAGGGGAAAACGTGGTAAGGGATTGATTGAGCAAAGCCATCAAGCGGGTGGAAAGCGTGGCTAGCAAAGGGGGTCGGCATAATCCACTTGTGATGAGGCTTGTGAAGATGCTTGTATACCAGCGGGTGGTGGAGGTATCGGTGAATAAGATAGATCCAGCCATCGGTAAAAACAAGGAAGAGAGGGAACTGAAGGATATTGTACCACAAGCCCGGGCCCTCCTCTGTTGTGTCGTAGAGCTTGCCATATCCCTGCACCTCAAGAACAAACAAGGGCATCGTCATCAAAGCCATGAAGGGCATTGACTTGTTGGCCTGGATAATTTCAAGCCAAATCTGGTTTTTCAGAAACTTGGGATGGTCCATAGTTCTTTTGTCAAAGATGAAAATAAACGAAAGACTGGCGAAGATGAAGTAGACTATTAAACCAAAAATCCTAAAAGCAAAAAGTGTGAGGCGACAGTTACAGAGAAGCATGACGACGAAGAGGTACATACCAAGTAATGAAGAAGAGTGTTGCTGCCTGTCGATAGATATTGTCACGGTTCAGGGAGCTCAAGTAGGCAGCTTCATATGGTTGGATCTGAAAGAATTGAGTTGCGGGCTTGTATGTCCATGTCGAGAATGCCGCCGCTGAGGCATTGGCAGAGATTGTATGTGGGAAATCATATGGAGCAGGTCGCGCCGGGAACAACCAAGCGTAAACATGATCCGCAATCAATGTATCGGTAAGCTCGAGTATGACATCCATGGTGCAATTTTGAACCAGTAATAAATATACTAAAGAAGATGAAAGGTTACAAAAATAAAAGGGAAACGGCTCAGAGACGACGACGGGTTTATCAATCAGAGAAGTAGTGCCAAGGCCGAGCAACCCAGATGCACGCCGTACTCGTACCTGTGGGTTGAATTGGAGCGTGGGGACAGGATATATTATTGGGCAATGTCAGAGGCACACACACACACACACACACACACACACACACACTAAAGGGGTGGTCCCTGATGGTGTCAGTGGTGAGATTTAACAGCCCTTTTTGATCAGAGGGAGGGAAAACCGATCAGTGTTAGTCGATAAGGAAAAGACGTTGTGCGACAAACACATTCGATAATTGGCAGCAAACATACAAGCAGGTGTACCTTTTATATGCGACGAGTTATGATTGCAATATGGTAATTGTTAATCATGTCCACCAGATAACTTAACTAGGTTCTCCTCCTTATAGAGAGCAATTGCTCGTTTTGCGCAGAACATGCATCAATGGGTCGCAAATCACGGAGCGATGGACAGCCGGATGCCCAAAATGGCATGATTCCTAATTTGCTGTCTTCGGAGTTGCATTGCCAATTCCGAATAGCGACCCAAAGATCGGTTTTAATTCGACAGTGATCAGCTAGCTGCATGATCTCGGGAACTCAGAGGCATGATTATGTAAGAATGAAGGGGTCATTCGTATTCGCACTCTAACTCTAATACGAATGCGCAATCAGGGCGGTCGCTCGCTTTGTGCACTCTTTCCTTCTCCGCCAGTGACTTCTGGCATTTAGCCATACCACGGCTAAGAAGCGATATGCATCTAACGGGGCCGTCACCCAGCTTTTCAGCACTGTGCTACCAGGCAGCTTCCAGGAGAGTGGATAGCAGTGCTAGGAGACATTAATTTATGCAAGAGGCACGATTCTCTCATTGTGCACGGAGCCACTTGTACTTTGACGAGCTGTTCCACGCTTTGAGTGGCCAATTCACCCACACACTACGCTTTCATGAGCCAATCTTTGTTTTTAGCTACCAACTTAAACACTGCGATTCTAAACTACTCCGTAGTATGTGACTCAATATGAGAGATGCCAATCATGGAAATTAGCATTAAACGGAGTTTGTTTCTACCATGACACGCAGGATCAAAGAACGTCTTTCACTACTTGGCCGAGTACAATTGTGACGGTGATGCAATTATCTACACTTGGGCAATTAGTATCGTGAGTAACTTCGTGGGTTTACCCCGCCCTCACAAAGATCACCCTGCGGAAGATGAAGAAAATGACGAATAGGTGCAGGCGAAATAAAGAAGTCGCCGGGAGCATTGGAGATCAAGAGAAACACTAGATATCATAAATCTGCCTACTATATTTACTTGTAATATATTTCGGTAATGCTTTACACTCCTTGATCACTTCATTAATAAGGGTTAATTAACCGACTTTAACCGTATACAAAACCCATTTGCTAGTTGATCAAGTGATGGTCGTACCATGTCTAGCCAGACGAGCATTGCCGTTGCAGCAATATCGAACAAATTTGTTAAGAGGGCGCTACTTCCAGTCATTTTCTTGAGCTGCAAGTCTATTTCTTTCATATTCAGGCAACGCGACTAATAAAACAAAATGGCAATACCACTAAATATCATGATACGTAGACATTGTGTTCACGGATTTTTCCGTACTTCTAGAACATCAAACGAACCAGCTAGTTATTATTGTCACCGTAATGGCCACGTGATTCTGCCTGTCCGGTTTGAGATGTGGATAGGGCCTAGGTACCAGATTTCTTAGGTCATCGCCAATGCAGGGAATCGAAAGCGACTGCTTTAACCCCTGTTGCGAACCAAGACAATGACTAAGGAAATACACTTGCAAGGGAGGCTTTGGTTATTCCGTTGATTCAGGTCTCTATTACCGAGGCCATACTCCGTAGAGAGGCCCGGATTAAAATCGTATTAAAATCTTATTAGAACACCCCCCATCTCATTTGCCGATAAGAGAGCTGTTGAATCGATCTCACAATATGACATATTCGTCGCTCTCGCTCCAGTCATGGATTCCGGCTATGCAGCACGAGCCAGCACGAGCCACTTATGGTTGACAGACAGCTTATTACCTCCACACAGAGCCCAAGATCAGGGACCATTGCGAGGCTTACTAAGCAGCAACTGCGTACCTTGGGTGATTTGTGGATTTGGACGCAACGCGAATCGACCATTACAGCCCAGGTGCGTATATGCTTCCAATATGTCGTAATACACATAGCTACTAGGCAATTGGGTAGGCAGCGAGGTGCATTGAGCGCATTGAGCACATTGAGTTAAGTTTGTTGCGGGAGGTTCCACATTCACCCAACCCTCAAACCAGAAGCAAACAAACCACAGACTCGGTTCCGGATCCAACGCCGGTAGGTGCCCCAAAAAATTCATTCTCGCGCCACAACTCCTTCAATCCTCCCGTGCGTCTCCACCAAGCCCAAGGCGCCACAAAAAAAATCCCAGTAGCCCCCAGTCAAAGTACCAAACAGAGGTCAACAAGTACACATGCCACATCCCAGCCTCAACCCACCCTTGCGGTTTAGTGTGCCCCGTAGTGCCCACTCGCCCCACCCTTCCGCCATCCCTGACATTTACAGACTGGGGGTGGGAGGGCTGCGGTGCTGTGCGGCTGGTTGGAGCGTTGAAGGAGCCTCCAATGTTTCCCCAATGTCAAGGTAGAGAGAGCTCCATGAAGTCAAGGGTGTACACCGTACCTGGCCACACACCTCATCAAGCCACATTCACTCCGGCTCATCCCCATCCCCCCAATTTCTGGACCAAAGCTCTTCCCACCCCCAAGCGTGGGTACTCCAGCTTGCATGCAGCAGCGCGCCCCACCCTCCTTTGTCGGCGCGAGGATACTTACCGATACTTGTCTTGTTACTGCACGTCCGCAAATCTTATGGAGTATGCACACCTAATGCACATGCGCTCGTAGGTACCGCCGAGCCTTGATGCAGTAACAGGATGTGTACCTAACCTTACCTACTGCACGTCCCCTGCGCCCACCCGCTGTTTTGCTCTCTTGGACGCTACCTGACCAGAAAGACAGAAGCCAGCGCGCCTGGCCTCCACTGGCCTTCTCTCTCCTTCTTTTTTTTCCTCCCTCTCGCCGCTCCGCTTCTCACCAACACCACCACCACCATCATCATCATCATCACCTTTTGCTGTGTGTCTCCATTCACGCGATCCTCGACGTGAATTACAACTATATCCATCTCCATATTTTAGCCACAGCCCCCCTTATCGTGCAGCTCGGCCGGTCTCGCATCAATATCATCACTGCCTTCGCTGCCCGTGTCTCCCGTGTCGCTCGGCGCGCCAGCCCTCTCGCCTGGTGATCTGCGGATCGAGGCGACAGCTGGCCCAAGGCCACCTCTGGCATTCCCCAACAACGCCGACATCGATCTATACCCGGATTACACTTTCTGTTATTCCCATTCTCTACATCTTCTCCGTCAACCATGTCGATGTATTCGCATCGCGGCATGGGGGCCGTCCCCCCCAGTAACGCTCGACTTAATGAGCTCCTTGAACAAATCAGGGCCGAGTTTGACAGCCAACTGCGGCAGACTGAAAGCTTTGAGCATCAAAGTACGCCTCCCCCCCAAAAAAAAATACAACTAAATGCATCATGTTCGCGTAGATGCAATGATATCAGGGATATGGAACTGACCAGTTTACAGTCTCGGCGCAAGTTAGCGAGATGCAGCTCGTCAGAGAAAAGGTCTACGCCATGGAGCAAACGCATATGACTCTTAAACAAAAGTGAGCAAATTCTACGTAGACATTCATTAATTAGGCACGTAGCTAACCACAGTCCGGTTGCCTCTGTTCGAAGATACGAGGAGGAAATCAGCATGTTAAGACATCAACTGGAAGCTGCCCGCAAAGGTGCTCCTCAGCCTGGTCTTCCGGGCCCTCCTCAGCACGCCGGACCATCCCAACAGCCCCCATCGATCGCGCCTGGTAATGGTCTTTTTAGTGGAATTATGGCTGGTGGGAACCAAGGTGGTCTTGCTCCTCCGCAGCAACATGCTCCTCCCCAGGAGCAGCAAATGGGACCTCAGCACCAGATGGCACAAGGTCCTCCAGGACTTCCTGTTCCCCCTCCCCATCCCAGTGCTCAACAACAGCAGCAGCAACAACAGCAACAGCAGCAACAGCAGCAGCAGCCTCAGCAGCAACAACAGCAACAGCAACAGCCCCCATACCAGCAGCAAGCCTATCCACAAGGTCCAGTATCTAACGGCATGGGCCCTCAACCACCCCAAAGCACAGCATCTCCAGGCCCAGGCAGACGAGGAATTGGTCGGCCACCAAACGCTGTCGGACCCGCGACTCCTCAGATTAACACTCCAGTCCCCTATCCTGGTAACGCCCAGTCACCTCAAGTGAGCCACCCAACACCGGATCATGCTCGCATGGGCGGTCCCCGTGCCCCCCCAGTTGGTAACGCGCTTGGAGACCTTGAGGTTGATGCCGTCGCTCCACACCATAAGAAGACTGGCAACGATTGGTATGCCATCTTCAACCCCCAGGTGCAGCGCGTTTTGGACGTAGATCTTGTCCACTCTCTCACTCATGAAAGTGTTGTTTGCTGTGTGCGATTCAGTCATGATGGCAAGTACGTCGCAACAGGATGCAACAGATCTGCTCAGATCTTCGATGTACAGACTGGCGAGAAGGTTTGCGTTTTGGAGGATCACAACGCAGCTGATTTGTCTGCGGATCTCTATATTAGAAGCGTATGCTTCAGTCCTGACGGACGTTATTTGGCAACTGGTGCAGAGGATAAGCTTATTCGAGTAAGTCTAGCTCTATCTCAATTGCATTGTAAGTAACACAGGTATGGCTAACAAAAATAGGTCTGGGATATTGCAACCCGAACAATTCGCAACCATTTCTCGGGTCACGAACAAGATATTTACTCTCTCGATTTTGCACGCGATGGTCGCACTATTGCATCCGGAAGCGGCGATAGAACTGTCCGCTTGTGGGATATCGAGCAAGGCACCAACACCCTTACCCTCACCATTGAGGATGGTGTGACAACAGTAGCTATTTCCCCGGATACGCAGTTTGTTGCCGCTGGTTCCTTGGACAAGAGTGTCCGCGTCTGGGATATCATGTCTGGATTCTTGGTTGAGCGTCTTGAAGGACCCGATGGACACAAGGACTCCGTTTACTCAGTTGCCTTTTCACCTAATGGCAAGGACCTTGTCAGCGGTAGTCTGGATCGAACCATCAAGATGTGGGAGCTCAGTGCACCCCGAGGCGGTCCCAACTCCGGTACCAAGGGCGGCAAGTGTGTAAAGACATTTGAAGGTCACAGAGATTTCGTGCTATCTGTCGCCCTGACTCCAGATGCCAATTGGGTCTTGTCCGGATCAAAGGACCGTGGAGTTCAGTTCTGGGACCCTCGAACAGGAACCACTCAACTCATGCTCCAGGGACATAAAAACTCCGTTATTTCCGTTGCGCCAAGTCCTCAGGGAGGTTACTTCGCTACAGGTTCTGGTGACATGAAAGCCCGCATTTGGTCTTACCGCCCGTACTAGTAAATGGAGACGGAGCAAGGTCAAAAGTTAAATATGTAACCAATCTGAAAGACGAAGAAGAAGCAGCTTGGCACTTTTATGTATTGGAGTCAAAGTATGGGACCATGAAAGGCACTTGTATCTTGGAATAAGTCTTTATCGAAAGAGTGCTTATGCTGAGGGGGTTTATCCAGGCTGGCGCCGAGGCGAGGAAAGCACAGCCTTATCTGTACGGTATGGGGATGCCAAGTGAGGGTATTTCACTGGCGGTTTTTTCTTTTTTTTTTGTTTGGTAGTTTCCCCTTGATAATGGAGAATAGTATTAAAAACTAAAACATGACATGTGTCTATGACTATCATTTGGTGATTTAAAGTGGATGGAAATGATCAATTTAGAGAACCGAATAAACTGGACAGCTCGTCTCCCTTGGCTTTCTTCTTTTTCTTTTTCTTTTCCTTGTTCTTCTCTTGTCGCTTATCGTCGTCCGCTTGACTCGAGATGGGTTTGGCGAGAATAGGTTTAATGTTATGCAAAGGTTGTTGTATATCGAGTACCTCCTCTCGAGAAACAGTTACGCCCCTATCCAGTACCACAGCCGCCCCGTCGCTTGGTCGTGCCTTGAGCACCGGTACATGTTGCTTCGAGAGCAGTGGCAAGGTCGCGCGATTGTCTGGGAGAAGGTCGGTCAATACGGCATGAATGCGCGCCAGAACGGCCAAGAGCAGGAGCCCTAGTGGCGCATGTTGATTATCGGCAGCTAGCTGTGTAAAAGCACTGATGAAGGGCAAGGTGGCGCGGTCGGTCAGCCAAACGCCTACGAAGAGGGTGAAGAAAGGGTGGGTGTTCCTATGGTGAGTTTGGGGTAGCACGGGGGGGAGGAAGGGTAAGACTTGCACGTAGGCGCGGGGCACAACATGAGCGTCGAGCCAGCGAGCGCTTGGGGGAGGGGGGCGAGGAGGGGAGGAAGGAGAGTCGCGCTGTGGACGGGCGGTTGGGACGGGAGGAGAGCGTAGGTCGGAGGAGAGTGCGCGAACAGCGCGGCGAATGATGCGAAAGACAGACCACCAGTGAGAGGATCGATGCTGGTTGTGGTGGCGATGATTGAAGGCGTCGAGGATGGGGACGAGGGACGAGAGGGTTTCGCTGGATGAGGACTTCATGGTTGGTTTAAAATGAAGCCGAATACATGTCGATCGGAGTAGGATGCAGTCCCTTAGTAGAGACAGCCAAGATGTGGATTCAAGGATGCCGTTTCAGTTACCTCAAGCGCAAGGACATTTGTATAATTTAGCTCGGTGAGAGAGAGAGAGCTGTGTGGTACTACCACACACACACGTACATCTGCACACCTAACGGGGATTATCTTGTTATTTTCCGAGTGAGTAATTTGCCAATAATAGGTTAGCGACGCATGTAACGTCAAGAGCAGTAGTTCTGGGTAAGGGAAATATGAAGAAGTTGGCAAACTCGGCATGTCACGGTAGAAGCAGGTTTTTTTTTTAATGTCTCGTGAGGTTTGCCACAGCGGGTATAATCATCTTACCACTCAAGCCACCACCTGTAAGAAAGATGAGCATTTGTTATCTGCATGTCTAGATGCCTACTGCAGGTAAAATGACAGGCTTATATTCTCTTATTGGATTGTAGTCATTTATAGCTCTTCTCTAGTAGCATAACACGGCAGATTGGCACTGGAATTTTTCTTTTCGTTTATCGAGACGGAATCCTGGAGTCTGTTACAGGGTAGAAGCTTGTTCCGCTGATAGGCGCAGTGGATACTCAATCTTGAAAAAAAAAAAAAACGGCCTGGATCGTCGGTTCCCGCTTTTTTGTGTCTTGCAAGGGAATTTCCAGCCAGCCCACCCACCTCTAATTTCTTATAGGAGAACAGGGGGGAACAGAGGAGTACATAAGAGAAAGGGAAAGAAAAAAAAGATTTTTTTTGCCTGCTAGTACTAGAAGGGTACCTACGACGAAGTAGGGGAAAAAAAACCCCCACTATAACCTGATAAGCATCCTGCAGAGTCCCCACGACGTCACGTCACCTTAATGCACGGCTCGGCTTAGCTGCTGCTGTAGCTACCAAAGTAGGTTCTTTTTTCTGCCGCCATCGCGTCCAACTTCTCGGTCCGCCTGACCCAACTTCATCCCCCCTCCGCTCAGAGGGAAAAAAATAATAGCGCTGGTGTTGGTGTTGGTGCTCTGGTGCTGGCGCTCGTTATTGTCTCTTTATATTGCCTTAGTACTTATTTGCTTTCTCTCTCTGTGCTACTTGTACTTGTATGATCCGTTCCCCCACCTGCCTCGCTTTCTTAAATCAATTCTCCTCGTCCGTTGGTTGTCGCCCCGCCAGAAGAAATCCATTTGCGGCGGCATTCCTCTCTTCCTCTACGCCTCCTCGTCCCTCCTTTGCTTGGCAACACGAGGCCAAATCATTAAATCGCTAGGATCGGACCTTAGTTTTTGGTTTCCGCCACTCAATCTTTAAGCATAAGACAATCCCAACTACGGATATAAACCTCCTGCACATTCGAAGTTTGATATACGACCCGAGGCCGCCAAAAAAATCCACTTTGCTGCACGTCAACCGGGAGCCAAATGGCCCCGCAGTCAAGGAACCCGACGTCATGGGACGAGTATGATGGTCGTCCATCACCCTCTGACAGTCGAACATCCAGTATCTTGGGAGAGGAACAAGCTCTTCTAGACGACGATGACATTGATAATGAGGATGGTAATCTCGCAGGCCGTGCCATTGGAGGCAGGGAGCGTAGACGGTAGGCTTGTACACCTCAATTCTCACATCCAATAACAACCATTGACAAAAGTTTGAAAAAACCAGATCTTCTGTCACAAACCGCCTCGTAGCCATGGCCGACTTTGGTGGTCCCAATAGCTTCAGGTCCTTTGCTCGTAGTTGGCAGCGTGCCGCCGCATTCCCCGAAGTTATCCCCCGTCGTCCAAGCCTCATCTTCTCACACGAACAACAAGCTGCTGCTACCGGCAACGATGCGTTTGAATATGGGAGGAGCGTCGTCAGCCAATCGCCAGGGCCACATACCAGCCTGCTTCGACAGCATCTCGAGGCATCGCCGTCAGATGGACCGTCTGCTGGACCGAGCATCAGCAACGATATTGGCAGACTATCAGTGGACGACGAAACAGAAAGGGAGAGCAAGGACCTCGAAAGGGCATGCGAAGACCTTCCACCATTGACAATGTCTACCAGCCGGTCTAGTATATTCGCTGCTCCTCCTCATTTAACCACCTCATCAATCATTGGAAGCTATGGCTCGCATTACGGCACAATTGGTACAGGGTCTCTTCGAGCTCGACCTCGCATCGTCCACAGCACCGGTGAGGTAGTCGGAGACGAAGGCGTAGAGGAAGATACTGCTCACGGCGAGGAACAGCCAATTCTCGTCAGGGAGGTTAAGCAGGGAAACAAGGTTGTCCTGACGGTTGAGGGCCAGAGCACTTTGCCCCAGTCCATCTTCAACTCCATCAATGCCATCATTGGCGTTGGCATGTTGAGCCTGCCTCTTGCCTTTAAAATGAGCGGCTGGGTTCTTGGACTGACTATGCTGACCCTGACTGCAGCTGTAACAGCTCATACGGCCAAATTATTAGCCAAGTGCATGGACTACGACGCCAGTCTGATAACATACTCTGACCTAGCCTTTATATCGTTTGGCACAAAGGCTCGTGTTATTGTGTCTGCCCTGTTCACACTAGAACTTGTAGCCGCTTGCGTTGCCCTGATCATTCTCTTTTCCGACTCCCTGGCTCTGTTGCTTCCCAGCGTAGCTACCGCCACAACATGGAAGTGCTTTTGCGCTGTTTCCATCTTGGTCCTCAATGCTCTACCCTTGCGCTGGCTTAGCTACACCAGCATCGTCGGCATCTTCTCCACATTTTGCAGTGAGTTTGCCCCCCATAATGGCAACCGAAAACCGTATGAGAGACCTGGTTTACTAAGTATATAACCAAAGTTGTTTCCATTGTCGTGGCCGATGGCTTTATTAAGCCCGACAGCCCTGGCTCCTTGAGGCAACCTGCTGCGACGTATTTGCTCCCTTCCAACTGGCTGTCTTTGCCTCTTGCATATGGCTTGTTGCTTAGTCCCTGGGGCGCTCATTCTGTCTTCCCCTCGGTAAGAAACTACCCAATCTCGTGTCGTCAGCTGCAGCTATTGACCACCAATTAGATCTATCGGGATATGCGCCATCCTTACAAATGGAGCCGAGGCGTCAAGGTCACGTTTTCCTTTTCCGTGAGTTCTATGCATTCATTTATTTTGCAAATTATTCTTGTAACCCGGCGCTCGCTAACGCCCAAGTTCTTCAGTATGTTTTAGATACCTGTCTTGCTGTGGTCGGCATGCTCATGTTCGGCGACGGTATCAGTGAGGCCATCACCAACAACGTCATCAAAACCCCTGGATACCCCGAAGGCCTCACCGTCTTCATGTGCATCTGCGTTGCTGTTATCCCCCTGACCAAAATCCCTCTCAATGCCCGTCCCCTCATCACCACCGCTGACGTGCTCTGCGGTCTACACTACGAACCGCCGGCGCACATCGTCGTCAGCCAAAGAACCGCTCTAGTGAGATCCGTTTCTCGGGCCATGGTCCGCGTAATCGTCGTACTTACTTTGCTTGCTATTTCAATCGTCTTCCCCGCATTCGACTCCGTATGCGCATTCCTCGGCGCCGCTCTATGCTCGCTCATCTCCATCGTTTTACCTCTATCATTCTACCTAAAACTATACTGGAAGGAAGTGGCCATCAAGGAGCGCATCATATCCATCTTTCTACTCGGTCTGTTTGCCATTCTCGGGTTGATTGGCACGGTCTGGACGTTTTTGCCCAAAACATTAGTCGGTGCTTAGAGAGTGTTATATCCCACTATTTGCCCAGCGAGCATATTGAGCTATTTGAAGTGGATGAGGGTTATATATCTGGTCCATGACGAACAGGGCCGGATGCTGCAATTTATGGTTTTGCATCAGTGGAGTAAAAGTGGTAATAAGTTAGTAGGGATAAGGATTAGCCTCGCGCACCTCACTTACATCGAGGTTGAGAGATGATAGAAATAATTAGGCAGTCAGAGTTATATGACTGAAAGCTACTATGAGCAGAATCAATAAACTGTATGCGTTGATGGTAGACCGTATCACAATCTTTTATGGTTTGCCGGAGCTGGTATTCCCGTAGAATAAGCTTACATGATGGTCACTTACTATATATTTCCATCACTAGGACCAAGCTACATCTTGCTGCTCTTTTCCCATCCAAGCATCCATTGTACGTAGAAAGGCATGTGTGAGCACACGGGAATAATGCGAAATAGTGTATTGAGCAGGTAACTTCTGGTATTCTTTACTATCTGAAAATATCCGATACGCAGAAAGCGAGTTAAGACCCATATCATACTCCCAGCACCAAGCAGTGTCCTATCCTACATGATAACCAAAACTACGAGATCCAATTGACAATCATCTTTCCCCAGTGAACAATAACAGTTCGTCGCGGGGACGAGATGCACTCATACAGCAAGGCTGACATGTAAAAAACGAGGTGCCCAGTTGCCAAGATAAACAGAAATGGTCCCAACTACGATTGGAAGAACGGCAGAGACCTGTTTCTCTACCAACCACCAACCCACTCAATATCCCCGAGATCGGAGCGTCTATCCCGACGCCAGTTCCAGTCCCTCGCTTTGTTAAAGGGGTTATCCTTAAGACGTTCTTTACCCCAAGCACTTTTGTTGGTGTGGTCCCAAACGCCCGCTTCAGAAGATTTATATCCAAAACCAATAGGACGGCGCTGCTTGAACGCAGGCGACTTTTCCTGTTCCATCGATTGACTCAGGCCCCTCCTACGCTCACCGAGGGCCGCCCACTTGTCAAGATTGTTTCGCTTAGGTGGAGGAGAGTAACGTGGCGCAATATTGATGATATGCTTGACGGGGGTTGCTTCATGGAAGAAAAATCCGTCTGCGACGAGGTCATCATCCACATTGCCATCGATGACATGAGATGTGGCCATGGGCTCTGCCTTGTTCAGCTTCTTAGACATGTCCTGACTGCTCTCACGACTCCAAGTACGAGAGTTCATCTCCTCCTTGAGAGTGGCCAGCTGCTGCTGCTCGCGTTCCTCCTCTTCCTCCTCATCTTCATCCCACATGTCGCTCCAGCTCTTGGAAACGGTCTCCTTCTTTCGGCCAAATACAGTGGACATGGCTGAAACAAAAGGCTTACCCATAGTGATAGGTAAGGAGCCGGCAGTGGGTGATACTTTGTAGGGTTGGCGTTGTTTGGAGATGGCAAGAGATTTCATAGAGGCACCGAGATGTGAATCAAGCATCGAAGACGAAGGGGTTTGAATGCTAGCAGAGCACCAGTCGGCAGTCTCGCCTGACTTAGAGAAGAGGTCTTCAGTGTAGCTCTCGTCGTCAGGAATAGCGCTGAGCTGGCGACGAGCAGGTACCTCATGAAGAACCTTGGCCCATGGGAACGCACCTCCCTCAACTTGTGGGCTTTGAATAGACGGAGTACGCAGCGGCTCGCGATGGGCAGATGCCACAGTTGCCTTTTCAGCACAACAGAAGTCATCGAGGGACTCGTCCTCAGTTGTGAAGCTCAAAACATTAAGGAGAGCATCACGAGCTCCCTCGAGAGATCGTCTCTTGGGGTCAAGATTCATGCATTGGACAATGACTTCGTAGGTGTCCTGAGACATAGTAGGGAAGACATCAAACAGACTTTGCTTGTCTCGAGAAAAATCAAGGAAAAGGGGGTCCGCCTCGGTTGGGGTAGTGAAAGGGTTCCGTGAGAAGAGAATGTTGAGCAGGCAAATGCCAATGGCCCAGATATCAGCCTCGGCTGGTGAGTATCCAGCACCAGCCGAATCGAATTGCTCTGGAGCCATATAGCGGTCACTGCCAACGGTAGACTCGTAAGACCACTTGTCCATGGTTGCGAGACCAAAATCACCAAGTTTCATAGCGCCATCTTGAGTGAGAAAGATGTTTTCTGGCTTGATGTCTCTGTGGAAAACACCCTTGGAGTGAATATAGTCAACTGCGTCAACCAATTCCAACATGAATTGGCGGACGTGTTCCGTTTGCAGGGGGCCATGGCCATTGCGGATAGCCTCGTATAAGTCACCTTGAGAGCAGAATTCCATCACTAGGTAGAGATGGGCATCTGTCTCAAACTTATGTAGTAAATTGACAATATTAGGATGTAATCCGAGGCCGTTATGCAACGCGAATTCCTCGGACCTGTCGTCAACCGCTAGGTCGAGGCCAGCGTCGTTGGGGGCAGACTTTTTGGTGAGACACTTGATAGCAACTGTTTGATTGGTAACAAGGTCCTGCGCCAGGAAAACCATGCCGAATGAGCCATGATTGAGTGGTGAAATGGTTTGGTAACGGCCTCCATCGAGGAGAACACCGCCAGAGAACTTGTTCCTCAAGCATTCCATGCTGCCAGGAGGATAATGAAAAAAGACGTTAAAAAACAGAAATTGAAACAAGTGAGAACAGACGTGAGAAGCGTAACGCAAATGAGTAGCCGATGAGTGTAGTTGTACAAGTAACAAAAAATATGTAGTTGATATGTTTATTCCTCTTATCGTGAGTTGATGTAGTAGCACAGCCGTTAGACGATTTTGTAGACGACACGTGTAAGAGGGGAATAGTGAGAATAGAACAATGGGGAATATAATGCAAAAGACGAGTTAAGAATTGAAGACGGCGTTTGAATGTACAGGTTGTGAGGAAAAAGGCAGGTAGCGATGAGGCATCCAAATAGGGATGTCAATAGTCGTAGCAAAAAAAAATCAGTTGTTCATTTGAAAAGTATTCCGACAGTGTTAAACAAAAGAGATGCGTATTATCGAATCGTTGTCGCAGGAGTGCCGGCCAACGGCGCAGTGAAGGAGAAAAAACAAGAGATGTGAGTCGTTATGATGATAACATCGAGGTCGCGTTATGGCTTGGCGTCAGAGTGAACGACTGTTAAGAAGGGATAAAATGGCGTCGAAGAAGACGGCGTGGGACGGGTCCGTCAAGTTTCGATGGCAGGTGATTGTCGAAGAGAAGGTTGAAGCAATGAATGAGGAAGAGGTTGTCGTATCGAACCAACCAAAGTGGTGGCCGTGAAGCGGAGCGGAGCTCGCGCTGGTGAAGAAGTGACTCAATCAAACGATGTAGGCTGTCAAGATTGAAAAAGGATCGGATTGAGATAGTTGGAAGCGGGTGGAGAAGAAATTGCCGAGATGGCCCAATGTACTCGATATACGGCGGTGACTGTTCCTCGTGTGACTCTTCGGGAGTGATGGATGATTCCAATGAACAGCGGCCGAGACCGGGATAGATATGACAACGACAGCCTTGTAGGGAGCGAGTAGTTGCGATAGCCGAGGTAAGTGAAGCTGCGCACGAGAACGAGAACGGCGGACGCAAAGACAACGCTGTCTATATTGTAGGATGAGGCAAGGCTGGATATGCTTGATGGTCGTCGCCAAAGAGATGTTGCAATGGTGTTGTTGTTGTAAAGGACCCTTCTTTCTCTCGGATGACTGACACGGGGGCGAGTCAGGCGGTAAAGCCGGAGGCTTTCAGCTTACAGTATATCGTCTGGTGGGGTGGCGAAGTGAATTGGATGAGCGAAGATGTTGTCGGACGAAGAGAAGAGCTGTAAGCTCGAGTAGAAAGAAGGCCTTGTTGATGCGGGAGGGTGTCGAAGAAGGGAAGGGGGACTGCGAGAAATGGAGGATGGAGAGTAGGAAGATGGTAATAAAGGATAGGGAGGCGAGGCAGAGACAAGAGAGCAGAACAAGCAGAGACAGAAGAGGCAGTGAGGGTGGTCGGTCCAGGGAATGGCGGTGGGTGGGTAGCCCAAGATGAATGGGCGACTGGGATGACTGGTCCATTGGATAGAAGCAGGTGGAAAGGCCATGCCGGGGGGCGTGAAGGTGCCAGAGTCTACTAGAACGTAACAAAGAGCACCAAAAGGGTGTCCAGAGGCCAAGGGAAAGATGCTGGGGGTGGGGCCCTGGCCATGGGATGGCGATGCTGAGTGGATAGACTGGAGTCCATTCACAGTCCGCACCCGTCAACGTCCCGCGGGTAGGTAGCGACGTAGCGCTCAATGTCTAATTTTTACTGAGGCTGGGGGTTCTCTCAGCGAAGAACCCATCACGCACTGTGTCTAGGATAGCCCAAGTCGCTACGTACTACTAGGTAGTTGTCTTGGATGTGCTTACGCACAGTTTGCTTACCGTGCAGCTCAACAAGACACTTGACCCAATATGGAAAAGATACTTGCCACGTACATCTCGGCGTAGGCCTCCACGCTGCTGCTTTTGAGTCACGGGTCGGTAGCGTGCACCGTGCGGTCACAGACATGAGCTACTCGGGCTACTGGTCGTTAGGTCGTCATAACCACCAGAACTCGCAATTTACTTCGAGCATCAGGCCATGCATGGCGTTACTTCCAGTGCGTACAATAAGAAGAAAATAACACACTTTGTACTTTTGTATGTACCTCGAAACAGGCATCGTTTGTTTTTGGGTATGTTTGAAACATCTTGTTGTCGCTGTGTTGTTGCTGTTGTTGTTGTCGTTCTTTTCTGGCACCACGCTTCAGCATTTGGTTGCGCGCGTGCTCACAAGTGCATAGCTGTTACTACACTATTAGTCCGTTATGCTGGCTGTGCTGGCAACAGCCTCTGCAAATTAATCATTACTGCCTTAAGCAATGTACCGGTTTTCTCCCTGTAGGAACCTGCTGGAACACATTGGACACTCAAAAAGACATTCATTGCCAGGTGGCGTCTCCACAGGCGACGAAATGATGAATGTCCAACGTGACTCAACAGTGCTAGTGTTTTTGTTCGTACGGTCTTGGCGACGATGCGATGCGGCAGTCCTCCGACACACGAGGGCGCCCACACCGCTTAGTAGAGGCGCTGCGAGTACTGCACAGCGGAAGAGACGTGATCAGGTACATTCATGTTGCTCATCAATTTTCTAGACTACTACTACGACTACTAACGACTACTCCAACCCTTCGACCCTCGGCCGCAGATCGCCATCCAAACAAACACGTCGCGGTAGACTTCAAAAGGTGTGCTGCGTGGCACCAATTGGCAAAGTCCACCCGTTATCACTTATCAGATAATTGAGGCACGGTGTGTGTCGGAACGCTGATATGTGTGTACATGTAGTAGTCACAGGTAGCTTCATCCGACAACGCAGTCAGCTCTGAATTTGATCAATACGGTTGATATAGTTGCTGTACTAAATAGCCAGCTGTACTCCGTACTTTTGATCTTAATATTAAAATATACTGTACAACACCGGCTGTTGGGGCATCAGCCCAGGCATATTCAATGTGGCATATGTGTTCTTACTTGTACTTGTTGAATCGTCTGTTTAATTTCTTACCTCTTGTTCATTTCCCTTGAGGACAGATAGAATTTACTGGATGACTTTTACAAAAAGCGAATGTACGACGCCCCCCCGAAGAGGTAACCTATACATCAGCGGCCAACTGACCACCTGAGGGAAATGTGTTGTCGTGTGCACGTACCTGTGTCATGCTACCAACGCTGCATGTACATGCCTAGCACGTACACCTTGCCGGGCTTGTGTCTCATGTGTGGTTCATTTGGATGCTTGATTGGGTTAGACGATATGCACTCCTGTCTTCTTACATGCCATCTGTTATGCTGTGTAGGGGTCAATTCGGATTTGATTTTTTTTTGGATCAAATCTTGGATATTCCCCATACGAATTCCCGACGCACTGCTACCCACCTGTAGTAAAATATGCATACTGCAGTACAACCAATAAATGCCGTGTTGACTACAAATTCAGGTATTTTTTGGCCTGGCATGGGTGCTTGCGTGTACTACAAATCTGCGTAGTTTGTGTTCATTTACGTAGTACAGGATTGTCAGGGATTGGAGCCCAACTGTTTCATACAGGGGCCAAAACGTCCAGGGAAACGAAACAGGTGATGAAAAACGAGAGGAGAGGGAAAAAAAAAGGTACTTGTAAAACATTGGCAAGGGAATGAACTAGGATTACACGAAGCACATCATGGCCTATTTCTCTTTTTCATCGTCATCATCGTCATAAACATGGTCTTTGCCCTCACCAAATATGAAGAGGACGTCGTCGGGTCAATGTCGTCTTTTGGTATGTATTCCCCATCCCGATGCTCATGGTTTTTTTTTCTTGGTCAGTTGTGTCTTTCTTTGTTCTCCGGAGAGTTGATAACGATAAAGGCGCAATAAATTGCAATTTCCTGCAACTTGATGCTAGGTGCATATCAAAAGGTATGTGCTCATGCGTAACCATGCATTGGGTTGCTGTGATGAGGTCTTATCACACATGGCACATGCTCACAATGGTTATCGATTAATCCAATCTAGAGATATGGGGGCCGGTGGTCCGTTCATGTATGTCGAAATGGGTTGTTGATCTTGGTCAATCAGAAGCAGTGCCATGTTCTGCTGTCTGATGCCCGTTCATGCACTCCATAGCGCAATGACGTCCGTTGTCGGGCACGCCGCAGGCTTGCCAAGTCTTGAGGTTGGTTGGCTGGCCAGGCTCTGTAATGAAAGCCCTGGAGAGAAAATAGGCATGGGACTGCCCTGTTTAATCGTATTGGTTCACATACATACTTTAGGCAATGTCCAGTTTCCCTTGTAACAGTAAGGCGATCAAGTGAGGATGTTGACTATTTCCCTTTTTATTGTTGCGGGTTCAGCATGGCCAATCGGTTAGTGCCAGGCGTGCCATTTTCATCACTTCCGTCTAGCGATGCGCTGTGATCCGTGACACCATCGTCAACCTCCGAGACTCGCACGATAAGATGAGACGATGCAACGGGATGATTGACCAAGCTTTCTTTCGTGGCAGCAGCCGGTTTATTACCTATCGAGGAGCATACTATTTGATGCGTGCCAAAACGTCAATCTGATGCGACACAACGAATCCAAATCGCATCATATCGCATCGTCAATGTATTAGGTGGAACTGTTCGGTTGATGCTGGGCTTGACCGCCCCATTCTGTAATCTGCAATCAGTCTACTCCGTATCTATGTGCTTTTTTTCTTCTTCTCTCTTCCGGCTTCAGCGAAACGGAGTGCTGCTGCATCCTGATGACGCCCGCGACCACCTTTGTTGCAACAGACTGGAGCACACCTACCCCTTGTGCTGGCCAATTCAGGAACTCAGACCCACGCTTGCATGGAAATATGTCACAGGGTAGCACCCAAAAATGATGACAGAGGCAAGGGATGCCACCCAATCCTACTAGTTTCTGTTCAAAGGGTAAAAAGAGGGTGAGAAATAAAAAAATTTCCTCACATCCTGTCTCCCCCAACAGTTGCTTAGCCCGCTGCCTCTTCAGCCTGCGTCCCTAGATTCTTTCACCGCGTTTTCACCACCTGACCCCCAGCACGTCAATCTATTACAATTTGCGTCTTTACTGAACACGGAAATGGAGTCTGATTTCAGCAAGATCGATGTTCTGCTGCTTGACATTGGTATGCATATTCGCCTACTCCCCCCACATTTACCCCAGATAGATGGAGGTGGAGGCGGAGGTGGAGGAGAGAGTCGCTTTGTCTTTGATTTCTACTACATACATACTTCTCGACCAAGCCGTTGCCTATCGCACCTGTTGACCCCCAGCTAATGTACTCCTGCGACGTCGGTCCATGCAGAGGGAACCGTCTGTCCCATCTCCTTTGTCAAGGATGTCTTGGTGAGTCTAGAGTCTCATTCTCGCCCCCCTCCGGCTCTCATCCGGCTGCCACCTCCGGGATTCCGCATCCCATGACCTTCCGCCTATCAGATCTGTCCTCAAGTCTTACCGATGGTCCAATTGAGTTTGCGTTACCCTTGCTTCCCCAACAAACTCCATTCATACTTGTCCTGTTACATGTACAACCATGTGGCTGATTTTGATGGCTTGCCATATTTCCAGTTCCCCTACGCCCTCAATGTGCTACCCCAATTCTTGAGTACGAATTGGGATGACCCTGGCTTTCTTGAATACCGCGATGCGTTCCCAGAAGAATTTCGCTCTGACCGCACCGCCTTTGAAACTCATTTTCGAGACCTCGTCGCGAGGGATGTAAAGGCTCCTTATTTAAAGGCACTCCAAGGTTATCTTTGGAAGAAGGGCTACGACTCTGGTGTGCTTAAGGCTCCTCTCTTCGTTGATGTCCCGTCATTCATCACCAACGCCCATGTTGCTGGCAAGAAAATCATGATATACTCGTCTGGCTCGGTTCCTGCCCAGAAGCTATTCTTTGCCCACACAGACGCCCAGCCCTCGGACATGAGCACCTTTGTTTCTGACTGGTTCGATACTGTCAATGCGGGACCCAAAACCGACGTGGCTAGCTATACCTCTATCCTATCACGGTATCCAGATATCGACCCCGCACGCTGGCTCTTTTTGAGTGACAACCTTTTGGAGGTCGATGCTGCGAGGCGGTCAGGTATGCGTAGCATCCCTGTGATTCGACCTGGAAATGCGCCGTTGCCGCCAGATCATCCTTTGTCTGATTTCGCTATTTCGGAGTTCACGCTGGAGTCTGTTGCAAACGGTTGGGTTGCTATTGCAGCGAAGGAGACAGTGGCGGAATGAAGTCGACAATAACGATATGGAATTTGTCAACTCCCACTAAGCCACACTTGTAATTGGATGGTGTCAGAAGTAGCTGACACCTTGATCAAGATAAATTCAGCTCTCTGAGATCAATTGAGCTCATACGCGAGGACCATGGTGTGATATTCGGAAGTCGCACGCTTCCTAGCACACGTAATTG
This sequence comes from Cladobotryum protrusum, assembly GCA_004303015.1. Taxonomy (NCBI): domain Eukaryota; kingdom Fungi; phylum Ascomycota; class Sordariomycetes; order Hypocreales; family Hypocreaceae; genus Cladobotryum; species Cladobotryum protrusum. The sequence goes on from RZGP01000001.1 coordinate 1,718,613, forward strand.
CGTAACTCCTGACCACGTAGACCAAATATCTGCCAAGACTAGCGATTAAGTCAACCCATAGGATGAGCCTGCTCAGGCAAGGCGAGGTTTCAAGCTGAATTGTTGGGCATTGGTGCATGTTTCTACCTCGTAACTACACTCTGGTTGGCGCTCTGTATACCTGAGTTGTGGTCTCGTTCAGCTTGTAGTTTATGCGGCCTGACCGTTGAGAGTGATGACGAAGTTGTTCCTAGTTCGGCCTGGGTTTATCTCCTGTTTTGTAAATGTTGGGTATTTGGATAATGATGTTGTAGTCCTTCTCCATAGGCTATAGTCAAGCTTCTGTGTCTTCTTCGCTCGAATTTTTTCATAACCAAGGATGGTCATGATTTCTTGAAGTCGCTGATCGGTAAAATAGCGTGAGTTATCGACGCAACTTCGAGGTAAGACTAGAAAAAGGCATGGAAATAAGGGCTCGCTGGTTACTTTCTCATTGGGTATAAATTTAAGAAATGAGAGCGTCCGTTGAAGCATTTGGCCACGAACAGCGGCATCTGGCACGAAGTTGATGACCAAGCTCAACGATATTATATCGAAACTCTCATCTTTGGTTTTTGGTAACGGCCTCTGCATGAAATCTTGTTGCTTGATACCAGGCTCTTGGCTGTTGAGATCAATATGCTCAACCTGAAAGATGCCACTCGTCGAACAAGCATTCTTAGTGCTCAAAGCTCCAACCTCGAGCATACGAAGGTGACAAGCTTGGGATCTTAATTCCTTTATAGGAAGCCATTCCAGAAGTACTTTGGAGGTGTCTCCTCCTCTATCAATGCTTTGCCCCTGAAGACTGGCTTTTTGATAGTGATCTAACCCACCAAGACTGGCAAGCTCGGAGGCAATCCTAGTTTCTGTCTCTCTATCACCTTTTATGGCGGCTCGAGCTCGCTGCTTTTCTAATTGGTGGTGTTTATTGATCAATGTTCTGCTGGCTTTTCGGGACATGGACCGTGAGGATTTGGCCAGGGGTGGACGTCCTGCCTTTAGACTTTTCAGAGACTGCTTCTTTTGCGTGCCCATTTTCCTAGTCAAATTTGAGATAATCGTCTTGATTATCTCATCTAAGACTTTGTGATATTAGTCTTTTTGTATGAAATCGCGAAGCTGATTCGCAGGACTCACCAATATACTTGAAAAGATTTCATCAACAATCGAATTTTCTCATCAAAACAAGTTATATCCTTTGAGTGTGTGCCTCTTTGAAAAAACAATAAAAAAAAACCTAAGTTTGTTATTACACAACACTGAAACGAACGGATTTATATCATATTTGAGAACCGAATATTATTTCATTCAAGGCTCGTTGATGGCGACGTTTAACAGATTCTTGACCGTTACCTTGGCTCCTTATTAAGCGGCTGGGCAGCTTCCCCATTTAGCGCTCCTCAGTCACTATAGAGGCTAGAAGTCATTCTCTTGGAATTATCTCACGTGACCAATGACAATGCTTGGTCAACCAATCATATGCGCCAACTACTGGAGCCCTAAGCGGGCGAGCTGCCCACACCACTCGAATAAAAATTCCACAGCGGTACGAACTTTTTTTTATTTTCACTCCAGCACCAATTCGACGTCGACATCCAAGGCACAACATCCCGCCGTGCAAACCGACAAAAATGGCCCCCTCCAACAAGAAAGGTACGGATTGATCGCGAAGGGTCCTCTGCGACGACATGACCTCCTCTATAATCGCTACACTCTCCCTCTGGACTCCGCGCACACATCATGCAGCAGCAGATTTTGCGAGTTCTGTAAAAGAGCGATTGCTGATGTGTATTTTTATGTAGCCGCCCCCAAGGGCTCCAAGCAGGCCAATGCTGCTGCCAAGGCTGCTCTCAAGGGTGTAAGTTTTGCTCTGAATTTTGCGCTGTTAAACATACAAGTTGATGTACTGACGAATATCATAGACTCACGCCTCCAAGACCCGCAAGGTCCGCCTGAGCACCTCTTTCCACCGCCCTAAGACCCTGGTTCTCTCCCGCTCTCCCCGATACCCTCGCAAGGCTATCAACCACACCCCTCGTCTGGATGAGCACAAGATCATCATCCACCCTCTCAACACCGAGAGCGCCATGAAGAAGATGGAGGAGAACAACACCCTGGTCTTCATTGTTGACGTCAAGGCCAACAAGGCTCAGATCAAGCTGGCTTTGAAGAAGCTCTACGATATCGACACCGTCAAGATCAACACCCTGATCCGGTATGTATTGAATGCTAAGGAGGAATATCTCATCTACCTTGCTAACATAATTTCTAGCCCTGACGGCTCTAAGAAGGCCTACGCCCGCCTCACCCCCGACGTCGATGCTCTTGATATCGCCGCCAACAAGCTCTCTTTGGTATAAGCGGGATGCAAAATAAAACCTTTTTCTTCCTTGATACGGATCGGTCTGGTCTTGAATTGCGATATGCGGGCATCGGGAAACGGCGCAGTAAAACTTGTCATTTACGGGGCAAAATTATGATACAATATGCAAGAAAAGCCAGTCCTCCGACGTCGTTGACACTGATTAAAAGCTGAATGCGTGATGTTACCATGATGCAGATCGAGCTTGCTTTGATGCGACAGCAATAGTGGTGAAAATATGACACTGATTTAGATTTGTTGTGACTGGATTTTTCATTGTTGAGCCTGAAGCTATTATATCGTACACTTTGTAGATTTTACTGTTTCTTCTCTATTGTATTCGTATCATGTCATAACGTTTATTCCATGTCCTGCTGCTTTCATGAACGCATATTGTTTAGATGCTTCATGGTCAAGAAATTCATATCCAGGAATCGATCCACGCAGTTGGCCAGACATGTCTCCTCCGACTTGTCCAGCTTTGAGTTCTTGATATTTGCCGTGATGCATTTTTTCCAGCAAATTTGAGTCAAGCCGTGTGTTTCTGTGATACTCCACCGTGAGCAAACATATACATATATACGTATATGACAATATCCAAGTAAGGGAGAGATGAGTAAAAACACGCAAAATTCAAGGCGGGTCAACTCTGCATTGTTGAGGCGGATGGAATGGGGGCGGAGGGGTTTTTACATACGAGACTGAATTTGTGATCGCTGTTGCTCGTTGGCGAGAAACTGGCGCAGCTCCGTCTTGTCCTTGTCGTTCAACTTCTCGAGATCGAGGTTCTCTATGCCAGTCTGTGCGGAGTTCATGGCGGCGATTTGTTTTCGTCTTATCAAGGAGGAATGAGGGAGGTTACTTTATGGTGATATTTTGCTCCGTCACAGGTCTTTTCTTGGGGGAAAAAATTCAGATTCTTTTGCGTCAAGGATTTTCGGGCGGATTAGGATGTCCAAGATTGACGAATGGGATGGACAGAATGAAGCACTGCTCCACTTTTTACGTTCGTTATAGTACTACATATTCATATAGTAGTCTTGGATTGCTTCATGACGGCAGCTTGAACGATGGCTTGCGATCACGCGCACTAACACTTGGATCAATTGCTCAAATATTTGATCAGAGCATTGTTCCCAATCCGAATACCAGTCACCTAAAGATGGAGAATGTATTAGTTGAAGGTTTGATGTCTTCCACGAAATCAATTCGTATGCTAGGATTATGAACTGGATTCGATCGAATGCTGCCAAAAACGAACACCATCTTTTATGCCCCAACAAAACGCCAAACAACAATTGCTTCACATGCAGACACAGCTATCCATGAACTTCCCAACTTCTCATAACCTCCTTTTCCATAAACCTCTACTAGTAAATATGCACAAAATGTCATTGTATGTACTGGAAAGAAGAGACAGCCCAACGGACAAACATTGACTCCATCAAATGTAACGCTTCCATCGTGCCCAGCCCAGCATCGTGCAACAAAGGAGCGTCATGAAGGCGATGATACTGAAAAACGGCGCCAAGGTATTCTGGTGCATAAACGGCACCATCACATTCATTCCAAATACACCGCTGACAAGGTTGAGGGGCACCAATATTGAGGCTAAGAATGTGATCTTGCTCAAGACCTGGTTCGTTTCGGTACCTTGGGAAATGCTATTAATCGACAAGGTGGCAAGATAGTTGCTGTGTGCACGAGACAACATCTTTTCGAAATGTCCCAGGTTTGTCGCCATGGTTACCACGTGATCTTGAATATCTCCAAGATATATACCAATGTCCATATGCGGCGTCACCTGATAGTTCTCGTTGCAACGTTTGGTGAACCCACGTAGGACATCAGCCTTGCCACCGAGGAGACGCAATAGGGCCATGCAGTTTTTGCGCACTCGTCCAATAGACCGGAGAAACGAGTTTGAATCATCCTGCCTCATAACAAACACCTCGTCCTCAATGGCGTCGGCTTCAACCTCAATCTGGCTGATGACTGGCGCAAAGCTATCCACAATATTGTCGCTATCATGTCTTTATATTAGCTTGGGTGGTTTGAGGAAGTAGCGCTTAGGCATGAAGAAACTTACACCAGAGCATAGCATATCCAATCGCTGCTTAGAGAAACATAATCCTTGAGGGCTGTTATCCTCTTGCGAACTTCCGAGGCATGTGTGTTTGGAGCAAAGCTGAAGCTTAGAGTTCCCTCACGAAATACCAGCACGTAAATGTTGAATGGTTCATATTCTTTGCCATCAGGCTCCTCAACAACGTTGAACGAGCGAAAGCAGGCAAAATAATATGATGGGAACAACTCGATCTTCTCACGAGCTTCCTGAGTGATAATGTCTTCGATAGTAAGGGGGTGGACTCCAAAGGCCTTGCAGATACCGTAGACTTCGTCCCTTGTGGCACTGTTGACATTAAGCCACCATACACCATCAGTTTCATCCTCGGGGAGCTCAAAGAGACCGCGAATATCTTCCCCAGGGAGGACAAGATCACCGAATTCAGCCGCGTGAATTGTGGACTCCCATGCAGAAGAGAAGAAACTGAAACGATTGTTATCCAGGCCATGAGGTTGAGGTTTGGGCGGAGTAACACTGGGTGCTGATTCCTTCTCATGAGACACAGAGTCATCGGACGGCATGTCGAGTATGTCACCATCAACGGTAGCTAATTGATGTTGGCGGGCATCAACTGATGCCTTTCGCAAATCTTTGAAGCCTTCTGAAGACGCCTCGTGTCCTCTTTGATCTCTTGCATCTTGCTCGGCATTGATAAAACTCTCGAGATAGTCGAAATCAATGCGGAGCTGATCCTTGCGATGGTTGTCCTGAAGAGGGAAGCAGACATCTTCTTCTGCAGTTTTGTTGGTCATGAAGCTCCTGCCGTCATTGTCACCGGCACGAGACCTGCTTCGAAGGCTTCGTCGACTGCGTCGGCTGGATATTGACATGGCTCGGCTAAAACCATCCTCATGTTCAGCCTTGGCTTCGGAAACTGACATCTCACGCTCTCGACGCCGGGCTTGAGCAAACGCCTTGACAGAATTTGGGGGTGATGGTGACCTCCAGTCGCCACCAGATGACTCCACAGTCCCACGTCGTCCATGTCGAGGGGTAGGCTGAATATCAACTCCATCATCGTCATCGATTGCCTCTTCAAAGTCGCGGATGCGAATAGCTGGGGTGAGAGGATCAGGCTCCAAGTGACGGGAGCCATAAAGACTGTCGAATGTTCCGCGACGAGGTCGATCAAATCTCTGGGTAGAGACTTGCTGGTGCCTGTGATCGTCCAGCTCAGGAACTGGAGTGTCATAACCCGTGTCGGGAACCATTTCCTCGTGATCGGACATAGTGAAGGTTGAGTCGTTCAAAGTGTGATTAGTAGAACCGAAAGAATAGGCCAAAGTGCAGGATATAACGATGCTGATGTCGCTCGCCGGACTCAGGGGCAACCCAACATGCTTCTATTATAACGAATATCTTATCCCTTTATTCAGGTTGATATGCGCTCTCGGCGCGGCAGAGGCGCGCCGAGTGCCTCGTGAAGAACAAAATTGTGAATACCAATCGATGCTGTTCCTCCCTATCGGAGGTGTCAGAATCGCGGGAATAACTGTTGAGAATAGTGAAAGTAGTCGACTGATTGCCAGTAGGGCCAATTATGGAGGCTTCTTGTTTACTCCGCTGTAGACCCAGCAGCCGGGTCCAACGAGCGAGGGAAAGGTGACGACTGCGGAGGCGAGTTGAGCCAACTTGAAGGTTTCGGAAGATATGTGGTAGATTGGAAGCGAGCTGGAAGCGAGACAATCGCTTCTCGAGATTTAATGTTTTTGTATCTTGTCTTTTCTTCTCAAGCTATGTGTAGCATTCGATATTCGTAGTGTTTGATCGATTTCGCGGACGTTCTGTGGCGGGCGCTCGACCTTATGCGACGGCAAGCTTAGTCACAAAGGAAGGACAATGAGTAACCGTTGCGTTTCGAGACGAAATGACAAGCGAGATAGCAATGCTGTATTACAGCCAAAAAAGAAAAGGGGGAAAGTTTTATCAGAAGAAAGTGTTGATGCAAGCGGCTCAGTACTGGGTGGGCAAGCAACCAAAAAAAAAAAAAAAAAAAGTCGCTATATGAGAAAAGAGGTGAATGAGAGGGGGTAGAAGCGATGAAAAGTCTCCCGTCTGAATCTGAATGGAAAAGGAAAATGAATAATTTTTTCCTTTGGTTGTTAGTAGTGGTGGCATCACCCGCCAGCCCGCCATAACCCACTAATAGCATGGAGTCTTAAGTATTAGGTACCTGCTCACAAACCGATAGTGGCAAGCAGCCCACCAATTGAAGACGGTGCCAAGGAAAGCCTGTCTCTTCTGGAATTGGTCACAAAGGACTGGAACTTTATCGCTGTTACATCAAAAAAGGATCAAAGGAGTGTCAAGGACTTTGGTCTGGAACAAAAACACTGTGTCAGCTCGATGAGGAACTTGGATCAGTTAGTGAGCGTCGGGCATTGGCTCGTATTCCACTATGCCCATTAACGAATACCTCTTTGGCTGTCAGGTATAGTTTATGTGAGATCAAGTATTCAATACCTCGACGCTCACTGGACTCTATTTATAAAGGAGCTTTGAGAATCTGGAACCTGGAACCTAAAAACCACCGGCCGAGCTGAGTTTCAGGTTCCCACCCACAGCACATCTTCAGTGGTCTCTTCTGGATTGGTTGAAGCCCTGTAGGTATTGGGTACTGCGACTCTGTGCCCAGGGTCTGATTATCTCGTTGGTTATTCAGTCAATCTCACCACCCGTCATAGCCACTCGTTGACCACCTTGGCCACCTGCATGCATGGTCCATCAATCCATATAGGTACCCCATGTCTCAACCTTACCAAGTTGCGCTTGAGCGGTGGAGTTGGTATATTGGAATGCAACGAGCTTATTGATTTGGCGATAAAAACATTTCGTGGTTACGATCCAGACTGCTTCCTGTTCAGGCCAAGCCCATATTCGAAAGCAAAGCAAAACAAGAAACCTGTCCTACGGCCTGTCAAGTCCAAGAGGTAAGACCAGAATCAGCCAAGACAATACGTCACAAGCCAACGGCGATCCCTATGCCTCCCTGCTGCTAGCCCTCGCGGACCCCAACATTGATAACCAAGTTTCTTTGTATGCGGGCATTTCCAAATTGTTCAGGAAGCCCAGACTTGAACCAATTTAGTCGTACTACTGAATGGCGTCTGCAGGTATTGGTGGTTGACCTCTGTAGGCAGGTAAATCCCTCAGTCAAGCCGCCAAGCTTCCTTCAGTGTCAAAATCTCCATACGCCGAGCGCCTGATTATAAGGTGGGACAGTAACCACTTCTGTGATTACAGCAACTTATACACCCTGCAACTGATAGCAACAGAATTGTTGTAAACTGTGGATGGCCATATTAAGCCAGCGTATCATGTTAGAACGGATGCTGTGTTTCGTACATTTAACTGACGATTGAACATCACTACCATGATGCAACCACTTAAATAGCCTACACTTTGGACAATTGCTACCAGCTTGCAGAAGTGCTGGAATTACCTATGAGACTGGAATACTGTCAAAGTAAGCCCTTGCGTCATAAGTTTCAGGCAGTCGGGCATTTAATCAAGGGTTGATTCATGAGTGAGATACGAGTTTGATCAAGATTTTGTGGCAAACGTTGGTGATCCTGCATATTACCGTATGTGAAAGAATTAAGATTACCGTGTCGACATCTCGAAAAAAAAGGTCTGGGGAAAAACATGACCTTGCGTCCAGAACAAACAAGATAACCAATCTCCACCGCTCATGGTCACACGTGGGCTAAATGAAATTGCTATTAGATGAAATAGTTGACATTGATTATCTCTTGTACCACTTTAAAAGAAGTAAGATTGTCCATACTAATGAACACCTGACTGCCTGTAACCTCATCATTGACCAAGGTTCCCCTGGGCGAATGAAGCCTTCTGCCTTTGGTAGTAAGCTCGGAAAGTGATGCCTATGGACGAAATAGAACACCTGTAGGTTTCCTTCATTTAGCTCCTGGCAAGCTGAAGACTGGAGAAGGGGATGTGTATCGAATATTTCTTACCGTTTCTGCAATATCCGCAAACGGGCCTGCAACATACAGGACGGCCACTGCACTACCGAAATGGCCGTCTATGTTCTTTAGGTGACTTGCCCAGATTGTCATGCACGAAAACTCTGGTCCATACTGCTTGTGGAGCGTCAAATCGACGACGATCAGAATTCTCAGAAACACCAGAGTGAAAAACCCAAGTATATAGACCTGCTTGAGGCATGAAGTCAAGCTGAGACGCTCCAACTCAGGGGCCGGTCGAGGTATCACGAAACACGGTTCGGTATCTTGTCTCTATTAAAAGTTAGACAGGGCCTCAAAGCTTCATAAATAAAGGGAAATTGACTCGCATTCTGTCTGATAGATTCCAAAGTACCGAGGATTATGAATGCATAAAGGGCATGTATGACTCCCCGAATTTGCGTCATGTCGGCTCCTGGTACATGAAATAACACCGTGACTGTGCCAAGCGACACCAGAAAACATCCAATGAAAGCCATATGAACCAAAGGTTGGAGCTTTTTCCAAGAACCGAATGGGCCACTCCATACAACGTTCAAGACGTAGACTCCTGATGGGACTAAGAGAAGCCTGAAGAGTGCCTCAGGGCACTCAAGTTGCGAAACAAAACCGTGGTATATGGCCGTTGCAGCAGCTGAGATCGCCCAGTAGTAGACATGGTGCTTGGCGGAGAGCATTTCTGGAATCCATGGATATTGAGGCTTGAGTAACCCGCGAACAAGAGAACCGAAGAAGAGGAACAGGTAGGGCTGGGAAGATCAAACCTTTTCCCTAGCCCCTGAGCTCATGAGATAAAATAAAAAGTTTATATCTCACTGACACATCGAGGCTTGCCTGGTGCAGCTTAGAAAGATCCACCGCATTGCACTCCACCTCATACGAAGAGACTCTGCCGGTTGCCGGGGTGGCGGTATGGACTTTATTTAAATTGTAGTCAGATTAAGCTTTCATATAACGACCTAATACTGTCATGACCCCACGCGGAGGAGAACTACGAAGCAAGGTAGGTTTGGAGTTTATATTTGTATTCTTAGATGTATGCATTGGGCCGAAAAACAATTATGAGAGTTCGAAGAAAAACACCAGTTTATGAGTCTATCCAATGCAAAATCTTTAGTAGACACCCACCTGACTGGCAAAGCCTCATCACAAACTCATCATGCACAATATCATGATTCACTCTTTGAGGAAAGAAGTCACGGGGAAGAAAACACTAGATCAAAGCGCATGATAGGGACTGAAACAGGGAGAATTGACGAATACAAAAGGAATTAAGGGAAATAATAGGCACGAATATGCCTACTGTAACCGGTACTTCAGTCTTTACCTTCCACCCCTGAGAACTAAGTAAACAAAGAATAACAAAATAACAAAAAAAGACATACAACAGCCGGTGTTCGCCAGTGGTCACCCACCTGACTACTAATCTGCCGGTTAAGGGCTTGTCTATGGGGGAGCGAACGGGACCCCGAATTTTCCACTACCTATGGTCGTATGTAATGGAATTGCATCTTTGTTACCTCTATAAGGGTGATTTTTAGTAGAGTGAACACATCTACCTACCTCGGGAGCGTGGATTGAAGCGTCATATCTGCGATAAGTGATACTATTTACCTAGCATTAGGTAGTCAGCAAAAAGTAGAGGAGAGAAACTTAAATATGAGGAGAGGAGAAGCATTACGCTGTGGATGATAGAAACCAAGGGGTGATATCCGCCTAGGTATTATGATGTTAGCAACAAATATTCTCTGCCTGGAAGCTGTCAAGGCATTTGCTTATGAGGGAGAACTCACTCTTTTGACTCCAGCCCCCCCCCCCCCCCCCCCCAAGCATGTCATTTGGTGACTGATAAAACAACTCTATTTCCTATTTATTTCGATACTGGAAGTGGGTTTCATCTTGATATACTTTCTTTTCGAGAGGTTTTAGGTAACCTTTCAATTTGTACCTAAGCTCTCTGTATATCAGCTCGATGTGAGGGTTGGTATGTTTTATGAGGGCCGAGTAGGGTGGAGAATGAGGTTAGGTTGCGAATGGTGCTAAACAGATGGAGTGAGGTGAGAATTCCTTGTGCACCGCCACATTAACAGAGGCGATTTGATTATACATGCGCCACATTTCAATTACATCTGTAGACGTGTCCCCCATTCATGATGCGCGTTTGCTAAAGGCATACGCTAATATCTTCTATTTACACTGCCAAGTTCAGACATCGGTTTTATCAAACTCAACTCACGCACTCTAGACCGAAACAATCCGACGAAGGAGCGGCAAGAATGGCTGAACAAATTCTCGACAAGGCAAGGGATTTAGTGGAGGGCACAATTGTACGACCCTTCCCCAAAACCGTTTGATCCAGAATTCAAGCTGATTCGATTTCGATCTCTAGGACTTTGACGGCCAAAGACGTGCTGAAGGCTTTGCGACTATTATGTTGGCCTTAACTGGAGTATGAAATTATCCCTCCTCTTTAGTACCATTGCGATGCTTACGTACCAAGCTCATTGCTTTCAATGTCGGCTACGTCCTACAAGATATTCGGCTCTGCACATACGTTGGACTGTCAGGGACTCTATTGACTTTCCTCGTAGCTGTGCCATCATGGCCCTTTTACAACACGAATCCTGTTAAATGGCTCCCAGTTGGATCGGGATTAAAGGCACGTGGGGGATAGACAAATCAACAAAATAAATATTTGGCCGGCCCTGACTGGGACTGGCAATGATGCTCCCTAACACCGAGGCAACTCTGATGCTGCTGAAAACGACATCCCTTGAAGTCTCTCTGATCCAACTGTAGTCCATCTACCGCCATTTTAGCGACCGTATTTTTGGAATTCCCAATCCCTGTTGTCCAGGGGACAAACGGATCTGGCCTTCAACCACCTCGAAATGCAATGAAAGTGGAAAGCATGCTGTTGTAATGTTAGATAAGATTCCTTGACTTGCATATGGGGCGCAACGGGCTTCTCACATTGCAAATACCCCATGCTACTGTGCACTCTTCGCTTGTTGCTGAGGCTTGATTTGCCTGACACTCGATACCTGTGCAAATAGTTTGATTAGTGCCTTGACAAAAGATAGAGCGGTGGGGTATGTGAATTATACATAGATCCATGATGTGGTTTCGGCAGATGGCACAATTGTCCACGACGATATCCCACGCCCAGAGCGCAACAGCATTCCACTACCTGGGTTAGCATAGCTCCCCCACTCATAAATGAAGTGCCAACAGGACAAACCTTTTTCACCTCGAACTTCTTCTTTCCATCTGCCCCCTTCCCGTTCGACCCCTCGGCCTTCTTGGCAGTGACCGGGGCATCGCTCATTTCGACGTCGGCCATGTCGGAAATTGGAGGTAATCGTGTGGCGAGATGATATACAAAGGAGACAAAGTGTGTTATTCAACAGGCAAGATGTAGCAGATGAAGGGATAGGGTTTGCTGAAAATTGAGCGCAACAGGCGTTTGGAAGTCCAAGACGTAACTTTGTTGCTGTCAAGTTAGTCTAGGAATGTTGAGCGAGGTGGGATGGATGCATTTCAAACAAATAAGGAAGCTTGATCACTTACCAGCGTAGTTACTAAGCCAGCTTGGCACCTTGATGGAGAGCTCAGTTTCAAGTGCAGATGCAGATGTGCCTGTAAATGGATACAGGTAAGTACCAGATAGAGAGCTCTAGCCAGAGATAAGATAGTATATACAAGAAACACCCCTCAACCCGAAGGCAACAGGACTGATCTGATGGTAGGCAAGCAGGCACGAAAGCAAAGTGACGCGAAAGACCTGTGGCTCCTTCGACCCCACAACCAAATACCTGCCTGCGCAATGAGGGGCAGAATGGTGTGGGCCCGCTCTACCCGATCATTAAGCGGGAGAGTGCTCCGTAGACAAGGTTCTGTAGGCGTAGAGGATACTTGGTTCTGACTGGTATCTTCTTGGTTGCAGAGGAAACAGAAACCTACGAGGTACTTGCTTCGGGCGGCCACAGTTTACCCCTTTGCTTGCTCGAGCGCCCCATCAGAAGGAGGTACGTAGCCATTGGTTACTGTACTTTCAGGCATTTCACCTCCCATAACGCAACTAGCTTTTAGGCCTGAGAAGGGAGAATGAAGGTGAACTGGTAATGCTTTGGGAAATTAACAGCTTGTAGGGCATCTATGCAAAAAGCATGAATGTCTGGTTTGGGTTTATGAAGTTTGGCTCCCCCCCCCAAAGATATCTTGATCTCGTGATTGCTTGCGGCATTTGGAAATGTAAATGCAATAGCACCAAATGCGGTTTGACGACAGCTTTTTTTTATTTTTTTTTTTTAAAAAAAATAAAAAAATAAAAATAAAAAGGATAATCGAGGCACCCCATAAGATTGATCCCTGGCAATGCTCATTTTGGTCCTGATGGCAATCAAAACAAGGTCCCCAGGCATGCGGGGAGAAACGTTAGTATGTACCAAGCGGGGCTGAATGGGCTGAATGGGCCGTTTCGCAGTGCTAAAGTCCTCATCGCAATATTACTTTTCCAGCGTCTTCGCCTCCCTTCCTGGCCTTTTCGGCTTTCCTTTATCAACAAACAACATCCCTCGCAAACACATCATGGTCACGTTGAACAATTCATTCTCAGAACACACTATTCCTGACCCCTTCATTTCTCTTTTCACGACCACAACACAATCAACTCAGAGAGACAGACCTCCCGGCTCCTAACGCATTAATACACCGTCGTCTGAAACCAATTCATCTTCATCTGACTGCCGGTTCCCTTGTCCTGCCTGCATCCTACGCGAATCCACACCACCAGAAAAAAACAACAAAGATGGATGACAACACATCACCACCAAAGGCGACACCTGCGCGTCGCAGAAACGGCCGATATAATGGTAGAGCACCTGGGCAAAAGGCCTATGCATCCGAAAACGATGTCCCATCGTACTCAATCTCGCGTCAACACAAGACGCCACAGACCCCGGACAAAGGAGGCTTTGCATCGCCTGCACCTGCACACGGAAATGTCTCGCAGGCGAGCTCGAAGCAACGAAACAAAAACACCAAATCCAAGCCCAAGAATCTACCCACCTCGCCAGAAAACGACGACTCTCCGCCCCATCGGTCTCCTTTAGCAAAGGCCAGAGCCAGCACAGCTTTTGCCGGCGCGACTTTTCATGCTTCTCCAGCTCCGTCTGCCTTGCCTATTCCCAGTTTCTTGTCCAAATCATCCAGCGAATCACCACTCCCAAGAAAGGAGATCGTTCAGGAGCCTTCCCCTCCTGCAACAGATACCGAAATCCCTACGCCATATCGTCCGTCTTCTGTGTCAAGAAACCATGAGTCTCCTCTTGATTTCATGTTTCGCGCGCATCGAGAGGAAAAGCTTCGAGAGACAGCCAGTGCCAAGAAATCTTTCAACCATGGCGGTCCCATATCACCACCATCCACCTTCGACCTCTGTAACTCCCCTTCTACCGTTCCTCAGGCCCGTCGCTCTTACGTGAGACAATCATTTCATGGTATTGATAGTTTCGAATTAGACGGTAGTCCTGGTCAACCAATGGGGCCTGCCTTTTCAACTCCCTACCAGGATCGAATCAAAGCTGCACGTGGTTCTCGTCCAAGTCCTAATCAAGACGCCTCGGGACCATCACCCCAGCCCGTAACGGAGGATCCGACTGAAGCTCTCAAGAGGTTTCTTTTTGGCGGAGCATCTCCATCCAACACAGGCTCATCAACTCAAGCGGTAGCACCCGCACCATCTGCTGGCAGCGTTAATGCTGTTCCTTTGCCTAATACGCAGGTCGATGCACCTGCATTCGGCCGAACAAATAATCTCCAGGCTATGGAGAATGATCTTCGACGAATTTTGAAGCTCGATTTAGCTTCTGATGCTCCACCAACAGAGCGTCGACTGTTCACTCGCTAATGGCGACCGCCTTTCTCTCGCCTTTAATTTGGGGGTATATTTAGTCTATCGAGCTCACATTCTCTGTCTGCGCTCATCCACACACTCTCTTCATTATTTCCTTTGTTTAAACACTTTTCATAATCATCACTGGGTTTTTGTGTGGATGGCATTGTTTAGCACGAAACAATGTGATTTTTCGGCCTTCATTGACAATCAAAGCTACAGCACGTTAGAAAGAAGGCCTTTTCATGAGAGGGGCAGTTGTCTCTTTATATCTGATCAGAGTCGGGAACGGCGTTCTACCGATAGCACCAGTAGGGGAGATCTGCATATGAACTATGGTTTATGGTACTTTGAGGATTTGGATCTGGATGTTAAGCGATGTCAACTTGTATCAGGAACGAGCATCTGCATTGGGACTGGTTATGGCATGAGTTTCATGATACCCCGAGGGTCTTGGTGGATGCGAGCAGGTGATTTGGCACTACAGGACGCGTCATGGCAGGAGGATGCCAGTTCCGGTCGTTTTATGGGTTTTCTGGAAGGAGGTTTAAGTGATATACACGGCATCTTATCTACTTGTACCATTACGTTTCAGAAGCTGCTAAGGGATGGTTGATGGATCTCACGAGGCTATTATTGAGCTCATCATTGTCTTTAACAGAGATTTCCCTATTCTCTATTATCAATGGGTCTACACTCATAAACCCTATACTAAATAGAAATATTCACTATATTTATGTGTTTTGCCCGGAGATATGAACCTGGAATTTACGATATCTTCTTGCGCTTTCTCTCTTCTCGAGAAAAGATCATTCCATGAGAAAGGAGTAGATACTTAACGAAGAAGTCCTGTGCAAAGGTATCGAACTTTGTATAGTCTGCCCCAAGGCGATAGGCAGCAGCGATGCCACTGACACAAGCAAGTTCATGCATGTTCTACTCGAGTTAATGGGTGGATTGAACATTGGACAGCCAAGGTATCGAAACTTACCACGAGAGTCCATGAACCCGCATATGAGGTGCGATTTTTGCCCTGAAGAAACATCATACCTGGAACCACTCTCACGTAGTGTTGCCATCGGTGGCCAAGTTGATGCCACCAGTTACGCTTGATAACTTTTTCTGGGTTAATGTCATTGATGGTCCATAGGTGACTCAATTTCTTGTTGAGGAAAATTGTTTGGTAGATTGGCTCGAAGGAGGAACCAGGTTCAGCATTGGCGTTCTTGAGCTGGTGCTGGTAGTTGCTGCAGTTGAAGGACATTTCAATTAAGCGGGCATCCTCTTTATAGGAGTATGTGTAGTACATTGGTTTGAATCCGCTGCCCTTGGATGTGGCAATTTGTTCCCTCTGGTCGTCTGATTTGGGATCTGCACAGAGCTCTGATTTGAAGTGCGTCTCGTAGTGCCTGTTAAAGTACTCTGTGTCTGTATGGGTAACCGTTATATCGTCGTAGAAAGCCGCACTACCGAGGACAAATTTCTCTCGCCAGGATGCCGTCTT
Source organism: Cladobotryum protrusum (assembly GCA_004303015.1). NCBI lineage: Eukaryota > Fungi > Ascomycota > Sordariomycetes > Hypocreales > Hypocreaceae > Cladobotryum > Cladobotryum protrusum. The sequence continues at coordinate 1,734,510 of RZGP01000001.1, forward strand.
CCCTAGGAGGCGAAGGGCATCATCAGCCAAGACGCATAATACCATTTCATCAAACTTCTCTTCTACGGTCTCTCCGCTATTGGCATCTTTTGTTTGAAGGCTAACACCTTTACTGGATCTGGAGAGTACCCTGATGACTTCAGTGTTGGTTCGAATGGCTACCCCCTTGACCAGTAGGTCATCTTTCCATTTGCTGTAAAATTCATGCAAATGGCTAAAGGTATACATGGTTGGCCGATTTGGTAGTAACGTAGCCGAATCATAGTCCCAGAGTTTCATATTGGGATCATTGAACAGGCGCTCAACAATAGCCGAGGGAACATTTGGAGTCTGGTTACCAGTTCCTAGGAATAGGGCAATAAGAGGGTAAACCATTTTGTTGGCAAAGTCCTTGTTGAAGAAAAAGAGACGAAGCATCACCGAGATAGGGAAAAGACCGAGGACCGGCATTGTCCATTTGATGGCTTTGAGAAAAAAGCCAAACTTCTTGATGTCAGATGCATGCTTCTCAATGAGCTTGCTGGGGAAGCAGTTGGTCCAGAATCCATCTTCTCCTTTTCCAAATGCCACCTCTAACTGTATTTCTTGAGGGGGATGGCCATATTGACGGAAGAAGTTAAATGTATGTTTAAAAATCTCCATAATTAGCAGACAAGTCAGCTCTCGTTATTAATCCAACATTTGGTGAGTTTACGAACCTGTGACCCCCCCTGGACACCATTGTTCATCCATGGCGCACCATACTTGGTTTCGTCTAATGGGATTGAGATTGCTTGTCCTCCAACTACGTCGCTAGCCTCCAAAAGGGTTACTCTGAATTTGTCAGGGTGGTTAGCCAACGTTGCGGCGCAAGACTATTCACAATATTTATGAGCTGACAACCGTTATATCAAAGGTCTGGTTCACCTACCATGCCTGCGGCACCACCGCCAACAACGACAATGTGCTGCTTTTCATTCTCGTTTCTATTCATATCAGACATCCTTGCTAAGCCATTTGAGAAGAAGATAGATTGTGAGTTGCAATGAATAGAATGTTTAATCAAAGTGTAGAGGAAATTATAGTGTTTTTATTTGGGGAGTCATAGTTTATAAGCATCGTGGACGTCATGGATTCGTCCAGCGCTGCAATGGCGCTTTCCGGATCCCAATACTGTACTACGATCCACACATTAGTAGTGCCTCTTGGTAATCGGCGTGTCCAATTTCTTCACAAGCCCATCGTCTTTCAACCACGAGTGGTATTCTTATGCAGTGTTACCTACGCTCAGATGAAAGACTCTTGTAACATAGATAAGGTAGCTAGTCATTGGGCTAATAAAGAGACCATGGAGAGCTGGTACACTGACAGCATAGATTCCAGCCCATGAGATCAGTGCCTAAGATAGTTATCGAGATGCCCAAGCATTCATACATTCTGAATCCTTCTTTTCAAAGGACACCTGCATACTATTAGGGTGGTTATTGCTATTGACTCCCATGGTGTTCGTTCTCGTGTTTCTTTCGTACCCCATCAATTGGCGAACGGGTCACGTGAAGTCGTGTCGTGACCAGGATAGAACAGGGATGCTGCAGTAGTATGTCATCGTAAAACCAGCGATTGGTGACGCGCCTACAGAGTACCATCCCACTACATATTATTGCACTATATTCACCTGCAAAAATGGCTGGCACAAACGAAGACATAATCCAGATTGACAGCGATTCTGAAGATGACGAGCAACTCCGTCAGGCAATTGCACTTTCTCTTCGAGATCAGAGCAATATGCCGGCAGAGAGCTCCAGAGATGACGACAAAGAAGCCCTCTCAGCAGCTGCTGGGCCCCCACCACAGAAACCCAAGACTCAGTTCGGATCGCTCCTTTTGGATCGGAAAGCTATGGAGGAAGAAAGACTGAGGAGGTTGGGGAAACGACCTCGTTCATCTTCGGGCGATGATATTACTAAGGCACCCCCATCAAAGAGGCTATCGCCATACCCTCGCTCCAAACAAGACAACAAAGCGGATAATACAAAATCAAACGCAATAATAACTAGCACCAATGTGCCTTATCCGAATGGTACAGTGAAGAGGACTTGGGCGAGTGGATACAATCGTACCGGCGATGACATCAAAATAGAAGAAGTTCTACAAAAGGATCAGTTACAGCTCGCTGTAATCTCGTCCTTCCAATGGGATGAGGAGTGGATGCTATCAAAGATTGATATATCTAAGACCAATATTCTTCTATTGGCCTTTGCTAAAGACGATGCTCAGGTAATTGCGAGTCGAGCCCTTGGCTCTATGACACAAATGCTTCCGCTTGGTGCTGACTTGACCGGTAGAAAGAAGTGATGCGGGCCAACGTCCCGCCCAGTATCAAATTCTGTTTTCCGCCTATGTATGGCTTGGGAGCCATGCATTCTAAGCTCCAAATTCTCAAGTATGCTGGATATCTCCGCATTGTTATTCCTACAGGCAATTTTGTTCCCTATGACTGGGGCGAGACCGGAGTCATGGAAAATGTGCGTGCTGGTCAAGACAGTCTGACCACAACGTATTACCTGACTAATTTGGTTTTAGATGGTATTTCTCATCGACTTGCCGAGGCTCGAAAATCCTGTTGGGCAAAAACCAACTGTATTCCAAAAGGAGCTTGAGTACTTCCTCAGAGCCACGGGTATGAGTGAAAAGATGCTTGCAAGCATTTCCAACTACGACTTTTTGAAAACAGAAAATCTTGGTTTTGTCCACACCATGTGAGTGAGCTGATGCCGGGATCTTGCCCCGGGCCGTGCTGAAATTGATTTTTAGACCTGGCGGCCACATGGACGAATCCCTGAGAAGAGTAGGTCAGTAGCACCCTGAAATCGTCCCAACCAAGAGAGGGCACGGTGGCTGACAGCTGTTCAAGGATATTGTGGTCTAGGCGCCAGCGTGGCTGCGCTTGGGCTCGCCAGCCCCGAACCCATTGAAGTGGATTTTGCGGTATGTTGCCGGAAGACGCTCGGTGAAAAAGACTAACACCGGGAACCAGTGTGCCTCTCTAGGATCTCTCAATCGCGAGTTTATTGCGGCCATCTACAATGCTTGCCAAGGTAGGATGGTATTCTGTGTCTGCATGTACGACAACCGAGGGCCTAATAAGTCTTAGGAAATGATAGCATATCAGAAGACATCGCGAGAACTAGCCGCAAGCCAGGAGCCAAGGTGGCGGCGCCGACAGGACAATTACAAGACCGATTCCGCATTTATTTCCCCACTGACCAGACAGTTTCTAGGAGCAGAGGTGGACGACTGGTTAGTAGCCTAACAGCCTTGTGAGAAGGGCAGATCTTTTGCTAATGCATCTGTCATAATGCAGGCGGGAGGTACGATATGCGTACAAGCAAAATGGTGGCGGTCACCGAAATTCCCTACAGAGTTGATGCGAGACATGGTTACTACGCGTGATAGGCTTCTTGTGCATACCAAGATAATACTCGTGCGGCGGCCCCAGTGTGACAAGGCAACTGCAGGGCAGTCGCCAGGCTGGGCATATGTGGGGAGCGCCAACCTCTCCGAGAGCGCCTGGTGAGCTGGACCACACCTTGATGAATGTGACAGTTAACAGTTTTATGCTGATGTTGTTGGTTTTTTTTTAGGGGCCGCCTATCCAAGGACAAGGCCACCGGAAAAGCCAAGTTGAGTTGTCGCAACTGGGAATGCGGTGTAGTGGTGCCACTTCCCAAAGGGGATGGAAAGTCGTGGACTAGTACTGACATTACCATGTTCGCGGGTATTGTTCCTATCCCAATGCAAGTTCCAGGTCCGGTTTATGGACCAGGCGAGCAACCATGGTTCTATTCCGGGGCGTAATGAACTAGGACAGCGAAGGCATCCAAAAAAACTTGTTTGTGATAATGCTCATGGCCATGGGAACCGAGCGGCATCTGGATGCGGCGATATACGAAACTAAGCCGATGGGAGGGGGCCCTGGAAGAGCAGGGATCTATTCAGCAGAGCATGCATGCTTTTCTTGCATGTAGCGTGCAGCAGCGTGCAGAAGAAGGGCGTGTAGCCGCTTTGATAGGGTGATCCCAGGATGGGGAGCATAACGCTAAGCTGTTGGCTTGCGGGGACCTTTAGGCTGTTGCGAATCGCCAGGCCTAGTATGTATGGACGGAGTGGTTGCAAGATCATTGAGAGGTTGGTAACCAGGACCGGGGAATCTTTCGTACAGGATAATTGGCTGCATGCTTACATCACTATCCGTTCATTGGCAGCACCCAGCAGCGATTGTTTATTCGACGGCATTTGCAGATGACGTGCACCTACAAATACGGCCCCAGTACTTTCATCCGTCAAGAAAGGTAATAATGGGAAGAGGTATGCCCTACAGCTAGCGACGTCACATATAACGTATCATTGGGTAGTGTTTTAACAGATAAAGAACGGAAAGTTTCCGTGTCGTGTCTTTAGGGACTCAGCCGGTCATCGTACGGTGGTATCCGGTTGGTGGTGCTGTGATTACGGCGTGAGATTGGCGAAGGTGGGTTGGGGATGAGTTCTCGTCTCACCATGGGGCTCGTGGCGTATCTGAACGAATCAGAAATTCAGACCCAGCCGTTGTATCGATATGTATTCGATATTGTTTAGTGTGTCCCCAGTAAATAACCCCCCCTCCATTTGGCCTGTGGTGTGAATGACATGGATGGTTGGTTAAGGCAGATGCATTTTTCATTCTCCGAAGACGAAATGCAAGATGGACAGGGGCATCCATAGCCGCGGGACAGACGCACCAAAGAATGAGAAAGAAAGAAAGAAAGAAGAAAGAAAGAAAAGACAGGGCTTGCCGAACCAATGGGTTGGGTTTAGAATGTACCTCCATACAGGCACCTCGTAGTTTCTACTGGGTCAGTCAATGAGTCCTAAAATATGGACACCCTGCTTTGTCTAAGCCATGTGCATGGGGACAGAGTAAAGACGTGTTTATCTTGGAAATGAAAACGAAACCAGAAAACCCAGCGGAAGTTACCAGGGAAATGGAATTTGGCGATGCGGTACCTGACTGCGCTCGACCGTTCTAGCTCCAGAAACCCCTCCTTGTGGTTAAGGACATGACGCGAACACATATGCAGATGGCTTCGCTTACACACCCACCTGACGTGAGAAGGCTGACCCATAATGTGGGTGCAAAGTGGATTTCAGTGCGTAGGTATCTATTATTATTACTCGTGCTTGTACATGTGAACTTGAATAAGTGGACGGGGAAAAGCCGAGCTCGGAGTAGTGTCACATCTGTTGAGAGTGTAGTTTGTACTCGGTACAGATCCGAGATGATATGATTGGGGGAAATGATTGAAAAATCGACAATGCAATGGTGAGTGGTAAGTAAGACACGGAGGGGGGATGGGTATTGAAAAGAAAATGGCAGCAGCAAATTCGATGCTTTGTTAAATTCAAGACAGAAGCCAAAGGAAATTAGGAGAAAGGGGGCTTGCGAGGAGGCTAACATGGAGAGGGAGGGCATGAGGAGAAGGAGGAGGATGTGGGTGTGTCGCCGAAAGCTCTGGCTCTGTGGAATGTGGCGCTGGGGGTCTGTCGACAACTCGACATGGAAGCCCATGGTCAAGTTCGTTGAAACAAGTTGTTTACATGTACTCTATCTGTACTTGTTCGACCTGAGCACCTGAAAGCAGTACCGTAAAGCACATGGCGTCTACATGAAGAGGGGATCCACCTTGGGGGGCTCTGCTCACCCTACGTGGCCCCACTCAAAGGGCCCGTGCAGAAGCTGCTTCCGGAACGCCCAAGTTCTGCAAAGGTAGGACTCGTTAGTCACCGACCGAGTACCACTATCATGAACCTAACGTGGAGTACGTAAAGGCTACTGACCGAGAACCGAGTGCCACAGTGCCTAGTGCAGTCTGCATCCACTTGCGTTAGCGCATACATACGATCTGAGGCACCATCTGCCAATCGATGCATGATCCATCCCAAGTGCCGCGGTCGGAGTCTTGAAGCGAAGCATGTACCCAATGGCGGCAACGAGAGGCTGCAAGCGGTTTCTAGGCCAGATAAGTGCGAGTGAGAGGAGAACATAAGCGGAGCGAGCACACCAAACAAATACGCGAAATCCAATGTTTCTAACAAGGCCCAGATGAGGAATCGGTTTGTCGCATGTGCCTGATACCCCTAATAAGACACCTGTCGTAGACGCACACGCTGCCCAGTTGTGTTGCTGAAGGGGCATGGATTCCGCCCCCAGCCATTTGGTAACATTTGTACTGCGTAGGGAAGGGGGTATAAACTGATGGATTCTTACTACAAGGTAGGTATACGTAGTAGTGGTAGTAGTTGCTGTTGTTGTAGCGGGAGTAATAGTGCTCCGCATGCCTTGGTAGGTCATCTACATTGTGTTTCTATGCACAAACATGTACCACCTCCACATGCAAAATAGACCGCAGGTTTTGTTTCCTTCTCATGGCACCATTGTAAAGCTGATATGGATAAATATCGGCGAATGGTGGCAATAAAATGAGTCGCGTCAATGGCACCATCAATTGGACAGCCAGCAACTTATGTATTACCCGTTGACGGGGTCGCCGGGCGGCTGTCGTAAGTAAGGTAGGAGGAGCCTACCTCCTATTCAGCGCCTGTTCAGTGCGGGTCAAAACATGTTGCCCGCCAGAGCCTTATGCAGACACAATATCTAAGACCGCCTGCAGGCATAGATAGGTATTAACGTAAACAGGCACTGCCCGACGGCCAGGGAGCCTAGGCGAGAGACAAAAGCCCAAGAAGATCTATCAGGTTTTTTTCTTCTTGTCCTATCCCAAGCGATATGACGCAGAAACCACCATGCATTGGTCTATGTTGTGTTGGATGCAGCCTTGATCACTAGAAGCATGTGTGTTGTGCTCTTTGCTCGCCTACAAAAAGTACCTACCTGCTGAGTGTGCCAAGGAACAAGGTACTCTCATCCAGCTAGCTGAGTTGTCGCAGCCTTAGTCTAAACACCAAGTGCCCGAGCCGACTCCTGGGTTTTACGGAAAACCTCCAACTTGGGAAATACGGGGCTTGGTACAGCGAGATATCATAATGTAATATTAACCAAAAAAAACAAAGAGGTAAAAAGGCCACAAAAAAAAAAACTCAGGCCAATCATAATGAGTCATTAATATCCAATGATCGAACGAAGATACGATAGCCAACGCTAAGAAGTGCTTTGTTTATGCAGCGCTTCTACAGAACATCGGTACGTAAAGTACAGTTATGTACGTACGCAAGGTATGCTTAAACAAGCGCCCGACTACAAGGGACTCGGATTGTGGGTAAACCAATTCATGCATCAGCGAACAGTAGGTGACTCTGTGCTCACCCTCCCAAGTTGGTAGAAAAAATTGAGTCCTGAACCTGTCTTAACGTATCCGTACTGAGTACATTCCTTGCTTTCTCCCCCTACCAGGTAGTACCAGCACAAGCACGGTCGCCCGCTGCCGGTCTCCTCCGCACTCTGCCGTGTCCGGTTGGGCGGAAGTCGATTGACAAGGACGGCGCTGAGCGGGTCTCTCCTCGACGATTCAGTGCACGTCCCACTCGTCTCCTCCCTGCAAGTTTGTAGCCCGATCTCCTAATGCGGGTCTGTTGATATCTCTCTTCGCTTGCCATATTTCTAGGGGCCATCCGCGTCTTTGGTCTTAAGGTTATCTAGCCTTGCCTTGATACCCAGGCAGCTTTGTCATTGGTCGCTATACGTAGATCGCGGCTTGTGCCGGCCAAAGTATAAAGGTATAAAATCACACAAGAATGGGAAAGGGAAGGGAGAAAGCATCTGTTATTGTTTTTTTTTTTTTTTTTTTCCTAAAGAAAGAAAACATCTTGCTTGCCCGGTAGTTGAGACCGAAAATCCACTACTACCTAGTGTTTGTACGTGGCAAGGGAGCTTGAGGATTGTCTAGGAATACTGAGACTACCCCGTATTTACTACTACTAGTCCGGCTAGATATGCTCACTCAGTTGGCGCGCTATGCTGCATACGTCGTGATGAGCTTTGTAAAAATAAATAATAGGAAAATACATTGGTTTACGCACACCTATCCTACTTTTCTCTCTCTCCCTATCTCTCATTCGGGTTCATCCGCATTTGGACCGGATCGAGCACCCACTGCGGCTTCTGAGTCCACAAATATCGTAGCCATACATCTCCACACACCTACACCTACACGAGTACTAGGTAGTGGAGGGAGGTAAATAATTACAAGCACACATGCAAACACACACATACCCATACCTTACCTTAGCAGGTACCAACTGACTTACACGCATACGGTACTGAGTACCTTGTCGACACACTACCTGACGCTACCTGCCTTGCCTTTGCTTGCCTTGCTCTCGCTCTCACATGCACGCACCCCCCTCCTTCTTGTCCATTGCTTCGCTGCTGCCGCATTTTGCCATCCAAAGGCCACTCCCCCAGCAACGACTTCTCTGTCCCTTTTTTCTCATCCACTCTCAACTTTCCCATTCTCATTCCCCGTTTCCACTCCCACTGCCTCCACCAGTCCAATTCTCGTGGGCCTTTGCTTCCAGCTGTTGTTTTCGTCCATGCCGAAGTCATTATTATTAGCAAGCCGCTTGCTGCCGCAGAACTGGAGTTGTTCAACCAGCCTAACAGGTACTACGTAAGGTATCTAGAGAATGAGGTACCTTTTACGTGGACCATCTTGCACGTACACACCTCTTTCACCCGCTACCAAACAGATTTTTCGAGTTCGAGGCGTGTGTATGGGGTAGTCCGGGCTTAACTGCCCAATTGTTGGAGTTTAGGTAGTGGCATGCTCCAGGTGCTTTCAACGACCGATTCTCCGCTCTTGCCGCCATCGCTTTACGCTCAAAGCTCCGGCTTCATCTATTCATCCTCATTCTCCTGGTGCATTCGGTCATCACTTCTTCACTCTAGCGGAGGTTCTCCTGAGGACTTTCCTACCGCTCCGGAACCTCTTTCCTCCCCCCTCTCTGTCTCTCTCGGCTACTCTTCCCATTTTCACCCTTCACCTTTCTCCTCCTCATTCTACGTCCGTCTACTTTGCATCCCCATTCTTCTTCCGCCATCTGCAGCTGCGCAGCTTGCTTTGCCTGGCACACTCTACGTCTCCGATTAAATCTTGTGTGTTTGGACCGGATCGCTAGTTCTGCACACAACTTCCGCCACCTGTTGTCTGGCAGCAAAGTCACCTCTCCCTCTCAACGCACCGCGTCAGCCGCAACATAAACATCGGTCACATTAGGAAATCTTCGGATTGACATATGCTGTCTGGTCCTGGATTTGAACAAGAGAAAGACCAAGTCTGGGTCTGATTAGGTTAAGAACCGGGGACCACAGAAGCGCCACAGCTCGTCCATCCATGACGATCGGTTGGCGCCATCCCGTGCGGTCCTTCAAACTCTAGACCCCATATTATCCCTTCTGGTCCTCGTCCGCTGTCAGGTAGCCGACCTCTCTTGTTTTTTTTTGCTTTGACTTTCCACTTCTTTCTCATCTGGGCTGTGTTGTGCCACATATTCAGAGTGCTCTCCCCGCCAGGGGAATTGGCTAAAGTCAAAATATCATCATCTTCTTCTTAATTCATTGTTGATGCATGGCGTTACGCCTAACCTTCAGCATCAAACTATCTCTGAGCTTTGAGTCAGAGTAAGATAAAACAGCAACAATAACAACAGCAACAACAACAACAACAACAAGCAAAGCAACGATTATCGGCTTATCAAGTTTGCTACGCGTGGGGCTTCACTTAGTGTGCCTAGCCATTTTCCTCGGACTCCTCTTGAAGCAAATATCTTTCACCTCTTTTCATCACCTTTTCCTGATCACCAGGGTCCCGTCACTCAACCCATTGATATACTCACGTATAAGATACAACAACTTGGCAGGCTTCCTCGCTCCGACTTACCATTACTGGCAGCATTCAAAGAAGTTCCTTCTGCATCATTGCAATCATTGAGGAGACAAGCTCCAGGATAAGTGCCCATTTATCCGTTACACCAGCTGAGTTTCCTTGGTCATATGCTTAACCATGACAATGGAAAACCAATCAAATCCACTTAATCCTACGTTTAGGGGTCATGTGGCCTCTACCCTCGACGCGCTCGTCCTATTCGAGGCCTGCCTTCTTGGCCATCTTAACCATGTTCCCCGTCGCCCACACGACCGTGAGCGACAGGAGCTCATCAAGAGCGGCAACATTTTCATCTACGAGGAACATGCTTCAGGCATCAAACGCTGGACTGATGGTGTTTCGTGGAGCCCTAGTCGCATCCTGAATAACTTCCTCGTTTATCGGGAGCTCGACAAGCCCTTTCCCCCAGGCGAAAAGAAGAGAGCCCTCAAGAAGGCCAAAAAGCCACAAGGCGTTACCAAGCATGAGGCTCCCTCTCGACCCGGCGCGGCTCTCTCTTCTGCCGTAGACCCGTCAACGGCAAGCAGAGATGCGGAAAGAGCTCTTATTGGTTCGCTGGTAGATTCCTACCCTTTCAAGACTGATGGCCTTGTTAAGAAGACCATTAGCATCTCCTTTCAGGGCGTTCCTCATCATATGGTCAGCTACTATAGCATTGCTGATGTGCAATCCGGCCACCTGACCACACCAACAAAACATCATCAGCTGCGAACCCTCATGCCCCGCGGGGAGCTGATCATGTCACAAAGTTTCCGGGCGCCGATTGACGAAATCGAGTATGACGAGCGTGCTGGAATAGCGGCGGCGCCGGCTTTATATGCCCTCGCGATGAGCTCACATGAACTGAATCACGGCAGCTTCTCTAGGGCAATGTCGCTTCCGAGTTTCCAACCTATGCAATCATCAAATTACGCTGGGCAGCCACCCTATGGGTTCTCTCACCAAGAAGATCAACAGCAGCATCACCAACACCACCACCAGCAGCCCCCCCAACACCATCACCACCATGTACAAACAACTTACATGCCTCCTGTAACTTCGGCCGCTTCTCTTCCATATGTTGCCCATACTCCTGGCAATTACGCTCTTGACGCAACCAGAGCACCACGATATCCTTCAAATAGTGGCATCGCCCAAGAGTTTCCTCGCAACATGCCTCCGCATAGTCCACCCCGCCGACATTCTACATTCGAAGCCACTCAGCAACCAGATATGAACCCCATGTCGATAAATTCGTTTTCTGAAGGACGCTCTGTTCCGTCCCAACATTCCTTCGTTCCCCAGTCCTCATACTTTGTACAATCTAGACCAGCCTCCGTTACTGGACAGGGACAAACCTTCCCTTCGCCTCCTCAGCAGTTGAAGGCCGAACCAGACACAATAGGCAATGGAGATGATGGTGTATCACAATCTTATGGTCTGGACGATCAGAATGTTCACTGGGGATTTGACAGCCTGGATGGTACCTCCGATCAAGCTTACTTCAATGGTCAGGCTGGCGACGGTTCCCAACAGTGGCCGAGTGGTCCAAACGATGTCAGACGGGTGTGATGGCGTTACTGCCCTGGTTAGACCCATATCCAAAGCCTTGATAACCTGGTATGCTGTACTATTGGTTTTCTTTTGTTGCCATTACAAAGTAGTGTGTAACAATATTATGTTTCTTAGTTTAGGGTATGCGCATAATTGTGTCCCGGTGGAGTTTGGTATTTGGTTCAGGTGTTTTTTTTTTTTGTTTTTTTTTGTTTTTTTCCCTCTCTCTCTCTCTCTCTCTCTCTCTCTCTCTTTGACTCGGGATAATCTTGGGTTGGCGAATGGCGAATGGCGAATGGCGATATTGAAAGGACAAGCAAGGTTGTCTGACTTGGGTGGCAATTGACGGATGTTGGTTTCTGTATACTACATTTCCTCGCTTGCATCCCTGAGTCGGGAATATGCACAGTTAGACAGGGTTATACGGATAGCGGACACAGGACCTGCGAAGGACGTAGTCTGCAATGGTTCAATAAAAGTACCATGATAACTTTGTATTATCAAGATTATTTGGAATTAAGTAGTGGCATAAATGCGCACCTCTCCACGGAGAGTGAGAAATAACGGGATTTGCAAGTCCCCATCAACCTAGCAGCGATGTTATCTTTCTCAATTGAGTGCCATACCACCATGCCTTGGCATGCTGTGGGGGATACTGATATGGCCGGACCCCCCACGTGCTAGGCAAGGGGCTGGGAAGGAATGGCGCCTTGATCGACAGATTTTCGGGGTGTTGCGAAGGCGCTTTTCCCCCAGCAATCAATGGGCAATTATTCAATAACCTCAATAGTCCGATATCAAGTCGGCTTATGTATCTAAACGAATCGCAATAGTAAGGCATATCATAACTCTATTCACGAGAGCATCCATTTTAATGATATGATGGTGAGTATGTGAGAGAGCCAATGCCATGGTGCTTTCCCTCAGGTTGCTGCGACGCATTCCAGTGTCGGCGCCACTGCGCCAGCGTTTGATTCCACAGCCATTTCCCTTGAGTCGGAAATGTGGTTTATTTACTACGTCTCCAGCGTATAACGGCGTCCGGCAGCAACGACAGCACCAGCAGCTGACTAGGGATAAGTGAGTAAAAACAATGCATGTTCCTTCGGATATCAAGTTAAGGGTCTTAACATTATTTCCTAGTCACATACTGCCCTCTGAAAAACTATCCGATATCCAGTCCAAACTTACATCCCAGCCGGCGACTCAAGACAACAAGATCACTATCCACGAGGATATTTATACGGTACCGAATTTCCTGACGTTGACCCGACTTATAGCGGCGCCGATTGTAGGCTATCTTGTGCTGCAAGATGCGCACGTGTGGGCAGTGGGCTTACTCGCATATGCGGGTGTCACGGATTTGCTTGATGGCTGGATTGCCCGTCGATGGAATCGTAGGACGGTGGTTGGAACGGTGATCGACCCTATGGCGGATAAGATATTGATGACTATATTGACAGTTTGCTTGGCTGTCAAAGGGGCTTTACCAGGTACGTTTTACGCTATGGGGGTCAAACATGGTGGTTAGGCATGGATACCTGTCCATGATGGTAGATTGATAACGTCAACTAATATGGAATGGGTCCTCGTCAGTATGGGTGGCCACCATCATTCTGGGAAGAGACGTCGGGCTCGCCATCTCGGCCATTTACTATCGCTGGATTTCATTACCACCCCCCAAGACATTCGCTCGTTACTGGGACTTTTCACTACCCTCAGCCGAAGTTCGTCCAACTACCATCAGCAAGTACAATACGTTCCTCCAGTTGGCCCTTGTTGGGCTTACGACTGCCGCGCCTATTATTGCAGTCGATATGGCGCCAGCCTTGACCATTATGCAGTAAGTTTCGCTGTTTATGTACACCTCAAATGATGTCGTTTGAAGCTAGTCCAGATGATACCAAACGATCAATGTTAACGGTGTATCATGAATAGGTATGTCGTAGCAGCAACAACCGTATGGAGTGGTGCTAGTTATATATATACCAAGGATGCTGTCAAGATCCTAAATAAACCGAAGTCTTAGCTATACACCAAGGCGTTCAGTTCAGGCTGTGTCCAAAGTCTCTTGTTAGGAGGGGAAAGAAGTCTCACAAAAGGAGACTCATGTTATACCTATACATCGAACGCTTCTCGATATCATGTATTTATGGTCATGGCTATAATGCGTCTCATATTCTACATCGAAAAGACTATTGATGCCCGTATAATCCTATTGTACAGCTGATGGGAAATACATCTAGTGTAAAAGGAAGACTTTCTCAAGCAAGACTGGAAGGGCGTCTCTCTCTAATTTAACGCTATATACAACCTCAAGGTAAGAGTTGAACCCCTTGTCCCTTCAAAATATTGTTTCCAGCTCAGACTGCGTTGCAATCGACGGTGCTGCGGAACGATGACGACGAATATGTGCAAGGAGCCTGATACACCCAGATGGTGTTACTCCCTCCATGCGACGAGCTTGTGCCAGGGTCTCGGGTCGAGTTGTTCGAAGAACCTCCCTTTCTGACAGGGCTAAACCCGGGATTGAATCGTAATCCAAATTAAGAGGGATGCGGATGTTTTCATCGTTGGTGAACTGGCCGCGCTCCGCCTCTTGCATCTTTATATAGGGTGCGTAAGAAGCTTCGATCACAACTCTATCTTTGATTCGTGCTGGATAGGAGAGGATTTCAGGAACAATGGAACTCAGCTGATCAAGTTCGATGCGTGTGCTGGTGTTGGATAATCGGAGCATATCAATACCGCTACGACGTTGCGAGCTTCTCTTCAACTGGAAACCCAATTCTGCCCATCTTTCTGGTGTCAGGGAAACAGATGCAAGCGCCGTAGTAAGGTCCACAATCTGCTGCTTTTCATCGGAGAAAACTCGCCATCGCCGGTCAGAAACAACGCCCCAATCTCGTCCTTTCTCCGTTAATCTCAGATCAGCATTGTCCGCCCTAGCTGCCATGCGGAACTCGCTTCGGGCTGTGAACATCCGATAAGGTTCAGTCACCCCTTTTGTTATCAAGTCGTCAATCATAATACCGATGTAGCCATCCGATCTAGAGAGCGAAACTCCGTGTAATCCGAGTGCCGCCCGCCCCGCATTCATGCCTGCAATAATGCCTTGACCTGCAGCTTCTTCGTATCCTGTAGTACCGTTGATTTGTCCAGCCAGGTAAAGGCCGCTGATGGCCTTTGTCTCCAGTGTCGATTTCAAACCCCGAGGGTCAACATAATCATACTCTACACCATACCCAGGCTGCAACATCTTGACTTGGTCCAGTCCTCTGATGGTGCGCAGAACTTGTTCCTGTGCTTCGGCGGGTATCGTCATAGATAAACCATTTGGGTAGATGACTGAATTATCAAATCCTTCAGGTTCAAGCCAAACTATGTGACGCTCCTTTTCCCCAAAACGCACGACTTTGGATTCGAGAGAAGGGCAGTATCTAGGGCCCTTGACAGTCTCCCTAATATGAACGGACTTGTCGAGATTTTCTCGCACAATCTGGTGTGATGCGCTATTCGTGTATGTTATACTGCAAGTCAACTGGTTCTTAACTGCAACGTGATCATTGAGATAGCTGAACGGCATGGGTGGTTCGTCGCCCGTCTGCTTATGCAGAATTTCCCAGTTGATCGTATCCCTGTCCAGGCGTGGTGGCGTTCCTGTTTTTAATCGACCCAACTGAAATCCAGCATCTCGGAGCGACTTGCTGAGACCGAACGTTGCCGCCTCGCCAATCCTGCCGGCAGGGTAACACTCAAGCCCGATATGTATTTCGCCCCCCAGGAATGTGCCAGTGGTGATTACCACCCTATTGGTAGGAAGGACTTCACCAGACTCTAGTCGTACACCAGCAATGACACCCTTGATAACTCCAGAAGGGTCATCGCTTGATGATAAAACAATATCAGATACGCTTCCAAGGATGACAGAAAGATTTGGGTATGTCTCGAGTTCTTCTCTCATATGCTTCTTGTAGAGACTCCTGTCGATCTGTGCACGAGGACCCTGTAATCAAGGTTAGGAGTCCATTTTAAACTCTTATCGAAGGGTGCTTTATTTTCGTACCCAAACAGCTGGTCCCTTTCTCCTGTTCAAAAGGTGAAACTGGATTCCAGCCTTATCAATAATCCTCCCTGCCACTCCATCAAGTGCATCGATTTCTCGGATGATGGTGCCCTTGCCAATACCTCCAAAACTTGGATTACATGAGCATGTTCCAAGATTATCAAGTTTTGGTGTAACCAAAGCAGTCCGAGCTCCAGCTCTTGCTGCTGCTGCGCATGCTTCAGCACCAGCATGGCCACCACCTATAACAACTACATCAAACGGCCTTGAAATTTGGGTTACTTTTATACATCAAATAGAATTCATGAGAATTGTTACCAACCGGGTATTTTCAGCTATGGTGGCGAAACGGCGGACCCGGCGACTGCGCTGCCAATTCCGCCAGTATGGTGATCTGGAATGCAATATAGGACGCATCGCATTATGGCAGATGCTTTGTTTAAAACCTTTCGAACTTTTTTTCCTGTTCCCAAGCTCAGTAAAGCGACGACAGGGTAGGCTTTTAGAGGCCTAATCTTTATATGCATAAACTCAACATATTCCTCAGGGGCCCACTCACCGCATCAAATTATGCATTTACCGATCAACTTACACCTCATCTTCTTGCATCTGTTGAGTAGGGGCAAGTTTATCAAAAATGACGAAGCTAGAGCTGTAAATACATATATGTCCATGAGTTCGACCTCACTGCGCCACCTTTTTCTCGTATTAATTAACTATCTCCTAACCAGTGACTCTGGCCACGAGGACACTGCATCCTCGACCTCCTCCAAAAATGTGATAGCGTTGTGAATGGAAGTACCTCCCAGAACAACTCGAACACCAGGTGTTGAAGCATTTATTCCCGCCACCATCTTAGCCTCCTCATAGGTAGCACCACCCACCATGAATACGATAATATCTTGTGGTTTATCTCTAGTTGAACCACCCCCCTCAACAAATGGGTATTGTTGATCCCTTAATCGTCCCTTGATCAAGTTTTGTAAAGTATTTTCTAGTAGCGAGCTGTGCTGAGTATAAACATTCTCTACTCCTTTCAAACCTTTGAACCTGCCAGAGGCACCAGAAAAGATCCCAGCAGACTCAAATATGTCAGTAATGCCGCCTCGTGCCTCTGATGAATGTAGCGATAAGTGATATGTTAACACTTTCTGAACGAGGGACGCTTGTCTCGGCGGTACATTGCCAGCGGCTACGAGGAGGTCGATTAACATTGGGAGCGCGCTGGAAGGGTGTTTGTGATAACGCAAAGCGTAGAGTGCCACCAATCCAACCTTGCTCTCAGGGGTCACATTGGGCGACTGGATTACTTTCTGAGTCATCTATGTAAACCCATTAGTCGATTATCAAGTTGCAGGCAGCACATGAATCATCTTACCTTGAGATCAGAGCTATGATTGTCATTGCAAGCCAGACTTTGCTCTAACTCGCTCACCTCCAGCAAATTTTCAGCAGCAACGCGACGACTAAGTTCAGAGACCAAGGTGACATGCTTGCTCACGTTACCAGAAAGTTTCCGGAACTCTGGATATTCTTCAATGAAGCGCTTCATATCAGATATTGACTCGATATTGGCGTTGTTTTTAGTCTTGGACTGGTACTGTTCCACATAATCCTTGATAGTGCCGCCTAGATCACCAAAGTTCAGAAACATGTTCTTCTTGAAGAATGGGTCTTGGTCTTGAGATAGAACAATTTCCTTAAGTTCGGGTCGGATATCTGGAACAACTCCAAGATCAACACGGCCATTATGAATGCCGAGTAGATGGTGAACCATGGCCTGATAAGTCCATTGAGTAAGAAGGGGCGTTACTGAATCCTCTCGACGGTCCAATACAAGGAGAATAGGCGGTGTATCAATTTTGCGGAAGTCAAACAGCTGATCTTCTTGTGTCATTAAATAGCGAATTTCCGAAGCTAACTTCTTAGCCAAAAGGCTGCTCCTTTCGTATCTGATGAGAGGCTTCTTCTTGAGAGAAAGAAGAACTGCTATGAGACCTTCGGCGCATCGTTGTAGAGAATCAGGGTTCCACGTATCAGCGTTACCTGCCCAGATACGCCGGTTTGGAAGAGATAGGTTAAGGCTAAAAAGGTCGGGGTTGATGACGACGTAATCTGCAAAGTGTTCTTGGACTGTTTTGACAATCTCATGGTCGTCCGCCTCGGCAAGGCGTTCCAATGATGACTTCTTGGCAACGTTTGTAAAGTAAAGATAATATTCCCCATATTTGGGGTCACGGAGCTCATCTATGAGCAACTGAATGGTTTCGGGTGAGGGGCGGACAAGGCAAAGACAGCGAAGATGGCGCATCTTCTCGCGAGCTGTGTTGTCAAGTCTATCAATAAGATAGATTTCATGATTGAGCAATGCCGACTGCGTAATCGCCGTTGAGACGATAGATATAGTCTCTCTATCCAGAAGCAAAATCTTCATTTTCGAGGAAGATGCATCACCAGAAGATGTCACCATCTTTGAGATGTATCCTGCAATAGCTTGGGAGACATCCATGATGGGCTAAGCGTTGTCGGCAACACCTACATTCTATCGTCCCAGAATAAGCTCTGAGGGGCTTATGGGGACAGACAATATTTGTAGTCTAGAAAGCGGCAACCGTTGATTTTTGGTCAGCGATATGAATGCAATTTCCGCTCGCCTAAATGCGTGATGTGGCTTTAAGCGCTGAGTTTGAAATGAGTGAGCTTCTGTAGGGGTGGTGTTCAGTGACACTCCGCCTCATACATCAACCCAGCGCGGCAGAACAGATTGAGGTACATCTACTACGTATCTATCTGTATGCATTAAGCGGAGAGCGGATCAACTAGCTTCCGCGAGTTACTGTTTTGACAGAGGTTAGCAGGCAAAGAAACAATAAGACCCAAGTTCAAGATCAACTCATAAACTAGGATATTCAATTGAATTAATACCCACTGGAATGTATGGCTGGATAAGTTAGAAAGCTGGTTTGTTTCTGCGGTGGTTACTGAATATCGAACCCAAGATCAAATGCTAATTGGATGCCTTTAATTGGCTAATTGGATGCCTGAGGATGAAGGAGCAGTTCAGACGCACGTTTTGTTTATCAGTCGTTCGCTTACTCTGTCTTCCCATTGTGCACTTCTCACTACACAGCGAATAGCCCTGCGCTTGACCGTGCATCCCGATGCAAAGAAATAATTTTTTTTATTTGGGATGAATATTTGAGTTATATTTCGCCGGTAAACTACGTCCATCATGGAATCAAGTGTTTGTCCAGCACGACATGAACCAACGTGAGTTGGCCTCTACTACGCTCACTCAATCCATCACGAGCCGCATAAGCTGACTCGGATTGTTATGTGTAAAGCCTTTCTTTTACCCAAGGACTTATTGTTGGCCAACTCTCTGTTGTCCTCATACTGGCAGCCTTCATCAAATTCTTCATATTTGGGGATCCACCTTCCCCAGATGTCACCGCTACCTTAAGAGCAACGGAGCGCAGATCTAGGACCTTGGCACACAAACAGTCACTACTGAGTCTACGTTCACCAAGTCTCCGTCATGGTCAAACGCTGAGTCGCAAAAAATCATCAGTCCTAAGGAGTCCCCCGTCATTGACGATCGGATCTATTCTCAGCAAAACGTACTACAATGTGGATAGCCATCAACCGGAGAGCCTGGACTGGTTCAATGTTCTCATTGCCCAAACAATAGCGCAATTTCGCAGCGATGCGCAACATGACGATGCTATTCTTAATTCATTGACTAAGGCTTTGAACGGAACGTCGCGGCCAGATTTTTTGGACGACATCAGGGTTACTGAACTCAGTCTAGGCGAGGATTTTCCTATTTTTAGCAATTGCCGCGTTATTCCTGTTGATGAGGATGGGCTTGGGCTTGGAAACGGCGTGAAGTTTGACCCTATAACAGCTGCTAGAGATGGCACGCGACTTCAGGCTCGAATGGACGTGGACTTGAGCGACATGCTCACCCTGGCATTGGAGACTAAACTTTTACTCAACTACCCAAAAAAGCTGTCCGCTGTTCTTCCTGTCGCCCTATCTGTGTCGGTTGTGCGGTTTAGTGGGACGTTATCCATTTCTTTTATTCCAAGCAATCCCTCTCAGTCAACTCCAACGATGATGGCCTTTAACTTCCTTGACGACTATCGACTGGACTTTTCTATCAGGAGCCTGCTCGGCAGTAGATCTCGACTGCAAGATGTACCCAAGATTGCGCAGTTGGTGGAAGCGCGACTCCATCGATGGTTCGATGAACGGGTGGTGGAACCACGCTTTCAAGAAATTGCCCTTCCAAGCTTGTGGCCTCGGAAGAAGAATACCAGAGGACCAGAGGACACCATGGCAGATGCGCCAGCATCTACAGGGCGGTCAAAGGGAAAAGAGACCGCCAGAGAGTTACGAGACGAGTCACGGCGTAGAGAAGCTGCCGCGGAAAGCGATACTAATCAGACCACATTACGACAACGCAGACCTCCCAGGGAGGAGGATGAGTATTCAAGGCCAAGTTCACTTGCTGGCCTCAGCATGGACAAGCGGTCCTAGACATAGTTGGCAAATTTAAATGGGAGGTTGGTGAATAACAAGGAGAGAAAGAACGGCCAACCCGGTTCACAGAGCCCTCAGATTATGAGATGGTGATAGTGATAATCTAGCTCATCGTTCAAACGTAGCTAGGAATATGAGGACAAAGCTAACTAGTCCCGAAGTCCGCCAGAGCCATAGATGACTGGGTTAAAGGGTACAGATTCGTCCACCAAGCTATGGAACCACCAACCAGCAACACGTAATAAATGCTTGTCCAGAGCATCGTCGATCGAGGATGTGAAGTCTCAGCGGGAGACATCCAGTGCGGTTCAACGCAGCCCCAAAGGCGTGGAAGGCCCATTGAGTTGCAGAGAGTATGGACGAGGATCACGGCAAACAGAGATCCAGAGCGCAGAAAAAGAAACGTTGCGTAGGCACCGAAGAGAGAGGTGTATGAGAACTGGAGAACGGAGCGTGCGATAGCAGCGATGATTGGCGTCTGGGGATGAGTGATGCGAAACTCGTAAAAATGGTGAACATGGGCCAACCCGAATACAATGGGAGATAGGAAGATAATCTGTGTTTTGCTAGACCCAGCAAGCAATAAGAGCGGCACTGCGGCGGAACGAAAGAGACATTCCTCTGTCACGGGGCCCTGCAAGTAAGATCAGCAACATAATAAGGGTAACGGGGGAAATGAAGTCTGGATGGGAGTTGTGCGTTTCAGTGATAAGCCATGGACTCACAGCAACCAGGTTCCGCCAAGTTGGCCAGTCAGTCCAGAGTTCCTGGAGAGGCTTGAGGCACTCGAACCAGTCTCGCCAAACGCCATCAATGATGAGGCACTCGTAAAGAGGACCAGCAAACAAAAGACTGGTCAACAAAGATGCCTTAGCAGCCTCAATCAAGCCCAGCGGCCAGTAGCCCATGAGGTGCCATGGGCTGCAATCGAACGCATTGGGCAATGATTGACGGCAAATCCGCGGCAAGAGCAGGAAAGTGACGAGAGAGCAAAAAGTGGTTGAGAGTGATACGGAGCGTATTCTGGCACAAATGGACCGCTGTGCATCTCTTGATCGGTCTCTGAAAGGTCTGGTTTCTGCAGATGCGTAAAGAGGGAGCACATATACAAGGCAGTATGCCATCTTGCCATGGACTCTGCGTCAGCACTCAACAACTCTCGCCTTCTTTTTGTGGTACTGCATTACGCCAGATCACTGGTAGGGATATGGTTGCTTACCAGGAGACCGAAGGCCTGAAACTGGCTGAGACCGAGAGACCGGGACGGCAAGGGTAGTGGGCTATCCATGTTGAAAAGAATGGTGTTCGTCACAAGAAGAAGGGCCTCGCTCAATTAGGCCAATGTGATATTGTAGCGTGCAACCCTGTCTTCGGTCAAGTTGGCTGGTCCTTGTGCGCTGAGTTGGAGAAGGGATGAAAAAAGTTCAGGCAGGTGGCCGGTGGGCTGGCGCCGGATGTAACGCTCGGCCCGCCATGCCAGTAACCGTGCAACGTCTATGAGAAGAATCCGCACAATAGCATTGTTCACTACAGATAATGAATGGCTTAACAGCTTGTTTGGCAAATTATCCGGTTTCCCTCGAGGTCAACTCTACCATCCTAGCAATGTTCTAGGGAATGTGCTGCTGCTGCTGCTGCCACTGCTTCTTACCACAGAAAGTGTGGCAGAAAAGGAAAAAGAAGAGAAGAACGAAAGCTGGGTCAGGTCACGGACCTTTCGGAAACATGGCTGGGAATGATCTGACGCTCAGCCTCTCTCCCTATGAACATGCTTTTACAACTCTTTTTTTTTTTAAAGAGCCCCGGGGAAAGAAATTCATTTGGGGATTATAATTTTAGTGGAGGTGACATCACAAAAGGACCAATGCGATGCAACTGGTGCAAGTTTGGATATATACATACGACGGAGTACTTGGCTTGATATTCAAATAGTCCATATCTGAACGGCGGCCATAACTAAAAACGTGGCATAAGCTCTCAACGCGAAAGCGCGAACCACCCGCGTGTCTAAAACGTACAAGTAGGCCATGCATTCTTTTCTTGTTTTGTTTTTGTGTGAGCTAAACCGTGGGCGTAGAACGGCCCTCGATTTTTGTGGCCCTTGTCATTGATGCTGGTTATCAGCCACTCTTTTTTCAAAGCCAGCCAGTCATCTGTTGGTAGGAGTGAGACAGAGCGTTGACGCTTTGTTAGCTATACGCTCTGTCAATGAAGAACTTTTTCTTGGTCAATGTCTCCCTGACTTGACTCCCTTGCGACAATAATATTTGTGATGGTCAAGGTTGTCCAAAGAACACCCTCCCTTGCTTTACAGCACACAACATACCTACATATGTACCTACACATATATCCATGATGCGACCTGAACGGCTGCTGCATGTCTCTGGCTCTAACATGGACCTGCATCCGCCTTGCAGTTGACTTGTTCCAGTTGGCTGTGGCGCCTATCTTTTGAATGGTTTTTGGAAACAAAGTGCGCATAAACTAACAGCGCAGAGAGACGACCCCTGTCTATGGAAGCATTTCTCATCATTTAACCACTGGACTAGCTGCAGAACAAGTTGCTTTTCAAGACCCAGCCGTTGCTGTCAATTTTTTGGTAGCCAGAGGCCCAGGGCCACTAGGGTTTTGCACCGTCAGTGCAGGGAGAGACCTGGGAGGCGACCAGCGGTCAGCGGGCCCCATCCGAATACCTGTCTTTCCATAGTCCCTTCATACAGTTTTTAGGTATCTGGTGGAGCTCGGTAAGCCAAGACATGGGTCCGTCCGGCATGCGCCGCCGCTCCCCCTGATTTTTCCTCTCGGGGATCCATTTCATTGCCAGCCCTCTCTCTCCCTTGCTTGCTCGCTCGCTTGGGCTCTGCTGCTCCTCGGCCTCGAGTCATCACCAACCTTTTTCATCATCCCTCATTGGGCTTTTCTTTTCCCTTTTTCCCCTCTCTCGTTCTGCTTTCTAACCCTTTACGCTCTCTTTTTGTTGATACTCGGGAATTGATGCTCTTTGATGCATCACAAACACACTCTTTTTTTCTAATCAGGACGGTTTATGATATTTACGACGACGACTCTTTCGATTTCTTTCAATCTTGACGACATTTACTGCTGATATCTGGTTCACGATTTTATCCTGATTTTTTTTTATCTTCCACGATTCTTTCGAAGCTTCAGCTGTCACCACTGCACCCACTACAGCAATTGTTTGTTCTCTTCGTAATAGACCTAACATTGGTCAACTGTTTGGATCACGATTTTCATTTTTATTTCTTATTTCTTAGTTTGGGACGTTTATCATTTCTATTGTCACGATTCGTACGACGACAACGGTTGGCATACATCGCCAAGTATTCTTCACGCCACAACGAAATATCTTCAATCACACGGCCATAGTTCAATTCTGCGACGGGATCACTCCGTCCCATATTACACCAACTCAGCCAATGGTTTTTGGTGTCAACTAGACGGCTCAGTGCGCTGAAGATGTCCGCTTTACGAGCACCTTCACCGCAGCGCCGGTCACTCAACGAGCAATTCAGCTCACAAAACGATAAACTTCAAATCCGCATGGTGCCATACAGTCCACCTCGTATCAGTGCCGACGATTTGCCCCCATCTCAACAAACCTCGCCTAGCAGCGTTGAAGTTTACGGCCAAAATGATTCACCATCAAGCGTCAATCTGCCTACCATAGCCATGGACATCAAGGGCAAAGGCAAGGAATCATATGCCGAACCCAATCGCTTCATAACTCCCGAAGGCATTAAGTCCCAGCCTTTGAGTCGGCGCCTGTCCTTGTCGCCATCACCATCTGTGTCGCCTTCTCCTGCAGCATGGCGTCGCCCCAAGAGAGTTGTTAACCTTCACCCAGATGGGACTTTCTCATTGGTTCAGCAACCCGAATCTCTTTCCTCGAGGGCCGATTCCACCTCTTCCCCTCTATTCTCATACGCGACTCCGAGCAGCTCATACGGACGTATATCATCTGCCACCATTCTTGACGACTTTACCAGTTCTCCTTTGGCACCTGTGGCTGAGCAAAAGTATGAGACTATTCCGCCAGTTTCTCCTGCTCGATCTCCTGTGCAGCCCAATGACAACTCTGGTTCCTCTTGGAACTACCCTCTGGCGGGTGGCCTGCGCAAGGTTCGTGGAGAGGCATCTGAGTATAGCTTAGAGCTATCTGGCCCATCGGAAAGCCAGCTGCCTCACCCTTCTTCAGCTGATATTATCCCCTCAGCAAGCCGTACTCAAAATGCCCCTCTGAATACCAAACACTCTTTTCATTCTTCAATATCTGGCTCTACCATGTCCGACCGAACCAACTACAAAGTCTATGACCATAGCTCCCTCATCTCTGAGTCTCTAAACGATTTCAGCGCATTGGACCTTGGCAGTTTCCCTCCATCTTCCAGCGGTTCTCATTACGCCATGCTTCGTGATAATGCATCTTTGGCTCAGTCAGATGACCAGTCGGTTCTTCCATCAGATCAAAGTGAAGCGAACTATGTCATTCATGGAGGCCGCTCTTGTTCATCGTCCTTTCTCGCTGGTCCTAGATCTCAAGTTCGCACAGAGTATTCTCGAGAAAGCCTAGTTGTTGCCCCTCTGCGACCAATTAAGCAGGCTAGCGCTGAGAGATCCATCCATGCCAAGTCTCGCTCCTGCGACTCATCAAAGACTACGTCATCAAAGACAGGGTCATCAAGAACTGGATCCTTGAGATCATTGAGATCATTGTCAAGCTTTGTCCACCGTGAGGCCCCGCATCTCATGGACGGTAGTTTTAGTGCCCTGCCCGCTGAAGGGGATGATGACTGGCGAGTATCTTCCAGTATTGGGCCAAGTGCGCCTCGTAGAAGCCTATCACGGAAGAAGCATTGGAGCACTACACTATCTACTGTCTTCTCTGAAGGCGAGGCTGGCAGTGAGCCTCCATCAAGGTCACTGTCCCCTTTATTCAACGAACCGACTCGTGGAAGTGGACTTCGTAGCAATCACGGTCGAAAATTCGGTAGCTTCTCATCTTCCCTGGCTGGTCTTGATGAGACACTGGCAAAGGCATCCCACTCGCGAACTGTTTCCTTAGATCGACCACAAGCAGTCTATAACAGAGACTCAACCCAAGGCAATCAACGGCTGATTCGCGATCATGATGAAGATGGCGATGGTCTCGCTGAACTAGAGGATATGCATCGCCGTCCATCCCGGGTCCGGCGCCACAGCCTGTTATCGAGCCGTTCTTCTGACCAGAATTTGCGTTCGTCCCGTTCTTCTGGTAGCTCTCGGGCCAGCAGCACGAATCGTGGATCATTGCCACACTGGGCCAGGTGAGTACAATGACTTGGATATCAGTGTATGATTTAATCTGACAATCGCAGGCTTTATTATGGCAGTGGAGAACGACGCTTCCTTGCTTACAAGCCTTCATATGAGTCCATGGCTTCTTCAGAGTTCTCTGATAGTCAACCAAGGAATTCGCTCCTCAGTCGCTCCCCTAGCGTGGAATGCTATGCAACTGATATCAATAATCCCCGAAGACGCCCAAGGGATTATGCTCCACCCGAAAGTGACGCCATTTCCGAGGCGCCAATACCTCATCCTCTTCTTCTTGTTGCTCGTAGTATAAAAAAACGGACATCCAGTATATGGTCGCCACATCTGCGCCAAGATCGGCGAGCAAGCCGATATAGCATTTGGGCGCCACCATCACTTGTCGGATGCCACGATACCTCGTTTTTCTGGAGACGGAATATCCAGATTGTCTTGTTCGTTATTGGCTTTATTCTACCCTTCGGTACGTCTCATAAATCACATATCCGAGAAAACACAGCAATCAGCAACTAACTAGTTTATTAAGCATGGATGATCGGTGCTGTTCTCCCGCTTCCTGCGAAACCGTTCTTGGACATGGCTGAGCGAGATCACAGCACAAGTCATCTCGATCTTCGAACGGAATCGCGCCATCAGATGCAAGATTTTAATGAATTACGCCTTCGCAACCGAACCAAATGGTGGAGGAGTGTCAATCGCCGCATGTCCATCTTTGGTATCCTCCTCATAGGTGCTTATATTGCCTTAGCCGTTGTTGGGGTTCACCAACAATGGGCCATAAGTCGAAAAGCAATCTGAGCTTGTCTGTTGACAGCTTTGAACCATTTCATTCTTCATGACGACGAATCACTACCATCTGGACGACTTTCTGACGAAATCATGAATACTATTTCCAACACGATCTCTTTTTTTTTTGCCTTTTTTTGTATGAACTTAGCGGGATGTGATACCAGATATCGATTTATTTATGTGTAAATGTGTACCAAGAGATATTTATATGGGCCATATAGTGTAGGATGAGGTTGAATGGATAAATATCCGGATCTGTACGGTATTCAAAAATTACTATTCTAGATAGACAAGGCGCCGCCTCCAGTTCTCCGCAGAGAGATGGGATTAGCGACCCATTGGACAAGCCATTGTCCCTATAATTGATTCAAATTGTGCAGTGGACCTCTAAATCGTCCAGGGCAGTGATGTTTGATTGACTTTCTAAATTTACTGCTAGTCAAGAGCGGCTGGTTCATCATTGTGTCTATCCAACTATTATGACTTCTTTTGAAATGCTTCTAGCTCGGCTCGGAACTCGCCAACAGCTTCACTAATGTCTTGCTCAAGGTCCTTTGAGATGCCAAGGATAGGTTCTTTGCCAGTTAAGCTCTCGGTGCTGATCGACCGCGACAATTTTACACTGGCTTTTCCTTGGCGTTTTTCGAGTTGCTTCTTCAAGATAACTTTGCCGGGTGTTGCAAAGAAAGCCATGGAGGCCACAGTCCCGACAAAGCCGTAGAAGTAGACATGAGACCATGTACGGATTGAATCATCAAAAGCAAGAACCAAGAATGGAAGGGTAGCGAAAGAGAACACCACCTGAGTGATGAGATAGGTAACGAAGTCGTAATACTTCTTCCTGGGCAACGAATTGCCGTTGATAGGATCCAGGAAGAAGGGGCGCACATATCGACGGAAATCTATAGGCACGTAAGCACGTAAGCATAACTAGTCAGACATAATCTAAAGGTAAAGAATATGGAGAAAAATGCAACGGAGAACTTACTCTTGGCGGAGGTTTGTATCAGACTGGCTAAGACAAAGCTAAGATAGTAGCCGGGATAGAAGCCATGCCAAAAGGCACTTGTCGTAAATGTCATCAGACTGGCGCGGAAGCCCGGTTTCTTGCCTCTTGGTGTGACACGAAGATAAATGTAATTACGCAGCCAGTTGTTGGTATTCATATTCCAACCAGCCAGGTAGCCTCGAGGGTTTTGAGCGGTTTCTACGCCCCAAGGATCAATGTTCTGTAGACGATTCCACGAAACCTTTCCAGTAACTGGATCTACGCCGTTATATCCTAGGCCAGCAAGGATACAGGAGCCTTCTGTCAAGGACCAGACGCCATAATACTTGAATCTCGTAACGAGGTTGGTCATATACATGATCCAAACACGGTGAAGAAATCCGTGTGCCCCGTATGAGTCCTTAACAATAAGTGCAGGACTGTAGCTTTCAGACAAGACCACAAAAAGACCAATCCAGACCAGACCAGCTATCGCCTTACTAATCGCAGGAGTGCCACTTCGCGGAATCTTGCGCTTCTTTCTCACTGGGGGCTTCTTAGATGGGTCGACTTGGGCGGGAACATCAAACATGGATGTATCGATCCATCGACGGTACTCGACGTAGTCAAAAGCCGGACCAGCAAAAAGAGCCGGGAAAAACAGAACATATGCGGCATAATCGAGAAGCGCGGGTACATCGCTCAAAGCCCGATCTCTCTGAAGTTCGGACAAATGGTCCGCAGGTAGCTGTCCGTCAGCTACATTCCAGCAGAATGCGGATAGCTTCATAACCAGAACCATCTGAGCGCCAGTAATATCAACTGACGAGGGGCTAGCCGCAATTTGGCGTTGAATATGGTTGACGGACATGTGTCCCATGACAAAAACGAAACCGACCCATGGCATATAAGGACTGCCACGAAGATATTTGGCTATGCAGTAGGCGCCACCTGAGCTGATGAAAAGCGTCAAGATACCATCCCAGAGATCAAAAAGGCCAACGAGGTAAAAAATAGAGATGCTTTATTGAGAAAAGCAAGATGGTTAGCTTGCGAACAGAACTTCAAATTTCTAGAGATAGCAAGGAAGACCACATGTTCATACATGACAATGAATATGTTCTTACGATGAGGCTTCGAATCGGGGATCCGTTTAAGAACACCCGCCAGGGGATAGGATAGCAAGAAGGAAAATATGAGTTTAACTAGCGAAGGGCAGCATGTTAGAGAGGCACACGATATGAACGCAAAAATGAAGGTAATGCCTTACGTTCGTCTGGGGAAGCGCCAACCTTGGCCGACAGGGCCTCGAAAGCTGGTGTATGAGGAAAAAATATCAGCATCAAATTATACCTCATAAGCGATGGAAAATGCAACATAAAGAAAATGTTGGGAGATGGAGAGAGGAAGACCAACGCCTGTGGATAAAGAGCAGCATGTTTGGTAGCTTGTTCAATCCAGTTACAGTAGTGAATAGAGAATGCGTCTAGCACGAAAAAGAGAGGGGATTCAATCCATTTCAATACTAAAATAAATAGCAGTCGTCGCACAGAAATATCGACGAAATGAAATAGAAGAGATCACGAGCGTAAACCCAACCTCAACAAAGTGTGCCTAGGTAGTGTGATAAACTCGGGCCAACAAATGTCGTCAGGGCTTTTAGTGCGTCGTGGGGACTTGCCGAAAGCTTCTAGGTACACAAGGCCTACTACGTCAGTGGAAGATGGAACACACGTGCCGACTGCTCTTGGACACATGCCGTTCATGGATACAATTGTGACCTCTCAGGAACTAGCATTTAGTTCATGACTACCACGTAGTAATGCTCCAGAGTTGTTCATGTGTACCACCACATAAATATATGGCACAATTTTTTAATCATCTAGCCCGGTTTGATAATCTGGGGCTGAGACAGGTATGAGATAAAAGTGATCTCAAAAGGCTTGTGTGCAACTCAGTAGAGACAGGCAAGCAAGTGCTACCACAAACATAGATTAGATACGACTTTACGTCGAATCCTGCTGTAAGTACCAGATACTACCCAGTAGTTATTCAGATCAGATTCTCCTTACGTCATACGTTGACGATTAAGTCCAAAAACGATACATACAATCCATCTACTCTTAATATATGCACGAGTCCCAACAATCCAGAATCTCGGGCAATTTCACCTCAATTAATTTAAAGAAATGAGACCTATGCTTCGTTTCCGGCTTGCTCCCCGCATCCTTGCAGGAGGCATTGGATGTGGTGCATCTTTTGGTGCTATTTTGCTAAACGCTCGAGTACGACTTGACTCAGGGCAAACCGTAGTCACACCAGCTCGCCGTTATGAAGAAAGATCGGATTCACTAGTTCCTCAGCATATTGTTCATCAAGTTTCCAGAGGAAGCATTGTTGGTTGGTCATGCCTATATTGCATAACATCCCTTAGTGACATGGCAGCCCAACGCTGGAGTTTCTGATCTTCAAACGTAAATTGCTAACTATCATGCATAGGATTTCTCACTGGTCTCCTTGTTTCTATGTTCTCGCGCACTCTGGTCTTTCTCGGCGGTCTATTGACTGTTTCTATTCAGGTGCGTACAAATCTCATCACGCGCGGTCATATGTTACTGTAATTCCTAATATGATGATGTGATCAAGGCCGCCTCCTCATATGGGCTGAATCTTTCCTATCTTATTGGAATCAATAAGACGATGCTTGAAAAGCTTCCTCTCTGGCGGGGCGGCACAGCCAACCCATGGTTTATGGCATCATTTGTCTCGACCTTTATTTTGGCAGCATTTGTACGCCTGTAAAAATCAGGGTCTCTGTATTTATGGTTCTAAATAGCCTCCGTCTCTCGCTTAAGCCACGCCATTGTCAACGGATCTTTCTCGAAATAGCCTTTTGTCTTTTCCAAAACCTCTGCGTTGTACGCGTTGAGCCAAGTCTTCTCAGCATCCGAAAGCATGCTGGTGTCAATCAAGTTCTTGCAGTATGGAACCATGGTGACATGCTCAAAACCCAAGAACGGTTTGTCTCCAAAGGAGTACTTTGTCTTAGCTTCTTTGACCATGACAATGTTCTCGATACGAATTCCAAAGCTGCCATCTTCATAGTATCCCGGTTCGTTCGAAATGACGTTGCCAGCTGCCAGTGGGACTTCCGTATATTGCACACGAGTTCCGATGCCAATGGGCCCTTCGTGAACATTCAAAAAAGACCCAACGCCATGGCCTGTTCCATGTCGATAGTCCAATCCGGCCATCTGTCATCAGTCAGCACAAGTCATTGTATTCTTGTTTGTCAACTCACCCAGAGGTGTTGGCGGGCAAGCGAGTCTAGGGCAAATCCGGTAGTTCCTTTAGGGAAAATGGCCATGTCTAAACCCACGTGTCCCTTCAGGACCAATGTGTAGGCCTCTCTCTCATTGTCCGTTGGCTTCCCAAAATGTAACGTCCTAGTGGTATCTGTTGTACCATCCAGGTATTGAGCACCGGAGTCACATAAGTATACTGCCTCGGGGTCAATGACAGCACAGTTCCCTCTCTCTGGGCCATAATGAATAACGGCCGCGCTGTATCAATACCATTAGCCTGGTTTCCTTCCATTGGTCCACAAGAATATTTCATAGGCCAAGCTAGACAGGTTAGGTAAACATTTACTTACTTGGCACCCGTCGACGATATGGTTGGGAATGATAAGCCTACAAAGTGCTGATGTTTTGACCGTAACTCTTCAAGTTTATCAGCAGCCTGCACTTCATCCAGAGTAGCCCGCTTAGCCACAAGTTGATCTTCAAGCCAGGCGAAGTACTCAATAAGAGCAGCACCATCTCTGATATGACAAGCACGCATTCCCTCCAGTTCCGTATCGTTCTTGATAGCTTTGGAATCGCCAACCGGGCTACGAATCTCTTCGACAGTCGAGTCTCCACCAAGTGCTCTCTTAAGCGCCCAGGAGCCTTTGTTTGAAATAAGGAAGCTTCCTGTGTTGCCTTCGATAGATTGGTGGAGTTGGCGTGCATCAGCGAATAGTGAATCGTAAGGCTTTACCTGAACATCATTGGCGGCCAGGTGTGCCTTACACGATTCATCTAGTTTTGATTCATCGATGTACAATGTTGCAGTCTGTGGTGTGACTGAGGCGTATGAGAAAAAGACTGGATTGTACGGAATGTCGCTACCCCTAAGATTAAATAGCCAGGCGATTTCGTCCAACATTGAGATGAAGAAACCAGGGGAGTGTTTCTTTTCAAGCTCAGCACGGAGCTCAGAAAGCTTCTTCTGCACCGACTTTCCAGAAAAGCTCTCTCCCAGGACCTTGATAGGGAGGAGAGGGCGAGCAGGCCGTTCTTGACCCCAGACAATATCTACCAAGTTATCGTCAAGGGGCAGTAGATCAGAGCCACCACTCTTGCGGATCTTCTCTGCGAGCTTTTTGGCCGCAGATCCGGTTATCAGAGTGGAATCAACAGCAACTGTCTTGCCACCGACAGACTGATCAGCCGCCCACTCCTGCCATGTCGGAACATCCTGAAGACCTTGCTTCAGCAGTGTCCAATTATTATCAAGTTGGTGAGCAGCTTGATTAAAGTATCGACCATCTGTGGCGAGAGCTGCTGATTCCTCTGTCACAACAGCGCAACCTGCTGATCCCGTGAATCCGGATATGAATTCACGACGGGCATCGCACTCTGCAATATACTCGGAGCTATGGCTATCCTCAGAGGGAATAACTGAGGGAATACTTATTTAGCAATATGCTGATTGGGAGAGTTTAATCATAAGATACTGTGGAGACCTTACTATAAACATGGACATTGCGCTCTTTCATCAATGTTCGGAGCTTAGCAAGCTTAGATGTCGTGTCGGCTTTTGCCATGGCTGTGGTTGATAGGCGAGTTCCCAACGGACTTCTGGTTTTGAATTGAGGTACAAGATTTGAAAACCTAGCAAGAGACCTAACTCCCAATAATCGCATGAATCACGTACTTGTAACTGTATGTCAACAAGTGGTGTTCGGACTGTTCCAGAAACAACACTTCCCACGTCGCGGCTATGAGCGGACCCTTGGAGGGGTTGATGAGGGGCAAGGGCCGAGTGCTGAAGAATGCCCTGAATGATCTGGTGTGGTCTGTGCTGCAAATATGACACCAACTACAATAGATAGATAGATACCAGGTAGGTATCCAAGTACTGCCTAAGTAAAAACATTCAACCGACACTTAACATTTATCTACTGGATAAAGGAGCATCCATGGCTGTGTTTTTGGAGAAATACTGCCTTACATAGGTAGCTATATTACGTGTCAGTTAGAGGTTTTTCCTATACTTAGACAGAACTTCATAGCGGGTATTCTGTCCTCTTTAAAGATATTTTTACCATTAACAACCACGTCTCTCAATAATTAATGTATACTACCGAGACTTGAACTGCTATCCACTGCTGGGTACTAGATAACAGCTCAACTTCCTTAGGTCTGATTAGATACCTACCTTGATGTGCATTCACAAACATCGTGTTCCTATCCCTCTTGCTAATAAATTGCAGAGGAAAAATAAGTTGTGTACCCAATTGCGCTGTTCGCAAAGGGTATTTTTCCCAGAAGTCCTCTACGTAGAAAAGTGGGTTAGTACCAGTTTGTAGGAGTTGTACTAGGCAGTAGTAACAAAATGTACACCGGGCGCATTGGTGGGTTTCATACGGCAACGTCATACAGCTTACCACATTGTGAAGGCCACCTTGCCTTCTGTTTCAAGTATTTGTCCTCTTTTACTGATTGTCGCCACGTTCTACTTCCATTGTGATCCCCAACTGGATAAAAGGGCCTTATCTTCGCAACTCATGCCGTAATTTTCAGCCTCATCACTATGGACCAAGTCGTGGACGGCGGCCGCCTACCCCTCGAGGCATGGTTCTGGGAGATGCCTATGTGCACCAGATGGTGGACGGCCGCAACAGTCCTCACAAGTGCGCTTGTTCAGTGCCACATGGTAACACCTTTCCAGCTTTTCTATAGCTTCCGAGCTGTCTTTGTCAAGTCGCAAGTAAGTTGGCTGCTATTCATAATTGATGGTTTCATACTCAAATCAGCGCTTTAGTATTGGCGATTGTTAACAACCTTCCTCTACTTCGGTCCGTTTTCTCTCGACCTACTTTTCCATATTTACTTTCTTCAACGATACGCGCGACTACTTGAGGAATCTTCCGGACGTTCGGCGGCACACTTTTCATGGCTTCTCCTCTATGCTATGACGAGTCTCATCGTCTTATCACCATTGGTTTCAATGCCTTTTCTTGGCCACCCGCTCTCGTCTACTCTCGTCTACATCTGGTCTCGACGGAACCCTGACACCAGGCTAAGTTTCCTTGGACTGCTTGTCTTTACAGCACCGTACCTTCCATGGGTATTGATGGCGTTCAGTCTATTCATGCATGGAACAGTACCAAGGGACGAGATCATGGGCGTGGTAATTGGGCATATCTGGTACTTCTTTTCCGATGTGTATCCCCCACTCCATAACGGTTCACGGCCACTAGACCCCCCAAGCTGGTGGAGGAGACTTTTTGAAGGCCCAAGAGCGAATGAATCGAGTAGCGACATCAACAATATGATAGCTACGGGCGGTAGAGAGGTTGCGGCCGCAAATGTACACTGAACAATGAGGTCACAAAGATTCTCCTAGAGTCTTCTACTTAGCGATTTGTTGAACCAGCATTTATACTAGCTCTTTCGTCCAGTTTTACATGGCAGCTTTGGCGTTTGGCGCACTTAGATTGTAGCCTCCGAGGTTTCCTTGCAGATAAAGTGTATGCATTAAAACTGACTCTTAACCGATCTTGCAGTCTCTTCTTAGACCTACTCGACAAGTAGTGGATGAAATGGGCTTTTCAGAAAAATGGGTGCGTCATTCAAAGAGAAGTTGCTCCATCTTGTGATTACTGAGCCACTGGCTCTGTCAGCTCCCCGCCAAACCCCCGACAGTAGGCTACATACGATATCCCCCAGAGAGCAGGTTCTCGAGGAACGGGGGCTCAAGCAGTGGTGAATACAAGGATACTAGTTACATATGTTCGAGAAGTATTTGGTGATAGCTACTATGAATGCTGTACTCTTTGAATCGCCCCGAGAAATCCCAAATCTGTATGTCAATAAGAAAATACTTTGTGGAGTAAATTGACTGAGGCAGCCATGTGAAACATGGTCCTTAAAAGATTGCCGTCATTCAAGAACTCTGCCATTTGCCCCGCCATGGGAACAGGAACGGCTTACGCCATATGACGCCGAGAATGTCAAATAGGCTTCATGCAAAAACCTACTCCGACAACCGCTCTGACAGAACTTTTATACCTCATTTTGCACCCCGAAATCTGTCTTGAGAATCAAGTAACTAGAGGTCATATTCTTCAATTTAAGCCTGTTGACAGCAAGAGTTACGATGAAGGCGTATATGTACGACAACGTTCCTGTAAGTTGAATAACAACACCCCGCATGCGTCGAGCGGGGTATTGATGCTCATTTGCAACAACAGGGCGACCAGCGCCTACCGCACGATTCCGGCCGAGAAGTGGGAACCAGTCAACTAAGGGACCTCGGTGTTCATTATTATCACTTTACCAATGTGGAAAAGGTAGATGAGTTGGCCGCGGAACGGGGATACAAGAACCGCGATGAGATCGTTGTGTCCCCAGAGAAGATGGGTGATGTCTATGAGGAAAAGGTTAAAATGTTCTTCCACGAGCATTTGCATGAGGATGAAGAAATTCGCTACATTCGAGGTGGCCAAGGCTACTTTGATATCCGGAGCAAGGAGGACGAATGGGTACGCATTCAACTCGAGAAGGATGACCTTATCATTTTACCTGCTGGTATATACCACCGTTTCACGACAGACGAGTCAGATGTGCGTCATCAATGAGAATCGGCATGGCATTCTGGGGGATTGCTAACCGTTTAATAGTTTGTTCATGCCATGCGGTTGTTCAAAGATGAACCGAAATGGACCCCTTTGAATCGCGACCCAGAGCTTGATACCAATGAGATTCGTAGAGATTATGTGAGTCAATTCCTTGTCATCTAATAAGAGGCATAACGGGTGGGGCTTGGAATTGTGGGAGTTGAAGAATGAGTAGATTGACAGCTGTTGAATCTACTCACATCTCTGGATATTTGAATGCATACTGGAGTCCTACTATAGCGTTGTTGAGAATAATGGAGCTCGCCCAAGATGAGAATGCCGTGCCAAAGTGCCTCAGGTGTATGTGTATAGATGTTGGAATATACTAGGAACAAGTGATCACCAGTCTTTTTCCTACCTCAGAACTTGGGTCCAATGAGGTGTAGAACAAAAAAAATAGACGGCGTCTAAACAGACACGAAGTTGGCATCTTCACAAAGATAGAGGCTTTTTAATCATCAAGAGAGTTTTTTAAGCTTAAACCAATATCCCCCAATTATTTCAAGTTGACTTAATGCTTCTCTGGTAGGTCCACCACACATCTCTTTTGCCTGCCATGTGATCCGAGATGGCGATTGTCGCTTTTTTTTTGGCTCCTTCACCAACTATATGTAGCCATGAAGGCGTCCGAGAATAAATTTCAGCTTTGGAGACCAACGATACGTAGTTTGCTTCTGGCTCAAAGTAAGAATCTACATCATCTCCAGGCTCTGCTGTCAGATGCGCAATGTCAATATTCCCAGAGGGCCAACGCTGAGATTACTCGATCTCCACAAACACCATCATTTGAGTTGAGGCGGCTGATTATTACGCCTCGAATACCCTCCTTAACCGTCGCAAGTATTGTCAGCCCATATGAGCAGTGACTATCATCTTCAATCTGTACTTTTTTTTTGTTCTTAAAGTATGGAGAATCATCCCGACGCGCCAGAACCAAGCGAAGGTTCAGGCAAAGCTCGCCTACATCTCCCTGCGAGCTGTGATCCGCCTCCGGTTAGCGGCTCTACGAAGCAGCTTGTCTGGATTGTGTGTTTCAACCACATTGTTTTGCATCATGGATTTTAGCTTACAATGGAATTTTCAGGTTTTCGGCGGTACTGGTCATATGGGCCGGTCATTGGTTAAGTCTGCTCTTACTCATGATGACTTGGTAGTCTCAGTCGGTCGCGTCTTTGAGACACGACAAGAAGATATGTTGGGGATTCACGAGAACTGCCTAGGATTACTTTGCGATGTTCGCTCGCGTGAATCAGTCTGTCGTGTGGTTCAACGTACAATTGGCCGTTTCGGTCGCGTTGACGTGGTAGCCAACTGCTCGGGATATGGTGTCATTGGATCTTGTGAGGACCAAGATGAACACGACTTGCGCAATCAGTTTGAAACCAACTTCATGGGAACACTTCACATAATTCATGCGACTCTCCCATACTTTCGGCGCCAGAATAGTGGCCGGTATTTGATATTCAGCTCTACGTCTGGAGCTCTAGGAGTTCCTGGCCTTGGTCCATACTGTGCGACTAAGTATGCAGTAGAGGGCCTCATTGAAGCTATGTTATATGAGACAGACTCATTCAACGTCAAAGCTACACTTATTGAGCCAGGGCTAGTTCGACGAGATGAACCTGACACGGGTCTCTTGCCAACATGGGGTCATTTCTTCTTAAAACCCCCGAGTGAAAGCTATTCCCAGGCAACGTCTCCAGCTTTACACGCCAAGAGAATGGTACAATGGCTGGGCGATCGTCAACCTACGAGTGCAGTTAAGTGCGCCGAGCTAGTGTGGCAACTAGGGCATTGCTCATACCCACCTTTACGACTGCTATTGGGTAGTTATGCAATTGAGAGTATTCGTGACAGAATGAGATCCGTCACAGAAGAACTAGAAGATTGGAAACATTTAAACTTTTTAACGGTATTGGATATGGAGAAGGAGGGTAGCGCAAACGAATAGGAAAAGGGAGTAAGCGCTCTGAAAAGTAAGAATAAAAGACATATGACTTACTGTAATTGAAATGAGTGGTTGTAAATTGCGATTCTATGCAACTTGAACTATTAGCATACTAATTTGGGCTAGTTTACTGCTATATAGGAATAATTTAAGAAAGATATATTTGGTTTGTATATTATGTTTTGATATATTTAAATAATTGAATGAAATTACAAATACACACAAAAATAGTTAAACTTTGTAGTTTTTTATTAACATTCTTTAAAGTAATTAATAGAAAATATAAATATATATATAAATAATGAATTAATATATAAGTTTTTTATATACATTTAATTATAATAGAATTCTTTTTGTCTTTTTGTTTATTTAATGATATTGAATAAATACTTTAATTAATTAATTTAAGCTTAATTATTATAGTTTTTTTTTATTTTTATTACTTAATTTTAATAACACTTAAAGTTATTAATTTTATTAAAATTATATTATTTTATTAATTATAATTATTAATCAAATAATGAAAAAGTATTCATTACTTATTTAATTATTAATAATTTACTAAAGGTTATTGTTAATTATATTATGTTTATAATCTTAAGTTATTTATGTAAGACTATTATAATAATTAAGTATTAAATAAACAAATTCTTTTATTTTTATAATTTTAAATAGTTGTAAAGGATTTAAATTTAAATTAAAAAGCTTTATCTTTTAATGTAATTTAATATTTACTATTATAATAATAAATATATTATATAAAAAGTATATATAAATTTAAACCTAACTCAGTTAATTACCAAAAAAAACACTAGTTTTAATAATATAATTAAAGCTTTAATATTATTTTTATAAAATAATGTTAACTTTATTTTATAATTATTATATTTAAGAAAAAGAATTACTTTTATTATTATATTTTATATTATTAAATAATTTTATAAAATTTATTTATATTTAAATCCATGTATATAAGCATTTATAGTAAATGTTATATTAGAAAGTAAAGTTATAAATATCTTTAGCTCATTTATTTAATTTTTAAATAACATAATGTTATTGTGACTTTCCGGGCGGTTCTTCCAACAAGAACTACAGGGTATGTCAAGTTTATTAGCAGAGGATCAGAATAAATCTAAGCAATTAATAAACATATTATAATTCAGGTTATTAAATAACTAATAGTAAATAACATTATTAATGACTGGTTAAAGCTAATTTTATTTAAATAATATAAGAGATTAAATAATAAATATATTTATTTTAACTATAACAAATATAAGTTTGGTTTTTATTAGAATAAATATACTATTATTTAAAAGGGACTAAACTAGTCTTATTTAAGCTATTAAATTTACTTAAGTTAATTTTATTTAAGCTAATCTTGATTAGCTGTTTTTTTATAGTTCTCCTGTGGTTATGTTTTAATCGATAAGGTGCACGATTATTGTTAAAAGTGAGCCTATTCTTGTAGATAATATAAGTGCAAGGTTGGGTCCTCACAGTTATATACTATATATCATTAAGTATACCCTTGAATTTATTCAGACACATATTTATGTTATTACTAACTAATATTATTATAAATTAATATTAATATAACTTAAAAATATTAAAACATAAGATGTAGTTTCAGAATATAATATTTAATATAAAAACTTATACTCATTCACGTAAATACGAATTAGGTTTATAGAATTATTATTCAAGAATATAAAATGAAATAATAAAAATGACTAATTTTTTTAAAGAAAAATAATAATTATATAATATGGTTAACGCTATTATTATATAATAAGTTATTTAACCTCTGTGACCATGACTAAAGCATTGAATTTTTGTACTATAATACTAAAATTTTAATTATATCATTAAAGCTAAGGTTTTTAATTAATTAACTAGACTAATCTTAACTTTTTAAATACCCTTCATATAATCTAAGCTTAATGAAATAATTTATTGTTTTTATGTAATGTTTTATTAATTTTTATTTACTTTATCATTTAAAATCTAATTAATTATTTAATTATTAAGACTAAAGTTTCTTTTATAAATTCATATGTATTACTTTTATTTATTAATAGTAATTATTATTTAATACTTTAAATAAAAACTATATTTATTTATTATATTAAATATAACTTATTATTTAATTATGTTTAATACTAGTTATTTCTTTTGACTATTACATTTCAATTTTAAAAAAATCAAATTAAAAATGTATTATTTATAATTTAATTTTATTAAATGATTTAATAATATAAAATATAATAATAAAAATAATTCTTTTTTTTCAAATATAATAACTATAAAGTAAAATTAATACTATCTTATAAACTATTATACTAAATTGTTAAATCTTGACTATAACTTATATATTAAATTATAATATTAAAATTTTAATTGTATTATTAAAGCTAAGGTTTTTTAAGGAATTAAATTAAATTTAAATTTTTTATACTTTTTATATAATATATTTACTATAATAGTAAATAATAAATTAACAAAAAAGTTTTTTTTAGTTTAAAGTGTAACGGGCTGGCCCCAAAGAGGCTAAAGCGATAGCTAGCGCTACGGCCGTTAGCATACGTAGTATGCTATCCACTGCGGCAAAAGGATACGTATTGAATAGATCGATAAGAATCTATTCAACTAGCTATATAAAGCCATCTAAGGACCTCATTGGGATAGGTATGGGCATAGCCCAAGCCTATAACATAAAGTTGAATATTTTATAAGTATTTAAAAGTATAAAAATAAAAGAATTTATTTATACTTGACTATTAATAAAACTTATTATAATATATTTATAAAATTAAATCATAGATAAAATAAAATTAAATATAAGTTTTAATTTTATATATTAGATTATTTATTATTTAATTTTATAATATAACCTTTACTGTAGGAGCTTGTGCCTGTAGCTTTAAATATAAATTGATTTTATTAGATGATCTGATAATATAAAATACAGTAATAAAGGCAATTATTTTTCTTGGATATAATAGCTATAAAATAAGATTAATACTATTAATATAATAAGTTATAATATTAAAGCTTTGATTGCGTTATCAAGGCTAAGGTTTTTTAAGTATTTACTTAAATTAAATTTAAACTTTATATATTCTTTATCTAATATATTTATTATAATGATAAATAATAAATCAAAAGATAAATTTTTTTAATTTAAAATTAAATGTTTTATAAATATTTAAATATATAAAAATAAAAGCATTTATTTAAAATTTAACTAGAATCATATTTTATATAAAGAACTTAAGACTACAAATATAATACAATAAACAACAACTATTCTATCAATAATCAAATAAATGACTAAAGCCCTTAATTACTTAACTAATAATAATAGCTAATTAAGGCAATATAATAGCCTATAAAAAAGAATTAAATACTAATACTATAATAATTAAATTAAAAGCTAAAAAAAAATTATCAAAAATTAAAATAATAAAAAGAAACTATTAAAATAAAATATTTAATAAATAAATTCTTTTAAACTAAAATAAGAAAACTAAATTTAAGCCTTAAAAATATTAAAAAATATTAAAAAATATAAAAAAAACTAAAAAACTAAAATTAATAAAAAACTAAATCTTAAATAATTAATAATAATAATAATAATATATATAATTATTTAATTAATATTATAATATTTTATTATATAATTAAACAAAATATATAAAACCTAAATCTTTAATATATTTAATAAGATAATAAAAGTCAAATAATACAATTAAACAAGCGAGGCAGACTTGTCCTTTAAAAGGGTAATTTAATTCTATATATTAAAAAATATCCTATATATTTTATATAAGGAAAAGCTTTATGCAAGGAGCTAGCTTAAAAATAGTTATAGCCCAAATAGTAAAAGACTATAGCCCGAATAGCAATACTTTTAATTAAAATATTATACTTGTCTTAGGAAAGTGGCATAAATAACTCGTATACAAAGACAATAGCTATGTTATGATGTATGTTTTATTAAACTGCTGTATTCTCAAATGTAGATTTACTTTAATAGTCATATTAAATATTAAATCATAATATAATACTATTTAACTATATACAAAAACTATATTTATAAAAACTAAGTTAAAAACCTATATATACAAACTAATATTTGTTAAAATTCTTAAAGTAGACTATATGCTTAAATTTTTCTTATCCTATGTTATTACTATGGTATATAAAATATTACTTAAATATTTCAAATTAATACAAATAAAATATTACTATTCGGGCTGTAATATATTACTATTTAAGCTATAACTTACTTATTCCAGCTAGTGTTAGCGCTAGATGAATAAGACCTAGTTACAGCAGGGCTATTACTAGCTATAATATACTATACCTGTTCTAAGTCCATT
Source organism: Cladobotryum protrusum (assembly GCA_004303015.1). Classification (NCBI taxonomy): domain Eukaryota; kingdom Fungi; phylum Ascomycota; class Sordariomycetes; order Hypocreales; family Hypocreaceae; genus Cladobotryum; species Cladobotryum protrusum. Next base: position 1,775,963 of record RZGP01000001.1, read on the forward strand.
TAAACTACTCTAATAGTAACAATACCTCTGACAATTAACTACTAACTCTACTATAAGCTATTCCAACAGCCATTCCAACGGCTATTTCAATCAGTGCCTTTTAATCAGTATCTTTGACTAGTTATCACAACAGTAAATAACTGCGCTATAATTATAGTAGGTATTACGCTATATTTTTATGTATAAAAGGTCTTTGCGCTAGTCCCTGTTATACCTAGAGCTTACTGGCTTAGCGCCAACGCTAGCCGGAATAAGTAAGTTACAGCCCGAATAGCAATACTCTATTGTTATTAGTTATAGTCGTTGGTTAAGTATTCAAAGGCTTAAGTTATTTACTCTATTATTAATAGTTTATTAAAAGTAGATTTGTGATTTTAAATTGTTTATATAAGACTATGATTATAGTTAAATATTAGATAATTAAATTGTTTTATTTTTATAGTTAATTACTTAACAACTTTAGCCTTAATAATATAATTAAATTTTTAGTATTATAATAAGTGTGTTATCTCTCTTATATAGTTTACTTAGGATTATTCTTCTTAATAAATAAAGATTTAATAATCTATTATAATAGTTTATAAGAGTTTATCCTTTAAATTTTATAATTTAAAAGTAATTGATATAGTTTTTAAATAACATTAATTTTATTTTATAACTATAATAAAGCTATAGAATTAATTGGTTTTTAATAAGTATAGTTAATTATTATAATTTTATCTTTATATTTTTATATTTTATACATTGTTTTTATTAATTATACTAGTATTTTTAATATAATTTATTAATTTCTTTTTATTTTATTCCTTTTTTTTTATTTCTTATATTATATTTAATTTATTTTCTTATTATAATTAATATACAAGTATTTTTATTATTAAAGTACAAATAATATTTTTTATAATTATAATTTCTAAATCTTTAATTTATTTGTTAATTTATAATTTATCATATTATAAATCTTTTTAACTAATAAATACTTTTATTAAAAACATTATTATTATTATTATTATTATTATTATTATTATTATTATTATTATTATTATTATTATTATTATTATTATTATTATTATTATTATTATTATTATTAGCCTTATTACTATAGTCTTTTATAGATATCTTTTTCTTATATTATTTATATATAACTATGTTTTAATAATAGTTTTTTCTTATAAAATTTAACATTTAAAAAAATTCCTTGTGCTATTAGTATATTTTATCTTTGACTTGTTTTCATACGTAATTTATTCTTTTAACTTTTTATTTTTAAAAGATATCTGCTATTAGTTTCTTTACTATTATTACCACTCTTTCTGGTTTTTATACATTTAATAAGATTATAAGTCTAGGCCTTTTTCACTTTGTTTTTATATCTTTAAGAATTCTTATCGCTTATATAGTAAAGTAATTAACTACCTAGCAAACCCTTGATTAATCTTTAAGATTGTAGGTTTTAATCCTGCTATGAGTGAGTTTTTCTATAATTAATTCTTTTAGAAAAAGACCAGATAGTCTACCTTGTTTTAAAATAAGTTAATAATATTAGGTTATATTTGTTGTATTACAAAAATAGTTTTTGTTAATTAATAATAAAAACATTAAATATAAAATATAAATTTATAGTATTTAATCTTATAGTAAGTATAAACTTAGGTTATATTAGTTATAAAAATATACTAGTTTTTAAAACTAATTCTTAGTGTAACAAGAATAAAAAAAGTGCTATCCAAGCTAATAGACTGTAGTACTAAATGGCAAAAGATCTGTTAATGCTAGCATTTTGTGCTAGTATTGTCTTTTATATTAGTATATAATAATTATTTATTATAATTATTTCTTTTTTTATAGCAATATGACCTTAGATCATTACTCTTGCTTTTTATTAATGGGGAATGTCTTACTTAAGCTTATTAGTCTACTTTTAGCTTTATTATAGTCTTATGGTTTAATAAGATGAGTACATAAGACCTTATAAAGATAAATTAACTAATATAAACTTTTAAGACTAGGCTTTATAAGCTTAATATAAGTATTAATAAATTGCCTTGTATTTGCTATTACTACGGTTTAAACCTATAATCTTTTTGCTATGTTAAAAAATCTATAAAATACTAATATAATTATGATAAGAATAAAAGGGATATTATTTAAATTAAGAAATTATAGTATTAAATAGTAAAAGATTTGTTAATACTGGTATTTTGTATTAGTATTGTCTTTTATATTAGTATATAACAATTACTTATTACACTTAGAATATGTAAAGTAATAAGTAAATTATATTAATATATTATATTATTATTGTTAAATAATATATTAAAGAAAATCTAAAATTAAAAAAATTAAAAAAAAAGATAATTTAAAGATTTAAATAAATATTAGTCAGCTTTTATATATAAGTTTTTGATCTAGCTTTTATAAGATATAGTTTTCTTATATAATCAAGTAGTCTTATATTATTATTTAATGTATAACAAAAGTATTAATATATTTATATATTTAAGGATACACTAGTTAAGAGTAATATAAATAATAATAATTTTATATTTTTATACTAATATTAATATTTATAATAAAATAGTCTTATAATAAAAAAGTTTATTTATATTATTAATAAGATTGTTAATAAGTTAATTAATAATTCTTTTCTTATTAATTTTATTATTTACTTATGATTTAATTTTTGTGATATAACATTTGCCATGGGAGCTTGTGCTCGCGAATTCGAATATGGATTAATTTTATTAAATGATTTAATAATATAAAATACAGTAATAAAGGCGATCCTTTTTCTTAGATACAGTGGCCATAAAATAAGATTAATACTATAAACTATTATAATAAACTATTAGACTTTATAACTAAAGTATCAAATTATAATACTAAAGCTTTAATTATATTATAAAAATTAAGGTTTTTTTAAATAATTAATTAAACTAAATTTAAATTTATATATACTTAACCAGAATTATAGCCTTATATAAGCAACTTAAGACCATAAATATAATAATAAATAATAGCCTTTAATAAGCTATCAATAGTTAGGTAAATAATTAAAGCCCTTGATTAATTAATCAATAATAATAGTTCATTAAAATAATAAAATAATTTATAAAAAAAACCAAATACTAATACTATAATAATTAAATTAAAGGCTAAAGAAAATATTATTAAAGATTAAAATAATAAAAAATAAATTATTAAAATAAAATATTTAAAAGTTAAATTCTTTTAAAAGTAAAATAAAAAAATATTAAAGAATATAATAAAAGGTAAATAATACAATTAAACAAGCCAGGCAAACCTGTTCCTTAAAGGGGTTTATTACTTATATTATTTTGTTAACATTAAGTTATTTAAATATAATAAAAAAGGTTTTAAAAAAGTCTATTATATTGTCTTATATATTAATAATAAATATAACTTTTTTAAAGTTCAAAATACTTAGATAATATTTTAAAATTAATATTAAGATTATCCCCTTTGGGGGACGAGTCTGCCTGGCTCGTTTAATTATATTATTTAACTTTTATTATCTTATCAGGTCATTCAATAAGATCAATCGTATCAGGAATCTAGGTCCTATATATTCTGTTTAATTATACAATAAGGCATTGCTTATATAGTAATATAATCAAAGTATTAGTAGAAAGATTATATATATTACTGCTTTTAACTATCTAGGATCTAGCTTTCTATTAACTTTTATTTCCCTTTTTCTATGTCCTTTAATATCTTTTTTTCCTAGGGCCTAAGCTTAGTCTTCTTACCCCAGTTCTAAAAGAACCTGGCTCTTAGACATCCTGTCTTAATAACCCGTTTCTTATTGCCTCAGTCTTTGGCGATGTCTTCGTTGGCCTTTAATTTAACCGTTATAGCATTAGTATTTGGTTTTTTCTTACAGGCTATTCTATTATATATAGCTTTAATTAGCTATTATTATTAGTTAAATAATCAAGGGCTTTAGTCACCTACTTGGCTATTAATAGCTTACCAAAGGTCATTGTTTATTATTATATTTGTAATCTTAAGTTATTTATATAAGATTATAATTCTAGTCAAGTATAAATAAATTCTTTTATTTTTATATTTTTAAATACTTATAAAATATTTAACTTTAAACTAGAAAACTTTATTTTTTAGTTTATTATTTGCTATTATAGTAAATATATTATATAAAAAGTATATATAAGTTTAAATTTAGTTTAATTAATTACTTAAAAAACCTTAGCCTTAATAATATAATTAAAGCTTTAATATTATAATTTAATGTATAAATTATAGTCATAGAAGTTTAATAATTTATTATAATAATAATATTAATTTTATTTTATAGCTATTATATTTGAGAAAGAGAATTGCTTTTATTATTATATTTTATATTATTAGATAATCTAATAAAATTAATCTATATTTAAATCTATAAGTATAAGCTCTTATAACAAGCATCATATCATAAAATTAAATTATAAATAAAAAAATTATATAATTAATTATATTAAAAAAGATTTTTATTAATAAATAAATAGTTTTATAACACAACTTATAAGTATATTATTTTATTTTATAATACATATTAAAGATTTTTTTTTATAATAACTATTTAAATACTTATTAAAAAATGATATTTAATAAATTATTTAATAAAGGATAAAATAATAGTATTATTATATTAGAAAAAACTAGTTTATGATATGACTTATTTAGCTTCATTAGTTTAAAGTTTTTTTTTAGTTTTTTAATACCATATTACTATAGTTATAATGAAAAATATAATATAATCACTATAACATTTATTAATATATCATTTTGTATAACAATATACTTTTTTAAATAATTGTTATCTTAAAATATAATTGAAAGTCTGTTTTTATTTACTTAAAAAAACTATTTATTTATAATAATAATTTAAAAGCTTTTAATTAAAGCTTTTATTATAATTTTATAGAAATTAACAATTTATATTTACAAGATTTTATAAAATCATTATTATAAATTTAATTTTCATTATAATTATAATTTAAACTAGTTTTATTATTTTATTGAAGTTAATAAAATATTTAATAGTTGAATATAAGTAGAAAATATACTTTTATAATAGTTAAAATAAAGATTATGTTATTATAAGCTACTTAATAATATTTAAAGTTATTTATCAAGTATTTTTAAATGAGTATAAAAAGTAAAAGTAAAAAAATCATATAAAAGAAATTGAAAGTGTATATCTTAGTAAAATCATTAGTTTTATTATTAAAGATAATAATAATAATTTTAATAAGTAGAAAGATTATTTTAATTATATAAAGGATTATACAAAATATAAATTAATTAATAGATTATAACCCCTTTAGGGGACGAGTCTGCCTAGCTCATTTGATTGTATTATTTGACTTTTATTATCTTATTAATTATATTAAAAATCTAAATCCTATACATTCCATTCAATTATATAATAAGGTATTATAATATTAATTAAATAATTATATATATTATTAATATTAATTATTCAAAATCTAGTTTTTTATTAACTTTTATTTCTTTTTTTATATTTTTTAATATTTCTTTTTTTTTAGAGTTTAAACTTGATGTTTTTTACCTTAGTTTTAAAAAAGCCTCTCTTTTAAATACCTTATTTTAATAGCCTTTTTCTTATTACTTTAATCTTTAATAATATTTTTTAGCCTTTAATTTAACTGTTATAGTATTGGCATTTAATTCTTTCTTACAGGCTATTCTATTACTTTGATTAGTTACTGTTATTAGTTTAATCAGGGGTTTTAGCCACTTACTTGGCAATTGATAGCTTGTTAAAGGCTGTTGTTTATTGTGTGTTATATTTGTAGTCTTAAGTTGTTTGTATAAGGCTGTGAGTGATTGTAGTCAAGTTTTAAATAAATGAATTTTTTTATTTTTATGCTTTTAAGTATTTATAGAATATTTAGCTTTAAACCAGAACACTTAATCTTTTAGTTTAATTTATTATTTATTATTATAGTAAATATATTATATAATATATATATATAAGTTTAAGTTTATTTTAATTAATTACTTAGAAAACCTTAGTTTTAATAATATAATTAAAGCTTTAGTATTATAATTTAATATATAAGTCATAGTTATAGAGGTTTAATGATTTATTACGGTAGTTTATAGTATTAATTTTATTTTATGGCTATTATATCCGAGAGAAGGGATTGCTTTTCTTATTGTATTTTATATTATCAAATAATCTAACAAGATTAATTTGTATTTTAATTTATAGGCATAAGCTTTTATAGCAAATGTTATATTATAAAATTAAATTATAAATTAATAGATTATAATATATATATATATTTATTAATTTTATCAAAAATATGTTTTTCATTAAATTCATTTTAATTATTATATATTAAATTTTATTTACTTAAGTAAATAATATATTAATATTAGTCTTATATATTAAGATAATATTTTACATAAAAATCTTAGAATGTATTAAATAAATTTATTACACAATAATATAATATGTAAGAAAATATAAGAGAACTATAATATTAAATTTAAGCTTAAATTAATAAAGAATAATAAGAAGAATTTAATATTTGTGATACTTGAGATTATATTTTGTTATTAATAATATTATAACACAACTATAATATCAAAGTAGTAGGCGTAAGTTTATTATTAATAAATATAAATAGTAAGAGAAAAGGATTGAATTAAAGTATTTATTATTTGAACATAAAAGAAAGTGTATTTAATATATAACAATATATCAAAAATAAGTTATTAGTGTTTTAGAATAGAATTAATAAAGATAAAAAGGAAATATATATAAAGATTATTAGTTTTGTTTTAAGGGATATTATGTGTAAAATATAAATAATTGTATATATTTTTATTAAAGAAAAAAATAATATAAGTAAAAAAGTGATATTATTTTAGCAAAAGTACGAGTATAAAAACCTAGGCTTAAAAATAAAATAATATAATAAAATAAAGATTAATAATATTATAAACTTAAATTATTAAAAGAGGACTATAACATTAAACTTGGCCTAAATCGATAGAAACAATAAAAAAAATATAATATTTATAATCCTTGGGATTAAATTATCTTACTAGCAATATTATAGTAAAGCTATAATATTATAGTAGTAGGCGTAAGTTTATTATTAATAGATATAAATAATAGGAAAAGAAAACTTAACTAGAGTATCTATTATTTAAATGTAAGAAAAAGTATATTTAACTTATAAAAATGCATTAAAAACAATCTGTTAATACCTTAAGATAAAATTAATAAAGATAAGAAGGAAGTATACGTAAAGATTATTAGTTTTATTCTAAGAAATATTATATATAAAGTAAAGACAATTATATATATCCTTATTAAAGAAAAAATAATATAAGTATAAACTATAATTATTATAATTATAATATTAAAAAAAATATAAAATAATTAAAAAAGTAATAAAAAATATATAATTAATATAATAAAAAACCTAAGCTTAGATTATATTTATTAAATAAATATATTTAATAAATAGTATTAATATTATAAAACTAATCTTATTAAAACGTAAAAAAATATTATAATTATAAAAAATAATATAATATTAGTTTTAAAAATAATATTAATTTAAGATTTAAAATAAATTATTAACTATATTATAAAAAATAAAGATATTATAATTATAAGATAATTGTTTAATAAAGATATTATAATTATTTTAAAATAAATATATAAGCTAAAAAATATATAATAGACTTAAGATAACTTAATATTATATTCAAAAAAAAGTAAAAATAAAAAAACAATTATAATAAATAATTATAAAAAAATATTTTATACCTTTAAAAAAATAAAAACTTAAATATCTATTTAAAAAAATATAAATAAAAAATAATATTATTTTAGTAAAAATAAAAGTAAAAAAATTTAAAACTAAAAATATAATAATAATAGTTTTTATTTTAAAAGTAAATAATATAAAAGATATAAACAAAATATATAATAAAAAAATAATTTTTAAATTAAAAATATTTAATATAAAACTATACTTTAAAAACTTATATTTATATTAATATTTTTATTGCTATTAAATTAGTTATATAATAAGATTATATTATAAAATTAAAATATAAAAGATATAGTACTAATACTTATAAGAAAAATAAAAATAAAAATTTTATTTTATTTACAGAAATAATATTAAGGTATTATTTTTATTTTAGAATATATTTAATATAGTCTTATAATTGTCTAAAAATAAATTAAATATAAGCTAGGGCTAAAAAAAGTTATATTTATAGATTAAAAAGATTTAAGAGTTAAACTAAAATAAAAAAAATTAGATTCTTGTTTTTATTATAAATTTAACCTAAAGTTATACTTTCTCTGTCCTTAAGAAAAAGCAGACCCTTAAAAAAAGCTTAATTAGATAAAAATCTAATATTTTTTTATAAGACTAGATCCTGAACCCTTATATAAATAATACAAGGAAACCTAAATCTTATATAATTAATCTTAAGTATATTTTTTAAAACAAATCTAAGATAAAATAATAATATACTTCCTTTATTACTACTACTCTTATAAAATTAAAAATTATATATTAAAATATAATAAAAAAATAATACTTATTTATTTAGTGTTATAAAACTAATTTAAATATAATATAATAGTATTATAAAAAGTTAATTAAAATAATTAAATAAAAACCTTAAGTTATTTAAAAAAAAAATATTATTTAATATTTAAAGGTAAAAGAATAGTATTATATATATATAAATAATATAAAGTTAATATATAAATAAATTAAATTAATAAAAATTAATATTTTATTACTTTTAAAAACTATAATCTAATTATTTATTTTATTTATTTACTAGGATATACTTTTATTATTAATTAAAAAACTGTAATTTATAAATTAAATATATAAATAAATAAAAATAATATATATTAATAAAAGACTTTAATTGATATTATTTAATATAAAATAAATATAAAAGAGAATTTTAAAGAAATAATAAACTTATAATACTAGTGATTTAATAGAGACTTATATTTATTATATTATAAAAAGAATTAATAAGAGTAGTATATAATTAAATAAATAGTATAATAAACTATACCTAGGTAATATAAAATTCAAGAGTAATTTATAAAAAAAAGACTAATATAAGTAAATTAGATTATTTATTTTAATTAATTAATATTAAAATTAAACTAGTAATAAACTAAGATTAAATTATAAATAATAAAGTATAAAAATAATTAAATAAATGTATAGTAAAAGATAAAGTAAAAAAGATTTTAAGATATTAAAATAAAAAGAAATATTTTAAAAGAAATAAAAGAAATAAATAAAATAATAGATTAAATTATTAAATAATTTATAAGGATAAAAGATATAATAATACTAGTATAAAAAGATAACGGTTATAAAAAAGAAAATTAATAGAATTATAATATAAAAAAAATAAAAGAAAAGAAAAAATAGGTTAAAAGAAAATACTTAAAATTTTATATAAAAATAATATAATAAAAAAATAAAAAAAAAACTTTTAATTAAATTATTATTTTAATTAAATAAGTATCTTAAAAAAAAACTTAAAAAAAGTTATAAAATATTTAAATTAATTATAAAATTTAAAAAATTAAATAAAATTATAGAATTATAATATATTAAAATTAATAAGATTATTTAATTTATATAAAAAAATAATAATATAAGTAATAATAAATTATTTAAGTAAATTAAAAGTTTTAATAAAAATATTTTTTTAAAACTAATAATAAATATATTAAATATATTAGAATTATAGGATTTAAATAATTTAAAAATATAAAAAAACCTTAAACTTAAAGAAAAACTAGAGTAATATTAATTTATATATATAAATATTTATAAGACATTAAAAAGTATAGTATTATAAAAGATATTAAAAGAGAATAATATATTAATTGATTTATTAAAAGTTTATAAATTATACTTAATAAAAGTAATCCTTATATTAATAAATACTATTACTAAATATAAGATATATTTAACCTAGTTTTAGTATATTAAAATTATTATTTTAAAAAAATTTAAAAAAAACTTAAAAATAGTTTAAATATATAAAAATATAATAATTTATTTTATTATTAAATATAATAAAGAAAATTATAAATAAGATTATAATAATTTTATTTATAAATATAATAAAAGAATAATATATTTTATTTAAAAAATAAATAAGAAATAAAAAGAAAAGATTTATTAAAATTATAATATATTTTCTTTAAGAAATAATATATATAATATAAAAAAGGCATAGAATTATATTATTATTATAATTAAATTTAGCTAGAATATTTAATAAAATAAACTATAAAAGATTATTTTATATAATAATAATATTTAAAATTCTAATCCTATTAATTAAATAAGTTAAAGGTTATATAACTATAAGAATAATATAATTATATTTTAATAATAAATAATTAAAAGTTTATAAGCTAATAGTAAAAATCTTTTAAAAATTCTCTTTTTACTAATACTTTTTTTATTATATATTATTCATGATTTATTCATGATTTAATTTTGTGATGTAATGTTTACTGTAGGAGCTTATACCCGCAGATTTAAATACAGATTAATCTTATCAGATTATCTAATAATATAAAATATAGTAATAAAAGCAATCCCCCTTTTTAGATACAGTGGCCATAAAATAAAATTAATACTATTATTATAATAAATTATTAAACCTTATGACTTACGTATCGAATTATAATACTAAAGCTTTAATTATATTGTTAAGGCTAAGGTTTTTTAAGTAATTAATTAAGCTAAACTTAAACCTATATATACTTTTTGTATAATATATTTACTATAATAGTAAACAATAAACTAAACTAAAAGATAAAATTAAAGGCTAACAAAGATATCACTAGACTAAAATAATAAAAAATAGACTATTAAAACAAAATATCTAAAAGCCAGGTTCTTTTAGAACTAGAGTAAAAAAACTAAGCTTAAACCCTAGGAAAAAAAAATACTAAAGAATATAAAAAAAGCTAGAAAATAAAAGTTAATAAAAAGCTAGATTTTAAATAGTTAAAAGCAATAATATATATAATCTTTTTATTAATATTTTAATTATATTAAAATATAATTAATATTTTATTATATAATTAAATAAAATATATAAGACCTAGATTCTTAATATAATTGATTTTATTAGATAATCTGATAAGATAATAAAAGTCAAATAATACAATTAAACAAGCCAGGCAGACTCGTCCCCTAAAAGGGGCAAAATAAAAGTATTATTAAAAAAGATTTATTTTATTATACTATTTCTTAGCGCAAGTATAAGTAATATACTTAACTTTAATACTTACCTAACCTGTATTAATAGTAAAAATAATATAAAAATAATTTATTTATTAAAAATATTAAAATAAAGATAACTAAAGATTTTTATATAAGTTATATAAAAAATATAAAAGATAGGATAAGTATAAGCCTAGGATAAGGATTATTAAAGGCACAAAAACAAAGTAAAAAAAACCTGGATTTATGATTTTATTAAGTTTATAAAGACTAGAAAGGGTAATAATAATAATAAAAAAGCTAAAAATAAATATCTTTTAAAAATAAAAGGTTAAAAAAAATAAATTACTTATAAAAATAAACTAAGAACAGGGTATATTAATAGTATAAGGAATTTTTTTTTAATTTTAAACTTTTTAAAGAAAAAAAAACTGTTATTAGGGTATATTTATATATAAATAATGTAAGAAAAAGATACTTATAAAAGACTATAGTAATAGGATTATTAATAATAATAATAAGGAAAGAAAAAAAAAAAAGAAAAAGAAAAGCTTTAATAAAAGTATTTACTAATTAAAAGGATTTATAATATAATAAATTATAAACTAAAAAATAAATTAAGGACTCTAAGAATAAGATTATAAAAGATATTAATTGAATTTTAATAATAAGAGTATTTATATACCGATTATAATAGGGGGATAAATTAAATATAATATAAAAAATAGAGAAGGAAAAGTAAAATAAATGTATAATAAAAAAAAAAAAGAAAAAAATAAAATAAAATAAAATATAATAAATAATACTAAAGAATACTAGTATAATTAATAAAAGTAATATATAAAGTATAAAAGAAATAAGGATAAGGCTATAATAATTAATTATAATTATAAGAGATCTATTAACTCTATAACTTAACGTGAATTAAATAGCCAGGAAGGCTAGAAGGCTTAAAAGAAATTTTCCCTAGAACAAAACTATAAGATATAAGAAAGCTAGTCTAAGAAGATAGTTTACTAGTATAAGAAAAGCATAAAAACACAACGATAGAGAAAGTAATAGGTTTTTCTCTCGGACCGTGGGTTTCCTTGTTATATATAATAAAAAAGGATTAAGACACTATATATTTAAAAAGCTAGTTAAAGTAATAAAAATAATAATAATAATAAAATAAATAAAATAAATAAAATATATAATAAAAGAATAGTTTTTATAGTAAAAATGTTTAATATAAAATTATACTTTAAGAACTTATATTTATTTTAATATTTTTATTATTATAAAGTTAATTAGATAATAAAATATTATATTATAAAATTAAAATATAAAAGATATAGTATTAATATTTAAAAGAGAAGTAAAGATATATATTTTATAGTATTGAAAAGAATAATATTAAAGTAGTATTTTTGTTTTAATGTATATTTAACATAGTCTTAAAGTTACTTAAAGATAAACTAAATATAACCTAGGTTGAAGAAAAGTTACACTTATAAATTAAAAAGATGTAAAAGCTATATTAATATAAAAAGAATAAAGTTCTTGTTCTTGTTGTAAATTTAAACTAGAGCTATACTTTTCTCATTTATAAAAAAAAGTTTTTAAAGAGAGATTAATTAAATAAAAATCTAATATTCTTGTATTAAATTAAGTCTTACACTCTTATGTAAATAACATAAGAAAACTTAAATTTACTTGGAAAGATTTTTTATGTAATATAAAATAAATTTAATATAAGAAAGGCATGAAAATATACTAAGAGAAAAAATAAAAGGTTTTTTTCCTGGATTATAGGTTTTTTTTAGTTGTATTAAATAGAAAAAGAACTAAAATATAATATACTTAAAAAGCTAATGAAAGTAATAGAAATAATAATAATAAACTAATTAAAGATAAATAAATTCTTTTCTTATTATATTTTTAAATCTATAATTCATAATTTAATTTTATAATCTAATATTTGCTGTAAGAGGTTATACCCGTAGATTTGAATATAAATTAATTTTATTAGATTATTTAATAATATAAAATACAAGAAAAAAAGGGATCTCTTTTCTTAGATATAATAGCCATAAAATAAGATTAATACTATCTGGAAACCATATTAGTTACTCTTGAATTTTCTATGATAAAAATTAAGGATAGAACCTCATGAACTGCCGTGATAAGTTATTAGACCTTATGACCATGATACTGAGGCTTTAATTATATTGTTAAAGTTAAGATTTTTTAAGCAATTAATTAAACTAAACCTAAACTTATATATACTTTTTGTATAATATATTTATTATAATAATAAATAATAAATTAAATTAAAAGATAAAAATATTTAGTTTAAAATTAAATATTTTATAAATACTTAAAAATATAAAAATATAAAAATATAAAAATATAAAAATTATTAATAACTCTTTTAAAAAATAAGTCTATCTGGCTTATTTAATTATATTATTTGACTTTTAGTATCTTATTAAATTATTTAATAAAATTAATTATATTAAAGACTTAAGTTTTATACATTTTATTTACTTATACAATAAGGCAATAAGTTTAAGTCTTAAAGAAAATACTAAAACAAATAAGAAAAACTAAAAAATAAAAATGAATAAAAAGCTAAATCCTAGATAATTAATAATAATAATAATATATATAATTATTTAATTAATATTATAATATCTTATTATATAATTAAACGAAATATATAAGACTTAAATCTCTAATACAGTTAATAAAATAATAAAAGTCAAATAATATAATTAAATAAGCTAGACAGACTTGTCCCCCAAAAGGAATTATATTAGTTTTATAATTTTTTATATTATTTTTATATTGAGTATTGCTATTCGGCCTATAACTTACTTATTCCCGCTAGCGTTGGCGCTAAGTCAACAAGACCCAGTTGCAGCAGGGCCACTACTAGCTGTAATGCACTATACCCGCTACCAGTCAATTTAAACCACTATAATAGTAACAATATCTCTAGTAATTAACTACTAACTCTACTATTAGCTATTCCAATCAGCTATTTTAATCAGATATTTCAATCAGTGCCTTTTAACTAGCTATTTTAATCAGCCATTTTAATTAGCTATTTCAATCAGCGCCTTTGACTAGCTGTTATAGTGAACAACTACGTTATACTTATAGTAGGTATTATATTGTATTTTTATATATACAGAAGGTTTTTGCGCTAGCCTCTGTTATAACTAGAGCTTGCTGGCTTAGCGCCAACGCTAGCCGGAATGGGTAAGTTACAGCCCGAATAGCAATACTCTATAAAATAAAATTAATATTATTACTATAATCAATCATTAAACCTTATAACTTACATATTAAATTATAATACTAAAACTTTAATTATATTATTAAAACTAAGGTTTTTTAAGTAATTAATTAAATAAAATTAACACTTATATATACTTTTTATATAATATATTTATTATAATAATAAATAATAAATTAAACTAAAAAATAAAGTTTTCTAGTTTAAAGTTAAATATTTTATAAGTATTTAAGAGCATAAAGATAAAAGAATTTATTTATACTTGACTAGAATTGCTTATAGTCTTATATAAATAACTTAAGACTATAAATATAACAATAAACAACGACTATTAATAGCCAAGTAAATGACCAAAGCCCTTAACTAAACCAATGATAGCAGTTAATTAAAGTGATATATAATAAAATAGTCTACAAAAAAAAACCAAATATTGATATTATAATAATTAAATTAAAGGTTAAGAAAATATTATTAAAGACTAAAGTAATAAAAAAAGCTATTAAAATAAAATATTTAATAAATAGGCTTTTTTTAAAACCAAGGCAAGAAAATTAAACTTAAGTCTTAAAAAAAAGATATTAAAAAATATTAAAAAAAAAGTTAATAAAAAACTAAATCCTAGATAATTAATAATAATAATATATATAATTGTTTAATTAATATTATAATATCTTATTATATAATTGAATAGAATATATAAAACCTAGATTTTTAATATAATTGATAAGATAATAAAAGTTAAATAATACAATTAAACGAGCCAGGTAAATGTATCCCTTAAAAGGGTTATTAAAGTCTTTTATTTTTATTATAATCGCTTAACTATTCATAAAATTATAAGCTATTAAAAAGTTTATTATTAATTATAATAAAATATCTAAGATTTTAATAATCATTATAAGTTTTAATATTTATTATTTTTATATATACTCTTAGACTTTATGGTTTTATTATTTTAGTTGTTTTTTATACTCTGGTTTATTAATTTAAATTATTTGTATAATATATATAGATTAATTATAATATTCTCATAAATATTTTATAAACTGTGTCTATAAAATATCTAGTAGTTATTAAAAGTAAGTTCTTTTAAGTAACTATAAGTATTATTTTTTAAAGGTTTTATTAATTGAAACGGTAGTTTTAAGCTTTTTATTTTAAAAACGTTTATTAAATTGTTTTTTATCTTTTTTTATTTTTTTATAGTTTTTAATAGTTTTTTTTTTTAAACAAGTCACTAGCTTAATTAGTTGTATTAATATAATTATATTAGTTATAGTTAATTAAATTAAATAAGCTTTTAAGAGAATATAAGTATAAAAATAATATTTCAAGTAAGTTTTGTAAAGCCTAAGCTTAACTAATAGAATAGTCACTTTTAGTTTTAAGAATTTACTTTAAAATTCTTTAAAGGCTTCTAGTATTCTAGCTAGAGTATAATTTTATAGTTTTTAAAGCTAGTAAATACTTAAAGCAACATTGAAATAATAAGATAAATCTTAAATATAACTTTTAAAAAGTATTGTATATAATATATATTAAATATTATATTTTAAGTTAAAGATAATTATAATTCAGTTTATTATATTAAAGAATATTATTAGTTTTAAAAAAAGAGAGTTTTTAAAAAAGATTAATTATAAATAATAAAAATTTATAATAGCGTAAGAATAAAATTTCATTTTTTTTTAAATTTATGATAAAAATTTATTAATATTTTATATATAAATATAAAAGAATATAAAAAATGTTTAAATCAATTAAATCTCTTTTAGGAGACAAGTCTATCTGAATTATTTAATTATATTATTTAATTTTTATTATTTCATTAAATTATTTAATAAAATCAATTGTATTAAGAATTTAAGTTTTATATATTTTATTTAATAATATCATAATATAATTAAAGTATTAATAACAAGATTATATAATAAGATTTAACTTTTTAGTAATTTTTTTTTATATTCTTTATTTTTTTTTCTAAGGCTTAAACCTGGTTTTCTTATTTTAGTTCCTTAGATATTTTGTTTGAATATCTTATTTTTTATTATCTTGGTTTTTAATAATGATTTTGTTAGCCTTTAATTTAATTATAATAGTATTAGTATTTGGTTTTTTCTTGCAGACTATTTTATTATATATGGCTTTAATTACCTATGATTATTAGTTAAGTAATTAACGACTTTAATTATTTACTTAATTATTAATAGAATAACTATTTTTTATTATTACATTTCTAGTCTTAAATTATTCATATAAAACTATAAGTAATTCTAATTAAATATAAATAAATATTTTTATTTTTATACTTTTAAATATTTATAAGATATTTAACTTTAAATTAAAAAAAATTCAGCTTTTAGTTTAATATTTACTATTATAATAAATCTATTATATAAAAATAAAGTATTGGTATTCGGGCTGTAACTTACCTATTATAGCTAGCATTAGCGCTAGGCCAACAAGACCCAGTTACAGCAAGGTCACTACTAGCTATAGTCTATCATACCCGCTATAAGTCAATTTAAACCACTATAACAGTAATAAGACCTCTAACAATTAGCTAGCAACTGCACTATACGCTATTTCAATCAGCGCATTCAATCATCACATTCAATCAGCGCATTTAACTAGCTATTATAGTAAATGATTACACTATAGTTATAGCAGGTATTACACTGTATTTTATATATACAAAAGGTCTTTGGCACTAGACCTTATTATAGCTAGAGCTCGCTGGCTTAGCGCCAACGCTAGCCATAATAGGTAAGTTACAGCCCAAATAGCAATACTCTAAAAATATATCCCTTTTGGGGGACAAGTCTGCCTGACTCGTTTGATTGTATTATTTGACTTTTATTATTTTATTAATTATATCAAAGGTCTAGATTTTATATATTTTATTTAATTATATAATAAGATATCATAGTATTAATTAAATAATTATATATATTACTATTATTAATTATTTAAGATTTAATTTTTTATTAAATCTTTTTTTTATATTTTTTTAAAAAAAAATAAAACTTAAATTTAATTTTCTTTATTTTAATTTTAAAAAAATTTATTTATTAAATATATTATTATAATAGTTTTTTTATTATTTTTTAGTTTTTAATAATATTTTTTTTAACTGTTAATTTAATTATTATAATATTAGTATTTAGTTGTTTTTATAAGTTATTTTATTATTTTAATTAACTATTATTATTAGTTTAATTAAAGGCTTTGGTTACTTACTTGACTATTAATAAAACAGTTATTGTTTATTATATTATATTTATAATCTCAAGTTATTTATATAAGACTATAAGTGATTCTAGTTAAGTTTTAAATACTTATAAAATATTTAATTTTAAACTAAAAAACTTTACTTTTTAGTTTAATTTATTATTTACTATTATAATAAATATATCATATAAAGAGTATATATAGGTTTAAGTTTAGCCTAGTTAATTACTTAAAAAGTCTTAGCCTTAATAACACAATTAAAGCTTTAAATATTATATTTATAATATTAATCTTATTGTATAATTATTATATTTAAAAAAGAAAATCACTTTTATTACTATATTTTATATTATTAAATAATTTAATAAGATTAATTTATATTTAAATCCACGAGCACAAGCTCCCATAGCAAACATCGCATCATAAAATTAAATTATAAATATAAAAATATATATTTAAGTTTGAGTTTAACTTAATTAATTACTTAAAAAATCCTTATTTTAATAATATACTTAAAGCCTTAATATTATAATTTAATATGTAAGTTATAAAGCTTAATAATCTATTATAATATTAATATTAGTTTTATTTTATAGCTATCATATTTAAGAGAGAGGGTCATTTTTATTATTATATTTTATATTATTAAATAATATAATAAGATTAAATTATATTCCAATTTGTGGCTATAAGCTCTTTTTGTAACTGTTATATTGTAAAATTAAATTATAAATTATTGAATTAATTATAATAATAATTATTATAATACTAGTAATTACATAAAGATTATTAAATCAATAATGATAATTACTTTACTAGTTACTCATTTCTTATAGTAATTATAAAACATTCTACTTAAATATAATTTCATGATTATTGTTATTTAAATAGTTTAAATAATAAACTATTAATATAATTGCTTATTATTAACTATTTAATAACCTGAACTATAATAAGTTTATTAATATATTAAATTATATATTACCTAAATATATGGATTTTTTTTATAAAATAGCGCTTTGTATTTTACTAATAAAATAATAACTTTAATAGCAATGATTAAGTTAATAAACGATATGAGGTGACCCTTAATAAATCAATAAAATAAAGAATAAATTAAGAGTGAAGAATTGATAGGTTGTAGGGGCCTTTGGCCCTTATAAATACAGTGCTTTCCCCTATAAATAGGGGGAAATACCCCTAACGCACAGACTCATAGCCCTTATAACCCTTGATTCAACCCCTATAACCCCCTATAAGAAAATAATAGTATTTTCCTTCATAACTCCATATCAATAAATATTATAAATAATATTATAAGTAAATCTTTCTTCTTAAAAGAATAAGTTTGCCTAGCTTATTTAATTGTATTCTTTGACTTTTATTATGTTATTCTATTAGTTTATCTAAGAAAATTAATTATATTAGTAATTTAAATCTTTTATGTCTTGTTTAATTATATAACAAAATATATTAATAACATAATAACATAATTAGAATAAGACTTAAACAATTATATTTATGATTTAATTTAAGAGTATAATACTTGCCATGGAAGCTTATACCCGCTAATTCAAATACAAATTTATTTTATCAAATTATCTAATAAGATAAGATATAATAATAAAGATAATCCTTTTTCTCGGATATAATAGTTATAAAATAAGCTTAATATTATTATTATTATAATGAGTTATTAGATTATTATAACTATAATTTATATATTAAATTATAATATTAAAGTTTTAATTATATTACAGTTAAGATTTTTTAAGTTATTAACTAAATTAAAATTAAGTAAATATATATATATATATATTATTATATATATTATATATAAAAAATAAATATTTTAAGTTAAATATTTATTTATATTTAACTAGAATTAATTATAATTTTATATCAATAAATTATAATTATAAATATAATCTGATAAATCATAATTATTAATAGTTAAGTAAGTAATTAAATTTTTTAATTAAATTAATAATAATAATTAATTAGAATAATAAAATAATTGATAAAAAATAATTAAATATTAATATTATAATAATTAAATTAAAAATTAAAAAAAATATTATTAAATATTAAAATAATAATAAAACGATTATTAAAATAAAATATTTAATAGTTACGTTTTTTAAAAATTAAAATAAAAAAACTAAAATTAAGTTTTAAGAAAAAAAAATTAAAAAATATAAAAAAAACTAGAAAATAAAAATTAATAAATAATTAGTTTTTAAATAATTAAAAGTAATAGTATGTATAATTTTTTGAATTAATATTTTAACTATATTATTAAATAAGTAATGTCTTATTATATGATTAAATAAAATATATAAGATTTAAATTCTTAATATAACTAATTCTCTTAAATAACTTAATAAAATAATAAAAGTTAAATTGTAATAAGTAATTGTTATATACTAATGTAAGGGGCAATGCCAGCACGAAGTGCTCGCATTGACGGATTTTTTGCCATTTGGCACTACGGTCTATTGGCTTGGATAGCACCCCTTCCATTCTTGTTACATAAATAATATAATTAAACAAGCTAGGCAGACTTGTTTCTTAAAAGGCGCTTTAATTATAATATATTAAATTTCATTTAATTAAATACATAATATATTTGCCTTAGTTTTATATATTAAAATGATATTTTATTGTTAATAATACGCTATTTTATACAGAATAACAATAGGAAACAATAAGCCTATTATTCCTATTGTTAGTTTATCATTATTAAGTTATATTAACTTAATCTAAAAGATAATTACTAAACTAATTATTCTTTTAGAATATTCTATTTATTTTTTAGCCTTATATTTATTATTTATTATTTCTATTATTTTAACTAGCTTTTTAAATATATAGTATTTTAATCTCTCTTTTATTACTTATAACAAAAAAACCCACAGTCCAGGAAAAAAAAAACCTATTATCTTCTCTGTCACTGTGTTTTCATATCTTTCTTATACCAGTAAACTATTTTCTTAAACTAGCTTTTTTATATCTTATAGTCTTATTCCAGGGAAAATTTCTTTTAAGTCTCCTAGCTTTTTTAACTATTTAATTTATATTAAACTACAGGATTAATAGATTTCTTATAATTATAATTAATTATTATAACCTTATCCTTACTCTTTTTATATTCTATATATTACTTTTATTAATTATACTAGTATTCTTTAGTACTATTTATTATATTTTTTTTATTCTATTTCTTTCTTTTCTTTTCTTTTATTATATATTTATTCTACTTTTCCTTCTCTGTCCTTTATATCGTGTTTGGATATTTATTACTTATATATACAAGATAAATCATTGTCTTTTTTTTAATTAAATTAAACTTAAATAAATATTCTTTTTTTAATTTATTTTTATTTTATAGCTTAAATAATTATATTTTTTTAATTTTAGTAACTAAAAGTTTTTATAAGTCTAACTTTATTATAAATTAATAGAATGTTTTTATACTTTTAAAACCTTTAAAAAAGACTTTTAAATTAAGCTTAATAATAGTTTATTTAAACTATTAGTTATTTTATTTATTGTTATTATAAAAAGTGTTATATATTTAAGTAGTTTATTTCTTATTAATAGATCATAAGCCTAGATTAAATTAGATAAATTTCCTAGTTAAATAACTTATAAGAATACTAGTTAGTTTAATCTAATATTATATATCAATACTTTTTTACTAAAAAAAGATTATATAACCCAATAAAATAGTTAATCATATATTTTTAGCTAAAGTTTATAAGATTCAATAAGTTTCAATATAAGCCTTCATGTAAGATTTAAAAGTTATTTAAATTAAAATAAAAGATATTAAATTTTTTATTAGTTAAATGTTAAAACTATTATTAAATAATACTCTTAATTAAATACTATAATTTAAGCCTATCATTATTAATCTAATAATAATAAAACTTTTTATAATTATAGACCTGGCTCTAAAATTCATAATTAATTTACTTATTTAGTTAGAAAGTTTTTTTTTTATATAAAAGGCTTATTTAAAAAATTTTAAAAAAATATATAAACTCCCAGCGATTTATAAGTTAATTAATTTAACAAATAATAATTAATAAAAACAAATTTTTTAATTTAATTAATAGTTATAAAATATAATATTTGATTATAAACCTTAATATAATAAATAACTTAATAAAACCTTTATAAGTCCTATTATTAATATTAATTAAGGATAGTATAATAATTATTTTAATAGCTTTTATAGTTTAATTTAATAGTCTTAAAAATAGTTTATACATATTTAATCTTTAATTTAATTAATACTATTAAGACTAATAAATTTAATTCTTTAAGTTTTTTTAAATACTAAACATATATTAGTTTATATAAGCTAGATTAAGTTTAATAAGACTAAGATATATTTTTATTAAAAAAATAATATATTATATAATATAACGTTTTTTAAATATATAATTAATTTAAAAAAATAATTTTTAAATCATACCTTTAATAGTAAATTAAATATCATTAAAATTAATAGTAAATTTATTTCTTTTTTAAGAATAAATATAACTAGTTTTTAAGTTTTTATATAATAGTTTAATACGTATAAGAAAATAAAAATCATCAAGTACTTTGTATTACTTTAAATTTAATATTAATTTATTTAATAGACTAAGCTATTATAAATTAAAAGACTATTTTAGTTTTAATATATTAAAATAAAATAAAAACATTTAATTATATTACTTAAGTTTTAAAAATATAATTTTTTTTTATCTTTTAAAAGAAAAAAAATCTTTATTATTTTAAATTTAACTTATATAACTTATAGCTTTATGAAAATTGAAATATTAACTTTTAATTAAATAAAAGCTAAAAAAAAAATAAAGAATTTTCTAATATAAAAATTTAAAATAATTTTAATTAAAAAAAATTAATTTAAAATAAAAAACCTTTAAATAATTTTTTTAAAAAAAACCTTTAATTTTTAATAAAATAAAAGTATTAGAAAAAAACTAGTTTAAAGGACTTAAAGCTTTTAAATAATAAAATCTTAAAGATTTAAAATTTATTAATTAAATTAAACCTAAAAAAACTCAAATAAATTATTGAAATTAGTTTATTTATAGTATTAAAGACTAGGCTATATTAGTCTTTATTAAAGAAAATAATTAAAATAATTAATAAAATTCTTAACTTTAACTTTATTAAAAAAAAATTCTATTATTTAATTTACTATAAAAAATAATTAAAAGATTAAAGAATTAGCTTATCCTAGATTTATTTATAACTTTAAATATTTTAAAAACAAATACTTTTATATTAAACTTATATTTTATAATAAAATTTTTATTAAGTTTTTTATTCTTAATTAAAACACTAGATTTAAATAGCTTTTTTTATTAATAAATAAAAGTAAAAACTTAATAGTTAAAGTATTAAAAAGCTTATTAAAAAACCTTAAAAACTTATATAATAAATACTTTAAAAGGTTTTATTATAATAAAACTATAAAAATAAATAAACTTTTTTTATAAATAGTTTTAAAATAAAAGTATTTCTTTTATTATAAATAATTTGTATATTTATAAATAAAATAAACTAACCAAATGGTTTATTAAAGTTTTATTAGATTAGCTTTAAGTTATTATAATAATAGTTAAATTATTTTTTATTATAAAACTTTTTAATATAAAGAGCCTTAAAAACTATAAATAGTTTAGTCTTAATAAATTAAGATTTAACTTTAAAAGAAACTTTTTTTAAAGATTTAAATCTTAAAATTAAAAGTTATAAGCTAGACTTATTTAACTTTTAAATTCTAGGCTTTTATTATAAGGTTTTTATACCTTAAAAATAAAAGTTAAAAAGACTAAAATTAGTTCTTAAAATTGAATTAAAAAAGTTAATAAAAAGATAAATATTAGAATTTATTTAATATATATTTTTATTAAAAGAAAAGTTATTTAAAATAGTTTTATTTAATTATTTAAATAATAAACCTTAATTATTTTATTTTATAATCTTTTTAATTAAAGAATTTAAGTATTAAAAAAAGAAAATTATTTTTTTAATTAGAAAAATATATTTTATAAAATAATTATAATATTTTTTAACTTTAATAGTCTAGAAGATTTAAAAAAGGCTAGTTTTTTATCCCTTAATAAAGACTTAATAGTTTTATTAAATATTATAGTATTTAAGCTTATAAATTTAAATATTATAAAAACTAATTTAGTTTATTTTAATAAGACTATTATAGCTAGGGTTTTTCTTATACAAAAAGACTTTAATACTTATAACTAAATATTAAAAAATCCTTATAAAAATAATTAAAAGTTATATATTAAAAATATAAACAGTTTATTAAATAATATATATTTATCCTTTTAAATAAAGAAAATTTACTTAAAATAAATGACTGATTTTTATTTAATTAATTTGAAAAAACTAAAAAAAAAAAATCAAAATAATAATATTATTAAATTTAAGACTAGACTAGTAATAAAAGGTTTTATTCATGATTTAATTTTGTGATATAACGTTTATCGTGGGAGCTTATACTCGCGGATTCGAATATGGATTAATCTTATTAGATTATCTGATAATATAAAATATAGTAATAAAGGCAATCCCCTTTTTCGGATACGGTGACTATAAAATAAGATTAATACTATCTCACGAACTGCTGTAACAAGTTATTAGATCTTATAACTATAATATTAAAGCTTTAATTGTACTATCGAGGTTAATATTTTCTAAGTAATTAACTAGACTAAACCTAAACCTATATGTACTCTTTGTATGATATATATTTACTGTAATAGTAAATAATAAACTAAACTAAGAGATCAAGTTTTCTAGTTTAAAGTTAAATATTTTATAAGTATTTAAAAGTATAAAAATAAAAGAATTTATTTATTTAAAACTTAACTAGAATTACTTACAGTCTTATACAAATAACTTAAGATTACAAATACAAATAAATAACAACTGTTCTTTAAGCTATTAAAAACGCGTATATAACTACACATGTTTCGATCCGTACCTATCAATAACCAAGTAAGTGACCAAAGCCCCTAACTAAACCAATGACAGCAGCTAATCAAAGCAATAGAATAGCCTGTAAGAAAAAACCAAATACCAATACTATAATAGTCAAATTAAAAGCTAACAAAAATATTACTAAAAACTAAAGTAATAAGAAATAGGCTATTAAAATAAGATATTTAAAAGCTAGGTTTTTTTTTAAAACCAAGGCAAAAAAAATCAAGCTTAAGCCCTAAGAAAAAAAATAGTAAAAGATATAAAAAAAAAGAAATAAAAGTTAATAAAAAACTAAATCCTAGATAATTAAAAGTAATAATATATATAATCTTTTACTAATACCTTAATTATATTATTATATAATTAATACCTTATTATCTAATTAAACAGAATATATAAGACCTAGATCTTTAATATAATTAATCTTATTAAATAACTTAATAAAATAATAAAAGTTAAATAATACAATTAAACAAGCCAGGCAGACTCATCCCCCAAAGGGGATAAAAAGTCTTATATAAAAAAAACTAAATTTCTTTAAAACCTTTATATTTATAATTACCCTAGCTATTTAAAGACTAATTATAACTTTAGTAATTATAAATAACTTAAAAATTGAACAAATTGATTTTATAAAAGCTTTTTTAAATAAAATTCTAAAAAAGATTATTTTTTTAAAACTTTTAAAAGACTTTTAAGACTATATTAATAAAACTGGTAAAAAAGTTAAAAATATATTAATTAAATTAGACTATAAAAAGGCTATTAATTAGATTATTTAGCTTTAAAAAGCTTTATATAAGCTAAAATAATGTTTTAAAAAATAATAATAGGTTTTAATTAGTTTAAACTAATAATTAGGCTTTAAGTTACTAGTCTTAGATTTAATAACTTTATATAATAAAATAATCAAATATCTTTATAATTATTTATATTAATAATTATTTTATTACAAGACTAGATTTTATTCAACTTACTAGGCTTAAAAACATTATACATAAAACTTAAAGTATAAAAGATAAAAGCTTTATAATTTTTAAAGATTTAAAAAAAAATTAAAATAAAAAATAAAACTAAGTTAAAAATAGTATATTAAAAAAGCTATAAGATTCTTTAACTTGACTAATCAAAGACTTATTTATATCTTTTTATAATTTAATCTCTTAACTAATTTAAAAACTAAACTTTTTAATAGATTAAATAAAACAAGTCTTAAGTTTTTTTAAACCATAATTAATATAATTATTTATTTAATTGTATAAACTAGACTTAATATAACTTTATAATTTAAGACTTCATTAAAAACTTCTAAAGCTTTTATAAAAAATATTGATTGACTATTAGTAAATTATTTTATTATTTTAACTAATTAAAAAGTTTAATTATTAATAACTTTAATTTAAGTAATTAAAATTTGATTAATTATTATAATAATAATTTTATAAAAGATAAAATATTTATTAAATTAATTTATAATTATATTATTTGATTAGTAAAAGATTTTATTAATTAACAAAAGTATTGCTATTCGGGCTATAGTATATTACTATTCGGGCTGTAACTTACTTATTCCAGCTAACGTTGGCACTAAGCCAGTAAACTATAGCTATAACAGGGGCTAGCGCAAAGACCTTCTATACATATAAAAATACAATATAATACCTACTATAACTATAGTATAATTGTTTATTATAATAGCTAGTTAAAGGCGCTGATTAAAAGGTACTAATTAAAATAGTCAATTAAAATAGCTGATTAAAATAGCTGATTGAAATATTTAATTAAAATAATTGATTAAAATAGCTGATAGTAGAGTTAGTAGTTAATTACTAAAGGTATTATTACTATTATAGTAGTTTAAATTAATTTATGGCGGGTATAGTGTACTATAACTAATAGTGGCCCTGCTGTAACTGGGTCTAATTAACTTAGTGCCAATGCTAGCCAGAATAAGTAAGTTATAGCCTGAATAGTAATACTTTAAATTTATTTATATAAGAAAAAAGATTTTAAAAAGTCTAGTAAATATTTGTTATTTAAGAATTATTGAAATAATTACTAATAGTTTAATAAAACTATTAATTAAAGTTAAATTTAAAATGTTTATTAAACTTTTAGCTTTAGAAAATAATATAAAAGATTATATAATAAATAAATTTATTTTAATTATAATAAATATAAATTTAATTTTTATTAAAATAAATTAAAGCTTTTATCATTTATTTAAGTATATAACTTAAATAAAATTAGTTTATTATATATTTCTAATATAAAAGACTTATATAAGTAACAAGAAAAATATTAATAATATACTATTCTATATAAAATAACAATAAAAAACAATAAGCATATTATTTTTATTATTAGTCTATTATTATTAAGTTATACTAATTTAATTTAAAAAATAATTATTAAACTTATTATTTTTTTAAAATTCATGATTTAATTTTTGTGATGTGATGTTTGCCGTAGGAGCTTGTGCTTGTAAATTCAAATACAAATCAATCTTATAAAATCATTTAAGAATATAAAATATAATAATAAAGGCAATCCCTTTTCTTAAATATAATAATTATAAAATAAGATTAATCTTATTATTATAACAAGTTATTAAACCTTTATAACTATAACTTATATATTAAATTATAATATTAAAGCTTTAATTATATTATCAAGGCTAAGATTTTTTAAGCAATTAATTAAGCTAAACCTAAATTTATATATATTCTTTATATAATATATTTATTATAATAGTAAATAATAAATTAAAAGATAAAGTTTTCTAGTTTAAAGTTAAATATTCTATAAGTACTTAAAAGCATAAAAATAAAAGAATTTATTTATACTTAACCAGAATCGCAGCCTTATCTAAATAACTTAAGACCACAAATATAAATAAACAACAACCTTTAGCAAGCTATCAATAGCCAAGTAGGTGACCAAAGCCCCTGACTACTTAACCAATAATAGCAGCTAATCAAAGCAATAGAATGGCCTATAAGAAAGAACTAAATACCAATGCTATAACAGTCAAATTGAAGGCTAACGAAGATATCGTTAAAGACTAAGACAATAAGAAACGGGTTATTAAGACAAGATATCTAAGAGCCAGGTTCTTTTAGAACCGGGATAAAAAGACCAAGCTCAGGCCTTAAAAAAAAAAAATATTAAAAAATATAAAAAAAGCTAGGAAATAAAAGTTAATAAAAAACTAGATTTTAAATAATTAAAAGTAATAATATATATAATCTTTTTATTAATACTTTAATTATATTATTATATAATTAATATCTTATTATATAATTAAACAAAATGTATAAGACCTAGATTCCTGATAAAATTAATTTTATTAAATAATTTAATAAAATAATAAAAGTCAAATAATACAATCAAACGAGCCAGGCAGACTCGTCCCCCAAAAGGGTTTTTAAAATATTTTATTTATTTTTTAGTCTTATATTTATTATTTATATATGATATAATTTCTTGTTGTTTTTTAATTAAATTAGACTTAAATAAATATTCTTTTTTTTAATTTATTTTTATTTTATAATTTAAGTAATTATATTCTTTTAGTCTTAGTGATTAAAAGTTTTTATAAGTTTAATTTTATTATAAATTAATATAATCTTTTTTACGCTTTTAAAACATTTAAAAAAGGTTTCTAGATTAAAATCAATAATAGCCTATTTAAGCTATTAGTCATCTTATTCATTGTTGCTATAAGAAGTTATATATGCCTAAGTGGCTTATTTCTTATTAACATTTATGTATTTTATACAGGACAAAATTTTATGCAATAAGTTAACTTAAAAAAGTTAATTATAGCGTACTTTAAAATACTTATATACTATACAAACATTCTTAATTCTAGTTTTTTTAAACAAAGCCATTTTAATAAGTTTTTATTATGGTTTATAAACTTATATTATAATAATTGTAGGCTTTTTTTAAAAAAAAAAAATAATTAAATTTATTATTATTAAACTTGTTTTACTAAGGTTTAAAATATTTAAACTGTTTTTACTTAAATACAATTAATTTCATTATGTTTAAAATAATATTTGTAACAAAACTAACTATTTTATAATAACTAAATATATAAACTAACTAATTTAAATAAACAAAAGCCTTAAACTCTATTTTAACCAAGGATTTATTATAAGTATTGCTATTCGGGCTGTAACTTACTTATTTCGGCTAGCGTTAGCACTAAGCCGGCGAGCTCTAGTTATAATAGGGTCCAGTACAAAGACCTTCTGTATGTATAAAAATACAGCGTAATACCTGCTATAATTATAGCGTAGTTCTTTACCGTGATAGCTAGTCAAAGGCGCTAATTGAAATAACTGATTGAAATAGCTAGTTAAAATAGCTGTAGGAATAGCTAGTTGAAATAGCTGTAGGAATAGCTAGTTGAAATAGCTGTAGGAATAGCTGTTGGAATAGCTTATAGTAGAGTTGGTAATTAATTGTCAGAGGCATCGTTCCTGTTATAGTGGTTTAAATTGACTTATAGCGGGCATAGTGCACTATAGCTAGTAGTGGCCCCGCTGCAACTGGATCTTATTGGCCTAGCGCCAACGCTAGCCGGAATAGGTAAGTCACAGCCCGAATAGCAATACTCTTTATTATAAGTTTTTTAATTAATTTTTATAATTAAATAATAGTTATTTTATTTAGTATAAATAACTTATTCTTAAGGGTTTTTATAAGTTTTCTGTATTGTATATACTCTTAAGTTCAAAGCCTTGCTAGTATTAACTAATAAATTAATTTATTCATTATTTAATCCCCTTTAGTGGACAAGTCTGCCTGGCTTGTTTAAGTATATTATTTAACTTTTATTATTTTATTAAATTATTTAATAAAATTAATTATATTAAAGATGTGAATCTTATATATTTTATTTAATTATATAATAAAATATTAATTATATAATAATATAATTAAAGTATTAATAAAAAGATTATATATATTATTATTCTTAATTATTTAAAATTTAGTTTTTTATTAATTTTTATGTCTTAGCTTTTTTATATCTTTTACTATTTTTTTAATTTAACAATTATAATATTAGTATTTAATTCTTTTTTATAAGCCATTCTATTACTTTAATTAGCTATTATTATTAGTTAAATAATCAAAGGCTTTAATTACTTACTTAAACTATTAATAGTTGTTTTTTATTATATATATTATATTTATGATCTTAAGTTATTTATATAAGACTATAATTCTAGTAAGTATATTATTTTATATAATTTAAATAAATTCTTTTATCTTTATATTTTTAATACTTATAAAATATTTAATTTTAAATTAAAAAATTTCATCTTTTAGTTTATTATTTACTATTATAAATAAATAAATTATACTAAAAGTATATAAATTTAAATTTAGTTTAATTAATTGCTTAAAAAACCTTAATTTTAAAAATATAATTAAAACTTTAGTATTATAGTTATAAAGTTTATTGACTTACTATAATAATAGTATTAATCTTATTTTATAGCTATTATATTTAAGCAAGGAAATCGCTTTTATTATTATATTTTATATTATTAAATAATTTAATAAGATTAATTTATCTTTGAATTAGCGGGTATAAACTCTTATAGTAAATATTATATTATAAATTTAAATTATAAATTAACTAATTATTGAATTATGGAATTAAGTAATTAATTTAGTTTCAGTATTTTAATAAATATAATTAAAATTAAAATCTTTTATTATTATAATAAATTATTTTAGTTATTCTATTAGAAAAAAAAGTTATTTAATTATAAATCCTTTTTAAAGAATACGTTTATCTGGCTTGTTTAATTGTATTATTCAACTTTTATTATTTTATTAATTATATTAAAAATTTAAGTTTTATATATTCCATTTAATTATATAACAAGATATTATAGTATTCATTAAACAATTATATATTATTACTATTAACTATTTAAGATTTAGTTTTTTATTAATTTTCATTTTTTTATATTTTTAAATATTTTTTTCTATAACTTGAATTCAATTTTTTTATTTAAATATAAAAAAAGCTTATTTATTAAATATCTTATTTTAATAATTTTCTTTTTATTATTTTAGTTTTTAATAATATTTTTTTTATTTTTTAATTTAATTATTATGGTATTAATATGCCTGTATAGTAGTGTAGTTAACTGCCTGGCAAACCCTTAATTAATCCTTAAAATTATAAATTCGAATCCAACTATAAATAAATATTTCTAGAATCAATCCCTTTAAAAAAAGACTAAATAATCTGCCCTGTTTGAAAATAAAATAATAAAATCAAGTTATATTTATTATAATATAAAAACAGTTTCTTTAATTAATAATAAAAGTATTACGTATAGAATATAAATTTATAATATTAAGTCTTATAATATAAACTTAAGTTATATTAACTATAAGAATATAATACTTTTTAAAATTAATTTCTAGAATATATAAATTAATAAATAAATTATATTAATATATTATATTATTATTATTAAATAATATATTAAAAAAAATCTAAAATAAAAAATAATTAAATAAAAAAACTATAAGGATTTAAATGGATATTAATTTTTATATATAGGTTTTTAATCTAGCCTTTATAAGATAAACTTTTCTTATATAGCCAAGTAATATTATATTATAATTCAAGGTATAATAAAAGAATTAAAATATTGATACATTTAAGGATATACTAGTTTAAAGTAAGATAAGAAATAATAATAATAGTATTAATATTTTATTCTTTCTTATAGACTATTTCATTATTTTAATTAACTACGATTATTATTTGAATCAAAGGCATTAATTACTTACTTAACTATTAATAATAATTATTTATTTATAATTTAATTTTATGATATGATATTTACTTTAAAGCTTATACTTACGGATTTAAATATAAATAAATCTTATTAAATTATCTAATAAAATAAAATATAATAATAAAGCTAATCCTCTCTTTTACATATAATAGTTATACAATAAAATTATTATTATTATTATAATAAATTATTAGACTATAATATTAAATCCTTAATGATATTATTAAAGCCAAGGTTTTTTAAATAATCAACTAGACTAAACTTGAACTTATATATATACTTTTTATATAATATATTTATGATAATAATTAATAATAAATCAAATCAAAAAATGAAATTTTTTTAGTTTAAAATTAAATATTCTATAAATATATAAGACTATAAAATTAAAAGAACTTATTTATATTTAATAAGAATTTTTCATAGTCTTATATAAATAACTTAAGATTATAAATATATTGTTATTATTATTATTTCTATTACTTTAACTAGCTCTCTTAAATATATAAGTACCTTAGTACTTTTACTATACATTTAAAATAATAATATAATATTACTTAACTATATAAAAAAACTATATCTATAAAAGCTAGATTAAAAACCTATATATAAAGGCTAATATTTATTAAGATTCTTAAATTATTTTTTTTATTTAACTCTCTTTTATTCTAGATTCTCTTTAATATATTACTTAATAGTAGTAATATAATATATTAATATAATTTATTTATTAACTTATATATTTTAAGGATTAGTTTTAAAAACAATTATATTCTTATAGCTAGTATAATTTAAGTTTATACTACAGGGTTAAATATTATAGATTTATATTCTGTACTTAATGCTTTTATTATCGACTAAAAAAAACTATTCTTATAATATAATAAATACAGCCTAATACTATTACCTTATCCTAGAGCAGGGCAGACTATTTAGTCTTTTTCCAGAGAGACTAATCCTAGAAAAATTTACTCGTAGCAGGATTTAAACCTACGACCTTAAAGACCAATCAAGGGTTTGCCAGGCAATTGACCACTCTGCCATGCGGGCAATTATAAATATAATATAATAAATAATAATTATTAATAGCCAAATAAGTGATTAAAGCCCTTAACTAAACTAATAATAGTAATCAATTAAAATAATAAAATAGTTTGAAAGAAAAAATTAAATACTAATATTATAATAAGTATATTAAAGACTAAAAGAAATCTTATTAAAGACTAAAATAATAATAAAAAATTATTAGAATAATATATTTAATAAATATATTTTTTTAAAACTAAAATAAAAAAATTAAACTTAAATTTTAAAAAAAATCTTAAAAAGTATAAAAAAAATTAAAAAATAAAAGTAAATAAAAAACTAAATCTTAAATGATTAATAACAATAGTATATATAATTATTTAATTAATACTATAATATCTTATTATATAATTAAATAAAAAATATAAGACTTAGATTTTTAATATAATTAATAAAATAATAAAAATCAAATAATACAATTAAACAAGCCAGGCAGACTTGTCTTTTAAAAGAGATTATTTATTATATTATATTTATAATCTTAAGTTATTTATATAAAAGTATAAGTAATTCTAGTTTAATTTTAAATAAATAAATATTTTTATGTTTATATTTTTAAATATTTATAAAATATTTAACTTTAAACTAAAAAAAAAAAAATTTAATGTATTATTTATTATTATAATAAATATATTATATAAAAAGTATATATTAATTTAAGTTTGGTTTAATTAATTAATTAAAAAACCTTAGTTTTAATAATACAATTAAAGTTTTAGTATAATATTATAATTAAAGTTTAATAACTTATTATAATAATAGTATTAATCTTATTTTATAGCTATTATATCTAAGCAAGGAAATCGCTTTTATTACTATATTTTATATTATTAAATAATTTAATAAGATTAATTTATTTTTGAATTTATAAGTATAAGCTTTTATGGTAAATATTATATTATAAAATTGAATTATAAATAAATCATAAATTTACTCATAAACAAGTTTATTATTTAACTAGCTTAATAATTAGTCTATTAGGGTTTTTTATTATTTAAGTTAAATAAAAAAAAGTTTAATACCTAGTGTTTTAATATCTAGGATATTTAACTTATTAAAAAAATTATATTAAAGTGTAAACTTTAATTAACTAACTTTTTTAACATATAATAAAACCTTAAGTTTAATTTTTACATTTGAAAGGCTAGAGCTGAGTTATGGTATAATAAAGTTATATATTATGTATTTTAGTATAATTTCTTTATTTATCTCTTTATTTTTAAGGTAATGAAAGTCTTACAATAAAATAAAATTGGCCTTAGCTTTTAAAATTAACTATAAGATTATATAGTATAATGTATTTATTTTATTTATATTATATTAAGAGAGTGTTGCTATTTGGGCTGTAGTATATTGCTATTCGGGCTATAATTTACTTATTCTGGCTAGTATTGGCGCTAAGCCAGCAAGCTTTAGCTATAATAAGGGCTAGTATAAAAACCTTTGGTATATATAAAAATATAATATAATATTTATTATAATTATAATATAATTATTTACTATAATAACTAATTAAAGATATTAATTAAAAGGCATTAATTAAAATAACTGATTAAAATAATTAATTAGAATAACTATTAGAATAGCTAATAGTAAAGTTAATAACTAATTGTTAAAGATATTGTTATTGTTATAGTAGTTTAAATTGACTTATAGCAGGTATAGTACACTATAGCTAACAATGACCCCGCTATAACTAAGTCTTGCTAGCTTAGCGCTAACGCTAACGCTAGCTGAAATAAGTAAGTTATAGCCCGAATAGCAATACACTATAGCCCGAATAGTAATACTTTAATTAAATATTCTTAAAAAGTTTTTTTTAATAAGTTTTATTAAGTAAAAAAGTCATTAGCTTATTATACTAATATAATTATAATAATTCTATTATTCCTAGTTAATTATTATACACTAATTATACTTTTATTTTTTAATACTTGGTTTAACTTATTTTTAAGTATAGTTAAAGGTATTGGTATTTAAAAGTTATATCTAGCTTTTATTTTTAAGATAACTTATAGGTCTGTTTTTTAAGCTAGGGTAATGTTTTAATTATAGTAGTTTTCTTAATTCTTATAGCTCTTTCTAGGGTTTGTTTTACTTGTTAGCTTTTTTCTAATTTTTTTTCGCTATAAAACTATACAAGGCTATTTTTGGTTACTTTTATTATTCTAGTTTAATTGCTTTTTTTTAGCTAGTTAATGACATTTATATAAAAGAGTTAGATTGCTTGGGTTTTATTTATGGCTATAAGCATTGTCTAGATGTGTTATAATATTCTTGGGGTGTTTTATTCTTATTATTTAGTCTTTTAAGTCTCTTTATTTCATTGCTGATTTAAATCAATGTCTAAGTTTATTTGTATTATATCTATGTTTTTTAGTTTCGTATTTTTAACTATTATAGCTTAGGATTAAGCTAGGGCTTTATGTACTATACCCTTGGTAATGGCTTTAGCTATGGCTCTGATTATAGCATGTTTGTCGTGTTTGGCGCGTCTGGCGAGTTTTTCTTGGGCTCTCGTAAAGACTATTCTTAAAGGCTGTTATCCCTCCCCTAATCAAGTACGGAAAGCTGCAAGTTTAATAAATAAATAAAAGTAAGGGTATAGATGATTTCAAGATAAAAAACAGGTTCATTTGGATAGAAACGGGATTTTCGCGGCGGCTTGTTTTTTTCTTAATATACTTATTGTTGTTATATCACAGTATTGTGTGTTACTTTTCCGTGATATTACTTAAGCAGTTAATATAGCTTTTATGTAATTGTTTATTAATTAAAACTTAATTTATTAAAAGTTATATTTATTTTTTAAATAGCTGGTATTATTATTAATTAACTTAATTATCTAAAAACAGTATAAGCATAGTTTTATTTGTGATAATTTTTTAATCAAATATAAATTATAATTTATTAACAAACAAGAATATTTTTAATGAGTATTGCTATTCGGGCTGTAACCTACCTATTCCGGCTGGCGTTGGCATTGAGCCGGTAAGCTTTAGCTATAATAGGGTCTAACGCCAAAGACATTCTGTATATATAACATTATAGTGCAAGACGTATTATAATTATAATATAGTTGTTTACTGTGATAGCTAGTTAATGGTACTAATTGAAATAGCTATAGGAATAGCTGTTGGAATAGCTTGTAGTAGAGTCAGTAACTTATTGTTAGAGGTATTATTACTGTTATATTAGTGTAAATTAACTTATAGCGAGTATAGTGTATTTTAGCTGGTATTGGTCTTGTTATAATTAGGTTTTATTGATTCAGTGCTAATACTAGCTAGAATAAGTAAGTTATAGCCTGAGTAGTAATATACTATAGCTTAAATACTAATAATTTAAAATAAATATTTTAAACCTTGAAAATATAAAAGTATAAAGAATTATATTTTAAGTTATGTATAGAGTTTTATTTTATAGATGGTTGTTTTTTATTTTTGTATTATATATAGTGCTTTTGAGAAATAGTATGAAAGTTAATTATAATAATATAATATACTTTTATTTATACTATTTGTTATTTATTTTTTAATAACTTATTATTAATTTATTACTAGATTTTATTTATTGTATTATTGTTTTATATTAAAGTTTTATTTTATTGAATTTATTCCTATATAATATTTTATTTTTAATATAATTTTATTATTACCTATAAAACTTAAAAACTCATAATATTATAAATATCATAGATTTATATTAAAAGGATTAATTATATTTTATTTGTTAACTTATAATTTCTTATATAATATTTTATTAACTGAAACTTAAGATATTTTATAATAATCCTTTATTTATGATTTAATTTTATAATATAATATTTATTATAAGAGCTTGTGCCTATAGATTCGAATATAGATTAATCTTATTAAATTATCTGATAATATAAAATATAATAATAAGGGCGATCTTTTTTCTTGGATATAATAGTTATAAAATAAGGTTAATATTATTATTATAAATTATTAGACCTTATGATTTGTGTATTAAATTATAATACTAAAGTTTTAATTATATTATTAAAGCTAAGGTTTTCTAAGTAATTAACTAAGTTAAACTTAAACTTATATATATTCTCTATATAATATATTCATTGTAATAGTAAATAATAAACTAACCTAAAAGATAAAGTTTTCTGGTTTAAAGTTAAATATTCTATAAGTATTTAAAAGTATAAAAATAAAAGAATTTATTTATACTTAACCAGAATTGCTTATAGTTTTATATAAATAACTTAAGATTACAAATATAAATAAACAATGATCTTTAATAAGCTATTAATAGCCAAGTAAGTAACCAAAGCCCCTGACTAAACTAATAATAGTAGCTAATTAAAGCCATATACAATAGAATAGCCTGTAAAAAAGAACTAAATACTAATGCTATAATAGTCAAATTAAAGGCTAACAAAGATATTGCCAAAGACTAAGATAATAAGAAACAGGCTATTAAGACAAGATATCTAAGAGCCAGGTTCTTTTAGAACTAGGGTAAGAAGACTAAGCTTAGGCCTTAGAAAAAAAAAAATTAAAAGATATAAAAAAAGTTATTTAAGGAAATTAAAATTAATAGAAAGCTAGATCTTAGATAATTAAAAGTAATAATATATATAATCTTTTTACTAATACCTTGATTATATTATTATATAATTAATGCCTTGTTATATAATTAAATAGAATATATAAGACCTAGATCTTTAATATAATTAATTTTATTAAATAACCTGATAAAATAATAAAAGTCAAATAATACGATTAAACGAGCCAGGCAGACTCGTCCCCTAAAGGGGATAATAATCCTTTATAAATTTTAATTTTTAAATCATATTCTTATTATTTTTTTATAGTATTTATAAATGAAAATTTTTATAACAATGTTTATATATATATTTATGTATAAGATTATAATAAGTATTATTATTGAAACAATAAATTAAATTTATATATAAAATGTATTAGTAACTTGTATATGGTTAAGTGATATAATATATTTTGATGAGTATCCCCTTTGAGGGACGAGTCTGCCTGGCTCGTTTGATTATGTTATTTGACTTTTATTATTATCTTATCAAGTCATCTAAAAAGATCACTTATATCAGGGATCTAGGTCCTATACACTCCGTTCAATCAAACAACAAGGCATTAGTCATATAATAATATAATCAAGGCATTAATTAAAAGCTTATATATATTATCACCTTTAATTATTTAAAATCTAGCTTTTTATGAATTTTTATTTTTTTAATAACTTTCTTTATATATTTTAATATCTTTAAGGCTTAAACTTGGTTTTTTTTACTCTAGTTTTAAAAAAATCTTGCTTTTAAATATTTTATTTTAATAATTTATTTTTTATTAGTTTAATCTTTAATAATATTTTCTTTAATCTTTAATTCAATTATTATAGTATTAATATTTTTTTATTAGTTATTTTATTACTTTAATTAACTATTATTATTAATTTTAAAGGCTTTAGTTACTTACTTGGCTATTAATAGCTTATTAAAAATCATTGTTTATTATATTATATTTATAGTCTTAAGTTATTAATATAAGATTATACTTCTAATTAAATATAAATAAAACCTTTTATTTTTATACTTTTAAATATTTATAAAATATTTAAATTTAAACCAAAAAACTTTATATTATAATTTACTATACAAGTTATAAAATCAAATAATTTATTATAGTAATTTATAAGATAATATTAACCTTATTTTTATAGTTATAACATTTAAAAAAAAGAATCGCTCTTATCATTATATTTTATATTATCAAATAAATTAATAAGATTAAGCCGTATTTAAATCCATGTATGTAAGCTCCCACAGCAAATATAACATCATAAAAATCAAATCATGAATCATAATAAGTATTGGTATTCAGGCTGTAACTTACCTATTCTAGCAAGTATTAGTTCTAGGTGAACAAGACTTATTTATAGCGGGGCTATTAGTAGTAATAGTATATTATACTTGCTATAAGTTAATTTAAACTATTATAATAGTAATAATAGCTCTGATAATTAAGTATTAATTTTTTTATAAGTTATTTTAATAGTTATTTTATAGTTATTTTAATTAGTTATTTTAATCAGTGCCTTTAACTGTATATTACAGTGAACAACTATAATATGATTATGATTGGTATTATATTGTATTTTTTTATGTATAGAAGGGCTTTAGTCACTTATTTAGCTATTAATAGCTTACTAAAAGTTATTTTTCATTATATATATATTATATTTAAAGTTTTAAGTTATTTATATATGACTATAATTGTGGTCAAGTTCTAAATAAATGCATTCTTTTATTTTTATATTTTTAAAGTATTTATACAATATTTAATTTTAAATTAAAAAAAAATATTTTTTAGTTTAATTTATTATTTACTATTATTATAAATATATTATATAAAAAGTATATATAAATCTAAGTTTAGTTTAATTAATTACTTAAAAAACCTTAGTCTTAAAGACTTAATATTATATTATAAGATTTAACAGCTTATTACAGTAGCTTATAAGATAATATTAATTTTATTTTATAGCTATTATATTTAAGAGAGGGGATTGCTTCTATTATTGTATTTTATATTATTAAATAATGTAATAAAATTAATATTCATGATTTAATGTTATGATATGACGTTTGCTATGGGAGCTTGTGCCCGTGGATTTAAATACGGATCAATCTTATTAGATTATCTGATAATATAGAATATAGTAATAAGGGCGATTCTCTCTCTCGGATATAGTGGCTATAAAATAAGGTTAATATTATTGCTGTGATAAGTTATTAGACCTTATGATCTGCGCATCGAATCATGATGCTAAAGCTTTAATTGCGTCGTCGAGGTTAAGGTTCTTGTCAATGAGTCAGAGGAAGTGTAAATAAGAGCAATCAACTAGGCTAAACTTAAACCCATATATGCTCTCTGTATAATACATTCGCTGTAATAGTAAACAACAAACCGAACTAAAAGATAAAGTTTTCTGGTTTAAAGTTAAATATTCTACGAGTACTTAAGAGTATAAAGATAAAAGAATTTATTTATACTTGACTAAAATTACTTATAGTTTTATATAAATAATTTAAGACTATAAATATAATATAATAAACAATAACTATTAATAATCAAGTAAGTAACTAAAGCTTTTAATTAAACTAATAATTGTAGCTAATTAAAGCTATATATAATAAAATAGTTTATAAAAAAGAATCAAATATTAATATTATAATAGTTAAATTAAACACTAATAAAAATATTATTAAAGACTAGGATAATAAGAAATAGACTATTAAAATAAAATATTTAAAAACCAGGTTTTTTTAAAACTAAAATAAAAAAACTAAGTTTAAGCCCTAGGAAAAAAAGATATTAAAAAATATAAAAAAAATTAAAAATTAAAAATTAATAAAAAACTAAATCTTAGATAGTCAAAAGTAATAATATATATAATTTTTTTACTAATACCTTGATTATATTATTATATAATTAATATTTTATTATATAATTAAATAGAATATATAAGACTTAGATCCTTGATACAATTAATCTTATTAAATGATCTAATAAGATAATAAAAGTTAAATAATACAATTAAACAAGCCAGGCAAACTTGTCTTTTAAAAGGGAATAAAATTAATATATGTTTAAATCCGCGGGTATAAGTTCTTATAGTAAATATTATATTATAAAATTAAATTATTTATAATTTAATTAATTAATCATACTTATAATTTATTTATAAATAATTTTAAATATAATACTTATTATAAAATTTAAATAAAATAATTAAATATAATTTAATTTTTTTATTAAAAATTAATTTAATTATAATTCTATATTTTTTAAATATAATAAAAATAATTTAATTATTTTTAATTA
This sequence comes from Cladobotryum protrusum, assembly GCA_004303015.1. Classification (NCBI taxonomy): domain Eukaryota; kingdom Fungi; phylum Ascomycota; class Sordariomycetes; order Hypocreales; family Hypocreaceae; genus Cladobotryum; species Cladobotryum protrusum. The sequence continues at coordinate 1,816,641 of RZGP01000001.1, forward strand.
TAATTTTAATTAATAATAAATATTATAATTAATTTTAATATTAATGTTATTATTATAATTTTATATTTATTATAATATATAAAGTTATTTATTATAATATTTATATTAAAATAATTAATATTAATATATTATAAAATTAAAATAATAAAATAATTAATAAATTAAATATTAGTTTATTTTATAAAAAAATATATAAAAAAAAAATTAATAAAAAAATTATTTTAAAATTAATAATTAATAATAATAAATACATAATTATTTAATTAATATATAATATCTTATTAATAAATTAAATATATTAGGATTTAGATTTTTAATATAATTAATAAAATAATAAAAGTCAAATAATTAACTAGGCAGACTTGTCCTTTAAAAGGGACATATATATATATCTTTTACTAGTAAAGTTAATGAATATTTATATTAAAAAGATTTTTCTTTCTCGCTCTTAGCAGTAAAATAATATACGCTTTATAAACCTATAATAACATTTATAGTATTATAGTATTATAGTATTAGTCTTAATTAAGTACTTAACTTAAAGCTTACAATACAACAAACTTATTTAATATTTCTTTTCTTTTTATAAAAAGTACATGAGTTACTACAACTACTATGGATGTATTTTTTATCACAAGGTCATACTTTAGTAGTTCTTGAAAACATTTCTGAAGCTTATATTTGCTTTATTCTATTTGTGACGTTATGCCATATATTATTACCCGTATATGAAATTTTTCTTTATGTTCTATTATAAATTCCTAGAAGCGTTTAACTGTATAAATAATTATCCAAGTACAGTAAAGTCTTACTGCACCCCGCCTTGCCATAGGAATTACTAGGGGGGGCCACTGTTAGAGCCAGGTAAGGCAGACAATAAGGGGATAGTAAAGTACTAAAGATAAGAGTAAAAGAGATTATAAAAAGGCTTAATCATAATTAATTAATTACTTTTAAGAGAATAATAATTAAATTTATTAATCTTTAAAAAAATTCTTTCTTTAAAAAATATTATTTATTTATATTATATTCTAGTAATTATATAATTCTTAATTTTCTTTTAATTAATTTTTTTTTATTAAAATATTATAATACTTGTATTTTAGTCTTATACTAGCTTTATCTTAATTAATCTAGTTAACTTTCTAACATAAACCAATTTGCGAAGGATTGGCGAGGGATCGGCAGAACGCTGGCTATCCGACGGCACGGATTTTACTTTTAACAGCCGCCAATTTTACTAGTTACCTAACCTGCTCCACTTAGGTCAAGGGGTGTGTTAATTAGCAAAACCAGCTTTAAATCGCAAAAAAAAAAAGTTTAATATTAAGTAAGGCATTAATAAATAAATGAATATTTGAAAATTATTATAATAATTATATTTAAATTAACTTAATTTTATTTTATTTTATTTAATTTTTAATTTATAAGTTTATTTATAATTATTTAAAGTATTACTATTAGGGCTATAACTAACTTTTTTAAGCTAGCTCCTTATATAAAATTTTTCCTCATATAAAATATTTAAGGTATTATTTTAATATATAAGACTAATATAAATGTATTATATATTTAATTAAATAACATTTAATATATAATAATTAAAACCAATTTGTTTAAACATATATTTTTAATAAAACTAATAAAATATATATATTATAGTTTATTAATTAATTTATACTTTATAAGGCTTTTTATATAGCTAGAATAATCTTTTTAACTATTAAAATTATTATTATTATTTTTAATAATAAAACTAATAATCTTATTAAAAGTTTTTCAAGTTATTATTATAGATAAATAGCTTTTTTAAATAGTTAAAGATAAGCCTTAAGTTATAGTTTAATATAATAAATGCAAAAAAAAGTATATTATGATATAAAATAATATATTAATAAGTTTAATAATAATTGTATTGTATTTTATATTATAGTCTTTGTAAGATAATGTTAAAAAGTAAGAAAAGATATTATAAAATAATAAATTTAAGTAAGTGATATATTAAGTTAATTCTTTTACTATAATAATATTATAATTTTACTTTTTATTAAATAGTTTATTCAATATAACTTTTTAAATTAGTATTTATATAATTATTATATAAAAATAAAAAAGATTTTTAGTATTAATTATAAAATAAGATTTTATATTTTTATAAATTATTTTTATAAAACTATTTATAACTTTTTTATTTTTTTATAATTATAAAACTAAAAGTAAAGTTAATTATAAATCTTTAATTAATAATATTAATAATCTAAAAGAAACATATCTTAAATTAATTAATCTTATATATATTATTTGAACTAAAGACTTTAAAAAAGTATTTTTATATAATTATATACTAAAAATATATCTAAAAAAACAAACTTTACTTTATAATTTTTATACTTAATCTTATATTAAAAACCTTTATTTTAAAAAAGCTTAATTTACTATTATATAAAAGTCAATATATATAAAAAAGCTTATCTTATTCTTTATTAATTATTTTAAATATTCTTTTAATAAAAAAAATAAAATTCAAATTATAAAAGCTTATATAATTTCTTTTATTTTATAAATATTAAAAATCTTGTATTAAAAATCTTTTTTTATAAAAATTTATTATTTATTAAAATAATAATAAATATTATATATTAAAAATTAAATAAAAAATTATAATTATATTAAATTTTAAGTATATAAAAAATTTACTTTTTGTTTAATTTTTTAATAATTAAAACTATAAGTTTAAATAATTAATTTTATTAATAGTTAATTTTTAAGACTATTGTTTAATAATAATTAATTTAATTTATAATTCTAAATAAAAGTATAATATATAAAAATATAATTTTTATTAATATTATAATAATTAAATAAAAACTTTTTATAAGAGTAATATTTTATTTATAATAAAAAATTTAAAAAAAAATAAAAAGATTATTAAAACTTTTAAATAATAATAATAATAAATTTTTTTAAGTCTGTTAAAAAAGTTAATAAAGCTTATAGTAATACTATTATTATCATTAGAATTTATTATAGTAAAAATAATAATATATTTATAAAATATAAATAATAAAATAAAAAATTAAAACATATATATAATTTAATCTTATATATTAAAATATTATCCTATATACTTTATATAAAAAGATTTTTATACAAAAAGCTAACTAAAGTTAGCTAATTATAGCTTAAATAATCATATATTATAGCCCGAATAGCAATACTTATTATTTTTATATAAAAATTAAAAGTTATAAATTTTATAAAATTTATTTAAATTTATTTAATTTTTAAAATAATTTTTTAAAAAAAAGTAATAAATATATTAAATAAATATAAAAAAGAATAACAGTAAGTAGTATTAAAGAACACTAATATAACTAATAAAGGCAATATATAAAGCATAAAAGACATAAGAATAAGGCTATAGTAATTAATTATAGTTATAGGGGACTTATTAATCTTATGGCTTAATATAAACCAAATAGCCAGAAAGGCTAGAAGACTTTAAAAAAAATTTTCTTGGAATAAAACTATAAGATATAAAAAGGTTAGTCTAGGAAAGTAGTTTACTAATATAAGAAAGGTACAAGAATATAATAAGAGTATTACTATTCGGGCTGTAATATATTACTATTCGGGCTGTAACTTACCTATTCTGGCTAGCATTAGCGCTAAGTCAACAAGACCCAGTTACAGCAGGGCCACTGCTAGCTATATTACACTATACCCGCTATAAGTCAATTTAAACCACTATAATAGTAACGATACCTTTAACAATTAGCTACTAAGTCTACTATCAGCTATTCTAACAGCTATTCCAACAGCTATTCCAATAGTTATTTTAACAGCTATTCTAACAGCTATTTCAATCAGCTATTTCAATTAGCTATTTCAATTAGCTATTTTAATCAAAGCTTTTTAATCAGTGCCTTTCAATCAATGCCTATTAATCAGCGCCTTTGACTAGCTATTACAGTGAACAACTATGCTATAGTTATAATAGGTAATACATTATATTTTTATATATACAGAAGGTCTTTGCGCTAGCCCCTGTTATAGCTAGAGCTTGCTGGCTTAGCGCCAACGCTAGCTAGAATAGGTAAGTTACAGCCCAAATAGCAATACTCTTAAATATATTTTATTATTATTATAAAATATATAATTATCTTATTTATATATATATTGATAAAGTTTTAAAAGGATTATAAAATTTTATTTATAAACTATTAAATATACATAAATAAGTTTTTAAATCTTATAAATATTATTTTAAATTATTTTAATTTTTAATAATTAATTATTATAAATTAATTTTAACATTTAAATTAAATAAAAAAAGATTTATTATTTATTAATTAATAAGATTTTTATATAATAATTTTAAAGTATTTAAATTTTTATTTTTTTTAAAAACTTTTATTACTTTAATTTTTAAAAAAATTTAATTCTTAAAATATAATATTCTTATTTTTTATAACATTACTTATAATTTTATTTATTCTTGTTTTTTATATTATTAAAACCTTTACTTTTTATATATATATATAATCATATTTTAAGACTTATATAATATTAATTTAATAATTTTATTAATATTTATAAATATATTAAACTTTTATTTTTTAAAATTTAAATTAAATAATAAATTAAGTTTATTTTACTTATAATTATATTTTAGTTTTTTATTAAAATAATTATAAAACTAAAATAATCTGGCTAAAATAATATTTCTTATTTTATTATTTTATTTATAAATTTTATTAATACGTTTACAATACTATATAAGTATAATATTATAGTTTATTAATAAATAAGTTTTTAATATATATAAATTTTTTTTTTATTATTTAAGCAAAGATTTTTATTCTCTTATATACTTTAATTTTTATTATATATTTAAAGTTTAATATATTATTTTATATAATATATTAAATTCTTAATTAAATAATAAATTAATTAATAATTCTTTTATTATTTATGTATTAAATTTAATCTTAATAAAATATAATAAGCTATAAATAAAGCCTAGGATGTATATAATGAATTTTATTTATTTTTTTACTTAAGTTTTTTTTAATTCTAGTAAACTTAATAAAGTTTAATTAATCTATTATTCTTTTTTTATTCTTTTTAAAATATTCTTTTAAATTATTAATTATATTATTTTAAAGTTTATATAAGTTTAAAATATATTAACTGGCCCTTTATTTTTATATACTTTAATTTAAATATAATTATAATAATAAAAAAAGATTAGTTTATATTAAATATTCTTAACTTATATTTTAATTATAATAAGATTATTTAACCAATTAAATATTTTTTATTAATATTCAAAAATACTTAGTTTTTAACTATTTATATAGTTTATTTTAATTAATAAATATACTTATTTATTTTGTATATTTTATAATATCTAAGATATTAAAATTAATTTTTAGTATTAAAAAATTATTATAAAAGATAGTTTTATATTAATTATTTTTAAATTCCTTTAATTTTTTTTTAATATTAAAAGGACTATTATAGTTTTTTTTTTTAATTATATATTAATACTTTTTATGAATATTAATATCTTGTTTGTTAATAAAATTATACTCTTATCTTTTTCTAGTTCTTATAAAAATAAATCTTTTTAAAGTAATAAAAACATTAAATTTAAGTTTCTAGCTTATAATTATAAAATTAACTATTAAAAGCTAAAAATAAAAGTAATTATGTAAAAAATTTTATTAATTAAAAAGCCTAGTAGGTTTTTTTATAATATATAGGAATAGATTAGGTTTTTTTTATGTTTTATAGCTTAATTATTTATACTAAAGCTGTTAAAATAATTATTTTATATATAATTCTAGTAATAATAAGTTTAAATTTAATAATAATCTTTTAGTCTTTGTATTTATATTTAATTATAATTTATAGTATTGTTTTAAAATAAACTTTTATTTATTTATTTATATTTTTATTTAAGTATAAATAATAAAAAGCTTTTTTTTTAAAAAAAGTCTAGTTTTAACATATATAAAGGATTAAATAAGTAAAAAAAAATCTATAATTATTATTTTTTATTATAGCTATAAGATTTAAGAATATAAATTTATATTTTTTATTAAATATTAAAATATTAATTTTTTTATACTTATAAAATTACCTTTAGTTTTATTATAAACTAATTTATAAATTATTAATATTAATAATTTAATTTTTACTTAAAGTCTTAAAATAGTTTTCTTTTAATTTTATTTAAATCATTAAAGTATTATTCTAGTATTATTCCTTGAAACAATTATAAAATTTAAAATAATAATTCAATAATAAAAATTAAACTTTAATTTATATACTAATATAAAAAATCTAAGAAACAATTAATATTTTATTAAATTAAAATATTATTATCGTTTTTAAATTATTAAAAATATTATTATATAATTCTATTGAATTAAATTATTTTATATTTTTAATATAAAAGCATACTCTTTTAAGTTATACGTTTTTAAAAAAAATATAATAAAATATTTATTACTTTTTTAATTAAAATAAATTATTAAATAAATTCTTATAAAGATTTATTAATGTCAATTTTTAAAATATAAACAATTTTTTTATTTTATTTTTTATTTTATTTATTTTAAAATAAAAAATTATTAATTTTTTTTAAATATTATTAATTAATTAGTTTATTAATTTTATTATTTTTTATTAAATATTATAATTTTTAATATTAAAGCTAGTATTATAATAGCGAAGAAAACACAATAATAACAAAGGGATATAGAAAGCTATAAAATCTTTGTTAGTCTTGGGTAACCTGGGTTAAGATAAAGGATTTAAGTAATAATTAAATAAAAGGTCTTGATTATTAATTGATCTGGATTAATGTAATAAGGTTATATAAGTCTAATATAAGAGTTAGTACTAGATTAGTATTTGATTGGATATTTAAAATAAGAAATAAAAGAAATAAAGACAATAATACTCTTAAATCTAAGAATAGAATATAAATATTATAATAAAAGCAATTAAATTATATAAATAAAGGTAAAAGGTTAATTGTTTATTATATAAGCTTAGTTAATTTTTATTTTATTTTATAGCTTGTTCTGGTATGTGGTTTTTTAGTATTATTTTTAAAAGATTATATAATATTACCCTAGAATACAGTTTGTACTATTACAGTATAAGTATTTTTATAATTTTTATTTTTATTTTTATAAGTTAAAAATTAAAATATAATAATAAATTTATAACATTAATATTTTTTTTATTTTTTTTTATTTATAAAAAAAAAAAAAAAAATTATTTTATAATTAAAATAATTATTTTTATTTTAATAAAATTTTTTTATTTTTAATATTTTTTTTTAATTTCTTTTTAAAATTTTTATTTTTTTAGTTTTAGTTTTTTTTTTTTTAACTTTTTTCCAGGGATTTCCCTGGGCTTTTGTTGACTTTATATTATAAAATTATTAATAATTCAAATAAATTATTATTAATTTTAATTTAGAAATTTTTCTTAAAGGTATTAAAAGTATAAAAAAAATTATATTAATTTATAATAAAATCAAATTTATAAAAACTTTTAATCATTAAAATTAAAAAAAGTATAATTATTTATAATAAAAAAAAAATAAAAAAAAAAATAATAAAAAATAAAAAAAAATAAAAAAATAATAAATAAAAAATAAATTTTAATAAAAAATAATAATAATAAAAATAATTTAATTTATTGTTATTTTATATAAAATAAACTATTAATAATTTTAAATAAACTTATATTAACTTAAATTAACTTAAGCTTTATTTATTTTATAATTATATAAAAAAATTATTTTTAATATAATTATACTAATAGTCTTAAAATATATACAGTTTTCTAATACCCCATTTTATATTATACTTTATATGTTTAGTATATACTTAAATTATTCTTAATCCGCATGTGACAGACAACCCTGACCCTAATATACCCAGCTCCTGCTCAGCTAATACATCTTTTTTTTTGCGATGCAAAGCTCGTTTTGCTATGCAACGCACCCCCGACCTAAGTGGAGCAGGTTGGGGAACTGGCCAAGTTCGCGCCCCCCCTCGTATATCAACGAGGGATTTTGTACCTCTCTTTTCATTTCCCTGTCGCTTACTTCCTCATTTCAAATTGCAGTTCATTCTCGTTATGCCGTACTCACTAAAAGGGAGGAATGTTTTAGTAACCGGAGGCTCCAGGTAAACCTTTTTCTTGTCCCTTTTCCTCTGCGGCTTATCCGTGGTAATCATGAGATTAGAGGCCTCGGTGCAGTGATATGCAGAAAATTTGCTGAAGAGGGTTGTAACATCTCTGTTAACTATGCCTCAAATGCGAATGCGGCCACAGAGCTGGCCTCATCACTAGAGGCGGAGTTTTCTTGTAAAACATGTGTTATTCATGGGGTATGTGCAACCCTGTTTTTTATGCTGCCTATAGACACTCATTATTCAATATATAGGATGCTGAAAATCCTCAAGATAATGCTCGTATTGTCAAAGAAACCATTCGGAATCTGGGCGGTATTGACATCATCGTTGCAAACGCCGGCTGGACAAAGTTGGCTCGGTTTGGGGACCTTCACGCCCTTACTAACGAGGAGTGGAATAAGGCAGGCCGAAAGCCCTGAAAGCCTCTAACATTCAAATGAATATGTACTAATTACTCACCTAGTGCTGGGCAATCAATGTTATGTCTCATGTTCATCTGATGCAAGAAGCCGTCCCTATTTTCAACTCGAATCCAGACGGGGGAGTTTATCTGGTTACATCTTCTGTTGCGGTATGAAAAGCGTCAATGGCCCCCATGATTATGATATTTCGGACTCTCAAACTGAAGAAACAGGGGAAATCGCAATCTGGTAGCAGCATGGCTTATTCTGTTAGCAAGGCTGCTGGTTTACATTTGATGAAGAACCTAGCGTTTACACAAGGACCTAAAATTCGCGTCAATGCTGTGCTTCCCGGTCTTTTGTTGACAGAATGGGTCAGTTTCCCCCCCTACATACCTCCTTAACTACTGACCACTCTATAGGGTCAACGATTTGGAGAGGCTAGGATTGCAGCGCTTCGAAACAAGGCTACGCTGGAGCATGAGGTACGTGATTGATACTCGTTTCTTACCCATCACAGCCAACTCTAATATCAACAGACATACTTGGACGATTGCGCCGATGTGTTTGTTTCCCTGGCAAAGAATACATCAATGACAGGCCAAGAGGTCATGGTTGGTAAGTGACAAGTTCCCCCCATATGTCCGACTTATAGCTCAGTCTTTTCTAGATGCTGGAATCAACCTTGGTAAGCCAGCGCAATAGCCTATTAAGCCCTTGCTTTAGTGAGTGTGACATCTTTACTGCTATTTGGTCCAATGGCCAAAAAGTCTAGCAACTGTAAAGATTGGATGAAGACTGATCTTAGAATTTTCCCTATGATTTTATACTTGAAGTGAATTTCCAACGTAAAGCTCTTGGGTTTCTTCAAGTGATAAAAATCTTAATTCCAAAACCGAAAGGATTCAGACAGATACAACAAACCAATCCGCTTTCCATGTTTGTTTTGGAATTCTTGATTAGGAGTATCTCTGACCTTTAGCCACGTAATATCTTGGGAAAATAAAGTGCTGCATGTAGAAGAAGAGTTCAATCTCTTTCAACATACCCTCTGTTCTGCTTACATATTGCAAACTCCTGCATGACTCGGGATTGCGATATGTTCAATTCTATTATTGGAACCCAGACATAAGAACGAAACAGTAAGACAGCCGAAGAAATGTATTTTAATTTTGGTGCTGGGTAAGAATTTGTGAATCAAAAGCCTCTATTTACTTATTTCATAGAATGCTTCTCCAGTCAGATGTAACCTAACACTATTTTTCTGGTTTAAAAACCACGGGTAGTCCAAACCGACTGTGGTCGTTAGAATTTATCGATAACTGGCCGGAGTTCGTTTCAACACGTGGTAAGTCGCGTTGGTTTCGTGTTCTAATTTAGGAAAATCGCGGGGCTGGATGTCAAAGCTGTAGCATTCTTGGAGATCATTGCTCTTTCATCTTCGATCTACTTTATGGAGAGTCCAGTCTGCCCTTGAGCCATACTGCACCGCTTCAATATATTTCCAAATACTGGAGCATTCTGTTGGATCTCGATCTAATATCACACATTGTCTGGGCCAAACACTGAAATGCCGCCAAAACAACGGACGTCCGGCGTGTCACAAAAATGGCGTCCGAGACCAGGAGACATTCAAGGTGCGTAGATCCTCTCACAGTTATACTCGTCCAGAAGGCTGATACTTTGGCAGCTGGTGATCCAGTTCCCACGCGAAAAAACCGGCGTTACCGTCCTGGTACTGTTGCATTACGCGAAATTCGTCAATACCAGAGCAATACGAAGCTTCTGCTTCTCAAACTTCCCTTTATGCGATTGGTTAGTACTATGATAATACTACGACATTCTTGCTGGACCTGCTAATCCGTGTCCAGGTGCGAGAGATTGGTATGCACTGTCGACCACAAGGAAAAGAGTTTCGATGGCAGAGCCAGGCTATTCAAGCGCTCCAAGAGGCAGCCGAAGCTTTCATGATTCATCTTTTTGAGGACGCTCAGCTATGCGCCGTTCATGCGAAGCGGGTTACAATTATGCAAAAAGATATACAGCTTGCGAGACGAATTCGAGGTGTATGGGGGGGACTTGGCTGACAGGAAGGATATATGGTTCCAGTAAATATTTGCATTTATTGTTTGGGCGTGGCGTTTGGCGTCTTGATTACAAGAGTCAGGAGAACATTCTGATTTGTTCTTGCATCATTTCATGCTGGAAATCATTACTTCGCATTCTTTTTGCAGCTTGGTTGAATATGGCTTAACATCAGCTTGCAATAATAGATAATAGCCACTCGGCAACCCCTTTTTGCCATTGATTGTGTATTGTCTCCTGTATTCCGTCTTGTAAATCTAGCTGCCTTATTGTTGAATCATAAGGGGGGAAAAGCAGTCTTGATTTGACACCGAGGAGGATGCAACAATATATTTTCCATTAAGAGGTACAAATAGCCAGCTTATGTTTGATAAATCCATCCACCCATCCACAAATCTATACCTGCTATTTCATATTCACCTGCGTTGATCGCGATATCCGCTATTATGGTGAGAGTTCATCCCAGAGCCGTGGCCACCCCTGCTGCCTCTACCATAACCGCCTCTATTACTGGATCCGGGCCATTGGTTTTGAACATATGCAGGAGGGGGAGGAGGCACACCCATACCAAAGCCAGGTGCCCCGGGTGGAGGAGGTTGCCAAGTCTGAGCTGGATAGTTTTGGGGAGGAAAATGTGATTCTTGTTGCCGATATCCGTTTCCATTGCGGTTTGTCCAGTGTCCTCCCCGCCCACCACCTGAGCCGTAATGAACGGGTTCATGTCGACCACTGCTTGCATCAAACCGACCCAAAGGTGCCCCGCCGTGACTACGACCATTCCGATTAGTTCTCCCTCTGATGACTTCAATTTCGCTTCGTGACAGAGCTGGCGTTGGCATCTGTACCCCTCGCAGAAGCATGGACTTATGGGTCTGAGAGGTTTGGGGCATATCGAAGTAGACGCTGTAACTGTTAGTGGACTAACCCCCCGGTAGTTTTCAAAGTATTCACTTACCTGACAGAGTGGTCGTAATCTAGATCTGGCATCGCTCGTCGCTCCAAAGGGTATTGCAGTGCTCCGTGAGGGACATAGTCGTCCCTCTTTTCAATCTTCCCTGAAAGTCCCTCACTTGTCTTTGGGTTAAGGTTAAATTTCGAAGAACCTTGCTTCTTCGAATAGAAGTTTGTAAGGATATCATCGTAAAGACTCTCATGACTATCGGATAGCAAGAGAACATCCCTTCCGACAGTATTACGCGCTGCGTCCTCTGCACTCAGCAGAGGATACTTGCCCTGTACTGCCTTCAGTAGCCGTGGCATGTCGATAAATGGCAGCAGGGCGATTCCCTGCCAGGCCATCTTTTTTCCCATTCAAGTCAATCTCAAAGTCTTCTGGGTAGAAGTCGATGATCTCACTGTTCTCGTTGAGCATAAGATCGTGGAATACTTCGGGCAATGCATGACGTGATGCTGCAGGCAAAACGCTCATCAATTGCTCAAACGGCTTGGATATCCGCCCTTTCTCGAAGGAAATTTGGAGCTTCCCCAAATCTTTAAAATCAGCTGCAAATGGAGCATAGTGATAAGGGTAATACCATTCCCAGGAAGGGCATCCCTGGAAGTAATATAACAATACCCACGCCAAGCCTTCGACATATGCATTTGCTACATTGCGACGAAATTCGATATCTTGGGGGTCTTTGTGAAACTTTTGCTGGTAGTAACGGTCTTCATATCCCTCTTCCCACAATCGGACAGAATCTGTAGGACCCTCTTCGTTGGGTATGGGACCATTGCCTGCTGGTTGATCTCCCGATGATGATGGAATGTCTTCTACATCTGAAGCCTTCCTTTTGCCCAAAGCTGATGTTGATGTTGAGTTATTCTCAGCCACTGCGGCAACTAACCGCTTATCAGCTCGAAGTTGATCCTTTAGTACACTTGCTGCGCTTTTGTTGGCAGCATTGGTATCTTGTGTACTACGATTGACAATAAGATCGTGAGTCAGGGCCTGAGGAGGTTGTGATGGATATGATGCGATAGGATAGAGAGCTAAGCCCTTCGTAGGATCTGCATGACCGTCCACCTTGCTTGTGGATCGTCCGCCATGTGAACCGGACCGCCCATTTGCTTCATTTTGGAGCTTTCGCCTTTTGAAAGATGCTTCGCGACGATCTTCTTGTTCTTTCCTGCGCTTGAAAATTGCGCTCTCTTGCTTTGCCAGCCCATCTAAAATGCACTGTGCCCTTTCTAAGTCAATGTGTCCGTCCTTGGTTACATACCCGCCCATTGATGGCAAGTTGTCCTTCCAAATTGTCGTTAGGGTATCGATACCATGCTCCCGGATTTCCAACGCTGGCAAGTGAGGCAGGAAATCATTTCCAACAAAACAGCACATGAAGATCCAGTCGTCAATGGCTCGTTCAAGGTCAAATCTGAACGGCAGGTTGGCTATAGCCAATTCTGCAGCGAGATATTCGCGGAGGACGGACACATGCAGCCATATGAAAGGTTTGAGGACATGGCCTTCCTTCTCTTTCTCTCCGCCATCTACCTCGTTGGCCTTTGCCTCACCACGACAATTGCGTGCGTCATGTCCTTTTTGTCCACAAAGCTTGCATACTCTGGCCTTGCTATCCTGGAAAAAGACATCTTCACGTAGAACTCGGAAATGTGGTTCATGAGTGGCGAGACCCAACATGATCAGGTCGGCATCCAAACCATAAATGACGTGGCGGGTATTGGGGTCATAATCGGGAGAGGCGCGCTGTGATCGTACAAAAGACATGATCTTGTGTTCGCCCTCTCCGGGCACAGTAGCATCGGAAATGATGATTTTGAGTTTTGCCCAAGCTGGATCGGTGTTTAATTTGTATTGACACCAATAGCGTAAGCTCAATGCGAGTATATCCATGAACGGTGTGCCTGGTGTAATGGAATTGGAATCGAATGCCTTTTTCACAATCTCCTCTGAACTCTCAGCTGGAAAAACCCCCCCGTTCTGCCGCTTCAAAAGCTCTAACAACTCTTTCTTGTCTGCTTCCTTCTCCGTAGCCTCCTGAGCCCGACCGAAACCGCCTGGACCGTTGTTGATTCATCTTTGCGCGAGGCGCAACACCATCTGACGATGATCGGATTAGTACGGTGATTGGAATGGACATAATGTGGGAAAATCGGGTTACAATAACATACCGACGGCAATCATGAGAATTTTCCGTGGTCGAACCATATTGACGACGCGATCAGTGTATCTGAAGACCTCGAGCATCATCTCTTCCTCGTCCTTAGGCGCGGGTCTATCTTCGGGGTGAGAACAGGGATGAACAATGCCGTTCATGTCGAGATAGAGATTGTCAAGCTCTTCCCCATTGGGGTTTGGCTGAGTTGTATCAACGGGTATTTTGGTGCCATCTTCCATTTCCCGTGGTTGATCCTCGATGACGGGCGAGATGATCTTAGGATATTTGTTGGACAGCCATCGAAAGGCGGCAGGAATACCCATCTTGACTTATTTCGAATTGAAACAGTCGAGCCAGAGAACTGAAATTCTTGTGATTCTAGCACCGGAAATCAAACTCCGGATGAAGTACTGGAGTAGTGTATGAGTAGATGACATCCAGCGAACTGCGCAAGTAGTGCAGTCGAATATTTTATCCTCCTCAGACTTTGGCCTAGCGCTTTGTCACGTCGAAATCGGTACTAGGCGCGTTGAGCTCTCTCATCCACTTGGAGCACAAAGCAGCATGCAGAAATATGCAGTTATCGGGGCTAGTTATGAAGGGTCTTACAGCACTGAAAATACAGGTGTTAGTATCGCCTATTGCGCCTGTTGAGCACTTGGTGCTGTACTCATCGCCATTGACAGGGGCTCCACTCACTTTGGCTAGTGGCCAGATCAGTAGTTGTTTGTACCTTTACAATGAATGCAAGCTCAAGTTTGCTAAGTGACATCCATAGCGGTTGGCTTGTTTAAAATCAAAGGGGATATCATACAACAGTGGATCCAGAAAACAGGAGGATTAACTTGGAGCTTGGAGCTTGCCCAATGGCATTAAAACAACGTCGAGATGTTTTCTATTCCCAGCGCGCCAGCAAAACAGTCTGTTGGCGACACCATTACCGTTCTTAGCGGCCGTTTGGGCTCTGCCACCCTTCTCGAAGATCGACGAGCCGCCATTCTCGGACTGCGAAGCTTTGCCAAAGACTTTCCTGCCTCAGTGGCATCTGGGGCCCTGAGAAGTCTCATCAGCAGCTTGAGCAAAGATGGCGAAGATGTTGATACCGTCAAGATTGTCCTCGAAACACTGTTAATGCTCTTTAGTCCCAACGAACAAAGCCCCGAGGCCTCAGATGAAATTGCTCTGTGGTTAGCTGATGAGTTTACAAACGGCAAGAGAATATCACCCTTCTTCTCGACTTCTTGGATTCGTCCGACTTCTACTCTCGGCTGTATTCTCTGCAATTGCTTGGTGCTATTCTATCGGCTCGGACTGAGAGAACTGAAGAGTGTGTCTTTACTGCGCCGCTCGGTATCAGTCGCCTCGTATCTATGCTCGATGACCAACGTGAAGCTATACGCAATGAGGGCATTAGCTTGCTGATTTCACTAACCCCAACGTCGGTAGAGATCCAGAAACTAGTTGCGTTTGAGAATGCATATGAAAAAATATTTGCTATCATCGTGGCGGACGGCTCCCTCTCCGATGGGGGCAGAACTGTGGAAGATTGCCTTATCTTGCTAGCGAACTTGCTGCGACGTAATCCATCAAATCAGTCCCTATTTCGGGAGTCAGGCTGCATTATTCGACTTGCCGAAATGCTAGGACATTTGCTTGAGCTTCAAGGCCAAGAGGACACACCTCGCCAATTGGGCGCATCTACAACGCAATCGAAATCTCTATGCCTTCCTCTCCATCATTAGATTGTTTCTACCTGCTGGCTCCATTGGGACGTCACAAAATCAACATGCATTTTGGCGGAATGGCCTCAGCTATCTTGTCCTCCAGCTAGCCTTTAGTCATGAACTTGAGGTTCAAATCAAAGCGGAGGTGTGGAAACCCAACTTGAAACTCGCTTTATATGACAACTCTCACATCTGAGTAGGCCATGATCACTTGCGGCGACATGATTCGAAACAATAGCGCTCTTCAAGAAGGATTTGCTCAATTGATGGTGGATCACCCCTTTGAGACACTGGAGTCCCCCTGTGATTCCAGGAAAGGCCAATGGTTACGCCCAAGACGTATGTTATTGATGGGTTACTTGAACTGACTTTGAATCTGCATGATCAATCGGCTTTTGATCTTCGATTTGCTGCATGCGAATGTTTGAAGGCTTATTTCTCAAACCATTCGGAAGTGCGATTGCATTTCCTTAGCAGAGCCATTGAGGGATTTCAGTCAGGGCGTGACGATTCTGCCAATGTCTTGGCAGTTCTTTTGAACCCGTCCAGCGAACAGTCTCTTACTGACCCTTACCGTGACTGGTTTGCTGCTGTGATTACCTTTCACTTGCTTTATGACAATCCAATGGCCAAAGAGAAAGCCCGTGGTCTTACTGAAGGTGACGCGTCCAAGGGCGAGGAAGTTGTTACAAGCGTTCAGACCATCACAGCTCACGTCTTAGTTGGAATACGCCAGGGAAATAATACTCGAATACTGGTGGGATATTTGATGCTTCTACTTGGCTGGCTATTCGAGGACCTCGAGGCTGTCAACGACCTCTTGGCTGAGGGTAGCAATGTACAAAGCTTGATACAAATAGTATCGCAGCCGGCTCATGGAGATGATGAAATTGTACAAGGCTTATCGGCCATGTTGCTGGGGTTCGCGTACGAGTTTTCTACCAAAGATTCATCTATACCACGAGCGACAATGCATTCCATTCTAACATCGCGGCTAGATCGTGAGAACTATCTAGATCGATTAGCAAAGCTTCGCAGCAACCCCACTGCTTCGGGATTTTGAAGTTACGCCACAAAAGCTTTCCGTCACAGCTGCAGGTGAACAGGTTGATGTTTACTTTGACAACATCTTTGTCGATTTTTTCAAAGATACTTACAGTCGTGTTTCGCGTGCAATTGACAGGAGCCCCGAAATGGAAATATCCGTTGTTACAGATGGCATAGAACAAGGTATCTCCAGAGAGCTCGTGGACTCTCTACGGAGCCAGGTTGAAGAGAGGAATCAGGCCATCCTCGATGCCCATGCGACGAATAAATCCTTGGAAACATCGCTCCAGCAGGAACAGATAGCACATCATCATTCGAGAGACGAGGCTGCGACGGAATATGCAAAAATAAAAGCCGACCATGAAAAAATGAGGATGACCTATGAAGCTGAATTACGGTTGGTTTCTCTTTTTCTACTTGACGATAATATGATCCATCAAGCTAACAGTTTTGAGTTAGTGAGCTACAAAATCGGCAAGCTGAGAGAGATGCTGAACATGAGGCACGCCTTGCGACACTGCAGAAACGGCTGGTGAATAATGATGAGCATCATAAGGCCCAGATGGTTCAAGTTCAAACATAGCCACGGCTGAATTAGAACGCCAGCAGCGACGCACGGAAGCCGAAATTGCGGATTTGCGAGCACGATTAGCCGTCTGGAAGTTGATTTGGTGAAGGTTTGTGCATCGTCGCCCGTGCAATCATGCATTGCTGATCTGTATTTGTGTACAGGCAAATAAATCCAAAGCGCAAGAATTACAGGCTCTACAAACGAAGCATGCGGAAGTCTTGACAGAGAATAATGTTTCGATTAAAAGAAACAGAAGAGAAGCACGACGGCAAGTACCGTGAACTACAGAAACGACTGGACGAGGCCCTGCATAGTATTAAACAAGCGAGCATCGACAATGCCCAAGTAAATAATGCCTGCCCTGACCAGGTTTTGAGAAGAGAATTGACAGAGATTCTAGACTAAGTCAGCGTTGGAAAAGCAAACAAATCACGAGAAGCTACGCATCAGAATTGGACGATCTATTGATTGTTTTTGGTGATCTGGAAGAGAAGGCAGCAAAGTATAAGGTAGGTCGTTGGCATGGGACATGACTGAGGCAAAGCAAAAAGGCTGATGACAAATTCTTAGGCTCGTCTCCGTGAGCTCAATCAAACTGTGTCAGACGGGGGAGGAAAGACGATGAGGAAGACGAGGATGAGGATGATGGCAGTAGTGAGGAGGAAGATGAGAAGGCTGTTGACTAACAGTAATAACTTATTTCTCAAGAGTCCACATGCCCGCGTACAATGATATATGTAGGTAAGGATGGCACCTCGCCAGATTGCATCCGCGAACTTGATGCATACTGGGTACTGCCGCCTAGCAGCGCAGCAGGGAAGGCCTTACAATTCTTTTGTGAAAAAAAAAAAAAAAAACCACCCAACCCACAAAAAGCAGCACCTTGTCGCATTGCAACCATGAGTGTGAAATCAAACTCAATAACGGCCTCTTCTGGCTCTGAGGTATCTGACGACGGCGAATGGCTTGATATTGAACCTGATGAAGAGTCTCTTTCCATCGTGTCACTCCTTGATTCTAGGAGCTTTTCCACCTTGGAAGAGATGCTCAATCATTGCAAAAAGGAGCATCATTTTGATTTGACTGCTACGATACGACGCCTGCACCTAGATTTTCATGGTGCAGTAAAGCTAGTTAACTTTATCCGTAGCAATACCAAAGAGCAGCAACCTTTGCCGGAAACAATCACCCAAAATCACATTGAAGACGATCGCTTTCTCCAGCCGGTGCTTGAGAATGATGCTCTCATCATCTCTCTTGATGAGATCTTGGACCAGATCGAGGCTGAGGGCGAGGTCGCAGCCAGCGCCGCAAAAGGTTCAGGAAATGATTTACCAGCCCGTAACCGGGAACTTGAGGCTGAGTTGGAGTCCCTCCGAACTCAATTTGCCAACTATCGTCTCGCAGTGGAAGAGACGTTGGACCGCCGTTGGGGGGATGACTCGGACAACCCCAATCCCAATCTCAGGCTCAATCTAAGACTGTCATCAATGGTGGTCAAAGTAACTACTATTTTGAATCGTACGCCGGAAATGGTAAGAGTTTTGTGGACTTTTATTCGCAAGCGAGACTGATGGTATGAGCCCAGACATTCATGAGACAATGCTTAAAGATACTGTGAGAACGGATTCATATCGTGATTTTATCTACGGCAACAAGCATATTTTCAAGGACAAGGTTGTACTCGATATTGGCTGCGGAACTGGTAGGAGAAGCCCTGTTAATTTATTTCATTACATTTCATCTAATATTTTTGAAAAGGAATTCTCAGTATGTTTTGCGCCAAGGCTGGAGCTGCAAAGGTTATCGCAGTGGATAACTCAGATATCATTAAGAAAGCTACCGAAAATATCTTCAACAATGGTCTCTCTGAAGTCATTACTTGTTTAAGAGGGGCTATCGAAGAAGTCAAGCTTCCAGTTGATCAGGTTGATATCATTGTCAGCGAATGGATGGGTTACTGTCTTTTATATGAAGCTATGCTGCCAAGTGTGCTTTATGCACGAGATAAGTACCTTAAACCTGACGGTTTACTCGTTCCTAGTTCTGCTACTTTGTGGATAGCCCCCTTCGAAGATTCAGAGTATGTTTCGGATACCGTCCTCTTTTGGAGAGATGTTTACGGCTTCGACATGGTAGCCATGCAAGAGGGCATCTTTGACGAAGTTCGCGTCGAGGCAATGCCTGAGGCCTCTATCTGCGGAGAACCCTTTCCTTTTAAGACACTTGATCTCCATACCATACAGGCTAAAGACCTCGAATTCACGGCAGCGTGGGAATCAAGTCTGACACGTGAAGTGAACGATTTGCACGGCTTCCTAATCTGGTTCGACAATTTCTTTGCTACCTCTAGAGCGAACCGATGCCCGAAGCTAAGACGACACCAGAGGTGTTTTTCACACAGATGAAGCAGGGGAATGTTGCTTTCACAACCGGCCCATCTAGTACTGTAACTCATTGGAAGCAAGGCTGTTACTTTTACCGCCTCAGGCAGGTGCAAAAAGCCTGGCCTTACCACGCAATATCTCTGGCAAGATCACGTTTGCAGCTCTCAGGAAAACGCCAGGGCTCTATTGCTCGATGCTTCTTGGTCTATTCAAGACGACGAGGAAAAGAAATTGACTTGGAAGTTGAGCTAAGAGAGTTAAGGGATAGCTTGGTTACAAACTACCGTCTCCTGGTATAGAACTAGATAGACTTCTTGGGTTGGCAGTACTCTAGTAATGAGGAACTTTGAGTGAGTCCCTGCATTAATAGGTTGACAATACTCAGAAATCCTTCCCCAAGGATGAAGCCCTTTAAACGAGTCAGTGTGACACCAAGAAGGTCATAAAGGATAGGTCATACTGATGCAATGATGATAAGCCGAGTACTTGGGCGTTTCAGGATGCTGCTCCAGTACCCATGTGATTATACCACCAATGGCTCTAGCCAAGGTGAATGATGGAACATTATGACATTCTAGGACGTGTCAGAGTGGTATAAACTCCAGTGGTGGAAAAAGGACGCGCGAACGCAACTGCCACGCAATGGCCTCCAGGTAAATCCAGTGACGCCACGCTTTGCCCGTGGATAGAATCCTAGCCAGGGTCATGAACTGAAGAGAACTCAGCACCAATCGCCCATTCCGTCGCCATGTACGGCAGGCCTTGGCCAGTCACCAGTCTTGGCCGTAAAAATCCACACATAAGCGGTCGGGACCTGGAAGAGTTTTCCGGGAATCTCATAAACCCTGGAGCGCAATGGCTATCAGTCAGAGAAGCGGATGATCTTGTTTGACATTAAACCTGAAAAGAGCTTACTTTGTGTAAGCTATATATGAACGCACTGAATACGGGCGCCAAATGTTGTCACCTATTACCTGCCCCAGAACTGAGCTTTTGGGGAGCAGCCCCTAACAGATACCTGTGTCTTGAGATCTTGCATCAGATCGCCTGCTTGCATGCGCCCTGTCCCTAACGTTAGATAAAGGCATAGAATATATAAACAAGAAGCCTAATCTTACAGCTTCCGACTAGGCATTGTGAACTCAAGTTACCATCCAAACAAAATCTGCGATGTGAGGGGGAGTGATGTTATTTAGGGATCACATAATACGACAGCGCCAGCTACCAGATTTATCAGGACACTGGACTTGTTAGATTGAGGAATAATGAGAGCGAAGAATAATCTGTGCCAGTTTACTGATACCAAGACACAGGATTGAGGTCAGCTCTCCAAGAGCTCTGACACCCATGATACTTCAAACCATCGCATAAAGACAGCAATGATATTTGCGTCTAAGGTCCGCAGGTTTCAATCCACTATGCACAGTTTGATATACAGAGAGCAATAGATGCGATTAGCCCTCCAGTGACCATTTTGGGTCGCCGACTTGTTGCTCATTGCTCAGAAGCCGGCGCATCTTCGCTCTTCCTCTGGACTCGAGAAATATCCTCTGGTCTCCATTATCGTATTGTCGTATCTTCAATTATGCTCTTGGGTAGGAAGCAAGAAAGTCGTTAACGTAGTCGGGAATCGCGAGGCTAAATCTACCCCACCCAACATTCTCCCGAATCCAGGTAAAACACTCGCTGCGTACTACCGAGAAGGGCCGGAAGGCAATATATGCAAGGCTAATGACTGCATCGACAAGCATAATGCCAGCTAGACCCAGATATCAGCCTTGCTACCACCCACGCTCCCAGGCATCCACTGGGCCTGGAGCCCAGCCTTTGTACTTTGGCTAAGGACTGGATACCCCAACCTCTAAGAGCACCAAGAGTCATATGGAGGGTTGGTCCTCCGTACCCATGATAATGCCCTGCCAACGTAATCCAGACTTGGATTAAGCCAGTCCCCGAAACAAGCTTGGGCAGCAACAAGCCAAATACTGAATATTATCCCGTAAAATGGGGAGAAAGTAGTTCGCAGGGTTAATATTCCCGAGACAAGAAAGCCAGTAAATAATAGCCTCATGTTATCGGCCCAATCTGTAGTAGCTGTTGGTCCTCTTTCATCCACGTTCCCTACCTTCGGAATTGGCATGTTTAGCACAGAGGCAGCTCCTGGCGAGGAACAAGTATGGCAAGAACCGCCCTTTGTTGCAGCAATCAAGTTTTGCTTGTCGTCTTGCGGCCCGTCCTGGAACTGAGATAGTACTGCCCGTACTAAAACCACTTGGGAACCTTAATCGTTCTCGAAAATAACCTGGCTACGCCTATAGCATATATCATGCCAATTCAGCTATCTTGTAAATCCATTCATCAGATCCACACTTACAGGAACGCAAATACCCCACGCCAAAATAGAAGGCCAATGGACCACACGATAAGTTGCCGCGCCACATATTAAGCATATGGGGCACCCGTGGGCTCCAATAGATAATTCATAGGCAGGGACCTGGATCCTGTTAGGGACGTGTTTTGAATGGAGCTTTGCAAATCGAGGATTCGATAGGTGCTACTGACAACACCACCGAGACCACACTAAAGAACAAGGGCATAATAGCCATGCCACCGGCGACACTCTGTAGTGCCTTCCTCAACGCGGTGTTACGGAAAGCGAAGGTGTGGCCGGATCACTTAAAAAATGGCGAATCCCATGATACTGGACGGCAGCGACATGATATATACCCATCCCGTCTGGAGCCCAAATAACATATTGGCGGCGCACATCCACGTGGCCGACGACAAGCCAAGCAGCTACGCGCGGAAGGTGAAGCTTGGCCTGGATTGCGGCCGGCGATGCCATGATAGATAAGTGTCGGTGTTGTTATTGCACAACCATTAATTTTGCAAGCAGAGCAACCAACAAGCTGAAACTGGCCTTAGCTTCCATCAAGCTCTATTAAAATTGATTATTGAAAAAATTGTTCAATGTAAGAATGCCGAAATCAAGGTTAAGGCCCAGAAACTGTCTCTAATTTGTAAGTGCGCGACAACCCTTGTGATTATAATGCCTGTTAAATGATGTAGGTACTAATCAGTAAAGGGTAAATTTATTGATTTTGTCTTTCTTACCATGTCTGCGCATGTGAAAAGGTATCTGGCTAATAACAAATGTGGTTCTTTACGACCTCATTTGATACTATTCACTACTTTGAAATCCGTTAATAAAACGAGGCATGTAGATTTGTCTCCATTAACTTAATACGAAAAGAGTGTGGGTTTTGCTGGAATCCGATACTAGTGTAGCGTGGAATCGGGGGTTACAGATCTAAGGCGATACGTTTTCGTCTGAGATCTCTTAGTGTATCTTGTGGGAAAGATTCTCTTACTTGATTCTAAATCCCTCTCAACAGCATAAGCCGTTCTCAGACCATTGTTTCCATAATCGACTACGCCACGAGGTGTTATGACATGACGCCCGTGTGCGTCAACACATGTCCTTTATAATAACCTGGCTGCAATGCTATAACCGAAGCTATCAAGCATGACGCGCATCGGTGTCGTGAAAAGCTGATGTGGCGTCATGAATGTTTGGGCGTTGATCGCTCGGCTATTAATCTGGTAATGTTAGCCCCGTCCGAGGAAGATCTGACACAATTGATCTCCTCTTCCCTCACTAGTGCCAGGAGATCAATTTCCCCGCCGAAACCATCCGCAGTGAGCGCTGGAACTCCCAGTTTCGCACTGATCCAGTGTTAGCTGTGCTCATCTCGTATGCAATGGCCTGATTGCCAAAATAAACAAAAATATGTACCAACCTAGTCAAGTCCGCGAATATCGCATCCCAT